>CM066036.1:296864143-297492332 GCA_033557465.1 Ichthyophis bannanicus | reverse complement strand
CGACGGGGGCTCGCTCCTTGGCGCCGCCGGTTCCTTGCATCGTATTAATCTTGGCCAGGCCTCGGAGGGTGCCGGACCCCGTGCTGGACGCCAACACCTCGAACCGGCGTGAGGGGAGTCCGAGGTCCAACTCATGCGCTTGCTTGGGGAACTTTGAGGACCCTGATCCGGTGAGTAGAGTTTTGATTTTAGCATGTGTCCTAGACAGATAGAAAGAGCAGTACTGCCATTTGAATCTTGCATGAACTTGTAACTTTGTAACTTGGACTTTGTATTTGGTAATAGAGCCTGATCACCTCTCAAAGGCGGATTCAAGTAACCTTGCCGCCATTTCTGGAATTTGAAAGTTTGAATTGGGGGGCATTGGGTAAGAGAGCTCTTCAAAGGGGGGCCCCCGGGGTGGCCGAGTAACCCTGCATGAGTATGCGCATGGCCAAACCACCGTCTATCTTGATTTTGATTGTTTGATAGCCTAGTCAAAGAGACAGGACTGGGCTGTTTTTTTTTTGGGATATGTTGCTAAATGCTAGCATGTTCGTCATTCTATGGTGTCTTTGTTTGTTTGGTATCTGTTAAAATTCACAACGAGTTTCCCCTTCTAGTATAAATGTAAGATTATAAATATCAGTTGGGTAATGTATTACAATTTACTAGCCGTCTTGGACTCACGTGAAAAATCAAAACCATGTCTCACTCAGTCCAGAGCTTTTCCCTACAGTAATGTGAGACTGGACACTGGGGGCGTGTCTGAGCAGAGATTGCCTTTTTAAACCCTATGATGGCATGTTTTCAACGTTCTGCTGCTGGACGAATTAGAGGCTTATTTTAGGACAATTATAACCTGTTGCTTATTCACTTTGTTTTTAATAGTGATGTTTCCTTCTGCTATGGTCACTGTAATAAGAATGTTATCATTTAATAAGAATGTTTAGTCAGGATTGTGGGTCCGCGAATAGTTTTGGGGCTTAGCCTGGAAAGGGTTAATGTTCTTAGTTCGAATTCCCTGTACCTTGGGCGACCACGTGGAGAAACAAATCTTTAGTAATGGTTTAAATAGGAACTGATAGAAAAATTCAGGAAATCTGCTTTTGTATTTTTTTCCTTTGATCTACAGGACAATGAAACATCTTAAGCCAGCTTGCAACTTAAAAAATGATTGAAATTTTTGTTTCTGCTATATCTGGTTTTTTGATTGAATATGCTTGTTGAATAAGAGGGGATCTTATATATTATAGCGAATACCTTATAAAGTATTATGTATAAGGGTGTATTTCTATGTTAATTGTTTAGGAAAGTGTTATTTATTTATTTTTTTCTGCTGGCATGTCTCTGTGTGGGTGTGTGTGTGTGAACAGTTAAGTTGTATCCCAGCAAGCAGGAAGAAAGAGACAGGAAAAATGAGACAGCCGTTCCCGATTGAGCAGTCTCTTGCTTGTTTAAAATAAAGGAAGTATATCTGTTGTTTCAAAACTAAAGGACACAGACAAGAGAGAGACAATAAAGTGATTTTTCCTTTTAACCTCAAAATAGAGGTTAAGAACCTTGGGGGACGGTGCAGCCTTCTGGGTTGGAAGTGTACCAATTTGCAACCTGAGAATGAATGGTTTAAATTCTGAGTGAATAAGAAAATTGTGTTAGGATTTTATCTTTGAAATCTGTACTAGTGACTAATGACGACCTTTACAATTCAAGATAAATTCATTTGTTTTTCTGTATTTGAATTTTGTGTGTCTGTGTCCAGAGGGAAAGGGGTACTTTGTTTTTTAAAATTCCAAGACGTTATTTCCTGATTTACTGTGGCAAGCACCTGATAGAAGACATATTTATTGTTAAAAAAACAAAACAAACCAAAAGAGGGTGTATATGCATTTTAGATATCCACCACAGCCATGGAAAAGTATTCGTTTCATGTCTCTTGAATATCTGCTTTCTGAACTGTAAGATTTAATAAAAATAAAATAATATTTTCTTTTGCAGATGCAGACTACGGCTGGCAGTTAGTTTGCTAAGAAATTTAATTCTAGTCATACGTAACAGATAGCTATAGTTCTCTCTATAAGATATTTTGAGAACTGTATCTAAATTGTATGTCTGTGCTCAATTTAAGCTTATGTTTACGGTAATAAGGTTTTTTTTAATAAGTGTCTTTTCAAGTATGATCAAGAATTTCAGTAAGGGATTTACTGAAGACTATGGTAATCAAATGTCTCTGTCCCAATTGGAATGCTATGTGAAAGGGAGTGGTTTCTGCTGTTCACCATATTTTGGCCCCAGAATCTCTAGATATCCTGGTCCCATCAGTTTCTCTATCTGTAAATAGCTCCGTTCAGAGTGCTTAAGGGGGGGATGGAGCCCAGTCCACCGATGATGTCACCCCCCGGTAGGCGTGAACTAATGTGCCCACAGCATAGAAGTAGAACAAAAAAAAAAAAAAAAAAAAAAAAAACCCTTTCCCGGATAGAGCGTGCTAGGAGAAACAGTGTGGGCCTAGGGAGAGGGGGGGGGGGACTCCTCCCTGCAGATTCCCAAGTAGTTTGCCACCAGTCAGCTGACCAGACTTGTTTTAGGTGTTTTTTTTTCCTTGCCACTGATTTACTGAACTGAAAGCTTTAGGATTTAATTGAATTAATAAACAGTATTATTCAGAATCCAAATAGTGCAGGCAGCCCAGGAGAATTTGCATTTTTGTCAGTCAGTCCCAGAGAGATATAAAACAGAAATGAAATTGGATGGATTTGCGGGCATAATAGTTACTGGAAGAGTTGAACAGAAAGTATGTGAATTGTTGAATGATGATAGAGAGAGTGGATGTGAAGATGGAGAAAGAGAGCGGATCTTCTTGCTGATGCTTTAGTTGAATGATGTGGAGGAGGTTATCCTGATCGAAGGAGCAGAGGAAGTAAAAACTGGGTGCGAGTCAGTACGCCCATTGTAGAAAAAGAAGGACATTAGAGAAGTGAATGCCTGTATCTTGACTCCACCCCAGGAGGGGAGGAGGGAGTACTTGATTGCAGAGTCATAGACAGAATAAAACCAAGCACAGTGTTTCAGCACGAGAGTGAAGCAGCTATAGAGTAAGTGGCAGCCTAAGAGGGCTACAGCATGGATGAAGACTAGGCCAGACTGGACTCTCCAGTTTCCCTGGGTCCCCAGGAGTCAGTCTGAAGAATAGGGGACCAATATATGGACTTTATAGGGGGTACAGGAGCAGAATACTAAAGCCAGTAGCCCCTGTGTTTTTCTAAATGCACCACCATTATCAGAGCTACTGGGGCTAAGGCCACAAAGCCTTTTTTGCAGAACGGCATGAGTGAACAAGGGGGACAGAAAATAATGCACCAGTTCCTGCATATGCCTGAGTGCCCTATTCCACTTTTTGGAGCCGAGATCTGCTTGCAAAGCTTCAGGCACAGATATCCTTTGCTGGAGAGAGAGAAATGCAAATGACTGTGAACCCAGAGCCTGCTGGATTGATGGTGCTGACTGTTCCCTGAGAAGAGAAGTAGCGGTTCTATAACACACCTCCAGTTAAGACAACAAGTTCCTGTATACCCGCCAACCCTATAGCCCCACCTGGAGTATGGCAAAAGATAATGCACCTGGCCTAGCAAAGAACATAGCCCCTGTCATTGTCATCCTCAAGCCAGAAGCGGAACCAGTGCATGTGAAGCAGTATCCTCTTCCCTGACCAGCCATTGCAGGAATCCACTGCCATTTAATGAAACTGCTGAAGTATGGACTTTTCAAAGGAATGTTAGTCACCTTGGAACACTCCCCTTCTTCCTGTTAAGAAGCCTGGGACAGGTGATTACCGCCCAGTGCAGGATCTAAGAAAGAATGCATGATGCAGCTGGAACTATACACCCAGTGGTACCAAAATCCTTATTCTCTTGGGACTGATCCCTGCTGACGCTACACACATTTCACCATTCTGGACTTAAAAGATGCCTTTTTCTGCATACGCTTAGCCCAAGACCCCACTACAGGAAGGCGGGGCCAACTCACCTAGACAAGATTACCTCAAGATTCAAGAATTCACCTACTCTCTTCAGTGCTACCCTGAATCAAGATCTTTCCAGCTACTATGTGAACCCAGGAGAAAGGGTTCTTCTCTAGTATGTGGACAACTTGCTTATAACCACCAACTCAGAAAGTGAATGTCTACAAGCCACCAGTGAACTCTTGCACCTTTTTAATGAGGCTGGATACAAAGTCTCAAGAGCTAAGGTGCAATTATGCCAAACAAGTTAAATACCTAGGATTCCAGTTGTCCAGCGGAATTCGATGCCTGGGACCCTTACCAGAACGCAAAGCAGCTGTATGCAGTATTCCTACTCCAACCACCAGGAGGCAAGTGAGAGCCTTCTTGGGTGCCACAAAGTATGTTGTATATGGATCCCCAATTTTGCGCTGCTAGCAAAAACCGTTGTATCAAGCTATCAAAGGAATGAAAAAGTCTCCATTGGAATGGGGACTTGAACAGGATGCAGCCTTTTGATCTTTGAAAAAAACACTCTGATGTTGTCACCAATTCTGGGTCTACCAGATGTCCAGAAAACCTTTCAGTCTCTATGTTCATGAGTCACAAGGAAATGTTCTAGGAGTGTTGACTCAATCTCTTGTACCTTATTTGAGAAGCGGTACAGCTACAGCCTTCCTAGTGAGCAAAACCTAACAAGATCACTTTGAGACAGAATCTTCAAGTTACTGTACCACTGAAACACAAAGGAAACTTAGCTAATTCACAAATGTTGAGGTATCAGAGTATGCTGTGTGAAAATCCCCAGATACAATTGAAGGTCAATCAAGCTCTGAATCCTGCTACACTGTTATTAGTTGGTCTTGAACCCCCTGATCATGACTGTTCAGAAACTATGGATATTGTTGTGCCAGATATGCAGTAGTGACCCCTGATTTGGTAGTTGAGTCCTCAGCCCTGGCCCCAGAAAATTGATCACAGAAACCTGAAACTGATAGCCCTCACTAGAGCACTAACAATAGGAAAAGGGCTCTGTCTAAATGTGTACCCAGATTCCAAGTATGCCCTTACAACCTTGCATGCACATGGGACCCCGTACAAATAATGAGGGTGGATAACCTTAGGAAGCAAGTCCATTAAGTATGGCCCCAAGATATTGACAATATCTGATGCATACTACTTACAGCTTTCAAAACTTTAGGAAAAATAGAATGAATGAATAGAACCTTGAACTCTCAGTTGTCCAAACTTTGCCAAGAGGTTTACCTGAAGTGGCCCTAGGTTCTTCCTATAGCCCTTCTTAGGATATACTTAGCCCCTGCTAAGTCTTTAGGAGTTTCCCCTTTTTGAGATTCTGAGAATCTGTAGCCTATTTATAAGGAATAAAAGGAGATGTGAGACAGATAGGATCTGAAATTTTCAGACATGAACTATTGGTTTTAAGTTCTATTTTGCAGAGTCTTCATACCTGGGTACAAAATCGATCACCCATCAATTTGCCTGAACCCCTGCATCCTTTCAAGCCTGGAGTCTCGGTGTGGATCAAAGAGTGGAGAAGAATAACCGTTAGCCCTGCATTGGAAGAGACCCTATGTTGTCATCCTGTCAACTCCAACTGCAGTAAAAGTCGCAGAATTCGAACCTTGGATCCATTATAGTCGAGTAAAGCCAGCAACTGCTTTTGAACCTGATCACTGGACTACTGTACAGCATCCTGAGACTCCATTGCGCCTCACCCTATGACAACAACCACGGACCTAAGACTCATTGGTCCCTCAGAAACTGCACTGTTTCAAGACTATCTGTTTATCTGAAGGTAAGCCTCGCATCTGGAGAAAGCGGCAATCATCAGAAATAGACTGTGTTGTGTTAAGAAATTGAGTCTTCTAAGAGACTGTGTTTTAAATGCTCTGAAAAGACTATTTTGATCTTCTGAAGAAGTGAACTGCTCTAAGGAGGCAATAATAGCCTGAGAGACTGTACTATGATATTTTAAGAACCTGAGACATCACATCCCAGAGGACAGTGATGCTTTGGGATCTACAGCCCTACTCCTGCCACAAAGCTGGTAGGTCTACGTACGGCAGAAGCTTGAGGATCTACAATCAACTCTACATTTGTTATCTATTGTGGATGCCAACAGTTCCACCAATTTTCCAGAGACTATGCCCATTATGAATTCTTATTATTGCTTTATTTTGGCAGCAGCCTTGGAGTGCTTTGAAATGACTTTTACTTTACTACCCTGTGCAGCCTGTATAAGTACCACGCGAACTGGGCTGAAGGTTCTTCATGCCTCCCAGAACTTGTTTCTTGAACTTGCCAAAGCAGTAGCATCTAGTCTCCACATTTATGACTGTTTGTTCTCAAGAACTGAATCATTCCATCCCCTATGATCAGACTGATTTACATAATACTACTAGTGAGTGGGTATTGGCCCACCCCATTGTTAACAGTTTGTGTTTTGTTCGCACCGGACCACAATTTGCTATGAAGATCGGACAGCTGGACTGTCTAAATCAGAGGTTTTACAACAGCACAACAAAGAAGACATCTTGGTGGTCCGGCATAAATGCTCCTGAACCTTCTAATTCTTTTAGTTCTTTTTCCCACTCTTGCCAAACTATGGACTTTGACTATCTGCTTGTTGCTCCCTTGTTTCTTGTCATTTTGCTTACGGATGATAACTTCAGTTATTAATGACACTGTAGAGCGTAAGGCAGCTACAAAGCTACCAGCTATGTGAAAACTACTACCCTATACCACAGAGTGATATCTTTATTTAGTATTATGTGATTTGCTTCTCACCCTTTCTCACTTGCGGGTGAGAATAATCAAAGGGGGGAATGTGGTAGGCGAAGGCCTATGCTCCATGCTAATTGAACTAATCAGACAGGCCTAACTAGCTTGACCTGTAAATGAAGCCTGTGAAGAGGCCCATAGGAATTGCACATCCCCCAATATGTTGCTATTATAGAATTAGAACTCAGTAAAGCAATTGAATTAACTTAGACAAGCAGAACTGAACCTGGAAAAATACAGAAAAATATGTTTAAAAGCCACTGATAAGAAAATACAGCTGTAAGGGATTTAATTAAAACTGCTGACAGAAAGGTTACAGAGCCCTGCTTCCCTGCACGTATTAACTAGCCCAATGACCTTGGAGGAGAGATGTAACAAGTTAGAGACACTGACCATTGTAATTGGGACTAGAAGGGGGGTGAGCAGGTGCTGGGCCCAGACCAGAGTCCCAATTGGATAGCCATATCAGTACCGGGACCAATAGAAGGTGTACGAGGGGTTACCGGGACCAATGAAAGGTTTGCCTATGTCTAGAATGGGAAAGAAAGCTAATAAAAATTGTTGTTTTTACTAGAAAACCATTGCTCAGCCATTTTGAATTTGATTCTGCTTGAGACTTGTGCACAAATAAATGATTTGGACCTTCTGAACAGACTCCTGGTATTATTGGTTTGTCTGTACTCTGCTGCTACAGTAGCCCCGAGGTGACCGAGACAACCATGGTTCACCCTGCTGCTCCATCTCTCGATGCAACCCCCAGTCCCTCTCGGGAGATCACTGTGGCTTCTAACACAGGAGGGAGGCTTGCTCCTCAATCCAAATCTGGGGTCCCTGTCCCTTACAGTTTGGCAGCTGAATGGGTTGCCTCAGCTGCCCTTCATCTCCCCAGAGAGGTTGAGGACATCCTACTGGCCTCTCATAAGGATTCAACAAGATAGGCATATGCCTTCTAATGGCACAGGCTCTTGGTGTGGTGTTTGAAGAAATGTGGGAACCCATTCTCCTGCCCAATACACTCGGTCCTGCAATACTTGCACCATCTTTCGCAGTCTGGGCTAAAATCTATCTCGGTTAGTGTTCACCTGAGTGCGATCTCAGTGAACCACCATCTCATTGAGGGCAAACCCCTCTTGGGGCAGCCCCTCATCTCTCATTTCATGCGGGGTTTGCTCCTCTACAAGCCCCCTGTGGAATGGGACTTGTGGTACCGAAAGCATTCCTGAGCAGACAGAAGGGAAAAAGGGCGAGCACTGCACCTTTAAAAGCCAGAGCAAGCCAGGTTTCCATGACAGCAGGAAGCTTTCAGAGAGAATGCAGCTCAGTCAGATTCATGACATAAGAGCTGGAAGCAGCCCTAACGAGGTGCACCTGGATAGTCAGAAGGGCGTGCCTGAACAAGGAAGTCGTTTTAAACCAGCTTCAGGGCTAGTCTTTCAGAGCAGCACTGAGAATCAGGACGTACAAGAAGGCAGGGAAAAGCCTTTACAAGTGTCTATTCCACTTCAGCAAGGAAGGCAGCAACTGAGGGAGTCTTGGAACCCAGCCCAGGCAAGAAGGATTCTGGTGGGTCCATTACTGGTTACCTTGAAGCTAAACCTAAGTCGTTCTGGGAGCTTCCTGAAGACAGGGCAAAGCCATTTCCCTGTAGAGAGGAAGAGAGCTCCGAGCACAGACAAAGCAAGGTCAGCAGAAAAGGTACATCAGGGTTACTGCCAAGCCAGAGTTTTGTGGAAGACGTTGTGAAACAGTTAAGAGCAAGTGCTAATAGGTGCCAGGGTAGCACGGCTGTGAAAGCACCTAGCAGATACTCTTTTGACAAATGGTTTAAAGCTAATGTGACAACCATAAGGAAGAGCTTACATTCTAACCCATTTCCTGAACTAGAAGAAGTCACGGTCAGTGAGAGTGGAGTCTTCTTAGAACAGCTGCAAATAGCTATCCCAGGATTGCAGCCAAGAAGTTCTCCTAAACAGAGCCGTGAGAATGCAAGCAAGGAGATGTTTAATGACGTAGCTGATATTCCTGACTCACCTGATTACTATAAGAGAGACTGTTCCATGTATAATGTAGAAAGTCTGCTCCTAAGATAAACAAGCTTTGGTAAGAAGAATTACAAAGTTGTTTGGAAGTTTTGTGCTGCTGTGAAGAAACAGTTTTTCCACTTTTATTTGATGCTTTTCATTTGCTCCTGTTTTTCTGTTTGTTCTGGAAAAGAATTATATTGTTTGTTTATTTGCCTGAGAACCTCTGTGAGGGGAAAAACCCAACAATAATAATAAATTTATCTGTTCCAAAAGACCCTTGTGCCACAACACACATTTTTTGTGAGAGTGAAACAAAAAACTACATATCCCAGCAACCCTTGCTGCTGGATAGTATAAAGGACACTCAGAAGCAAAACAGCAGTCACCCCTACTATAAAGCCTTTGGCCAGTAGCAGGGGAGCGTGACAGACTTTAATGTTGTCCTCTCACAACTAAAGAAGACGACTTTTGAGCCCATGGCTACTTGCTCCTTGAGAAACTTATCCTGGAAGGTGGCCTTCCTGGTGGCGCTCACCTCCATCCGTAGAGTCAGTGAACTCCACGCCCTGATGGCCGAGGCCTCATACACCAGGTTCTACAAAAAGAGGGTTTTTTCTTCTCAACAACCCCTGAAGGTTCCTCCTGAAGGTTGTTTCGGACTTCCATCTCAACCAGGAGGTGGGTGTTGTCCACTTTCTTCCCGAGGCCCTATGCTGACCCAGTGTTGGCCATTCTCCATACTCTGGACTACAAGAGGGCTCTGTTCTTCTATTTGCAGCGGACTCAGGGCCACTGCAAATCTGGACAGCTTTTTGTCTTCTACAATCCAAGCTAGCTGGACAGACAGTTACCAAGTGCACCTTGTCCATTTGGGTGGTGGACTGCATCACCTTTGCCCAGGCCCAGGCTAGCACTGGACTGCCAGATCATGGCACACAATGTCCAAGTGATGGCGACATCGGTCATGAGCCTCTGCTTGGTGCCCCTGGAGGACATCTACCAGGCCTACACCTGGTCCTCCACTTATCCCTTCACGATCCCTTACTGCCTGGAGAGGGAGTCCTTCGGGACAGTGCCTTCGGCCAGGTGGTGCTCCATAATCTGTTCGGGTTTTAAGCAACTCCTGCCCTCCGATCCTTCTTGTTCAGGCTACCGGAGACGTGGCTCTCCATGGGTTTGGGGTCATCCCGTCTGTCTTCAGATTCGCTTGTGACTGCCTTTTCCTACAGGTTCTTGGTAGCCTGTAGCTAGGGCGTCCCATATGTGAGGACTGACTTCCATCTTTTTCTGGAGAAAGTGTAGTTACTCACCTGTAACAGGTATTCTTCAGGGACAGCAGGAATCAGTCCTCATAACCCTTCTACCTCCCCTTGGAGTTGCTATTCATTTTTTGCCATTTCTTGGTGGAGCGCCACATATGCACCTGCCTGAGCAAGTGGCACCCTTGGTTGGGAAGGGGACCATTCATGCATAGTGGCATTCCTAAAGGTTTTCTTTGAAAGCTGTGGAAATGCTCCATGCGGGCTCCATCAATGCTGATGTCACCCATATGTGAGGACTGATTCCTGCTGCCCCTGAAGAACACCTGTTACAGGTGAGTAACAGTATTTTCAGTATTTCTTGTTTGGGTTACCATGGGTGGTGATAGGTATTTGAATGAGATGATAAGAATAGCGATTCCACTATTCTAACAATATAAGGTTGCCATCCGTGTATCTTAGGAATGGTTTATTTGAGAGATATAGGTATTGGATGTGTTGCAGCACAATGTTTCAATTGACTTCAGGAAAGCATAGATTGTGTGTCAGAGCTCTTTGCTAATTTGAGGAACTAGTTTGTCAGGTATGCTAGGTGTTGCTTACCAATAGCTGTTGTCGCTCTTCTTGAGGTGCTTCTTTCTTAGTCTTAGAGATGTGGCCAGGAGCTTCAGCAGTTAACAGACACAAAGATTTGTGGCAAGTTCATTTCCATAAAGTCTGTTGTAGCTTTCAAAGTGTCATTCAGATTATCTCCAAACACCAGATCGGATTCTCCTGGGATTCCAGTACCAGGAGACACTATATCGAGTGAAGGGTGGTAGTGAAGGAAGGCAATGTTGATCGTTGCTGGGAGCACTTTGAGGCCAGGTGTCGGCATGCCTTGCGGCTCTTTAAATTTAAAGGGTTGCATGGAGCCAATTGTTGGCTGGTCCTGTGTGGGGGTGATGAGGAGCTTACCTCCTTGCTCTCTCCCGATGCTGGTCTTCTGTTCTGGCAGAGATCCTGTTTCTGGTGGCGGGCACGCCTTGCAATTCTTTAAATTTAAAGGGTTGCATGGAGCCGATGGTTAGCTGGTCACATGGGGGAGAGAAGAGGAGCTTACCTCTTTGCTCTCTCCAGAAGCTTGCCATATACAATTTCTATTTACACATGTAGGTGATCTACATGGTTAGAAACCAATATTTACATGTGGGGATGCTTCTAAAATAATCACCACAGTATCCCAAATTCACATTTAAAGAAAATATTTATGATGTTAGGCCTAAACACAGCTATAATCAAAAAAGTTTAATTAATACAGGTTTCACTGAAACCTGAACATAACTACTTACACTGTAATCACAACTAGAGAGATACAGCAATGACAAAACTTTTCATTTGAGTATACAAATTAATTGGATATTTACTTTTCATCCCTTAGCTCAGACATTACATCAACAAACTTCATTTTCAAACAACTTCCAATGACAAGATTTCCTTTGACGATAAAGGAGATTCAGTAGGTCGATTTGATATTTTAAGCTGGATTGTATTTCCTAATAGGACTTTTGCTGCTGTCCCAGTAGGAAGTTATGATCCCACAGCCCCCGAGGACCAGCAACTTCTCATCAATGACAGCACCATTATTTGGAATCCAAAATATAAAAAAGTAAGTGTGAGACACTATGTTACATTTCCTTCTCTTATTGTCTATCATATTTAAACGAAGAAAACAATTTCTCCTTATACACAATACTGAGGAAAAAATTGTAAAAGTAATATTGGAAATGCAGCTGTACAAAAAGTAATACACCTCTGGTATTCTTTCAGTCTTACCAAAGATAAACATGAATTGAAATTTCTGTTCTGTTAAACAGGTCTTGCAAGAAAATTTTTCTTTTCCCTTTGTAAGAAAAGAGAAAGATGATTCCTGAAGTATTTTAGTGGAGGCACATTCCATTCTGAGCAGGCCGGCCTCTGTGTGTCCGGTCAGAACTGGATGCACAGAGATAGACCCGATTCTGATCCCACGGACCATGTCTAGCTCCTGTGGGATCAGAATCATGTCTAGGCCTGTACATGCAGGCCAGGACCCAATTCCCATCGGCCTGCACATAGAGGTCCCTGCCTGGCTAAATCAGTCAAGCTCCTGAATGGAACCGTGGTGTCATGGTGTCCGATTGCCATGGCACCGCAGCTCCATTCAGGAGTCACAATCCCTGGCCGCCAACCACTTTCGCCTTTCCCAGCAGCCCAACCCCTGTTCTGGCCTCCCATGGCCAGGGTCAGGCTGCGAGAAATCTCCTGTACCCCCTCACCGTTTTTGATCCTTTTTGGGACTCCCATCCCCTGACATCTGCTGGCTCCAGACTACCCACTGCCCGTCCTAACTCCGTCTCCGCACTTCCCCCTCCCACTCCCATCTAAGCCTCCACATAGAAACTCCTTGTTCATACAGGAAGGCTTAGTTGGGGATGGCAAGGGGGACAAATAGAAGGGATGGATGTCTCAATGGGAGGTCCATCCCTTCTATTCTTGGGACGGAAGAGACCCCATAGCCTCTTTTATTTTTTTTAATTGTTTTTCTTAAAGTTTGAGAAAAAATGTTGCTGCATAAATAAAAACATAGAAGGCATCAGCAAGTTAAGACCACATGGACATCTCATTTCTGTCTGCCTGCAATGCTCTAATACTTATTACCCTGTCTTCTTATTTATTTAAAAGGTTTTTAATACCGCTTTATCTTTTCAAAGCAGTCTACAGTACATTCTAGCTTAAACTTGGTAAAGAACATTAAACAGGGACATTAATAACTTGGATTTTTCTGAGGCAATGGAGGGTTAAGTGACTTGCCCAAGGCTATAAGGAGTGCTAGTGGGAATTAAATCCTGGTCTCTTGGTTCTCATGCCAGTGCTCTAACCATTAGGCTAATCCTTCTCTATTACTTCTTAGGATTAGAGGCAAAAAATTATAGCCGTGCATTATTTGCCAATTTTTGAGAAACATTAGAAAAAAGCTCCGTACTGTCCTATACCAAATGTGTCATTATCCTGAGATGTTAAAACTCTCTGGGCCTCTGATTCCTTGGGGCCTGTTTACTAAAGGGCGGTAAGGGAGCAAGAGCGCCATCAACAAGCATTATTGGTGCCTGTGAGCAATCAGTGTGTGTACGAGAGAAGGGTCAGAAGTACAAGTCCAGCCTGTGGATCAAGAAATGTATGTCCAGGGGTGTTAACTTTATCCTATGTTTCCAGAACTGCATCAGCATATGCAGCCTTCAACATTTCATCCCACAAAAGCCCACACACTCAGCTACCGCACTGGGAAGCTGCATCACCCATGGCTGGGTGGCAGAACACACTAATAGCACAGGCAGATTGAGGAGGTGTTGACAGCGCCCGAGCATTGCAAAGCACACTAATAGCACCAGCAGACTGAGGAGGCGTTGACAGCGCCCAAGCATTGCAAAGCACACTAATAGCACCTGCACACTGAGCAGGCATTGACGATGCTGGAGCATCAAAGCAGGCCAAAGGGGCAGGTAGGAATGTCAATTTGCCCCACTTTTGGACAGTGAAGTCATGTGTATGTGTGTGTCTGTCTGTGCGTGTCTCCAGAATAGTGTGAGCCTCAGCAATAAACCGTGCATGCATGTGGTGCCCAGGCTTTTTGGATGTGCATACAACATGTTGCGGGATCAGCTATACAGCAACCTCATATACTTTGTGAAACATCAACGGCAAGCAGAAGGTTAGTTTGCAGTAAGTACTGCAGTTGCAACCTGTGGCTATCATGCTGTAATAGAAACATAGAAACAGAAACCTGATGGCAGAAAAAACCAACATGACCTATCTAGTCTGCCCTTCCCCTTTTTTCCTTTTGAGATCCTCTGTGTTTGTCCCATGCTTTTTTGGATTCAGATAAAGTCCTCATCCTTACCACCTCCACTGGGATACTATTCCACGCATCTACCACTCTTTCCATAAATAAATATTTCTGCATATCACTGCTGAATCTATCCCCTTTCACCCTCATCCTATGTCCCCTCATAGCAGAACTTGCTTTCAATCGAAAAAGGCTCTCCTCCTGTGCATTTATGCCTCTGAGGAATTTAAACATCTCAATCATATCACCTCTATTCGGTCTTTCCTCTAAGGTGTACATATTAAGATCCTGAATTCTTTCCTCATATGCTTTACAATGAAGACCACTAACCATTTTAGTAGCCACCCTCTGCACCGACTCCAACCTGTTTATATCCTTTTGAAGGTGCGGTCTCCAGAATTGCACACAATCCTCCAAATGAGGTCTCACCAAAGACTTATACAGAGGCACTATCACCTCCTTTTTCCTGCTGGCCATTCCTCTTCCTATGCACCCAAGCATCCTTTCAGCGTTCGCCATTGCCTTTTCTACTTGTTTAGCTACTTTAACATCATCAGACATCGACACGCCCAGATCCCGCTCTTTTTTTGTGTACAAAAGTATTTCACCCCCTACACTGTACCACTCCCTTGGGTTATTCCAGCCCAAATGCATGACTGAATTCTTTAGCATTAAATCTCAGTTGCTAAATTCTCTACCATTCTTCAAGCTTAGCTAGATCCTTCCTCATGTTATTTACTCCTTCCTGGGTGTAAATTACATAGAAATAAAGAAACATAGAAAAATGACAACAGAAAAAGGCCACATGGCCTATCTAGTCTGTCCTTCCATATCAACAACTAGAGCAGTCCCCTTTTTTCCTTTAGAGATCCTCTGTGTTTGTCCCATGCTTTTTTGAATTCAGATACCGTCCTCATCTCTACCAACTCCACTGGGAGACTATTCCATGGATCCACCACTCTTTCCGTAAAGAAATATTCCTGTATATCACTAGTGAATCTATCCCCTTTCACCCTCATGCACCTCATAGCAGAACTTGCTTTTCAATCAAAAAAGGCTCTCCCCCTGTGCATTTATGACATGGAGGAATTTAAACATCTCAATCATATCACCTCTATCTGGTCTTTCCTCTAAACTGTACATATTAAGATCCTTAAGTCTTTCCTCATATGCTTTATAATGAAGACCACTAATCATTTTAGTAGCCAAGCTCTGTACTGTTTCCATCCTGTTTATATCCTTTTGAAGGTACGGTCTCCAGAATTGCACACTACTCCAAATGAGGTCACACCAAAACTTATACAGAGGCACTATCACCTCCTTTTTTTCTGATAGCCATTCCTCTCCGTATGCACCCAAGCATCCTTCTAGCTTTTGCTATCACCTTTTCTACCTGTTTAGCTAATTTAAGATCATCAGACACAAACACACTGAGGTCCCGCTATTCTTTAGTGGACAAAAGTACTTCACCACCTATACTATATTGCTCCCTTGGATTGCTGCAGCCCAAATGCATGACCTTACATTTTTTAACATTAAATCCCAGCTGCCAAATTCTAGACCATTCTTCAAGCTTAGCTAGATCCCTCCTCATGTTACCTACACCTTCCTGGGTGTCTACTCTATTGCAGATTTTGGTATCATCCGCAAAGAGGCAAACCTTACCCAGCAGCCCTTCCGCTATATCACTAACAAAGATGTTAAAAAGAATCGGACCAAAGACAGATCCCTGGAGCACACCACTGGTAACTTCCTTCTCCTCAGAGTGAACTCCATTTTCATGTACTCTTTGTCGCCTCCCACTCAACCAATACCCAAGCAGTAACTTTAGGATCCATCCCTAGGGTGCTCAGTTAGTTTATAAGTCGCCTGTGAGGAACGGTGTCAAAGACCTTACTGAAATCTAAATACACCACATCTAGGGTTCTCTCTCGGTCCAACTCCCTGGTCATCCAGTCAAAGAAATCAATCAGATTTGTCTGACAAGACCTGCCTCTGGTGAATCCATGCTGCCTCAGATCCTGTAATCCGCTGGACTCCAGAAACCTCAGTATTTTCTCTTTCAGCAGCGTTTCCAATAATTTACTCACCACCGAAGTTAAACTAACAAGCCTGGAGTTTTGAAACACATCCTTACTTCCGCTTTTGTGTAAAGGCATCACATGAGCCTCTCTCCAGTCCTTTGGCACTGCTCCAGACTCCAACGAGGCATTGAAAAGGTCAGTCAGTGGAGCTGCTAGAACATCCCCAAGTTCCCTCAGTGTACTAGGGTGTATTCCATCCAGCCCATCGCATTGTCTACTTTAAGTTTAGCTAGTTTCTCACGAACACAGTCTTCTGAAAATTCTTCAAGATGCCCCTCGCTTCTGTTCCTATTTGTAGATGTTTTCTGAGGTCCTGTTCCTGGTTCTTCATCTGTGAACACAGAACAGAAATATTTGTTAAGCAATTCCGCTTTATCCTCATCAGCTTCTACATATTCCTCCCCTTCACCCTTGAATCTGACAATAGCACTTTTGCCCTTCCTCTTCTCACTAACATATCTGAAAAATGTCTTATCCCCCCTTTTTATTGCATTGGCTATTTCCTCCTCCTTTGGAATCTTTGCCTTCCTGACTTTGCTAGCTTCTTTAAGTTTTCCCAAATATAGATGCCTGTCTTCCTCTCTCTGTGATCTCTTGTATTTCATGAAGGCCTTCCTCCTTTTCTTCACCTTTTAAGCTACTTCTTTCAGAAATCATAGCGGTCTCCTTTTCCTTTTACCTTTATTTGCCATTTTAACAAAGAGGTTGGTTGCCCTTAAAATATTGCCTTTCAGTTTTTCCCACTGTTTTTGTACATCCCCCAGGCCCCAGCTGTTCCCATCCTGCTAACTACTCCCTGAGGTATTGGCACGTCTTGGCAAAGTTAGTTTTCCTAAAGTCTAAGACTCTCGCTTTTGAATGGATTCTATCAGCCCTGGTCCTAATACTGAACTACATCATTTGGTGATCACTGGATACAAAATGATCTCCCACTATAACATCAGAAACACTTTCACCATTGGTAAGCACCACGTCCAAAATGGCACCTTCACATGCGGGGTCAAAATTGCAGATTCTGGTATCCACTTCAAAGAGGCAAAACTTACCTGACAGTCCTTCTGCAATATCACTTACAAAGATGTCAAAAAGAATCAGACAAGGATAGATCCCTGCAGCACACCACTGGCAACCCCCTTCTCCTCAGACTGAACTCCATTTACCTGCACCCTTTTTCGCCTCCCATTCAAACAATGTCTAATCTAATCAGTAACTTCCCAGTTACATCTTGACAGGGTCCATCTCCACAGCATTCTGCTATACTTACTTCCCAACATGACTCTGTTGTGTGGCTCCCAAATCATCTGCTGGCTTGACTGGAGTGAGCAGTGTGTGTGTGTGTGCCTGTTACAACCCTCACCTGTAACTCAGCCTCCAGACCTTAGGACACACCAATTTGCACAGATGAGAGGCCAGATTAATGCCAACTGCCACAACAGCTGTATCCATGGCAGCAGTGTCAGCACACCTGGTGCAGCGAGATCTTATAGGGAAATAGGCTCAGAGGGAGTCCTGGCCTCTGTGAATGTCCAATCCATTTACTTATTTGGTGACACTGGCAGGAATCTCTGATTTACCTGCATGCATGTTGCTCTTGTCCCATGTTGCATTCACAGAGTACAAGGGAGGGGACTCTTTGTTCTATGCAGTGTATGCACATACAGGGAGGTACATATCAAGCAAATTTGCACACAAGAAACAACACCTCGACACTGTTTACTGATCATTGTCAAAGCATCCAGCAGTACATTATCTATTACCCCAACTGAGAGTCCAAATGAATCTGTATGCCTGATTGGGACAGTGGGACACTGACCTATGAATGGTGCGTGCACAATTCTAGCTGCCGAAATGTGGCACAGAATGCCATGTTGGTCTCTGTATCACCTGCCGCCATATGGGAAGGCAGTGCCTGGAGGTGAATATTGAGTTGGGGGTAGGGGAGCGTGGACCAGTACCATACATGTTTAGTATGTGCCCTTCATATGTGGCATTGCTGGTCAAAGCCTATGTTCACATGGGCAGAACCTATGCAGGTCTACTCAGTGCCTGCATGTGTTATATCAGAGGGTTTGCATGACAGCTTCAGTGGCTCCCCATGGACACCGAGTGTGACAGTCACAAGGATGGTGTTGGAGTACAAAGAGGCAAGATATGATGACGTATGTGTTGCCAACAACTGTTCCAACATCCATTCTAATGTCCAACCTGCCATGATTCCATGAACTCTTGTGGGGGTGGGGGGAGCGCCAATGCTTCTGCAGCATGGGATAGTGCATTTACTGCACTGGTTTGGAGTATCTATGGCTAGAGATATGACTTTATATGTGAGTACAGGCATGGAACTAGGTTCAATGCTCATTGCCAAGAACTGTGTAGGGGGACACTGTATTTATATATTTGACAGACGTAGAGCACTGTGGGCCAGCATGCACTTTCAGCCTGTCTCTGGCCTACTTTCCACTGTTCCTCGTATTGCATGAGCTGTCCTCAATTTCAAGAATAAAGGGTACGTAATGAGGAGCAGAGGATTCTGTGTTGGAGGGTAGGTCAGTGTCTGAGTCATCTTAGCATGGATCTGCCATGAGATTGGCCTGGGTGCACACATCTGTTCATGCTGAGAGGCCACTCTCACTCTGACTAAGCTGTGACCATCTTACAGCTATGTTTGCACATGGTGCCATATAGGATCAAGCTGTTTCCTTTATGGCAGTTCATTCACTATACAGGCTGCTGTTTGTCCATGCTGTTTGTACAAAGGCAATGTGTTCATTGTGGCTATGTGCACATGCAGTGTGTGGTGACAAGTAGATTGTTCACAGATGGTATAGTATGTGAGTGGCTGACTCAGGACAGTGCTACCCAACATATGCAGGCTGCTTGGGATTGATCTGGTTGATTGGAATTTCCAGAAAGTGAAACCAGAAGTTGTTCTTGGTCTGTTGGTAACCTGCTGGTAACTATGGTGTGGGCAGGACCTTTTGCTTGGTGTCAGCACCCCTCTCCTGCTTAGAAACACTCACTGCATTTGGGTTCCTTGTCAACAGCTCCATAACCTTGGGACAGACATGAGAGGTTACAGAAGATTCTCTGACCAACCAGAGCAAGACAAAAGGCCCATGTGAAACAGGCCTTTCCGCCATGCTGCAATTGTGCAGAATACCATGTGACTAGCATCACACATTGCAAAAAGTACCTGTAGCACACAAGCAGTGAGAGATCTGCTCCTAAACCTGGAGAATATACCTATTGCAGGGCTTGCTCTAGGGACCAGGTAATGTGTGTCCTCCCTCACAATCAAGATGACTGCAGAAACAAGTCATTTGCACATATTGCAACTGTCATGTGGAGGAAGCACACATTGTCTCTGCATAGGGCAGTGCTGATGTGATGGATCACTGCATTCTCCATATGATCATCAGTTGCATATAAGTGCTCAAATTTTGCAGTGCAACATGAGTAATAGAGGGGCTAACTGATACTGGCACCCGGTGCCCCAATTACAGCTATAGCAGTGACTGGAGCATTGTGATAACTGGAGCATTGCCCAGTACCTGCTTGTCTACTATCATGGTGTGGGACATGTGCATGGCTCTCCGAGGGTGGCAGGATGGTTAGCGATGGACCTGTTGGAGTCATGAATGTGGTTTGAGTTAGGTGTATGTGCAGGTGTATAAATTTTGCAGTGTACAGCAGGTGACAAAGGATTGCATGCCCTGCACATGTGCTGCCTCAGGGGTTAGTGCTACACTGTGGTGCAGCAGACCTCTGCATGGGACTGTTGTTTGGTGTTGGAAGTAGAGTGAAGGGACGGGCATCTTTGATTTCACATGTGGTTTGGCCTTTTGGCAAGGGATGTGTTCTGCAGCTGTGTGTTTGTTATGCAGCTAGTGTACTGAGTGTGCAGTGCAGTGCATACTGCATGTGCGCCACTGTAGGCAGGCCCTGGGTGTTGTATACCACTGTCTCAGACTGTGCCACCCTCGTTGTTTCATATCCTGTGTTTTGCCCATTGCAGGCAGGGACCTACAGTCCCTTTGATTCTAGACAGTGCTATGGAGAAGAAAGCGAAGGTGCACCCTAATGGTTGGGCAATGGCTTGGTAAGCAACAGATCAAATTTGACTAGAGGACAGCATTCTTATACTTTGCTATGTATTACAACAACACATTGGGTCTGCAAACATACACACTGCAATCATGCCCATCTGACAGCGTGACTTTTTTGGCTCTGCTGTAGCTCATTGCAAAGGATCAGAAATGTTCACCTTGCAGAAGTATGACACATGGGTTATATATGATTGGAATATTTCCTCATAACTGTGACTGAAGATCTTTGCCGCCATCACATGCATGCAGTATATGCAGGCACATTCCACTCCTGGGATGGCCACCTACATGGATCATCACACATCCCTACTTGCTCCATATGGCCAATATGAAAGAAACTAGTCCAGTTGTTATATGCACATGTATCAGGAGGATTGTATGGTGGTTAGAAATGCTGAGCTAGCTGTCATACCCGAATAGCTGGTATTGGGACTTCCCCATGGCACAGCTATACTTTTTTCACACACACTGCAACTGCAATTCTGCGGTCACATCACGTATATCGGGATAGCAAGGCCATACTGCACTCTCATCTACTGCCATTCATCCTTCAGCCCATCCATCAGCATATGCCCGTTATGTACAGTTATGTATTCTACTGCTAGCTGCTACACCATGGCCAATACAGGAACAGTTTAATCATTTGGATGACTCACACATCTCCTGTGAATGATCTGCATGTCACCACACCTGCTCGGTCATCCTTTTCATGCCCACATCATGGCAATGCTGGCTCTACCAGGGGAAACTGCTTCCCAATCCTATGCCACACAAGGACATTATAGAAAATTTTGTGGGCTCCCCTCACTGATACAGTACAGCTGCCTCCCACATGCTCATCCCACTTACTGACTAGCACGTAGGATGCATATAGATCTGACAAGTCCATCAGCTTTCATCCTTCATTCCATCCATCACTTAAAATGTGACTTTCACAGGGGCTCTCTTTTCTTGTGTTAAGGTGACTGCTATTTTCAAGCTCTTTAGTAAACATATCCCCTTGATTTCCAAACTGAAAGACAGAAACATTCTAAAAAAGGAGTTAGCCGCTGCCATTGTTGGTCAAATGCCACATTCTTTCTTTTTCATGACATTAGTGACTGATCACATCATAGAAAAGTGATACCAATCCTTCCTGCTTATCTTTTCCCAGTCTTAAGAACTCATAATCTAACAATCTTACCAATACTTTACTATTTTGCTTGTTGTCCCTCAGACCCCCCGCTCTGTGTGTAGCGAGAGCTGTCTACCAGGATACAGGAAAGTTCCTATAAAAGGACAGCCCATATGTTGCTATGACTGCATCCAGTGTCCACCAGGAGAAATTTCAAGCAAGACTGGTGAGTAATTGCTAAAATGACCATTTATTGACATTTTGAGAAATCATAGTTATCATTTAATGTTTTGGGTAAGATGCTGAAGATGCTGTTTTACACAGGACATTAACAATAAAAGAAGCAGGTAAGCAACTAAAGGAAAAAAATGGAGCAAAAAATCTATCCCAGAACAATATCAAGAATTACTTGACATATATACATTTATACACACACACACGGGTATTTTCAAGTTCTAAATCGAAAGGTGTGAAGGCCCATTTTAGTAGGGTTTGCAGATTAGAATTTAAACATTGAGGTCAGGAACTCAATACTGCTAGACATGGAGCTGTTTCTGAAACATCCACATTTATTTATTTGGCTGAATTTTTACACCACTTTTCAAAGCGGTGTACATAAAACAAAATTAAACATGGTTATCGCTATTGAATATTCCCGTCTAGGTCCCCTACGTGCCCCGATGCTATCCGGTTAGCTTCAGGACATGTTGGGGGCATTCTGGGGCAGAGCAGAGGCAGGGAGTCCTGGTAATCGGGTAGCAGTGATATTGGACCGCTACCCAGTTAGTCATTCATGGCTAAAACTAGGTGAGCTTTTGGTCCGCCTAGTTCTAGCCATGGATGCCTAACCAGGTAGTGGTCCAATATCGCTGCTACCCGGCTAGGCTCTGCGGGTGATTCTCCTTGATGTCTAAGCCAGATATTCAATGCCATCACTTTGGCATTGAATATCCGGATTTAGAGTTCAGCAGGCAGGGCTATGTGCCAACATGGCACATTGCCCACCCACCTGAATATTGGGCTTTTCGTCCTTAACTTATTTTCAGAACTGTCTTGAGTGATTGATGGGGAAATCTGTGATGAGAGAGAAACATAGAAACATAGAAACATGATGACAGAAAAAGACCACAAGGCCCATCTAGTCTGTCCTTCCATAACAACTACAACAGTCCACTTTTTACCTTTAGAGATCCTCTGTGTTGGTCCCATGCTTTTTTGAATTCAGTTACTGTCCTCATCTCTACCACCTCCACTGGGAGACTATTCCACGGATCCACTACTCTTTCCGTAAAGAAATATTTCCGCATATCACTCCTGAATCCTCATCCCATGTCCCCTCGTAGCAGAACTTGCTTTCAATTGAAAGAGGCTCTCTCCCTGAACATTTATGCCACGGAGGTATTTAAACATCTCAATCATATCACCTCTATCCCGCCTTTCCTCTAAGGTGTGCTTATTAAGATCCTTAAGTCTGTCCTCATATGCTTTATAATGAAGCCCATTAATTATTTTAGTAGCAACCCTCTGCACCGACTCCATCCTGTTCACATCCTTTTGAAGGTGCGGTCTCCAGAATTGCACACCATACTCCAAATGAGGTCGCACCAAAGACTTATACAGAGGCATTATCACCTCCTTTTTTCTGCTAGCCATTCCTCTCCGTATGCACCCAAGCATCCTTCTAGCTTTTGCCGTCGCCTTTTCTACCTGTTTAGCTACTTTAAGATCATCAGACACAACCACGCCTAGGTCCCGCTCTTCTTTAGTGGACAAAAGTACTTCACCTCCTATACTGTATTGCTCCCTTGGATTGCTGCAGCCCAAATGCATGACCTTACATTTTTTAACATTAAATCCCAGCTGCCAAATTCTAGACCATTCTTCAAGCTTAGCTAGATCCCTCCTCATGTTATCTACACCTTCCTGGGTGTCTACTCTATTGCAGATTTTGGTATCATCCACAAAGAGGCAAACCTTACCCGACAGCCCTTCTGCTATATCACTAACAAAGATGTTAAAAAGAATCGGACAAAGGACAGATGCCTGGGGCACACCACTGGTAACTTCCTTCTCCTCAGAGTGAGCTCCATTTACTTGTACTCTTTGTCGCCTCCCACCCAACCAATTTCTAACCCAAGCAGTAACTTTAGGGTCCATCCCTAGGGTGCTCAGTTTGTTTATAAGTCGCCTGTGAGGAACAGTGTCAAATACACCACATCTAGAGCTCTCCCTTGGTCCAACTCCCTGGTCACCAAGTCAAAGAAATCAATCAGATTTGTCTGACAAGACCTGCCTCTGGTGAATCCATGCTGCCTCGGATCCTGTAATCCGCCGGACTCCAGAAACCTCACTATTTTCTCTTTCAGCAGCGTTTCCAATAATTTACTCACCACCGAAGTTAAACTAACCGGCCTGTAGTTTTCAACCACATCCTTACTTCCGCTTTTGTGTAAAGGCACCACATGAGCCTCTCTCCAGTCCTTTGGCACCACTCCCGACTCCAACGAGGCATTGAAAAGGTCAGTCAGTGGAGTTGCTAGAACGTCCACAAGTTCCCTCAGTATTCTAGGGTATATCCCATCTGGTCCCATCGCTTTGTCTACTTTAAGTTGAGCTAGTTTCTCACGAACACAGTCTTCTGAAAATTGTTCAAGATGTCCCTTGCTTCTGTTCTTATTTGTGGGTGTTTTCTGAGGTCATGCTCCTGGTTCTTCATCTGTGAACACAGAACAAAAATATTTGTTAAACAATTCCGCTTTATCCTTATCAGCTTTTACATATTCCCCCCCTGCACCCTTGAGTCTGACAATACCACTTTTGCCCTTCCTCTTCTCACTAATATATCTGAAAAATGTCTTATCCCCCCATTTTATTGCATTGGCTATTTCCTCCTCCTTTTGAATCTTTGCCTTCTTGACTACTTTGCTAGCTTCTCTAAGTTTTTCCAAATACAGATGCCTGTCTTCCTCTCTCTGTGATCTCTTGTATTTCATGAAGGCCTCCCTCTTTTTCTTCACTTTTTCAGCTACTTCCTTCGAAAACCATAGCGGTCTCCTGTTCCTTTTGCCTTTATTTACCATTTTAACAAAAAGGTTGGTTGCCTTTAAAATACCCCCTTTCAGTTTTGCCCACTGTTTTTCTACATCCCCCAGCTGTTCCCATCCCACTAACGACTCCCTGAGGTATTGGCCCATCTTCACAAAGTTAGTCTTCCTAAAGTCTAAGATCTTCACCTTGGAATGGATTCTAACAGCCCTAGTCCTAATACTGAACCACACCATCTGGTGATCACTGGATGCAAAATGATCTCCCACTACAACATCAGAAACACTTTCACCATTGGTAAGCACCAAGTCCAGTATGGCCCCTTCACGTGTGGGGTCTGTTACCAATTGCCTGAATAGTTCTCCCTGTAGAGAATCCAGGATCTCCTTACTTCTAGATGATACTGCAGCAGGAATGTGCCAATCAACATCTGGCATATTTGAAATCTCCTAGCAGTAGCAGTTCCCCTTTCCTAGCAATGCTGCGTATGTCTTCAATTAACTCTCTGTCCACCTCTTCCTCTTGTGAGGGAGGTCTGTATATCACACCAATGCAAATAGATTTCTCTTTCCCTCTTTCTAGTTTAACCCACAATGCCTCCTCTCTCCCTTTTAAGCTCTGTAATTCCAAAGCTTTAATAGTAGTTTTTACATATAGTGCCACTCCTCCTCCCCTTCTTCCTACCCTGTCCTTTCTGAATAAAGTATAGCCAGGTATAGTTACATCCCAGTCATGGTTTTCTGTGAACCATGTTTCTGTAACTGCCACTAAATCCAAGTCAGCCACTCCCACCAAAGCTTCATCTTCAGGGATCTTATTTCCCATGTTACGGGCATTAATACACACTGCTTTCCATATGTTACCCTTGTTACCCATTTCCATAAAGGTATTTAATGTATCACCTACCTGGGGGCTTTCACTTACCTGGTGGCTTTCTTCACCCATCCCCAACAAATCTAGTTTAAAGCCCTCTTCAGTAGATTAGCCAGTCTACTACCAAAGATGTGTTGACCTTTCTTGGACAGATGGATGCCATCTCTGCTCTGCAACCCTTGGAACAGCATCCCATGGTCTAGGAAACCAAAACGCTCTCGAAGACACCATCCACGCAGCCATGCATTCATCTCCAGGATGCGAGCCTCTCTGCCTTGGCCTTTACCCTCAACAGGGAGGATTGAAGAGAACACCACCTGTGCACCTACCTGCTTCACCCTCTGTCCCAGAGCCATGAAGTCACTTTTGATACGTTCCGAGGTATACCTGGCAGTATCATTTGTTCCAACATGGATTAGCAACATTGGGTAATAGTCAGTGGGCTTGATGAGTCTCGGCAAACTCTCCGTAACATCTTGGATCTTGGCACCAGGCAGACAGCATACCTCTCTGGACATCAAGTCTGATCGGCAGATGGACGCCTCAGTACCCCTCAGAAGAGAGTCTCCAACCACCACTACCCTTCGTTTCCTTCTGGTCACTGATTCCGCAACTATGGGGTACTTGAACTCTGGTTCTTCCCTTTCCAGGGATGCTTTCACCTCCTCCACTTCCAGGGCTGCATAATGGTTCTTCAATTCAAGGGCTGGAGAAGTTGGATTGGTGATTTTGCAGGCTCTGGTGACTTTTGTCCAACCATCGACATTCTGTTGGCACCCATCTTCTCCTGTGCTGGAGAGCCTGGTTGCTGCAAGAAGCATCTCATCAATGTACTTCTCACTGTCTTGAATGCTCCTCAGCCTCGCCACCTCCTCTCTGAGTTCCTCAGAGCTTCAGCATGCAGGCACCCTGCACATGGAACCGGTTCCTCAACTGGCATTAGGACCTCTGTCTGGACCGAGGCAGAAGCTGTAAAGGGGGCAACAGCTTTAGCAATACAATTTTTCCCAGCCATTGTCCTGTTTGTGGAGCTTAGGTATTGTTTGATGTGTGGAGCCCTGGTTAGGAAAGCCTCAAAAGGGCAGGGCACAGGAGCTTTTTATGCAGGCTTCAACTGCACTCAGGAAACAGGCCCACTAACTCTTGAGGGAGGGAGTTAGGTGGGTGTGCAAAGTACAAGGTGAACAGGTAGGTTTTGTGGAGTTTGCAGAATGAGAGGAGGTCTTTGGTGTTCTTTATAAGGTCAGGGAGAGAGTTCCATATGGTAAGTGCATATAGATCAAAGGATCTGGCGCATGCTTGTTGGGTGCTTCTAGTTTTTGTATGAGGGATGGCTAGGAGGTTTGTGGTGGAATGCCCTCTGGGTCTATCAGTCTGGAGTAGATTGATGAGTGTTTGTAGAAATGGGGACGATAGGTTGTTGAGTGTCTTAAGATGATTTTGTATTGAATTCTCCACTGTAAGGGGAGCCAGTGCATTTGGTGAAGTATGGGGATGATATGATCATATCTTAATGTTCGTTGGATGATCCAGGCTGTTGTGTGGAGGGCTGTTTGATGAAGTAGAAGAGTTGAGTGAGGTAGACCGTGGTAGATGGATTTTCAGTTGTCAATATGAAGAATAATCAAGGCTTATAGTGCTGAGCGTAAGTCAAATGGATAAAGTAATGGGCAGAAGTGCTGTAGGGATTGGGTCTTATAGTAGACTGTCCTTGCAGTGTTCTTCATCTGTATCTTCAGGGTAAGGTGGTGATCTAGGGTGATTCCCAAATATTTTACTTCAGATCAGACTTGAATTTCTGTGTGGTTTAAGGTGTTGGATGAGGGGGCAGTGAATGAGTCATTCTTGGTGATGAATATGGCGCAGTTTTCTTGAGGTTTATGGAAAGATGGTTTGTAGCAAGCCACTGAGAGACATCGGTGAAACATTGTTGTAGGCCAGTGTAGGATGTTTGTTTGTATCAAATGATACATACAGCATGATATCATTGACATAGATATGATAGTGGATGTTGTGTGATTGGATGGCTGAGCAGATGGTTGCATGTAGATCTTGAAGAGTAGCACTGAGAGGATGGACCTTTGTGGGACTCCTTAGGTTTGAGGATAGGGGATTGATAACAGAGCACTGATCTTAATTTCTTGGAGTCTGTTTTGTAGATAGGCTTGGAACCACTTTAGTAAAGCACCATGGATTCCTATTGTTTGTAGGTGTTTTAAAAGAGTGTTGGGTTGATGTGGCTGAGATGTCAAGGAATAATATAAATCCTTGATGAGTGTCTTCACTTCCTTTTATTAGCCTGTTCATGAGTGAGATTAAGAGGATTTCTACTCCGTGGTGTGGTCAGAAACCATGTTGCTGCTGGTCAAGTACTGTGTGTTTGTCGAGGTATTCCTGTAATTGTCATTGAATGTTTTGTTTTTTTTTCGATTAATTTGGCAATGAATTTGGCTTGCAACAAGTCTGTACAAGTTGGGGTCAGATGGGTCTAGGTGAGGTCTCTTTAGTAGTGAGTGAATTGAGGAGGTTTTTAGGTATGCTGGTAGTTCACGTTGTTGCAGAGAGATTTGGGTGAGTTTTGCAAGGAATGGGGAGAGCTCAGTCCTTGTGCCTTTGATCCAGCTCACTGGGCAGGGATCTAGTGGGGACGTTGCAGCATTGAGTGATGATATGATGGTTTCTATGTTTTTTGCTGGTGAGTGGTCGAATGTGGTGCATGAGTGAGTGGGAGGAGATATCTGGGTCATTTGGTCAGGTGTAAATTTGACCATTTTCCTGTATATTTGGGCCATTTTGCAAGCCAAGATATATAAATGCTCTTAATTGCAGAGAACTGTATCTTGACTCCAGTTCAGTTTGGAGGGGCAAATAAACATTGGGGGATTAAGTAGAATATCCTTCTTAATTTCTCCTGTAAAAGGCTGGCTGAAATTAGCACTTTTTAAATGCCTAGTCAGGTCAGAGTGCAGGTGTAAATCCAGAGTGGCTAACTTCAGGCTTGCACATGCGTTCCCTATATGACATGGGGAATACATGTGTAGATATTGGTGCTGCCCAGGCCAAGCCTCTGACATTTACAAGCCTCGTGCATTTACAAGAGAATGTGATTTACACATGTATATGGCTGATTTTACGCATTTAAATTGCAAAGAGACTTTCTAAAATAACACCTTTAGTAAGCTTATAAGAAATAGTGGTCAAGAAAATATTATTTTGTTATATTAATATTTTTATTTTCCAATAGATATGGGAAGCTGTGAGAAATGTCCAGAAGATCAATGGTCCAATGTAAAGAGAGATCAGTGTATCCCAAGAACTATAGACTTCCTTTCCTATGAGGAGCCTTTGGGTGTAACTTTGGCTTCTGTAGCTGTAATCTTCTCCATATTCACCTCTGGAGTGCTGGGAATATTTCTTAAATACAAGAACACACCAATTGTGAAAGCCAATAACCGAGATTTGAGCTACATTCTCCTTCTATCCCTCATATTATCTTTTCTCTGCTCTTTGATATTCATTGGTCGTCCATTGCATGTGACCTGTCTTCTCCGACAAGCTGCCTTTGGAATTATTTTTTCAGTTGCCGTTTCTTCTGTTTTAGCAAAAACCATCACTGTGGTCATTGCCTTTAATGCCACAAAACCTGGCAGCAATTTAAAGAAGTGGATGGGGAATAGAGTTTCCAGTTCTATAGTCCTTCTGTGCTCACTGGGCGAAGTTATGATATGCGTTGTTTGGCTGAATCATTCTCCACCATTTGCAGACATAGACACACAGTCTGAAATGGGAAAGATGATATTACAGTGTAATGAAGGGTCTGTCGTTGCATTCTACATTGTAGTTGGCTACATGGGGTTTTTAGCTCTTTTGAGCTTCACTGTTGCTTTTCTGGCTAGGAAGTTACCAGATAGCTTCAATGAAGCCCAACTGATCACTTTCAGCATGCTGGTGTTCTGCAGTGTTTGGGTGGGCTTCATTCCAGCATACCTGAGCACCAAGGGCAAATACATGGTGGCTATAGAGATTTTTGCTATCCTGTCTTCTGGTGCTGGATTGTTGGGCTGTATATTTGTTCCCAAGTGCTACATTATTCTATTGAGGCCAGATATCAACACAAGAGAACATTTAATAGGAAAAAGAAACTAACATCAAGTAGTACCAGGACCTTAACTGCTGAATACTCCAACTGGGTAAAAGATGGGTCCATTAAATCTAGCATAGTAATTACAGATATCATCACTGTACCTTTTATAAAGATGCTGAAAATGAGAGGCAATTTATATTAAGGGATATCATCCAGTGTGAGGCTGATGGAAGATAGATAATGGCACCAGTATGGTGAAATGAAATACAAAGGGGTATGGTTACTAAAGAGCATGAAGGGTGCATGGGTTAGCAAATGGAAATGGTAGTGGTAAGGGTGGCAACATGCGGTAAAGGCCGGGGCAAGAACTAGTCATTCTAGTAGTAAGAGTGCTAGGCTCCACTTATTGTGTGCTAACAGCATATTTGGCCTTAAGGTGTCAAGCATTCATCTTAATACCCGAAAATTGCAGTCACCTTAACGCAGCATAAGGGACTCCCTGTGAAAGTCACAGTATAGGTGATGTATGGAAGGAAAGGTAAGAGCTGATGGACCCATTAGATCCTATGTGTTAGTCAGTAAGTGGGATGAGCATGTGGGAGGCAGCTGTACTGTATCAGTGAAGGGTGCACACATAGTATGCTGTAATGTCTCTGTGTGGCATAGGATTGGGAAGAAGTATTCCCTGGTGGAGCCAGCATTGCCACAATGTGGGTATCAAAATGTTGACCGAGCAGGAGTGGTGACATGCAGATCATTCACAGGAGAAGTGTAAGTGGTACATCCAAATGAATAAACTGTTCCTGCATGGGCCATGGTGTAGGAGCTGGCAGGAGAATACATGACTGTATATAAATGGCACAGGCTGATGGATGGACTGAAGAATTGATAGCAGTAGATAAGAGCACAGTATGGCCTTGATGTCACAATGTACATTATGTGTCTGCACAAATGCAGTTGTAGTGTGTGTGTGAAAAAAGTGTAGTTTGTTTTATTTATTTATTTAACTTTCTTCTATACCGTGCTCTTTAATATCAGTGCGGTTTACATAAAACATACTTTGTGCAGTGTAGGCGATCTACACTGGACGTACAGTAAACAGGGGATTATGTACAGGTTTAACAGGGTAAACTAAACAAAATCACTCTGAAATGTGATATGGAACAGTTGTGTCATGGAAAGCCTGAACAGTTGTGTCATGGAAAGTCCCAATACCAGCTGAAACAAATATGCACCATATTCTACACGACCACACCATCATGGGTCAGAAAAAACCTCTACTGTTACGTTCAATATGTGAGGCTATTACATAATCTAAATCTTTATCAAGATCATCATCACATAAGCAGGCAAAAATTAAATAAAAACACATGAACTGAAAGACAATTTGTCACATTGTCCACCCCACACTTAGCTGGAGCGCAAGTTGTAATGTTGACACATTGTCCACTTTGCAAAAGCTGCCTTGGGGAGCAGGACACACTCCAAAACAAAGCAATACCATGCTGTGGCAGTGTAACACCACCTACACCTGCAGTGACAAACAAACACCAAAAGATCAAGCAAAATATTTTTGTGGTTATTTTTGTGATGCTTGATTTTTTGGTGTTTGTCACTGCTGGTATTCTCTCCATCAAGGCCTGGATCTCTGCCTGCCTTTCTGACATTGCTGCTTCGATGTATCTCCGCTGCAGAAAATTGAACATGGCCATAAATGAGCTTCTGCATTTCCACCATAACATCTCTGCTTCCTTTCTTCCATTCTCTGTGAGCAATTCTCTTATCCTCCCTGTTTCTTCAGCTTGCAACATTGGGGTCCTCGTTGACTCCTCTCTATCCTTCTCCACACACATCCAACTCATACCTAGGACCTGCCATTTCTTTGTCTATAACATCCACATATTCCGCCTATCACTTTTGGAACACACTACTACGACACCTATCCATCTTTACTTACCTCCCATTTTGAATATTGTAATCTACTCTTGCTGGTCTCCCTCTTATTCATCTCTATGGTCTGTAATCTGTTAAATACTGTGCTGTGCTACTATTTTTCCCCAGCCTTGTCCTGATCATATTATCCCTCTTCTCAACTCACCTCATTGGCTCCCTATCCATTTCTGCATCCGCATTAAACTTCTACTGACCTTGATGTGCATTCACTCTGCAGCTTCTCACTCCCTTTCCTCACTTTTCTCTCCATACATCCCTCCTTGGAAACCCAGTTCCTCAGTCAAAGTGCCTATATTGTGGCAGGTGCAGGCCTGTGACCCACGGTGTCTGACATAGGCAGGCCAGCATGGCTAGCTAGACCTGTAAATGAGGCCTGTGGAGAGGCATATAGGATTGCACATCCCCCAATATGCTGCTATTGAAAGAAAGAACTCAGTAGAAATATTGAATTAGCTTAGATAAGCAGAACTGCAGAATTAAGAAATGGGAAAATACAGAAAAAAACATGTTTAAAAGTTACTGATAAGAGAAAGTACATTTGCAGAGAAATATTGAGGAGTGCTGACAGATGAGTTACAGAACCTTGCTCTTCTGCACGCACAAATGGGTCCCATAACCTTGAAGGTGTGAAAGTAACAAGTTGATGAACTGACCATTGTAATTGGGACTAGAAGGGGGGCAGGCAGGTGTCATGCCTACAGAAGCCCACAGAAGGAACATAATTGGAGAAACTTATCAGTACCGGGACCAATAGAAGGGCTACGGGAGGTACGGGAGAGTACCGGGACCAATGAAATGTTTTTCTATACCTAGAATGGAACAGAAGTCTATAAAAGTTGTTGTAATGCTTGAAAACTTTGCTCAGCCATTTTGAAATTGCCTTGCTTGAGACTTGTGCACAAATAAATGATTTGGACCTTCTGAACAGACTCCTGGTATCATTGGTTTGTCTGCGCTTTGCTGCTACATATTCCTTGGTGCGTTGGCCGGGAAGTTGTGGAATCAAAGTGTATATAGGGCAATATACCACGACTTTCCGCCTCTATAGGCTTGGTCCTGCCGGGATCGCGCCCTTCCGACGAGGGCCGCTCCCTGGCGCCACCGGTCCCTTGTATCGGAGGGAGCTGGTCGGACCTCGGCGGGTGACGGGCCCGGCTGGAGTCAACGCCTCGAACCCGAGTGAGGGGAGTCCGAGGTCCAACTCATGCGCCTGCTTGGGAAGTTTTGAGGACCGGATCCGGTGAGTATAGTTTTGATTTTGGGTCTAGACAGAAATAGAAAGAGCAGTACTGCCATTGGAACTTGGAATTTGGAATTTGTAATCTCGAGATATTGGGAATTGGTAAGAGAGCATGATCAACTCTCAAGGAAGAGCCGAGTAGCCTGGCATGGGAATTCGCTAGGTGAAACCCTCATCCTTTTTGTAATTGGGAAAAGACTAGTCAGAATAGATAGAAACGAATGCATTCTGGGATACGTTGCTAGCATGATTGTGTGAACGAAGTGTGAATGAGAGGTCTGGCAGCACGGACCAAGTGAAGGCGGACCCCTGATTAGCGCATTTCCTGACCGGGCGACCGCGTTCAGGTCGCGAAAAGGGGGAAGCGATTGTCGTCTTGTCTTGTTATTTGTATTCCCTATACGTTTCCAGGACCGTGAGGACCCCTTACCCACGGTCCGCACTCCTTTTCCCTTCTGTCTGTTGTTGCGCGCACACATCGAAATGGGTGGGGGGGGGTCTACTAGAAACACTCCATTAGAATGTATGATCGCACATTTTAAAGAGGGATATTCAGGAGATTATGGTATTAAAATGACAGCAGCCCGTTTGCAGATTTTGTGTACTAGGGAGTGGCCCGATCTAGACCCCATCTGGCCCCGAGAGGGAACGTTCACTGTAGAGATTATTCAGTCAATACACCGTAGAGTGCGGGTAGCGCACCCAGATCAGTACCCCTATATAGATTCCTGGTTAAGTATTTGTGAAGATCCGCCCTCCTGGGCGCAGCGCTGTTATGAGGAACAGTGCAGAATAATGTTAGCTAAAACAGATTCTAAACAGAAAACGGAACAGCCTAGAATGAAAGAGCAGGATAAGAAAGCCACGAAGAAACCCATCCTGGCAGATCCTGATTCCCCAGAAGTAGTCCTCAGGCAGCCCAGAACCCCAGGTCCAGTAAGAATAGGCCGGCGTCGTCCTGCCCCAGAACCCCAGAGACGGCCAGAGCCGAGGCGGGACCCAACCCCCGGTCCCCCTCCTAGAGAAGAGAAAGAGGAAGAATCAGTGGAAAGAGAAGTGGAGGACGTAAAAAGTGAGTCAGAAGCGGAGATAGAAGGAGGAGAAGAAGGAAATTCACCAGAAGAGGAAGAGGACAGTGTACAAATAATTGAGAAAGCCAGCGCTAGCACTAGCACGCCAGTGAAAGAGAAACCCAAAGCAAAACCAGTTGAGAAAAAGAAAGCGACTCTTGCAAAGGCAACGACAATAACCCTTAGATCCCAAATGACGCCTGGGACAGCCAAACTGTTTCCCTTAAGGCAAGTCCCGGGAGTGCCCGTAAAGAATGATAATGATGAAGTGGTAGCGGGACCCCTAACCTATGTGTATATTCCTTTCTCTACAACTGATTTATTAAATTGGAGGTCGCATTATGCCTCCTATACTAGTAAGCCCCAGGAGCTGACAGAATTAGTAACTAGTATTATGGAAACTCACCAACCCACTTGGCCAGATTGCCGTCAGCTCCTGACCACCCTATTCACTACAGAAGAACGAGCGAGAATTAGAAAAGCAGCTATTGAATGGATGGCAGAAAACCCTGCAGCTCCGGCACAGGGACAGAATATAATAGATCGTAGAGAAGCAGCTCAGAGAGAATTCCCGAATGAAGACCCCCAATGGGATCCAAATACAGATGAAGGATCCACAGCCCTAGCCCGTTTTCGCCAAGGCTTTTTACAAGGCCTGAAAAGGGGGGGCCAAAAAGCTATGAACCTTTCCAAAGTCGCAGGAGTTATCCAAGGAATAGATGAGAGCCCAGCAGATTATTATGAAAGATTAACTGAAGCATACAGAATGTATACTCCCTATGATCCCGAGGCACCAGGAAGTTTATGCATGGTGAATTCTGCTTTTGTAAACCAGTCTCAACCAGATATTAGACGTAAATTACAGAAATTAGAAGGGTTTGCGGGCATGAATGCAACACAGTTATTGGAAGTCGCTCATAAAGTGTATGTGAATCGTGATACTGAAAGACAGAGAGAATGTGATAGAAAGATGAAGAAGAAAGCTGATTTTTTGGCTGCGGCCATAGTTGAAAAGAAAAGGGGAGGTGTCCCTAATCGAAGGAGCAGAGGAAGAGGGCGGGGTCAAGGCGGAGGCCGGACCCAGAGACTAGGCGTGAACCAATGCGCCTATTGCAAAGAGGAAGGACATTGGAGAGATACGTGCCCGCAACTCGAAGACGCCCAGCAAGATGACGACAACGATCATCAGTGGCGAGAAGAAAGACGAGGCCGTCCCCGAGGCCGAGGAGGAGCCAATCGAGAACAATTCCAGAGAGAGAGGGGAGGAGGAGCCATCCAAGCATTGGCCACACAAGCCCATGATGAGGATGACGTGGATTAGGACAGACCGGGCTCCAAGTTTGCTTTAGGTCTCCAGGAGCCTATGGTCGAAATACAAATAGGAGACCAAATTATGAACTTTATGGTTGATACTGGAGCAGAACATTCAGTAATAGACAAAAAGATAGCCCCATTAACTAAAAGAGCAGTCACCATTGTAGGAGCAACAGGTGCCAAAGCCACAAAGTCTTTTCTTCAAAACCGGATGTGCAGTCTAGGAGGACAGCAAGTAACTCATCAATTCCTTTACATGCCCGAATGTCCAGTACCACTACTGGGACGAGACATGCTAGCCAAGCTTCAAGCACAGATATCTTTCTCTGAACAAGGAGAAATGCAAATGACAGTAAATTCCCAAGCCAAACCAGCAGGAGTAATGCTGCTGACAGTTCCCCGAGAAGAAGAATGGAGATACTACATTGATGATTCGATTCAAGATACCTATTTTGAACAAACTTTAAAGAACATTCATGCACCACTTGAAGTATGGGCAGAAGGCAGCCCCCCAGGCCTAGCCAAACATATAGCTCCAGTGATTGTAACCCTCAAGCCTAGTGCTACCCCAGTGCACGTCAAACAGTACCCTCTCCCAAGAGCCGCAATTGAAGGCATTCATCGCCACCTACAGAGATTGCTCGAATATGGCCTACTAAAAGTATGCCAATCCCCATGGAACACCCCGCTTTTGCCAGTAAAGAAACCTGGGATGGATGATTATCGCCCAGTGCAAGATTTGAGAAGAGTAAATGATGCAGTTGAAACCATACATCCAGTTGTGCCTAATCCTTACACTCTACTAGGATTGATACCCGCTGAAGCTACCCATTTCACTGTACTGGATTTAAAAGATGCATTCTTTTGCATAAGATTAGCCCCTGTAAGCCAAATATTGTTTGCATTCGAATGGCAGGACCCCATCTCTGGAAGAGGGGGCCAACTCACCTGGACAAGATTACCCCAAGGATTCAAGAATTCACCTACCATCTTTAGTGCTGCACTAAATCAAGATCTTTCAAGCTATCCAGTAGCCCCGGGGAAGAGAGTACTTCTCCAGTACGTGGATGATCTGTTGATAGCTGCCGTATCAGAAAGAGAATGTATATTAGCCACCAAAGATCTCTTGCAGTTACTAAATGAAGCTGGATATAAAGTTTCCAGAGCCAAAGCACAACTATGTCAAACAGAAGTGAAATACTTGGGTTTTCGTATTACCCAAGGAAGCAGAAGATTAGGCAGAGAAAGAAAAGAAGCAGTATGCAGAATTCCAACTCCAACAACCAGAAAGCAAGTCAGAGCCTTTCTGGGAGCAGCAGGATATTGCCGAATTTGGATACCCAACTTTGCCCAAATTGCCAAACCACTGTATGAAGCCACAAAAGGAGAAGAAAAGTCACCACTAGAGTGGGGACTTGAGCAGGATACAGCCTTCCAGAAGTTAAAAGAAGAATTGATGTCATCACCAGCACTTGGACTACCAGATGTCCACAAACCGTTCCACCTGTTTGTACATGAAACACAGGGAAATGCCCTAGGCATGTTGACTCAGAAATTAGGAAATTGGGAACGACCTGTAGCCTACCTATCGAAACAATTGGACCCTGTGGCCAAGGGATGGCCACCCTGCTTGAGAGCAGTTGCAGCTACAGCGCTACTAGTGAGTGAAGCAGACAAACTCACACTAGGACAGAACATACGAGTCACTGTGCCACATGCAGTCCTTGCCCTTATGGAACAAAAAGCAAATTATTGGCTCACCAATTCCCGAATGTTGAAGTACCAGAGCATGTTATGTGAAAACCCACAGATACAACTTGAAGTGAGCCATGCCTTGAATCCAGCTACCTTGATACCCATCAGTGAAGAACTCCCAGAACATGACTGTATCGAAGTCATGGAGACTGTGTTCTCCAGTCGACCTGACTTGACAGATGTGCCCATAGACAATCCTGACCAGATCTATTATGTTGATGGGAGCAGTCTCATCCTTGATGGACGACGCTGTGCCGGATATGCAGTCGTCACTCAACATGAAGTAGTTGAATCATCAGCTCTAGCCTCAGGCACATCAGCCCAGAAAGCCGAATTGATAGCACTCACCAGAGCATTGTTGTTAGGAGAAAAACTTGTGCTAAATGTATATACAGATTCCAAATATGCCTTCACTACCTTGCATGCCCATGGAGCTCTCTATAAAGAAAGAGGACTCATCACATCAGGAGGAAAATCAGTCAAATATGGTCCCGAGATATTGATGTTACTTGTTGCAGTCTGGGCCCCAACACGTGTAGCTGTCATGCATTGTCGAGGACATCAAGCAGGAAAAGGAGAAGTTGCTCGAGGAAATAGATTTGCAGACGCCTCAGCACGACAAGCAGCTATGACAGGACAAATTGCCCCACAAGCTATGCCAATGCAAGCAGCATTGTTTCCAGTACCTTTGAATCTATGGACCCCACGATATACCACCAAAGAATTAGATTACTATTGTGACAAAGAAAATGGAGTAGTGAAAGATGGATGGATTGAGCTGCCACCAGAAGAGGGCAGTCAACCTCCAGGAAGAATAGTAATTCCTGAACTATTAGGACCATCCTTTGTCAAAGCTTTCCACGAAGCTACCCACTATGGGAAGAGTGCTATGGAGAAAGCACTCAGACCACATTTCTACATCCCTCTGATGACAACCATATCAGCCTCAGTAGCCCGACAATGTCAAACTTGTGCCAAAAATAATGCCAAGCAAGGCCTTATTACAGCACCCCGGGTTCAGTCAAGAGGTGTGACACCCATGCACAACCTCCAAGTTGATTTCACCGAAATGCCAAAAGCCAATGGATACCATTACCTATTAGTATTAGTTTGTACTTTCTCTGGGTGGGTAGAAGCATTCCCAACCAGAACTGAGAAAGCCCGAGAAGTTACCAAAGCCTTAATGAGAGAGATTGTCCCCAGATTTGGAATCCCAGCAGTAATAGGGTCAGACAATGGACCCTCATTTGTCTCCCAAGTTACTCAGCAGTTAGCAAAAGCTTTGCAGATACAGTGGAAGCTCCACACTGCATACAGACCCCAGAGTTCAGGGAAAGTTGAGCGAATGAATCGTACCTTGAAAGCCCAAATGTCTAAGCTTTGTCAGGAGACACACTTGAAATGGCCCCAAGTGCTCCCCATAGCTTTACTCAGAATACGCTCAGCCCCTGTAAAGTCTACAGGATTTTCTCCTTTTGAAGTTTTGTATGGTAAACCCCCACCAATAGTGCAGGGAATCAAAGGAAGTTTAGCCAAGAATTGGTTCGGAAGTAACCAGACAAGAACTCCTAGCTCTTAGTTTTGTTCAGCAGACTCTCCATACGTGGATCCAAGACCAGTTGCCTATCAACTTGACGGAACCCTTGCATCCCTATCAGCCTGGAACTTCGGTGTGGATCAAAGATTGGAAGAAGATACCGTTGGCACCCCAGATGGGACCGTACACCGTCATCCTGTCTACCCCAACTGCAGTAAAGGTAGCCGAGATCGACGCCTGGATCCACCACAGCAGAGTCAAGCCCGCCGCCGATCCTGAACCCGAGCGGTGGACAGCAGAGCAGCACCCTGATGTACCCTTGCGAGTTACTCTGAGACGGCAACCAGCAGCATAGACACTTCATCACAAGTGCTTTGCAGTAGCCAAGTCTTTCGAAGAGGATTGCTGTTTTCCATGCAGCAACAGCTTTGTTTCAACGAACCCAATTTGTGTGATTTGACACACTACTTTGAGACTACATTGACTAAGCCAGACTTCACAAGCCAACTGAATTGCTAAGTTGGTTAATGTGTGCTGGACATCTTGAGGATCTTCAATCAACACTCAGCACCCGTTAAATTGCTTCATTAGCAAACGGGACGAAGAATAATAGACCGTCGTGATCAAGATCAGCAAGCTGAGGATTCAGAAGAACTCCAATCAACATCAACATGTATCTTTGCTTCTGCTTTGCCTTGGTTGCCTTCTTTGGAGGTTTTGAACAGACTTATGCTCTACCTCCATGCACCGCTTGCATTACTTCTACTAGAACTGGACTGAAAGTAACTCAGACTTTGCTTTATCATTCTTACTATACCTGCAAGGGAACAATAACTCGGTGTATCTATAACACCACTGAACTAAATGTTTGCACTCATGGAAAAATCAAAGCATGCTATAATCCGCATCAGAATCCATCCTATTACACGTTGGAAATAAGATGGAAGGATGCAGATGGACCTATATTAGCTGCTACACCACCACTTAAGGACATTACTAAACCTGCTGTTTTGAATTTTGATGCATGTAATGCTATTAACAGAGATAGTCAGTCCACCTGTGGTACATGGGAGAAAGCGTATCGAAATGACCATAAGTATATGTGTCCAGAAGGTGCCACAAATTGGTGGAAGTGTACAGGTAAAACAGGATCAGGGTATAGTACTGCTACAGCGGCAGATTACTATTGTCCATATTGGGAATGTGTTTTCTATGCTACCTGGAACACTGGTATAACTGAAGAGAAAATAGATAAGCGGATGGCTACTCTAACCAAGCCAACCACAAATGATAAATGTCAGAAAGATGCTTGCAACCCCTTACATTTGCGTGTACATAATCCCCATGCATGGAAACAAGGATATAAGTTTGGTTTACGTATTGCTGGAGGATGAACAGATCCAGGGACCATTGTGTATATAAGATTAAATACTCAAGCCCACAAGTCATCTAAATATCATATTCATAATACCTTTTATGAAGCTATGCATGTAAATAAGTTTGAGATCCCTCACCCTTCACAGAATTTGTTTCTAGAATTAGCCGGAGCAGTAGTTTCTAGTCTTAAGATCACAGATTGTTATTTCTGTGGTGGAACCCAAATGGCAGATCAATGGCCCTGGGAAGCCCAAGAATTGAATTATTCCATGATTTATAACCAGACTGAATTACACAAGACTACCAGTGAATGGGTGTTAGCGCACTCAATCGTTGGACGTCTTTGCTTTGCCAGAACTGGACCCCAGTTCACCCAAAAGGTAGGACAGCTGGTCTGTCTTAGCCAGAAATACTATAATGCCACGACCAAGAAGACAGCATGGTGGTCAGGAATCAGACATCCTGAACCTCCTAACCCATTAGCCAGATTTCCTGAACTTGCAGGTCTATGGACTAACCTTGCCAAAGTCCAAGCCTGGCAAGCCCCACCTGGCCTATATTGGATCTGTGGAAACCGAGCATATGCGCAACTCCCGCCACAATGGGGAGGAGCATGTGTCTTAGGAACCATCAGACCTTCTTTCTTCCTGTTAAACACTGAACATGGAGAACAATTAGGATACCCTGTATACACAACCCACAAACACAAAGGAGCATCAAGACAGAAAAGAGAGGCCTTACAGATAGGTAAGTGGGAGAAGTGGCGAGGTGATGATTGGCCACCAGAAAGAATTATTGAGTATTATGGACCTGCCACTTGGAATGATGATGGTATGTATGGTTATCGTACCCCAATTTATATGATCAATCGTATTATTCGCTTACAAGCAGTAGTTGAAATAATAACCAATGAAACTAGTCATGCTCTCACGCTCTTAGCTAGACAAAGTACTCAGATGCGCACTGCCATATATCAGAATCGCTTAGCACTTGATTATTTGCTAGCAGCTGAAGGAGGAGTATGTGGTAAACTGAATTTAACTAATTGCTGTTTGAAAATAGATGATAAAGGTCAAGTAGTTCAAGAAATTGCTAAAGATATGCAGAGACATGCTTATGTGCCAGTACAGACTTGGCACGCCTTGAAATTTCCTAATTGGTTTGCTAACCTTTTCTCTTGGCTGGGAGGATTTAAGACTTTCGTTATCTTAGTACTAATCCTTGTTGCTGTTGTCCTCTGCTTACCATGTTTAATCCCATGCTGTATGCGTTCCCTTCATAGTGCTATCGATAATACAGTAGAGCGGAAGACCACAACTAGAATAATGGCTTTATACAAAGCTAGCCCTAATGGAACTAGTAAGAATCCTTTAATCAGGATGTGAATCTTCTAAAAGTGATTTAATTCTCACACCTTATTAAGTAATAGGGTGAGATTAATCAAAGGGGGGAATGTGGCAGGTGCAGGCCTGTGACCCACGGTGTCTGACATAGGCAGGCCAGCATGGCTAGCTAGACCTGTAAATGAGGCCTGTGGAGAGGCATATAGGATTGCACATCCCCCAATATGCTGCTATTGAAAGAAAGAACTCAGTAGAAATATTGAATTAGCTTAGATAAGCAGAACTGCAGAATTAAAAAATGGGAAAATACAGAAAAAAACATGTTTAAAAGTTACTGATAAGAGAAAGTACATTTGCAGAGAAATATTGAGGAGTGCTGACAGATGAGTTACAGAACCTTGCTCTTCTGCACGCACAAATGGGTCCCATAACCTTGAAAGTGTGAAAGTAACAAGTTGATGAACTGACCATTGTAATTGGGACTAGAAGGGGGGCAGGCAGGTGTCATGCCTACAGAAGCCCACAGAAGGAACATAATTGGAGAAACTTATCAGTACCGGGACCAATAGAAGGGCTACGGGAGGTACGGGAGAGTACCGGGACCAATGAAATGTTTTTCTATACCTAGAATGGAACAGAAGTCTATAAAAGTTGTTGTAATGCTTGAAAACTTTGCTCAGCCATTTTGAAATTGCCTTGCTTGAGACTTGTGCACAAATAAATGATTTGGACCTTCTGAACAGACTCCTGGTATCATTGGTTTGTCTGCGCTTTGCTGCTACAATATCTCTGCCTTCTCTTCTATTGCTACAGTAATTCCAGATTTTGCTCCTTTCATATTGCTGCTTTCTATGCCTGTAACAACCTGCCTGAGTCTGTACATCAGGCGCCTTCTCTGGCTCTTCCCAAATCCATGCTTATAAACATACCTCTTCACTGTAGCTTTCTGATCATGACTCACCTGACCCCATGGCCTTTCCTTACCATTCCCCCTAGATGTTTCCCATGTCTGCAGTTACTGGGTTGTCTGTCTTGACTTGGTGGTCTGTCTTGACTAGATTGTAAGCTCTGATGAGCAGGGACTGTCAATAACATGTGTGTATGCAGCTTTGTATACCTCTTGTAGTGCTATACACATGTTCATTAGAAGTAGTAGTGGTAATGGAGTGCAGTTCCAAAACTGGACTGACATGGTGGACTTGCATGTATGTGGCTGAGATTTGTGCTCTCTGTTCAGTGTGCAACCCATGTAGGTGATGTGTTCTGGGACAGCATATTGGTCACCAATACTCATGACTGCTATACAGACACCAATTCATATGCGCCAATGGCCAGCATAGAAATATAGAAACATGATGACAGAAAAAGACCACATGGCCTATCTAGTCTGTCCTTCCATATCAACAACTACAACAGTCCACTTTTTACCTTTAGAGATCCTCTGTGTTGGTCCCATGCTTTTTTGTATTCAGTTACTGTCCTCATCTCTACCACCTCCACTGGGAGACTATTCCATGGATCCACTACTCTTTCCGTAAAGAAATATTTCCGCATATCACTCCTGAATCTATCTCCCTTCACCCTCATCCCATGTCCCCTCGTAGCAGAACTTGCTTTCAATTGAAAGAGGCTCTCTCCCTGAACATTTATGCCACGGAGGTATTTAAACATCTCAATCATATCACCTCTATCCCGCCTTTCCTCTAAGCTGTACATATTAAGATCCTTAAGTCTGTCCTCATATGCTTTATAATGAAGCCCACTAATCATTTTAATAGCCACCCTCTGCACCGACTCCATCCTGTTCACATCCTTTTGAAGGTGCGGTCTCCAGAATTGCACACTATACTCCAAATGAGGTCGCACCAAAGACTTATACAGAGGCATTATCACCTCCTTATTTCTGCTAGCCATTCCTCTCCGTATGCACCCAAGCATCCTTCTAGCTTTTGCCGTCACCTTTTCTACCTGTTTAGCTACTTTAAGATCATCAGACACAACCACGCTTAGGTCCCGCTCTTCTTTAGTGGACAAAAGTACTTCACCTCCTATACTGTATTGCTCCCTTGGATTGCTGCAGCCCAAATGCATGACCTTACATTTTTTAACATTAAATCCCAGCTGCCAAATTCTAGACCATTCTTCAAGCTTAGCTAGATCCCTCCTCATGTTATCTACACCTTCCTGGGTGTCTACTCTATTGCAGATTTTGGTATCATCTGCAAAGAGGCAAACCTTACCCGACAGCCCTTCCGCTATATCACTAACAAAGATGTTAAAAAGAATCGGACCAAGGACAGATCCCTGGGGCACACCACTGGTAACATCCTTCTCCTCAGAGTGAGCTCCATTTACTTGTACTCTTCGTCGCCTCCCACCCAACCAATTTCTAACCCAAGCAGTAACTTTAGGGTCCATCCCTAGGGTGCTCAGTTTGTTTATAAGTCGCCTGTGAGGAACAGTGTCAAATGCTTTACTGAAATCTAAATACACCACATCTAGAGCTCTCCCTCGGTCCAACTCCCTGGTCACCCAGTCAAAGAAATCAATCAGATTTGTCTGACAAGACCTGCCTCTGGTGAATCCATGCTGCCTCGGATCCTGTAATCCGCTGGACTCTACTATTTTCTGTTTCAGCAGCGTTTCTAATAATTTACTCACCACCGAAGTTTAACCAGCCTGTAGTTTTCAACCACATCCTTACTTCCGCTTTTGTGTAAAGGCACCACATGAGCCTCTCTCCAGTCCTTTGGCACCACTCCCGACTCCAATGAGGCATTGAAAAGGTCAGTCAGTGGAGTTGCTAGAACGTCCCCAAGTTCCCTCAGTATTCTAGGGTGTATCCCATCCGGTCCCATCGCTTTGTCTACTTTAAGTTCAGCTAGTTTCTCACGAACACAGTCTTCTGAAAATTGTTCAAGATGTCCCTCGCTTCTGTTCCTATTTGTGGGTGTTTTCTGAGGTCCTGCTCCTGGTTCTTCATCTGTGAACACAGAATAAAAAAAAATTGTTAAGCAATTCCGCTTTATCCTTATCAGCTTCTACGTATCCCCCCCCCCCCCCCCTGCACTCTTGAGTCTGACAATACCACTTTTGCCCTTCCTCTTCTCAATAATATATCTGAAAAATGTCTTATCCCCCCATTTTATTGCATTGGCTATTTCCTCCTCCTTTTGAATCTTTGCCTTCTTGACTACTTTGCTAGCTTCTCTACGTTTTTCCAAATACAGATGCCTGTCTTTCTCTCTCTGTGATCTCTTGTATTTCATGAAGGCCTCCCTCTTTTTCTTCACTTTTTCAGCTACTTCCTTCGAAAACCATAGCGGTCTCCTTTTCCTTTTGCCTTTATTTACCATTTTAACAAAAAGGTTGGTTGCCCTTAAAATACCCCCTTTCAGTTTTGCCCACTGTTTTTCTACATCCCCCAGCTGTTCCCATCCCACTAACGACTCCCTGAGGTATTGGCCCATCTTTGCAAAGTTAGTCTTCCTAAAGTCTAAGATCCTCACCTTGGAATGGATTCTAACAGCCCTAGTCCTAATACTGAACCACACCATCTGGTGATCACTGGATGCAAAATGATCTCCCACTACAACATCAGAAACACTTTCACCATTGGTAAGCACCAAGTCCAGTATGGCCCCTTCACGTGTGGGGTCTGTTACCAATTGCCTGAATAGTTCTCCCTGTAGAGAATCCAGGATCTCCTTACTTCTAGATGATAGTGCAGCAGGAATGTGCCAATCAACATCTGGCATATTGAAATCTCCTATCAGTAGCACTTCCCCTTTCCTAGCAATGCTGCGTATGTCTTCAATTAACCCTCTGTCCCCCTCTTCCTCTTGTGAGGGAGGTCTGTATATCACACCAATGGAAATAGATTTCTCTTTCCCTCTTTCTAGTTTAACCCACAATGCCTCCTCTCTCCCTTTTAAGCTCTGTAATTCCAAAGCTTTAATAGTAGTTTTTACATATAGTGCCACTCCTCCTCCCCTTCTTCCTACCCTGTCCTTTCTCAATAAAGTATAGCCAGGTATAGTTACATCCCAGTCATGGTTTTTGTGTGAACCATGTTTCTGTAACTGGCACTAAATTCAAGTCAGCCACTCCCACCAAAGCTTCAACATCAGGGATCGTATTTCCCATGCTACGGGCATTTATACACACTGCTTTCCATATGTTACCCCTGTTATCCATTTCCATAAAGGTATTTAATGTATCACCTACCTGGGGGCTTTCTTCACCTATCCCCAACGAATCTAGTTTAAAGCCCTCTTCAGTAGATTAGCCAGTCTACTACCGAAGATGCGTTGACCTTTCTTGGACAGATGGATGCCATCTGTCATGCATATCACATGTGTGCATATGTACATAATGGACCGCTGTGGATTGACAGGCATGTCAAAACACAGATCACTTTGCTACACTCAACAGGTGTTTCAGTGTGCACAATTGTGCCCGATGGGTCCTCATGCACTTGTCAGCCCAGTGACTGTATGCCCATCTTACACGTCAATAAACATGGCTTGTGAACTTGGATGTGGGTTCATAGTCACATGGCAGAGCATCATGCATGTGATCCAAAGTGGCATTATGTAGTCATGGACATGTCACAGGTTTTGCTACTGAGGACAGCAGTGACATGATGCTACTTGCAGCCTGCGTGGATCTGTATACAATGTATATGGACCCTATTCAGTGTCTGGGGCCAGTATGCATGTCTCAAATATGTTTTTATCTCACACCAGTGCCCTCCATGGCTTATATATGCCAATGTGAACACATGTAGCCTTCAACCGGCACACATGGGAGTCAGGTCTCTCATGTGATACCAACATCTGAAGTTATGAATTAAAGAAGGATATCTGTACATTCTGAACCTATCTCATTCTGGAGCATTGCATTGTAACATAAATGGTGCTCACATGTTTCCTCATGGGTATATCTGCCCCTGCCCACCACAGCAGTGTTTCAGCACTGCCATCCTCAGAAGGACATGGTCATATAATATAGAGTTGTAGTAATGCAAAACTAAATGAGGTTTATTCACCGTGGGTAAATGATATTTACAATACAGATGTCTTGTTAAGACACAATGCACACATGTGGTTGACAGGCAGCTGCTATGCCATTCCAACCTATGGAACACCTCCCTCATTGCACATTCATGGAGGACTCATGGCTGCAGGGGTGCGCAAGGGTCATTACCCCTATCACCACTAGATGTTATCTCTGCCCTCATCAGATGAGGACTCATTATCTGCAGAGGCCAAACTACCAACAACCAGCTTCAGCAGATGATGAGCAATCACTGCCACATACCTTGTCAGCTTGCGCCACATTCCTTGACAGTGCCTGCTGTGCCTAGACATTGGCACACACAGACACAGTCAAGGCAGACTCTGGGTCACCTATCCAGATACTCCAGGCATATGGAGTCTGGGTGACAGTCTCAAAGGTCTCTATTTCAGTGTCTGTGAATGTCAACACAGTCTGTGTATGTTGTGACCCTGAGAGGCTGTGATGCAGCTGACCATTGTCCATCTGTCCCCCTGCAGACATGGGTCTATCATGTGTGTGTGGGTGCAGGGTGTGGCTGGAAGCTGCATGGCTGGATCCTGTGGACTGACCCCCCATGTGTGTCTCCCTGCATCTGCTCCTCTGTCTCAGCCTCCATGACATTGCCTGCTGACTCCAAAGGGTTGCTTGCCACTACCATGGCCTGTGTTGCATCCGCAGCTTTCTCCACCTCATAGTCCTTCTCTGCCTCTGTTTCCCCCTCCTCATCTGTTCCCTGGCAAGTCGGTGCAGTCTCTCCATGGCCCACTGGTGGTGCACTCCATCCCTCCACTGACATGGATGTCCGTGACCCTGTGAGTGGGAGCAACCTGGAGAGCATTAGCCATATGCTACCTGAGTAGTGAACATAGTGATCTTTGTACGCACTATGAAGGCGAGGACATGGGCACATTTTTACACCATAGCAAAACATAGGCAGTGCTGCAGAGACACATGTCAGAAATGGGACCGGCTAATCTGAGATATTGATCTGGTCAGGGCAGGGAACACAGTAGCTGTGCACATGGGATGACTTATGGTGGTCTCTTCAGGTGGGGCATGGGGGATCTGATGAATAAGGGCTTGTAAGGGTTGGCAGGGAGGTGAGGTCATGGTATGGTCCAAAAAGGTGGCAGAGTTCACACCTGACATACCTAATCAGGTAGATGTCTACACCATGTGCAACTGCAAGGTCAATGGTGTGAGGGCTGCTGTACGTATCTAGAGGGAGGACACAGATAGAGGCAGTCAGACTGACCTGTGCATTTCTCATGGAGGTGCATGGGGTACATTAGGGATATGACAGTAGTGAGTGGATGAAGGACACATGCACCTAGCATCCATCCTCAAAAAGTGAATAGGCCTGTGTAAGGGCATAGGTAGCCAATGAGGTGCCTTGAGAGGAGGTGCTATGAGGTCAATACGCAGCTGGTGAACAAAGAGAAATACAGAGGATTGTTGTCAGGACTCAGGTGTAACCAAAAGACTCACACCAGTGGGTAGGTAAAAAACATGTCCTTGGGAGGTAACCTTGGGGCTAAGAGGTGTCTATGAAGTGTCATCAGGGTGGAAGGGGCATTTGCTGTTGGTGCTATAGGGGAGAGAAAGGCTTGGGGAAACTGACATGTGGATGTACGCATGGTGTGACATATGACTACAGCTGCAGTACAGGGGAAGCAGCTAGGCATCATGAAGTGACACATGTGTGGTGCAGGTGCTCACCATGTGCAAATAATTGGAGCTCTTCCCATACCTGCTGAATGTATTCTGGCGACTTGCAGCACACCTCCTGACCTTTCTTCCACAAATCATTGACTTGTGAGTGAGTTATAGATGGCATAATTGCCAGTATACCCATCATAGACTGACTTGTGAACCCGTATATGTGCCGTGTATGGTACTGTGATTGGAGTCCCAGATGGGGCATACCCATAGTGCAAATATGTTCTCTACCCCTCTCTTGAGTACATACCTTTGTGGCAATCCCCCACCCCCATTGCATCCAACATCAGTCTATTCCCAACTTTATAAGGCCTCTGTGTTTGCACCATGCTGTTAAGTGGCCAGATTCTGTCCTTGGTCACCCACCTCCATTGGTGCACATTCCTATGCATATGCCACAATAGCAACAGACTACTCATTCCAGAGATTACTCCAGAGTCCATCCCTTCAAATTGTTGATGTATGTCTGCTCATAGCACATCTTCACATCCATCTAGAATAATTTGAATGTGCGATTTGCACACAGGGGTATGCAAATGTCACCATTGCCTCAAACCAATGCTCATCTCCCACTGTCTAGACTGTCATGGCTGCCTGGTCAGCTGACCAGGCTGGGACATGGCACAATATGTGTATGGTAGTCTGACTCAGGTGTGTTTGCAGAACACATCATCCACACTGCTAACATCTGCCACATCATCCACACTTAGAGCCCAAATGAGGCACAATGATAAATACCACACTCAGTATCAACTATTCTATGGTCTGCTCATCACTTCATCTTATTATATCTAAACAGTTTGCCCACACAGGACCCACCTCAGAGCTCCCCATCAAACACTCTTTCCTCCCATTCAATCAACAAGCATCTCTCCAAATGATTATCTCATTCCTAGCCACATTTCAAACACAAATGGACCAGGTATGTTACCTATCCACATCATACTCCCCCCATCTCAGCTGCCACTCATGCCCCTCTCTAAGCGCAACACATCTTGCAAGCATTATAATGCTCCAGATAGACCCATCACAAACAAACTGGCTTTTCACCTTAGGCCCACAGGACATGGCATCATACCTGGATGCAAAGTACACTTCCAGCATTCTATGCAGCTCCACCATCCCATTCTTAGATGGAGGCACTTTTCAATGCCATCACTGGACTGCCTTCAACATGTTCTCAGAAATAGAACTATGCAAGATGAAGAGCCCTATCACACCTCAATCACCACACTCCACCTATGTCCAGGCTACTGGCTGAGAATGGGAAAGAACAAATGCTTAACATTATTTTACGACATTGTCCCTGCCTCCCTCTAGCAGGGAGAATTCTACCTCCATCCCTCAAACAAGCATCTATCACAGAACTATTGCAGACACCAAACCTTGCCACATACTCATCAACCTCTTTAGAACCTATATCCTGCACACCACATCAGAGTCCATGGCATCCATCTGATATCTTTCTTGTCCTACCTCTCTCACTGAACCACCACGATCTGTTAAATCATAGATCCCAACTGCCATCACCGTACCTCATGGAGTGCCCCATGTATTGAACCGCTCTTCCCTACTGGTCAACATTGACATGCTTCCTCTCTGCAACCTTCTGCAATTGGTCAGTGTTAACTACCTGATATACACATGCAGCTTCATGAACTTTGCACCATTTGCCACATCCAATTCTGACTACTGCCCACTATCACATTGTTGTACCTAAGTAACACACTGGCTTCACCTCCACACCGTATCCGTCAACCTCAATCGAGATGAGCACCCCCATATAGCATCAGACACAACATTCATACATCCGGCTTATAAACTATTACACAGAGCATCCACTATCATACTGTTGTTTCAGCAAACACCCTACCCCATTACAGCTCCCACAACTTACCATGCTCCCACAACTTACCATGCTACTGTCCCTCTGTACATAGTTATCAGATATGACATAGGGAAGATGTTGTGAGCTTATATCAGGCTCCTCTCTCAATTACTTATTTAATGTTCCCAATTTTCTTTGTAAAGTGTTGGCAATTTTATCAATGCTTGTATAATGTGCAATAATTATCCTTCAGATTAATGTAGGCCATTTTAGATCATACACACATGGTTTATTAACATCTCTGAAATTAATACATAGATGTGCTACATACATAGTTAAATATGTGTGGTTGTGGTACTGATCTCCCTACTCCCATGGACTTACTGTGTATGGGTACTCACACTGTGCATTGTATCACTCTCCCACTCACTGCCAGGACCATTGCAGTTTATGTTGCTTCCTGCAGATGAGACTGGCCAGCAGGTGGAAGTCACCCTCAGTAAATTGTGGCTTTCGGGACGGAACAGGAGTGATGACATGCACATTAGACATAGGAGAGGGGTGAGTGAAGCATCCAAATGGGGAAATTAGTACGTGTGTAGGCCATGTTTTATCAGCTTGCAGAGTAAGACATGACTGCACATAACCACCAGAGTCCAATGGATGGGCTGAAGGGAGGATGGTGACAGAGGAGAGTATGATATGGACTGGAAGCACAGATGTACTGTAGGTATCATCCTCAACGCATGTGTGCTTTGTGGGAAAAATGTGTGGCAGTGCCACGTGGAAGGCCTTCTACCAGACATGTGGGTCTCACACCTCTCCCTGCCACTCAACCACCATACAATACTCCAGACAAATGTGCATACAACAACTAGACAGGAGACACCCAAATTGGGCAAAAGGGGCATGCACGGACCTGAGGTGATACCTGCAGGTGCCAATCCAAGGGACAGAGTGTGCCTGCATGTAATGCAGAGATGTGACAGAGCGAAAGCTATTCAGTCCCAGTCATGATGTCATACTTGACTCATCTTTCACAAAGAGGCTACATTTCTCTGCATTTAGCTGCCTGTTAGCACACCAATGCATATGTGCAGTCACATCAGGGTACATTGCACTGAAGAGCAGTAATGGCTGATACCAAAAAGGAACTGTAAGAACCTGCACTCAACTGAGGCAATGGAGGGTTAGGTGACCTGCCCAAGGTCACAAGGAGGTATAGGCAATTCTTGAAGGGTGCGGCATACATAAAACACCACAGTAAAACATTCCTAATTGATGCATGCAGAGTGCTAGTGGGCCTTGAACACTGGATACCAAGCCAGTGCCTTGATCAATATGCCACAGCACCAAGCAGATGGCAGATATCTGCAGGGCAAACATATTTGATCCTCTGCAATGGGCTGCAGCAGAGTCAATAAAGCCATGCTCTCACAAGGGCATGATAGTGAATAGTATGTTTGCTGAACCATCTTGTGTGCAGAGCGCATCACAAACTATAAGGTTGTGTGTCTGCCAGTCACAGCAAATGATGGAGTGTTACAGGCATGGAAATGAACTGAGTAGCACATAGTCACAAAAAGAACATGTGGGATCAGACCCCTGTCCCATGCTGGCATTGAACTAACTACTAGGCTACACCTCCAAACCTCTCTGCAGAGCAATGACTAGATTCAAAGAGACTGCTAGTCACTGCCTAAAATGTCTGCTGTGTGTGCTCATATAGGTTATCCCCTCCAGTACCCAGTGCACATGCAGAACAGAATCTGCACCTGATCACCAAATGGAGAATGCACTGATTCATCACCTCAGCTCTGTATGTTACACTGATAATGTGTGCTTCAGCACATAAGAGCTACAGACCATGCTACTGAGCACATTCAGTGGTCACCCTGAGGGAGAGGATGTGCGCCCACTATCTTGTTTGCAGAACTTGCACTGCTAGAGATGGTCTCTGCTGGCTGTGCCACAGATCCACATCACTGACAGTGTATTGCTGGTATTGTCTGAAATGTGTCATGCTCATCACCTTGTTTCCTGTACAATTGCACCATGCCATAGGTGCCTGGCACATCTGGGTCCTGTGTGTGGCCCCTGTGTCCTGACCCTGTTGGATAGGGACCCTTCTAAGACAGTGCATGTTAGTCCCCACTGTTGCAACAGCTGCTGCTATGGATGCCAGATTCAGGCAGACTGATTAGGCCTGTGTGGGGCTGCTGCCAGCATCCTGCCAGAAACATAGAGAGCAGGCCAGGTACAGCCTTGGCCCCAAACATCTGGAGCTATCAATCCACCCCAATATGCATAGTCAGACTGCATCTGCTGTCCACCACAGAGTTGTCTCAGCCATATACATACCAACTGTTATCAGTCTGCTAATAAGTACCAAAGGCATGGACACCCAGCATGCGGCTCAGTGACTAGGCTCCCAGGAACTGCACCCACATCACTGTAGCTGGATACTATAGAGCACTATGTGGATACATAGCTCGGCCATGGTCACAGTTCGATCAGAGTGAGAGTACCCTCCTAGCATGAAGTGCTCTGGCCACACAGGCAATACAGATAGCAGACAGGCACTACAACATCACAGCCAGTGACCCTAACTCCAATGCAGGCACCACCTGGCAAAACCACTCTGTATCAAGCCATACCCACAATCTTCTGCTCCTCATCATGCACATTTGCAGACTAACTGTGGTAACAGCTTATGCAATGCAAGGCACAGTGAAGTGCAGAAAGCCACAGAACTCTGGGGAGACACACACATCACTGCAAAAGTTGGCATGGTTGGCTTTCCTGCTTACCACTTTGGTTTCCATCTCAGCTCAAGCATTGTTAACATGTGCTCATTGTTCAGGTGCTACTAGCACACTCTGACATTCACGCTAGTTGTTAACACCCGCTCATTGTACCAGTGCTATGAGCCAGTCTTTCCATTCAGCTGTGGATAGTGGAACCTCTCTGTGTGGTTCACTGGAGTTTGTACCCTTGCTGGCCAATTCATTGGAGGTTGCACATGCAAGTGCTGTGTGTGTTGAGCCACTGTGCTGCCATACAGATGCAACAGACCCTGGGACTGACATGTTCTGCATGAAATAGACCTTGCATATGTTGTGAAATGCATGACACACAGGACAAGGACATGGCTTTGGTCTGCCTCAGGTGGGTACTGCTGCACCTGCCACCAACACCCCCACACCATGCTGACATGACCGTGCAGAGGCACACAAGAATGGCCACGCTGTCCCCCAACCATATGCCTCTGCTGGGATCCCATTCCCTTTTGCCACCGATTTGTCTCGGGGGGGGGAGATGACAGCCACAGCTGTGGTATCTCCCCAGGCACCTGCATTTTGCAGCTACCTGGAGGGCTACAGCTACTGTTGCTTTTGGCTTCTTCCTTTGAAACCGACTTCAGTGGCAGCAGGGGGGGAGGGGTGTGTGCCATCTGTGATCTTTGCCTATGGTGCCAAGACACTTAGACATTCCCATGTGGCACATCACCTTTCCGCAGGAGCAGCATGTCTGTGTGCCACCACTGTCACTGTTGGATCATGCCAGATATCAAAGATGGTAATGGGGATGGACAGATACCCCTATGAGGGGAGGCTAAAAATATTAGGGCTCTTCAATCTGGAGAAGAGATGACTGAGGGGAGATATGATAGAGATTTATAAATGAATAACTGGAGTGGAATGGGTAAACATAGATTGATTGTTTATGCCATCAAGATGTAGTATGACTAGGGGACATGCACTGAAACTACAGTGTGACCCATTGAAGACTAATTAGAGAAAATATTTTTTCAGTCAAGGCATCATCAAATTCTGGAATTCATTATTGGAGGATATAGTAAAGGCTGTTAGTGAGCAGGGTTTCCTGGGGGAAAGGTCCATAAACCATTATTAAAGGGGACATGGGAAATCCATTGCTTGCCCCAATACAGGCATTGTGGAACCTGTGTGTCTTTTGGGGAAACTGCTAGGTACTTGTGACCTGGGTTGGCCACTGTTGGACACAGTATACTGGGCTTGATGGAACTTGGTATGACCATGTATGGGATATCTTATGATCTTATGTGCCACATGGGCAGTTGCCTGGTCCACCATGTACATCAGCAACCCCCAATGCATGATCCATGTGCCACCTCCTTTGCCCCATTTGTACCATCATCATTGTGTCCTTTTACACTTTGTCACTATGCTTTTGCTGCTAATAGAACACTATTATCACTGTCTGGGGCTCCCCTATGTGTGGATCACATTGCAGATGGAAAAATAGGCTTTCTCCCCTCCAAATATACCCTTTCCATGAGGTTTTACTTGGCATTAGGGTTCCCAGCATTAAAGGGTTTTTAAACACATTGCACAACCAGCTTTAAGGGAGCACACATTGTGGACACCCACTCTCTGCCCCGTTAATGCCTACTCTCCGCCTACTATGCCCTTAATGGTGCTGGAGCCTTTAACACTTGGTAATGCAGCTTTTTAGCAGCATTAAGGGTGCAAGTGTGCCGATAATGTGCATTAATGGCACAGATGCTCCCTTACTACCATTTAGTAAGAAAAATTATGAAGGTGTTTAAAGGAAATGCAGATACAAGTGAAAACTGAATTGCATGTCAAAGTCAAAACAAGTTTATTTGACTAAAGAGAAAAAGGAAAAGGAAAAAAAAATTAAAAAGAAAGGTATACAATGGATTCATCTAGTGGTGCAGATTATCAAGTGCATTTATGTGACGACGCTTGATATGAAGATTTGATAGTTTGTTTTCAATTTGTGATTTATGATTAGTAATGTTGATATCTGTTATTATTTTTATTTCTTATTGTGCAAGAAGCATAGTGATACATGTAATATTAAAGAAAAATCTTTAGGGATTTAGCTTTTACAAGTAACAAATACTGAGTGATACAATTTCATTCTAACAAGTTAAGTAATTAAACCAAGGTGGTAAATTTGAAGATTAAATGAAAATCTTGATACTCATCACATCCATAAAAGAGCCTATTGGATTTTTAATTCTCATGATGTATGTTCCTGTTTGTTATTATGAAATTTCCCATGCAGAATTGACGTCATTAAGGAAGTGTGCAGCAAATGTCCTGTTACAACTGGAATTGGTAAAACAAATGCCAAGACTGATTTACTGAATTAGTGTCACTGATTGAGATAGATTCAAGATGTAGATACATTTCCTGTGCGAGAAATTAATTGAATCTTTATTAAGCGGTTTTGAGCAGAATAAAGTGGCAACAAAGAGAAGTTGTAAACAAACAATGACAATTGAACTTCTAATTGGTTTAAATTCTATGTTTTTGAAAATTTCTTGAGCACAATTCTGTTGATGTAATGACCTATCTATATTTGTTCCTTTGTGTCCTGACTTCCTTCCTGATTTGTAACACATAAACAAAAGTGATGCTGAAGCTTTCGTACCATGTAGCAGTTTTCTCTTAATATATGAGGTACTCTAGCCTAGCAAGGATGAGGGGCTTTATAAGATCTGCGCAAGTTTGCAAGGCTGTGGGCCCATCCCTTAAGGTCTTAAGTAATACTGTTTTTAACATAATTCTCTGTGTTTTGTTTTTATTTGATTCCTCCTTATTTGCATTTGAATTTAGAGAACTGAAGCCAAAGAACCAAGGTCAGTTAATTGGTAGCGTGGTCAGAAGTAGGCCATGGGTAGAAGAGATATCTTTTACAAAATATGCAGTCAGCAAAGCAAAACACAAGTTAAAAAAAAAGTAAGCACCATACAAAATAAACAAGCCATAACAAAGACCAGTTTTGGAGCCTACCTCTGAAAGTTAGACTCTTAAACTCTTCAAGATTAATATGCAAAGGATTTTGGATCCTAACTTCAGAAGTTAGACTTTAAGTCGGCTTCCTTGAAAATTCACTAGGGCTGAGTACTTAAATTTATGTTCCAAGTTTCACTAGGTTCCTAAATGTAGGAGCATAAAGATGAGTGGCAAGAGGAGGTTTAGGTTTAAGAGTTTGTACCCTTGCTGGCCAATTCATTGGAGGTTGCACATGCAAGTGCTGTGTGTGTTGAGCCACTGTGCTGCCATACAGATGCAACAGACCAAGGTCCAAGTTACTACTACAACTATTCTACTAATCATTTGTATAGCATTACAAGGTGTACACAACACTGTATATAAAGATGTAAGACACAATCCCTGCTCTGAGAGCTTACATTCTAATCAAGATAAAAAAAGAAAGCACAAAGCAGGGGACTAGAGTATGTTAAGATACACATAAGTAGTGAACGAGAGAGCGAGGGGCATCAGGACCCAAAAGCAGCCTCAAAGAGGTGGCTTTTTAGCCTGGATTTGAATAGGGCCAAAGAAAGAACCCAACACACTGACTCAGGAAGTTTGTTCCACACATATGGAGCAACAAGTTGGAATGGACGAAGTCTGGAGTTGGCAGTGGCAGATAAGGGCACAGATAAAAGGGATCTGCCAGAAGGGTGGAACTCCTGAAAAGGTGTATAGAGTGAGATAAGAGGAAAGAAAGGTAGTGAGGAGCAGCAGAATGAATGCACTTGTAGATAAGTAGGAGACGTTTGAAGTGAATGTGGAAATGGATAGGGAGCCAGTGAAGTTACTTGAGAAGAGGGGTTACATAAGCATAGCAGCACTGGTGGGATTACATAAGCATGCAGCTGAGTTGAGAACAGATTGAAGGGAAGAGAGATGATTTAGAGGGAGACAAGCAAGGAGTAGGTTGCAATAGTCAAGATGGGAGGTAACTATAGAGTAGATGAGGGTCTCAGTAGTGTGTAGAAAGGAAGGGATGAATTTTGCCAATGTTATGGAGAAAGAAGTGACGGGTCTTAGCTATCTGTTGGATGTGTGCAGAGAAAAAAAGAGTAGAGTCAAAGATGACCCCAAAGTTGTGAGCTGAGGAAACAGGGAGGAGTGTAGTGTTATCCACAGAAATAGAGAAGGGAGGCAGAGGGAGGTGGGTTTAGGGGGAAAGGTAAGAAGCTCAGTTTTGACCATGTTCTTTTTCAGTTGGTGGTGAGACATCCAGGCAGCAATGTCGGATAAGCAGGCAGCGATCTGGACCTGGATTACTAGAGGGATTTCAGTCACAGAAAGATAGATCTGAGAGTCATCAGCATAAAGATGCTACTGAAAATCATCAGAGGAAATAAGTGCGAGGAAAGGAGATGTTCCAAGGAAGAGCCCTGAGGTACGTCAACTGATAGTGGGATGGCGGTAGAGAAGGATTCACCAGAACATACACTAAAAGTGCAATAGAAGAGATAAGAAGAAAACCAAGACAGAACAGAGCCCCTAAATCAGAGAGAGGACAAAGTATCAGAGAAGATCTGTTCTCATAAAACATAGAAGCATGGTGGCAGATAAACGGTCTAGCCAGTCTGCCCTTTCTAAATCAACTGCAAAGTACTACAGTCCCTTTTTTGCCTTTAGAGATCTTCTGTGTTTGTCTCATATTTTCTTGAATTCAGATACAGATCTTGTCTCTACTATCTACATAGGAAGACTATTCCAAGGATCTACCATGTTTTCCATTAAGAAATATTTCTGTGAATTACTCCTGAATCTATCCCCTTTCACCTTCACCCTATGTTCCCTTGTTGCAGAGTTTTCTTTCAATTGAAAGCCTCCTGTGCACTTATGCCACAGAGGTATTTAATATCTATCGTATCTCCCCCTCCCACCTTTTTTCCTAAGTATACATACCAAGATATTTAAGTCTGTCCGCATACACCTTATGATGAAGCCCACTGACCATTTTGGTAGCCACCCTCTGCACCTGTTGTTTTTTTTTTTGAAAGTGTGGTCTCCAGAATTGCACACAAAATCCCAAATGAGGACTCACCATAGAGTTATACAGAGGCACTATCACCTTCTTTCTGCTGGTCATTCTTCTCCCTCTGCACCTAAGCATCCTTCTGGCTTTCTCCATCACTTTTTTTACTTGATTATCCATCTTAAGATCATCAGAAACAATCACCTCCAGGTCCCACTCTTGTTTCGTGGACAGAAGTACTTCAGCACTATACTGTACCGCTTCCTTGGAATTTTGCAGCCCGAATATACAATCCTGCACTTTTAGTATCAAAATTAGCTGCCAAATTTTCAACAGTTCTTCATACTTCACTAGATCCATCCTCATGTTATATAAACCTCAGTGGCTACTCTATTCCAAATTTTAGTATCATCTGAAAAGAATCACACCTTAACGATAGCCCTCTGCAATATCACTTACAAAAAAGGTTAAAAAGAATCGGACCCAGGACAGATCCCTGTGGCAAACCACCCTCGCACTGCCATCGAGTCTGTGTTCTGAGGGGACGGCAGCATCAGAGGCAGTTTAAAATTAGCGGCTTTGTCACTGCTTTGGTGCCTGTGGCAAGTCATGTGTTCAGCACAAATGGTCTGCCGCTTCTAACCACCCTCTAACAGGAAGTTCTATCAGAGGTGGGTGGTCAGAAGCAGTAGGCTATGTGTACCGAAGCACATGGCCTGCCACAGGCACCAAAGGGCAGCACAAAGCCACCATGGCACCCACCATGGTCTGCCACCCTAGACAGCTGCCTAGTGTGTGGCCTTCCCTACACACCACTGGTAACATCCTTCTTTTCAAAGTGATCTTCATTTACCTGTACCCTTTATTGCCTCCACTCAAACAATTTCTAACCCAGTTTGTCACTTTAGGATTCATCCCTAGGGCTTTACTGAAATCTAAGTACACCAGATCTAGGGCTCTCCCTTCGTCCAACTCTCTGGTCACCTAGTCAAAGAAATAATGAGATTTTTTTTACAAGACCTACCTCTAGTAAAACCATGCTGCCTCTGTTCTTGTAATCCATTGGATTCCAGAAACCTCACTATCTTCTATTTTAGCAGCATTTCTGTTCATTGACTCATCATAGACATCAGACAAACTGGCCTGTAGATCCCCACCACATCCTTACATCCACTTTTGTGTAAAGGGACCACATGCACCATTCTCTAGAACCCCAAATAGGTGCTGTTATGTGAGTCTGCGCTAAGTGCCATGTTTACTGCACCTTCATGCTAATGTGTTCTCCAGGCCCATACTCTACTTCTAGCCCACCCACTGTCCACAGTAATGCAGTAGTGCCAGTTGGCATGCATTTTAGTGGTCAAAAGCTGGCATGCTCATGCATTAGAGTCCACTGCAGCCAGTTACCTCTCACTAAAATGCACAATAAGAGTTAGTAGCATTTAATAAAAAGTTCCCATAGTTTCACGTAATTTCTGGCACAAAAACATAGCACAAAAAAAGTCTTTGGAATAAGTCTCTAGAGCAGGACTCAATAGGATTAACAAGGCAAAATATGTGCAAAGGGTTTTCCATGGAGGTCAAGGGCAGACAAATTTTGGGCTAATGAGGAAACAGGAAGTAATAGTACTAGAAAAACAGCAGAGCTAAGTTTAGGATGTCTAGAATTAGCCTCCCCAGAAAGCATGAAGTCCAAAAACGTCCAACCAAAGGATGCAAGATAGAAATGATGACTCGCATGTGGTAGAATACTTTTCAGGATAAGTTTATTGCTTCTAATATCCTACAAAGCTGTGTTTGGGCTGGGGCCTTCTTCAGGTTTATTACTTAAACACAAACAGCATAAATATACTTATACATAATTTAACCAATAAAAATATTATTAATATAAATTTTGTATTAACATATAAAAAATGCATAAAATGAATGATGACACATAAAAAGTAAAAAAAAAATATATATGCATATATATAAATACATACACAGTTTATTTCAAGTCTTATAAATAAAATCATAAAATATAAAATAATAAAAACAATAATCATAAAAATCATAATAAAGTTAATAAAAAAGTAAGACAATCAATGGTGCCTTCTATAAGCTTGAAGGAATGCATATAGAAAAAAGTACTGATTGTATAGTAAATGTTCTCAATAAAAGCTAACAATATATCTATTTATATATTTTAAAATGTGTATTAAGAGAATATAATTTATATCACAGTGCATTTATAAACCTTTATTTTAAATAATAAGTTCATCTAACTTACTGGATCAGAATTCATGCAGGAGAGAAGCCCACATACAGCTGTACATGGAGTTCTCATCAGGTTTGGTATATATGTTAATTCAATATTCTAAAAATGTGTTTAAAAAGACACAACATAAATTTTATGTATATATGTTGATTATACTGATACATAAAAAGCAGTGGCAACTAATCAATAACTTTGTTTGAGACTAGTTTGGGTGCCATTAAATAATCTTAAAAATGTATATATATAAGCTCAATTATTATAATAACTCCATTATTTGTTACCGCATAGTGTCAGAATCTTTTTGCTATGTGATGCGATCGTTAGATATATTTCTTAAACAATGCCCAATACAGCTGAGGTAAATAACAATAAAGATGCTTGTCATGTATTTTATGACACCGAAAATTAACATCAATTTATTTTGCAAGGTTTAGAGGTGAGGCTAGAGAGTTAACCTTACCTCCAAAATTACAACCAAAATGTATTGTCTAACACTCCTTGTTGTGGGTAATAGCATTTTTTTTTAATGTGCCTTTGAGTCAATTCTGACTCCTGGTGACCCAGAAGCTCCTGGGTTTTCTTGGCAGTGTCACTGGAAGTAGATTGCCAGGCCTTTCTTCTGAGGCAATGGAGGGTTAAGTGACTTGCCCAAGGCCACAAGGAGTGCTAGTGGGAATTGAACCCTGGTTGCTTGGTTACCAAGCTGGTGTTATAACCACTAGGCTACTCCTCCACAGCATTTAGCATTTAGAGAAACCAAAACCGATCCACCATCTTTAAAGACTTAGGGATATGTTTAATAAAGGGTGGTAAGGCAGTGATAAGAGGTATTCAAGGCGTAAAGGGTGCTGGTTGGGTAAGAGACATTCCAGTGTAAAGGATGCTATGGGCCATTTAACGTGCATTAACAGGACAACAGGCGTTAAGTGTCAAGCATGCACCTTAATGTCCAAAAATGGCTGTAACCCTAATGCTGGATAAAGGAGCACCAAGGAAAGTCAATGTAAAGATGAGGGATAGAAGGAAAGGTGGGAGCTGATGGACCTGCCAGATCTGTGGGTACCCTATGTGGCTGTCAGTAAATTGGACAAGCATGTGGGTGGCAGCTGTACCAATGCACAGGGGGATACCAATGTAAAACAGCACAATGCCAGTGTGTGGCATAGGATGGGGAAGATGTGTCCCCCAACAGAGTCAGCAGTGGCAGGATATGTGCAGCAACAGGAGGACAGAGTAGGAGTGGTAACATGCAAATCAGGCACAGGAGAGGTGTGCATGAAGAGCCAAAATGTGGAAAAGACTACCAGTGTAAACCATGGTGTAGCAGCCTGCACAAGAAGACATAACTGCACACAGCTGACAGAGGCAGATGGATGGACTGAAGGAAGGATGGAAGCAAGGAGAGGGTGGTATGGGCTAGCAGCACCGATGCGCCATAGGTGCCTTCCCCTATGTATTTGTACTGTGTGTGAAAAAGTGCACCAGTGCCACATGGAAGGCCTGATACCAGGGTCTCACACCTGTCTCAGCCACAGAACCACCATACAACATCCCAGACAAATGTGCAGATAACAACTGGACAGGCGTCATCCAAACTGGGCAAATGGGGTGCGTACAGACATGTGATGGAATCATTATGGCATACATGACTCATGTTGCACAAGCAGGTTACAGCTGTATGCATGTAACTGCCTATTAGTATACTGCTGGATCAGTGTAGTCACATTGTAATGTCTGATAAAAAGCAGGGACTGTAAGAACCTTCAATTAGTTGAGGCAATGGAGGGTTAGATGACCTGCCCAGGGTCAGAAGGAAATGTGGGAAATCCATGAAGGGGGCTGCATTCATTAAACTGCACAGTAAAACTTTCCAAAGTGTCACAAAAAAAAAGAATGCTGGTGGGCCTCAAACCCTGGCATCTTAAGTCTCAAGCTTGTGCCATGTTCACTATGCCTTACCTCCAAGCAGTTGCCAGACATCTGCAGGGTGAACATGTATGACCCCCTGTAATGTGAATATGGCCATAAACTGCCAATAAAGCCATGCTCTCAGAAGGACATGATGGCCAATAGTCTGTTTGCTGGCCAAAATTGTAGATAGAACACATATCAAACTATAAGGCTGTGTGTCTGTCTGTCACAGCAGAGCCTTTACTGGTAGACACACATGCATGAAACATGCATGAAAGATGACAGGCATGAAAGAAGACAGGCATGAAAATGATCTGAGTAGCATATAGTCACAAAAAGAAAAAGTAGGAATCAAACCCTTGTCCCCTGAGACATGCCACTAATCAGTAGGTATACCTCCCTGCAGAGCAACAGCTAGATACAAAGAGACTGCAGGTCACTGCTTAAAATGTCTGCTCTGTGTGCTTGTATAGGTTAGCCCCCTCCAGTACGCATGATGCAGTGCTCATGCAGAACTGCAGTCTGTAGCAGATCACCAAATAGATATTGCACTGATCCATCACCTCAGCTCAGTAAGATGCACTGAGAAGCAACAAACTGTGCTACTGAGCAGTTTCTGTGGTCATCCTGAGGGTGTGGATGGTCGCCCAGTCCCTGATCCCAGAGCTTGCACTGCTAGAGATGGTCTCTATTGACTGTGCTGCAGATCCACATCACTGTCTGTGTGTGGCAGGTATTGTCTGTAGTGTGTTATGCTAGTTGCCTTCTTTACTACAGGATTGCAACATGCTGTAGGTGACTCTAATATCTGGGCCCTGTGTTCTGCTCTTGTTGGACAGGGACACACCTAGAACAGTGCATGTCAGTGTCCAGTGTTACATCAGCAGGTGCCACACATGGCAACTGCAATGTGGGTTGACTAGGCCTGCTGCCGCAATCTTGCTGGTCCTGCCATGACCACAGAAAGCAGGGCAAGAATGCCTCCTGTCCAAACCATCTGGAGCTACCAATCCACCACAGCAAGTACAATTAGACTGCACCTGCTGCCCACCACAGGGCTGTCTCAATCATACACATACCAAATGTAGCCAGTCTGCTGGTCAGCACACACTTCATGTGCATAGGGCGAGTATGTATACCCTTGTTTGGGGCAAACTGCATGGACACCCATCATGTGGCACAGTGCATGACAGGGAGTGCATTCACATCACTGGAGTAGCACACTATATAAGTGCTATGTGGATGCATAGCCGTGCCATGGTCACAGCACAGTCTGAGAGTATCCTCACAGCGTGAAATGCTATGGCCACCCAGGCCATATATGTGGCAGCCATTGACCCTACCTCTGATGTGGACACATCTTTGGCAAACCACTTTTGTTATGGCCATATCCACATTTGCAGACTAACACTTGGATAAGCCTAGGAAATGCAAGGCACAGTACGGTGCCAAAGGCCACAGAACTCTGGAGAGACATACTCACATCGCTGCGCTGTGCAAAAGTGGGGATGGTTGGCATTCCTGCCTGCCACTTTGGTCTCCTTATCAACTTGAGCATTGTTAACGTGTGCTCATTGTGCAGGTGCTAGTAGCACCCTCTGACATTAACACCTGCTCAGTGTGCTGGTGCTATCAGGCTGACTTTCCATGCAGCGGTGGATAGTGGAGTCTGTCTATATGGCTAATGGGTGTCTGTACTCTTGCTGGCCAGTTCATTCAGGGTTGCACATGCTGGTGCTGTACCTGTACTGCAGGCTAAAGTTTATCCACAGGGACATGCAATACCTGGATGAACTGGTTAAGAATTGGAACATTACCATCAGTACAGCAGCAAAATCTAAACCATACATAAAATCGAAGAGCATAAGACAACACGCTCCATGGTACTCCAATACCATACGTAACGCTAAAAGAGAGTTAAGGAAGTTAGAACGCCACTGGAGACGCTCCAAATCTCCAACCGCACAAAACATTTACTTAACAAAGCAAAAGATATATAATGATCTTATTAACGATACAAAACGAGAGCATCACACAAACACTATTCTGAAAGCCTACAATAAACCCAGAGAACTCTTCGAGATAGTAAAAGATCTAACTAATGAACCAAGTCCTGACAAAGACATACAAATCAACCCTCAAACCTTTGCAAACTTTCTTCATGAGAAAATAGGTCACACACCGACTCAAATACATACTGAAACTTACAACTCCATCACAACAACAACAACAAGTTGGGACAGATTCCACACTCCTTCAATCAAACAAATTTCGGATATCATCTCTGCTCTCAATACCAGCACTGCGCCTACTGATCCTTGCCCAGTTCAATGGCTCAAAGCAACCAAGCATAACTTCCTCAGTTATATACACAACATCGTATCCATCTCCCTATCTCAAGGAACAATGCCTGAACAACTTAAACTAGCCTCAATAAGGCCTATCCTCAAAAAAACCAACCTGGATAAGAGCAATCCAGCAGCTTACAGGCCAATCTCTAGCATACCACTCCTAGCCAAAGTAATAGAAAAAGCAGTACAGCTACAACTCCAAGACCATGTTGACGAGCATGCCCCACTCGATCTACATCAACATGGCTTCCGCCCCAACCATGGAGTTGAAACACTGCTGCTATATCTGTTCAATGATATCACCCAGACCATAGATAATTACAGGCAAGGATCTCTAATGATCTTCATAGATATATCAGCGGCGTTCGACACAGTTGACCACACTATCCTCCTATCAAGATTGGAAAATATCGGTATCTCTGGTACTGTCCTTAGTTGGTTTAACTCTTACTTAACAAACAGGCAGTTCCAGGTTAAAATTGGAACCAACACTTCACAACCTACAAATATCAAACAAGGAGTACCACAGGGATCTGCGCTTTTTTCCCTTCTGTTCAACATTTTTATCCAGCCAATTTGTCAAATTATGGCAGCCCATCAAATAAGTTACACGATTTATGCAGATGACATTATGATTTATACACCGATTGATCTCATCAGCCCCGACTACAGCAAGATTATAAATTGCCTTGACAACATGTCTTCCTGGCTCACACTCAATAACCTTGCCATAAACTACAATAAGACAGAGGCACTTATTGTCACTCGAAACACCGACTTCAACCCCCCACCTTTCATTAAATACAACAATATTACAATACCAGTCAAGGACAAAGTTAGATATCTTGGAATTACCCTCGATAAAGGACTAACCCTCCAGTCACATATCAGAAAGACTGTGAGGAGTGCATACTATAGAATGAAAGTGATTAGACGCCTCAAGCCCTTACTCTCATATGACCACTTCCGGTCAGTCTGCCAAGCCTTAATAACTCCTATTCTGGACTTTTGTAATCCTATTTACTACGGACTATCAAAACACTCACTTTAAGCCTCTTCAGATGGCTCAGAATACAGCAGCCAGAATAATTGCTGGCTCAACATCTCAAGATCACATCACCCCTACTCTCAAAGAGCTCCACTGGCTTCCAATAAGCCAGCGCGTCAAATATAAGATGGTAATTAATATATTCAAGATCAGACACAAGTGCTCTGCTTTTAGCCTTCATAATCTCTTACTCCAGAATAACAACAGGCCAAGAAGAAAAACTACATCAAACACTCTCAGCACCCCAAGTAGCTTCAGAAAAGCGTGTAAATGTACTACACAAAGGGCAATTTCCTTATCGGCCCCACTTATCTGGAACTCTCTCCCTCCCGATGTGCGATCCATAGATGATTTAAAGGAGTTCAGAAAACAACTGAAGTTTGTACTCTTCATTGAGCACTATGGCACAGACACCTAACAAGTCTTTATTATTATAGCCTGCATGTAACGTGTTTATCTGTAACAGTTCCTTGATGTTGTGTATCCCAATTTTACCTTCACTGTATAGTTTAGTCAGTGTATGCCTCCCTGCCTCTGTTCTCCCTTCTTGTGTCTTGGTAACCGCTTTGATTTAAGGAAAAGGCGGTATAGAAAACCTGTTAAATAAATAAATAAATAAAATACATGATCCACAGCAGGATATGGTTAATATGCACTGAGATATACTGTATCTGTGGAACAGGCTGGACACTGAACTGACTGATACTGACATCATGCTTACATGTTTGCACTGTGCACTGTTGACACAGTGTGCCCAGGCACATCTAACATGATGTGTGCTTGGCCTCTGCTGTAGGCCATGGCCAGAGAATGCCCATGCGAACATAGCAGATGTAGGACACAAGGCGTGTACCAGATTGGTACCACAGCAACACATGGAGAATGTGCAGGTCTGCCCCTATCCCATGTCTGATGAACATGAAGCCATATTATGCCGATGGGCCAGCCACCTGCATGTTCTGTCATATGGCTCACATTGACACCTATAACCAATAGACAGGCAAAGCACAGATGCATACCCTATGGGCCCACAAAACACACAAACCCCTCCAACCCCGTGTCACCTGATGGAGAGGATAAAAGCATTGGAATGACCCTGTGGAAACTTGGGGGTATGTTTACTAAACTGCATTAGTGTGATTCGCGTTAGGAGCCGCGTTAGTAGAAGAAATGCCAAAAAAGGACATGGGCGGTACATCGTTACCGATAACGCGCGTTATAAGGCGCCGCGCAGCAACGATCGTTACAGGACGCGTTACTGCGCGTTAAGCTTAAGAAGGCACGCAGACACCCAAATACAGAAACAGAGCTGTAGCACAATGGTTACTACACAGACTGATAGTACAAGGGTCATGGGTTTGATTCCCCAGTGTGCCTAATGAATGTGGCATCATGTGTAACCCTTTGAAAGCCTATTATATTTTAATCCACATTCTGCAGCCGGGTTAAAGTTTGCATATGTCAGGAAAATTGTACCCGTCTTATTCAATATATTCCAAAAGTGACGTTCCCTCTGCCATGGTCATGTATTATATACCATTTGATAGGAATATTTAGGCAGAAGTGTGGATCCTGAAAGTTTTGGGCTTGGCCTGGAAAGGGTTAAGTATTGGGCTGTGAGGAAGTTTAGTTGTACTTTAATAGTGCTGCCAGCAAACACACCCTCACAGTGGCGTAACCTAAGGTGCCACATAAGGCACCCTAGAAGGCACTCCATAGGGCACATTATAAAGTGCGCTGTCTGCCAAGGCACCCTATAATGTCCCCTATAGGACACCATATAAGGCACCTTATAAGACGCTTTATAGGGCCACCCTAAGGTGACAGTACCCTGAGGGTGGTTCTGTTGGCAGCACTAATATACAATAAAAATAAACAATGCCTAAGACAGCCCTAACGATGAACCCTACTGTGGGTTGTGAACCCATGACCTCTGACTCCATGGGCAGTGAAGTAACCAGTGGGCTAGTGCTGCTAATAAACACCTGGCTGGCTACAGGAGGACTGCACGGCCCCACACCCACATTCTGCTGTGATTACCAGGGAGATTACATACCACCACCCAACACACCCTCTGGGGCTCAGGGTGGGGGACAGGATCTCCAGCCAACAGATCCACTTTCTACCCCCCTGCAATGGTAGCAGTAGAGGGGACCATCACCCCAGTCCTGCTTTGGATCAAATACCCTACAGGGCAGGCAATGCAGAGCAGTACACATCCATAACGCAATAGCAGACAGACAGCAGGTCTGGAAATGCTCAGCTGCCCCCCACCATTATCTGACATTCTCCAGCAGCAAGCCTCCAGCCGCTGCACCGTGTTCCAGCAAAACACATACTAGCTGCAGAAAGTCTGCCAGCTAGTCCATAGTGCATGGTCCTGGAGGAGATGCATGTACCCAGAACGGGGAAATCAGCATACACACCAAGCAGATAAGTCAGTGATTGGGCCCCAAAAGGAAACCCATAAATATCACATAAGAGAAATACTATATAGCACTATGGGGGAACCTAGCCATGCCATGGTCACTGCTCAGTCAGGGTGAGAGTGACCTCCCAGCAGGACATGCTATGGCCACCCTGTCCGTGCAGGTGGTACTGGGCACTACAATGTCCGGCCATTGCCCTATGCCCTGTGCAGATGCGGCCAGGCCAGGCCACCCTATCCAGGCTATTCCCACGGTACCTTGCTCCTCATTATGCACATTGGCAGGCCAATACTGGCAACAGTGCTAGCAGTGTGGGCTGTGGAGGGTGTTGGCAGCCACCACACACTGGATAGACAGACACACATTTTTTTTCCAGTTTGTTGGGGTCATTTTCAGTGTTTCTGTGCCCTTTTTTTCTGTGCACATGTATCACACTTATCACTTTTTTTTGGTTTTCCTGCCTGGGCTGTACATTGCTGACACTTAAATGGTTTCTCTCCCCTGTTATGTGCATTTAACGGCAGGTTATCATTCAAGTTGGAATTCAGCTCTGAAAATCAGCGCGTTAGTGTGAGGGGAGCCTCTCCCAACCCACTCTCCGCCCACTGACCCCTTCTCTCCGCCCTCTCTCCACCTTCTGCTGTGTTTTACCGCGCCACGGAGCATTACGATCGTTAGCGCATCATAACTCGCGTTATGACGCGCTAACGATCGTTAACGTTACATAACGCGCGTTATGACGCGCTGATTGTTAACGTTACATAACGCGCGTTATTCACGATTACCGCAGTTTAGTAAACATACCCCTTGATGTTAGAGGCAATCTCACAGGGCAAACACCTAAGACTAATGTAGTAAGGCACAGAGGTACTACCTAGCACATCAGGATATGTCGAGTTATACACATATAATATGAAGACATACATACAGAGAAAAATAAGCATATACAGATCTACATACACAGGCCTTTCATACAAGGCAATGGCGTGCAATGTGATGTGGTCATGGTCATGAGAGGTGTCTGTGAATTGAGCCCTTGAACCTCTATGTACCAAGTAGTTGCCCTAACCACTGAGCCAACCATCCACACCATATGTATCTATACAGAGATACATATGTATGAGTATGCACATCTCCACACATATAGATATAGACATACATATGCATGTATATATATGCACTATTCTCCACAGGCCATGCATGTATATATATTTGTTGTAGCGAAGTGTCCGCAACCAATAAAACCAGGAGTCTATTTACTAAGATTCAAGCCAGTTTATTTGTGCACAGTCTCAGGCACTTGTCACATTCAAAATGGTCTGAGCATGGAGTTCAGCAAAACAACAACTTTTATACCTTTCTTCATCAGTTCTACACAGACAAACTCCTCATTGGTCCCGGTGGCCCCCTCACCCCCGTCCAATGGAGATCTTTGACCGGGCTTAACACCTGTTCCCCCCCGCTCAGGCCTTCCTAGCCATGGCTCAGTTTCTAGACATAATACATTCTGCCTTACTTTCTGCTTACAAGGTCACTTTGCAGCACAGAAACTGTGTGAAAGCAAGATACTGAAATACATCTGTGAATAACATAACAAGCTCAAAAGAAAATTCTTGCATTCTTATCAAAGCAGTTTAAAGCAGTTTTCTACTTCTCCTGGCTTTCAGCTCTGCTCAGCTATAATGTTCTAAAGTGGGGGTTGGGACTCAGGCCTAACCTACAGGCCTTTCTTACTTCTACAGGCTATGCAGGCTATTCTAGGCTATAGCCTATCACATTCCCCCCTTTGATTATTCTCACCCGCAAGTGAGAAAGGGTAAGAATTAAATCACATATGGTACTTCACACTAGGGTGGAGGGATTACTTTGTGGCATAGGGTTAGGGTAGTAATGCCACATTGCCAGTAACGGTGAATCGGCCTTACGATCAACAATGCTATCAATAGTTGAGTTTAACATACGCAAGCATAAGGGGAGGAAACATGGGATACATAAGCAAACAGCCACAATCAAGAATACAATCAATACAAGTGTCTTCAGGCCGCCCATACCTGAAAACCAAGCACCAAACCAGCCATCAAGTTGCAAGCCATGCCAGGTTTGGACTGGGACATAAGTTTGCTTTCTCATGTGATTGGCTATGTCTTCTACAACTTGCCCTTCATTATCAATTTGTAAGCAGCAGTTAGTCAAATTAAGTTTGCCACATACTCCTCCTTCAGCTGCAAGCAAGTAATCTAATGCTAAGCGATTCTGGTATATGGCTGTGCGCATCTGTGTGGCTTGTTTAGCTAACAAGGTTAATGCTCTACTAGTTTCATTGTTTATAATTTCAACAACAGCTTGCAAACATATAATATGGTCTAACATATACACAGGAGTGCGGTAGCCCCAAGAACCATCTTGTGCCCAGGTAGCAGGTCCATAGTAGGAAACAATTCTCTCCTGTGGCCATTCTTCAGAGGTCACATCCCATTTGTCCCACTGTCTGATCTTAAGAGCCTCTCGTTTCTGTCGACTCGTATATACAGGGAATCCCAATTATTCTCCATGGGAAAGGGGCAAGAGGAATAAAGAAGGTCTGATGGTTCCTAATACACACGCCCCTCCCCAGTTGGCAGGGAGTTTAGCATATGCTCGAGTTCCGCAAATCCAATATAGTCCAGGTGGAGCTTGCCAGGTGCTATGTGTAGCCAGGTTTGTCCATATCCTGGCCAAGTGAGGAAAGATGATCAAAGGATTAGCAGGTTCTGATGTTTTGGCACCTGACCACCAAGATGTCTTCCCAGTAGTGGCATTATAATATCTTTGGTTCAGACAGACTAACTGTCCCACTTGTGCAGTCAGTTGTAGTCCTGCTCGTGCAAAACATAGTTTACCTACTATGGAGTGAGCTAGGACCCATTCATTGGCGGTTATATGCAAATTAGTCTGGTTATACGGTATGGAGTAGTTCAGTTCTTGTGCTTCCCAAGGCCACTGGTCTCCCATCTGAGTTCCTCCACAGAACAGACAGTCCGAGACATGGAGGCCACAGCTCCAGCTAGTTCGATGAACAAATTCTGCGAAGCGTGGGGAACCACAAATTCTGCCTTCATGGCCTCATGGAAGGTATGATGTATACGATAAGGTGAAGAAACATGAGTCTTTACATTCAGTTGGATGAACACGATGGTTCCAGGATCAGTTCCACCTCCTGCTATGTGCAGGCCAAATCGAAATCCTTGCTTACACTGGCTGGGGTCGAAGATTTGAAGTCGTAGGGGATTGCATGCACTTTTCTTGCACTTTTCAGGTTCCAGTAAGAGTAATCTGTCCAGCTTAGCCTTGCGATTATCTCCACTGTCCTGTAGGGCCACCAGACCAGGTGGCATAGTACACACAGTCCCACTTGTGACAGTAATAGTCTGCTTCCGATGGTTTGCTATACATTGTTGGGGAGTGTATTCCAGTGCATATCCCCCATCTGTATGCACCTTCAGGACACATATACTTATTGTCATAGTAGTAAGCTTGTTCCCATGATCCGCACCTGTAGTAATTATTTCTGTTAATTAAGTCACAAGCATCAAAATACAGGTAAGCAGGTTGGGTGGGATCAGAGAGTTGATTTGTAGCGTTGATGAGGGCTCCATCTTCATCATTCCATCTCAGTTCCAAGACATAGTAAGATGGATTCTGTCGGGGTCTGAAACAAGTACGAGTCTTTCCTTTTGTACAGACGTTCAGTTCTGTACCATTATAGATACACTGGCTGACTATGCCAGTACAAGTATAGTAGAGTGATAAAGTAGAGTCTGAGTGACTTGCATTCCAGTTCGGGTGGTGGTTATACAGGCTGCACAAGGGGGCAAGGCAAGAGTGGTTCTCAAGAGTCCCAGGGCTACCGCAAGAATGAAACAACAATTAGTAAGCATCATGATCATAGTCTCTATTGATTGATAGAGGTAGGTAATGGTTGATTGAGGTAGGTAAATAAGGATTGATAGAGTCTGAAATGTAAATAATGCAAAACTGGAGGACGTCTCTTTCTTTGATGTCCAGGAGCTGGTTGGCAAAGTCTTTACGATGATGGATCTTTTCTTCGCAGCGTGAGTCACAACGGTGATGCAGGAATAGCGATCGAGGTCCAGGGGTGACTCTCAGAAACTGCTGCTGGCTTCAGTCGACTGTGGTGGATCCAGGAGTCGATTTCTGCTACTTTAACTGCTGTTGGGGTTGATAGCAAAACGACATATGGCCCTTTCCAATGAGGCGCCAACGGTGTCTTCTTCCACACTTTTACCCACACCGAGGCTCCAGGCTTGAAAGGATGCAATGGCTCTGTTAGATTGATAGGCAACCGGTCCTGCACCCAGGTATGAAGGCCCTGCAAAACAGAACTTAGAGCCAACAATTCTTACCTAGTGATTTCTGATCCAATCTGATTCATATCCCCCCTTATCCCCTGAATTATGGGCGTGGGCCTCCCATACAAAATCTCAAATGGGGATACTCCTAATGGCGTGGTGGGGGCTGAACGTATTCGGAGAAGGGCTATGGGAAGGGCTTGGGGCCACTTGAAGTGGACTTCTTGACAAAGCTTGGATAACTGAGACTTCAGGGTCTGGTTCATTCTCTCTACTTTCCCTGAACTCTGGGGTCTGTAAGCTGTGTGTAGCTTCCATCGTATTTGCAGAGCATAGGCTAGCTGCTGGGTTACTTGTGACACAAAAGAAGGCCCATTGTCGGAGCCCATGGTCAAAGGTATTCCAAACCGGGGGATGATCTCGTGGAGCAAGGCTTTAGTAACTTCCCTGGCCTTCTCAGTTCTGGTAGGAAAAGCTTCCACCCATCCGGAAAAGGTACAGACTAGGACTAACAAGTAGCAATATCCATTTGCTCATGGCATCTCTGCAAAGTCTATTTGAATATTTCCCATGGGGGTAACTCCTACTGACTGAACTCTCGGGGATGGGACAGGACCTTGTCGGGCATTGTTCTTGGCACAAGTCACACATCTGCGGGCTACTGAGGTGGTCAACGGTCCCAGCAATGAGATATAGACGTATGGTCTCAGAGCATTCTCCATTTTAGTCTTTCCATAGTGTGTGGCTTGATGGAAGGCTTGGACAAAAGCAGGGTCTAGTGCCTCAGGAATCACAGTCATACTAGGGGTTGAGCTCCCTTCGGGCGGTGGCAACACTATCCATCCAGTCTCTGATAGTTGTCCCCCCTCACGTCGACAGTAATAGTCCATCTCATTCTGGGTGTATCGGAGCGTCCATGCACTAAGAGGCACTGGGAATATGGCTGCTTGAATTGTTACACTAGGGGTAGTAATTTGTCCAGCAATGGCCGCTTCTCGGGCTGAGGCATCAGCAAATCTGTTTCCTCGGGACACTTCCCCATCTCCAGTCTGATGGCCTCGACAATGCATTACAGCAACGTGTTTGGGGGCCCACATGGCTTCCAATAGAGTCAATATTTCTGGGCCATACTTGACAGACGTGCCTCCCGAGGTGATCAATCCACGCTCCTTGTACAGGGCCCCATGAGCATGTAGTGTTGTGAAAGCATATTTAGAGTCTGTGTATACGTTCAAGCTGATTCCTGTTCCAATTCTGAGTGCGCGTGTGAGGGCTACCAATTCAGCCTTCTGTGCTGAGGTTCCTGGGGCCAGGGCTGATGATTCTACTACCATGTCCAGGGTCACCACTGCATAACCAGCACATCGCTGTCCGTCAATTATGAGGCTACTTCCATCCACGAAGAAAGTTTTGTCTGGGTGGCTCAAGGGGACATCAGTTAAATCTGGGCGGCTTGAGTATACGGTGTCCATTACTTCCAAGCAATCATGGTCAGGAGGGCCTTGACCGGCTGGCAATAGGGTAGCTGGGTTCAGAGTTTGGCTGACGCTCAATTTCAGTCGAGAATTTTCACATAGCATACTTTGATACTTCAACATTCGAGCGTTAGTGAGCCAATGGTTTCCTTTGTGTTCCATCAGGGTTAAAACAGAATGTGGTACGGTGACGTGAAAATTTTGTCCTAAGGTGAGCTTGTCAGCTTTGCTCACTAAGAGGGCTGTAGCTGCTACAGCTCTCAGGCAAGGTGGCCATCCTTTGGCAACAGGATCCAACTGTTTTGACAGGTAGGCTACAGGTCGTTGCCAAGACCCAAGGGGCTGGGTCAGGACTCCCAATGCATTTCCACCTGACTCATGGACATATAGACGAAATGGTTTCTGCACATCCGGTAGTCCTAAGGCTGGGGACGACATCAGTGCTGTTTTCACGGATTTAAATGCTTTTTCTTGTTCTGGGCCCCATTCCAGGGGAGAGCGTTCCACTCCCTTCGTGACTTGGTACAAGGGTTTTGCCATAAGCGCAAAATATGGTATCCATATGCGGCAATAGCCTGCAGCTCCCAGGAATGCCCGCACCTGTTTTCTTGTGGTGGGGGTTGGGATACGGCATACTGCTTCCTTTCACTCCAGTCCTAATTTCCGGGTTCCTTTGGACAGATGGAACCCTCGGTATTTCACTTCTGTCTGACACAATTGCGCCTTGGCTCTGGAGACCTTGTATCCGGCTTCATTCAAGAGGTGCAAGAGATCACTGGTAGCTTGCACACAATCAGTTTCATTGTTGGTGGCTATAAGCAAATCATCTACATATTGGAGTAGGATTCTTTTTCCCGGAGTCACAGAGTAACTTGACAGATCTTGGTTGAGGGCTGCACTGAAGATAGTGGGTGAATTCTTGAATCCTTGTGGTAATCGAGTCCAAGTGAGTTGTCCTCGTCTTCCTGTGGTAGGATTTTCCCATTCAAATGCAAACAGAAGCTGACTAGCAGATGCCAGGCGTATACAGAAAAAGGCATCTTTTAAGTCCAAAACAGTAAAATGAGTGGCTTCTGCTGGAATCAGTCCCAGGAGGGTGTAAGGATTTGGTACGACTGGATGTATGGTTTCAACTGCACTGTTTACTCGACGTAGGTCTTGCACTGGGCAGTAGTCACCCGTCCCAGGCTTCTTGATTGGGAGAAGAGGGGCGTTCCAGGGCAATTGGCATTCTCTGAGGAGTCCACACTGCAGTAATTTCTTCAAGTGGCGATGAATACCTTCAATTGCTGGTCGTGGGAGGGGATACTGACGCAAATTCACTGGTTCTGCTCCTGGTTTAAGGGTGACAAGCACAGGAGCTATATTCTTCGCTAGGCCAGGTGGATTATTCTCCGCCCATACTCCAGGCGGGGTTGCAATGCTGGTAGGTATACAGGAGCTTGCTGCTTTGGATGCAGGTAAATAGAACCGCCATTCTTCTTCTCGGGGGACAGTTAACACCATCAGGCCAGCAGATTTTGAGTTTATAGTCATTTCCATTTTTCCCCCTTCAACGAAGGATATCTGTGCTTGGAGTTTCGCGAGCATGTCTCGGCCCAACAGGGGAACTGGGCATTCAGGCATATACAGGAACTGGTGTGTTATCTTCTGTCCCCCTAGTTCACAGGCGCGGTTCTGCAGAAAAGGTCTTGTGGTTCTAGTTCCAGTAGCTCCCATGATTGTGACAGATCGAGAGGACACAGGGGCCACAGGCTTGGCTACTACTGAATGCTCAGCCCCTGTGTCTACCATGAAGTCCATATGCTGGTCCCCAATCTTTAGATTGACCATAGGCTCCTGGGGACCCAGGAAGAACTTGGAGCCCGGTCTGGCCTAGTCTTCATCCATAAAATAGTCCTCGGTGGTTGCCACTCCCTCAATGGCAGCCTCTTCTCGCTGCTGAAACTGTGTGTGCTGCATCCCCCCTCGCTGCTGGAATCGCCCCATCCCCCGCTCTACTAGCACTCCCGCCTCCCCTCCAGGGGGTGGAGCCAATGTTCGGGCACTCGTTCTTCCAATGTCCTTCCTCTTTACAATAAGCGCACTGATTTGCACCTAAGGGGGGGCCGAGCGTTCCCTCGGCCCCTTCCCCATCCTCTGGCTCTTCTATTAGGATATCCTCCTCCTCGTCCCTCAACTATTGCTGCAGCAAGCAGATCTGCCTTCTTCTTCATCTTTCTTTCACTTTCTCTTTTGCATTATTGATCACGATTCACGAATACCTTTTGTGCGACTTCCATTAACTGTGCTGAGTTCATGCCCGCAAATCCTTCTAATTTCTGCAGTTTTCGTTTTATGTCTTCCTGGGACTGACTCACAAAAGCGGCGTTCACCATACGTAAATTCTCCTGGGCTGCTGGGTCATATGGGGTATAGAGTCTATAGGCTTCAGTTAATCGTTCATAGAAAGCAGCTGGACTTTCATCTGGGCGCTGAAGAACGTCCGCTACTTTCCCAACATTCATAGCTCTCTGGCCTCCCTTCTTCAGGCCCTGCAGTAAGGCCTGGCGGAACCGGGTGAGGGCCTTCTCTCCATCTGCACTATTTGGATCCCACTTTGGATCTTCGTTTGGGAAATCTACAGCTGCTGCCTGTTGGGGATTTAGGACTCTCTCGTCCTCAGGGTTCTCTTCCAACCATCGAGTGGTTGCTCGCACTATCCGTGCCCGTTCTTCAGTAGTAAAAAGGGTAGACAAGAGCTGGCGGCAGTCGGACCAGGTAGGCTGGTGGGTCTGCATAATACTAGACATCAATTCTGTCAACTCTTGGGGTTTCTCAGTATAGGAGGCATAATGTGCTTTCCAGTTTAATAAATCTGTTGTGGAGAAAGGCACATAAACTAGACTGGTCGGTCCGACCACAACCTGTCCCCCATCATCTACAATAGGTAATCCTGGGACCTGCCGCAGTGGCATTTGGCGAACTTCTCTCTGGCCCGCTGTCCTGCTTCTAAGGGCGTAATGCAGATTTGCGGACCCGGGGGTTATTCTGCTGCTGGTGCTTGGACTAGTGGGCGACCCTGGACTGGCATCTGACCCTCCGCTGGCAGATCCTTCAGGGGATGATGGTTCCGTTGCAGAGTTCTGCTCAGGACTTGCAGCGCTCTGCTCAGGACTAGGGCTCCGACTTTGGGGAAGGGGGTGGTCCTCGGGTGGTGGAGGTGGTGGGTGATTGGGTGGGGGTACCTCAGCTGGGGGTCGTCTTTCCACTTCTGGCTCTACTCGGGGTACTCATGGAGCTGACGGGACTGGAGTATACAGAAAATTGGGTGGATAACTCGGGACCTCCGGAGACTCTGGGGCTGCATAAATAGGGTTTTTTTCTTTCTTAGCAGGGACTCCCGTTGCAGTTGCTAACATAATTCTACTCTGCCCCTCACGGCAACGCTTCATCCAAGGGGGTTGTTTCTCACAGATATCTAGCCAGGAGTCTATATAGGAAAACTGTTTGGGACCATATTTGCGCACCACCTTGTGCACAAGGGACACAATTTGAATATCAAAAGTACCTTCTGGTGGCCACACGGCGTCCAGCACCGGCCACACCCTACTACACAATATTTCTAAGCGGGTCGGTGTCATTTTTACCCCATAATCACCACTAAATCCCTTCTTAAAATTTGTGATCATACAGTTCAGCGGAGTTTGTACGGACTCTGCCCCTCCCATTATGACATATGACGTACAAGACAGCAAACAGAAAGGGTGGGTAGGATGGCTGCGGGTAAGGGGTCCGCACAGCCCACAGAACAATAAGGGGGACAAACACCGAACGCTTCCTCCTTTTCGCGACCTGGGCGCGGTCGCCCGGCCAGGAACTGCGCTACTTAGTAGTCCGTTCTCGCTTGGTCTGTATTGCAAGACCTCTCAAGCACACATCACACAACCAAACATGTTAGCATTTCCCAAATTCCAAATTCCCGGGCTAACTGACTATACCAAAATTAACCAAACCAAAAGGGTCAGTGGCTTCGCCCCGCGCATACTCATGCAGGGTTACTAGGACCGCCCTGAGAGTTGATCAGACTCCCTTTACCTTTACCATACCATATTAGTTTCGAGACTTTCCCAGAGCTAACTGACTAAGAACCAGAAAAATCATTACTCACCGGATCCGGTAGCTAATGCACTGCGCAACCAAACCCTCCTTGGGTTGAATCCTGGACTCCCCTCAGGGTTCGAAGTGTTGGCCGGCCGGACCCAGCAAGCCGCTGAGGCAAGGCGGAACCCTCCGATGCAAGGGGACCGGCGGCGCCTAGGATCCTCTCCGCTATCGGTCGGCCACGGTTCCAGCCGGACCAAACCTGGAGGCGGTAATACGTGGTAGTATTCACTTGCGCACCATTCACTTACCCCACCTTCCCGGCCAATGCACCAGGAATATGTTGTAGCGAAGTTTCCGCAACCAATAAAACCAGGAGTCTATTTACTAAGATTCAAGCCAGTTTATTTGTGCACAGTCTCAGGCACTTGTCACATTCAAATGGTCTGAGCATGGAGTTCAGCAAAACAGCAACTTTTATACCTTTCTCCATCAGTTCTACACAGACAAACTCCTCATTGGTCCCAGTGGCCCCCTCACCCCTGACCAATGGAGATCTTTGACCGGGCTTAACACCTGTTCCCCCCCGCTCAGGCCTTCCTAGCCATGGCTCAGTTTCTAGACATAATACATTCTGCCTTACTTTCTGCTTACAAGGTCACTTTGCAGCACAGAAACTGTGTGAAAGCAAGATACTGAAATACATCTGTGAATAACATAGGGTTACCAACTTTTTCACCGAGAAAAACCCGACACCTGTGGCTCGCCATGCTCCACCCATTCTCCGCCCCTAGTCCCACCCCTGCCACACCCCCAGCCCCACCCACAAAAATTACTGAGGATACGTGTAGGCTAACTTCCTTGGTCAGATAATAATTAAACTGGGAACCCCAAAATCCAAACATGAAATGTACAACACTGGAGAAATAAAACTATAAAGTAATTTCCTCTTGCACTAAACAAAAACGCAAAGATGTTATCAATACACACTTCCCAGACCAAACATATTCCAGCTAATAAATTCAAAATAAAAAGTATTTTTCTACCTTCTGTTTGGGCGTTTTATTTTTCAGTTGCAATTGCTCCAGTCACTTTCTTCTGGTTTCTTCGTGTCTTCCGCGAGCTATCCATTTGTCCTTTCTTCTCTTTTAGATGTTTTCCATTCTCTCTCTATTTCTGCTTTAACATACTGATTGTTTCCCTTTTGCTCTTTCCCCCAATTCTTTCCTTATTCCTTTATCATCCATTTAAATTTCACCCTTCCATTCTCAAGCCCCTCACTCTCCCAATACCCAGCCCATCATAGACTTTTCTTCCACACAAAATATTTTTTCCCCTCTCCATTCTCATTCCCCATCTATTCTAGTCCTCCCCCAAAATCAGTTCTTATAGTTCTAGACCCACCCAGCATCCACTCCCTTCTAATCCCATTCTCCCATGCCCCACATCAGCCCATTTCCAGTCCTATTCCAGCTCTTCATCAGCCCATTTCCAGTGCTAGCCCTCACATCACAGACCATTTCCAGTCCTAGCCCCCCCCATCACAGCCCATTTCCAGTCCAAGTCCCCCATCACAGCCTATTTCCAGTCCTAGCCCCCCCCATCACATCCCATTTGCAGTCCGAGTCCCCCCGCACCATCACAGCCCATTTGCAGTCCTACCCCCCCCCCCGCACCATCACAGTCCATTTGCAGTCCTAGCCCCCCTAATCACAGCCTATTTCTAGTCCAAGTTCCCCCTCCCTCCACCATAGCCCATTTCCAGTCAATGTTCCCCCCCCCCCCCATAGCCCTTTTCCAGTCCAGGTCCCCCTCCCCATCACAACCCATTTCCAGTCCATGTCCCCCCCCCCCATAGCCCTTTTCCAGTCCAGGTCCCCCTCCCCATCAAAACCCATTTCCAGTCCATGTCCCATCCCCCCCACATAGCCCTTTTACAGTCCAGGCCCCCCTCCCCATCACAGCCCATTTCTTTCCAGTCCAATGCCCCCCCATAGCCCTTTTCCAGTCCAGGCCCCCCCTTTCACAACCCATTTCCAGTCCAAGTCCCCCTAATCACAGCCTATTTCCAGTCCGTTCCCCCTCCCTCCACCATAGCCCATTTCCAGTCCAAGTTCCCCCCCCATAGCCCTTTTCCAGTCCAAGTTCCCCCCCCCATAGCCCTTTTCCAGTCCAGGTCCCCCTCCCCATCACAACCCATTTCCAGTCCATGTCCGTCCCCCCAGCCCTTTTCCAGTCCAGGTCCCCCTCCCCATCAAAACCCATTTCCAGTCCATGTCCCCCCCCCCATAGCCCTTTTACAGTCCAGGTCCCCTCCCATCACAGCCCGTTTCTTTCCAGTCCAAGTCCCCCCCCCCCCAAAGTCCTTTTCTGGTCCAGGGCCCCCCCCCCCCCCTCACAACCCATTTCCAGTCAAATTCCACCTTCCTAGCCCTTTTCCAGTCCAGGCCCCCTCCCCCCATCACAGCCCATGCAGTCCTTGGCCTCCCCCCCCCAACACCGCGGCTGTCTGAGGCTTTAGAGGGAGCCGGGGAAGCCCGCGCGAGGCCCCGGCTCCCTCTGAACAGCTGCCAGCGTGAAGAGCCTTTTCCTTCACGCTGGCGGCTGTTCCTGTGAAGCCGCGAATGCTGGGAAAGGTTAAAGGGCATTGCCTTTAACCTTTCCCACCAATCGCGGCTTCACAGGAACAGCTGCCAGCGTGAAGGTAAAGGCTCTTCACGCTGGCGGCTGTTCAGAGGGAGCCGGGGCCTCGCGCGGGCGTCCCCGGCTCCCTCTGAAGCCCTCCGGGGGAGAAAAGCCATTTTTTTGCTCTGGCCGCTCCCGAGCTGGCGGCCAGAGCAAAAAAACCGGCTTTTCAAGGGCCGGTTTTGCCTCTGCGCCGGCAGCCGGCCTGGCCATGGAAAAACCGGCCAGGCCGGCTGAAAACCGGCCAGTTGGCAACCCTAGAATAACATAACAAGCTCAATAGAAAATTCTTGCATTCTTATCAAAGCAGTTTAAAGGAGTTTTCTACTTCTTCTGGCTTTCAGCTCTGCTCAGCTATAATATTCTAAAGTGGGGGTTGGGACTCAGGCCTAACCTACAGGCCTTTCTTACTTTTACAGGCTATGCAGGCTATTCTAGGCTATAGCCTATCACATATTCATGTATACATATATATGCATATATAAGTACATCTACACAGATCTCTATGATGTGGAGGGAGTGGCCCAGTGGTTAGGGCAACTACCTAGTATGCAGCACATCAAGGGTTTAATTCCCATTGACACTCCCCTTGACCCAAGACACATCACATTGCTCTCCATTACCCTACAAGAAAAGGCCTGGCAATCTGTAACTATTGTTACTGTGCCCAGGGAAACAAAGAGTTATCTGACTCACCAGGAAACAGCACTAAAAAACACAGTACAACATGGAAAATAGGTGCATGAAAATCTCACAAGTTCAGAAATCAATATCATGGCCCTGTAAGCATAAGGTATCAGTGTACTATTGTAAGGCACCTTGTGCTGCATGGTCACGTAAGGTGCCATGAAGAAAGATTAGGCACCCACATCGTATTGTAAGGTTCATTGATGCAACCTGCTATCCAGCATGCTGTGGAGACACCACAAACCCCTGAAGTCATAATGCAGTCCAATAATACCATGAGGCAAAAAGGCTGCCTGTTAAAGAAAACTCTGCTTTAGCAAGGGAGACCTGTAGCTTCTTGGCCGGCTGATCTGTTGGCAGCATAAAATACTTTTTTCCCTCCTCCAGTGTCAGGCAGAACCTGTTCAAGGTGAGGTACTCCTGGCACCACCTGCAGAGATGCTTCAATGCCTAGTCTGACTATTTATTTACATTCTCTTATATACCATGCTATTCTGCATCATTGTGGTTTACATTGAACAAACTGAAATTACATTGAACAGAGCATTATAACATGGAGATAACTATTTTACAGGGAACATGGGCTATGGAGGGTTAAGTGGCTTGCCCAAGGCCACAAGGAGCACCTGTGGGACTAGAAACCCCAGTCCTTCCAGCCCAAGGTTGCTGTCCTCTAGTGGGATTTGAACCCCTGACCTTTTGGCCTGAAGTACCTTGCCCCAACCACTAGGCCACTCCTCCACTCCATATGACTATCCATGAGAGGTAAGTACACGGGGACAGGTACCAGAACCACTCAGTTTTGCTTGAACGTAGGGGGGGGGGGGGGTAATTGCAACATGTACATTGTACATCTAAAAATATAGGGGATAGTAGCATTGCCATAATCTAGAAGGTGCAAAATATCCATAACTTTGTCACTACCCTAATTGCAAATATGTGACTCTTAAAAAAAGGTGTGTGCATGTGTATACGACATCCAGGGTCATGAAGTTGTTGAGGCAGCTCCTGATGCACAGCCAACTGCAAGTCTATTGGGGTATGTCTCATCAGCCCACCACATCCATCCTTTGAGATTCTCAGAACAGTCCCTGGGGCAAAACTGTTACATACCTTACATTGGGGTACAGCAGTCTGTAGCCCATGGCAGTGTGTTGCAAGTAGAGTAAGGCTGGGGCTTGGGCCAGGCCAGCAGAAGATATGCAAATATTTCACATTGAAGTGGTATGAAATGTATGTGCAGGATCACTGTAGTGTTGGAAGGTGAAACTCTGTCCCACTCACAATGCTCAGGCAGAGTAAAACAGGTTAGTCACAAATATAGTGCACTGCAAATGTATACATCACCTCCGTCTTTGTCCTGTTTTGTCACATTACAACCCGGAATTAAAATGGGATTTGGGGGGTTATCACCATAAGATATACACAATATGCCTATGACATTGAAGGTGCAAAACATCCTTTATTATGACACAAAGAATAATTAAAACAAAACAAAACGCCTTGAAAGCAGGAGTGTGCATTTGTATTCACCCCCAAAGTCAATACATTGTAGAGCCACCTTTTGCTGCAATTATAGCTGCATGTCTCTTGGGAGTATGTCTCTATTAGCTTAGCACATCTAGCCACTGGGATTTTTAGCCATTCCCTAAGGTGAAACTGCTCCAACTCCCTCAAGTTCGACAGGTTGCATTGGTATACAGCAATCTTCAGGTACAGATTCTCAATTGGATTGAGGTGTGGGTTGTGACTAGGCCACTCCAAGACATTTACATGTTTCCCTTTACACCACTCCAGTGTAGCTTTAGCAGTATGTTTAGGGTCATTGTACTGCTGGAAAGTGAACCTTCATCCCATTCTCAAAACTCAGGCAGACTATAACAGGGTTTCCTTGAGAATTGCCCTGTATTTAGTGCAATCCATCATTCCTTCAATCCTGACCAGTTTTCCCGTCCCTACCAATGAAAAACATCCCTACAGCATGATGCTGCCAACACCATGTTTCACTGTGGCAATGATGTTTTCGGTGTGTTGGATTTGTGCTACACATGGCATATCCCATGATGGCCAAAAGTTCAATTCTCATCTCACCTCACCAGAGAACCTTCTTCCATGTATATGGGGGGTCCTCCATATGCTGTTATGCAAACTCAAAACATGTTTTCTTATTTCTTACTTTAAGCAGTGGCTTTTTTCTGGCCACTCTTCCATAAAGCCCCACTCTGTGGAGTGTATGGCTTAAAAGGGTCCTATGGACAGACACTCCCATCTCTGCTTTGGATCTTTGCAGCTCCTTCAGTGTTATCCTTGGTATTATCCTTGGTGTCTTTGTAGCATCACTGATTAATGCCCTCCTTGCCCGGTCTGTGAGTTTTGGAGGGCGGCCCTCTCTTGACAGATTTGTAGTGGTGCCATATTCTTTCTATTTTGTTATAAAGGATCTAATGATGCTTTATCTTTATCTTTATCTTTATTTACATTTAATATACCGCCCTTGTCGAAACGTGAGGGCAGTTTACAATAAAATAATATATGTGAGATATGCAGAATTTGGGATATTATTTTATTGTGCAACCCTGATCTATACTTCTCCACATTTTTGTCTCTGGCCTGTTTGGAGCGCTCCTTGGTATTCACTAAACATTGCTTGTTTATTTATTTTTATTTATTTATTTATTTAAACATTTTTTTATACCGCTTTATCCTTCACTCAGAGCAGTTTACATTATAACTTGAAACATTATACATAGAACAGTTAAACTTGGAAACATTATACATAGAACAGTTAAATAGAGGTTAATGTTGTACAATGGGCGTGGTATATTGGGTAGAGGCTGTGTAAAAGACTAGGGGACATGCAATGAAACTACAGGGTAAACTATTTAAGACTAATAAAAGAAAATATTTTTTCACTCAACGTGTAATCAAACTCTGGAATTTGTTACCGGAGGATGTAGTAAAGTCTGTTAGTGCAGCTGGGTTTAAAAAAGGTTTGGACAAGTACCTGGAGGAAAGGTCCATAAACCATTATTAAGAAGTGACCGAAGATATCAAAGCTTGAGCAAGTACAAGCATTGTGGAACTTGTGTCTCTTGGGGAAACTGCTAGGTACATATGACCTAGATTGGCCACTGTTGGAAACAGAATACTGGGCTTGATGGACCTTGGTCTGACCCAGTATGGCATATCTTATGTTCTTATCTTATGTTCTTATTAAAGCTTTGCCCATCATGGACAGCACCATGTTTTGGGAAATGTAATCATTTACCATCACCTCTGGGCAACCATTCCCACAGTGAAACATGGTGAATGGCAGCAGCATGCTGTGCTGATGGTATCATTGTCAGGGACAGAAAAGGTGGGCAGTTCAACTGGCATGATGGTTGCCATCAAAGATAATACATTAATCGTGCATAACCTGTGACAGTCTGCCTGAGATTGTACAACAGGACAATGACCCAACATATGCTGCCAAAGCCTCCCTAACCTGATACAGATGAATGGCATGGTGTGGTGTTGACAAAGAGCATGACTTGGTCCAACTGGTATCCATACCATCACTGCAGGAGTGCTGTATACCAATGCATACCAGAAATGGATTTATTTGGGGCAGGGTTCCCTGGGGAATGGGGTTACTTCCTAGTGCCCAGATGTGCATGCCTAACAGTGCTGGTCCCCAGGATAGTTGCAGCTGTAATTGCAGCAAACGGTGCCTCCACAATGTATTGGCATTGGTGGGTGCACCCATCACCATAGTCCTGCCATCATGTATTCACAGGCCTACTTATTTTCTGTGTCTCAATGATGGATGTCTTGCTCCTCAACACATCTTGGTTTGTTGTGTACAGCATATGGTGTCAACCCTCCCACAGCCCATGTTGATTCCAGGTTGTACTGCAACATGACATGACTAACACACAGGGTATGGATACCTTAGCAATGCACTGTACATACATGTTGCCTATGTGCATGACACTGGTGCATCATATGCTGGTCCAGGGTCACATGCAACATGTTAACAGGTCAGTCCACAGTGGTTCATGCAGGAACACAATGGCATGTTGTAGTTGTCCAGGACACAGGTATGTGGTGATAAGTATGCAGGGGATGGGGCAGAGGGGCACAGTGTGTGACTTCTTGGTGCCATCTTGCTTTGGTTTAGGGAGGGGATGCATGGAGGGACAGTGCAGCCCTGCAATGACACTGGATAAGTTGTGGGTGTGTGACTGTTTGGAACGGGGGGATGTGTCTGCAGCACAATATCAGCCATGTTGGTACAGGGACATCTGCAGCTGATAGATGCTACAGATAGTATGTAACATTTTTTGTTATGTTGGGCACTGTGGGGACCTTGGCCATGTGACTATGTCATGCCCAGCATGTCTGGCATTGGCCATGTGCAGATGGGGGGATGTTGGTGGTGCTGACTGGCAGTGGCACAGGTTATTGGTATTTCTAGGGGTGGGGTGTGGGATGTCATGGCATGGGCACAACAATTGTATGACCACATGGTAAATATTAGGGCACCTGTGTGGTGTGTCAGTGGGGCCAGGATCCATGTCAAGTGGTGTTACTATGCAGATGCATCCTTACACTCCTACTGTCACACAGACCCAATTAACCTGTCACTAACTTGTCCAGACATACAGTGGCATGTGCAGACCACACACACATCTGTTTGGCAACCACATCCATGTAATCTGTTACAACAGACAGATGTAGATACTGATGTCCCCAGCTGTGACATCCATGTGTTACCCAGTCTGATGTGCCATCCTACAACATGGTCTTTGACAGTTGACTATGGGGCTTACCATGTCACAATGTTGTATTGTGACTTATTGGACCATAGCCACTCTGGCAGCACAGGTCCTTTTCCCACATGCCAAGCCCAGGCCTAACCCTGTGGCACATCTCAATCGACGTCACCTCAAAACACATATGGCTATCGCATCTGTGCCAGAAACAGGCCACTCTACATGGCATACATTGTGTAAAGGATCAATACACCCATCCCGACAGTGACCATGATATGAACAAGACACCCACAGCACCAGTGGCATTGCACAGGGGAAGCATGCCACTACCCTCACAGGACCCTGTGCCAAAATATATTTAGTCATGGCCCCCCATGGCCAGAGGTGTTTCCACAATGCACCTCAACAGGTACATTGCACCACATTCTAGGGATGCTGTTGGATCATAAGGACAAACTGGTGCCATACATCACCATAACAACAGAGACCGCCAACAAAAGTGACATGTCAAAGAACCTATGCCAACCTCACAGAGACAATGTTTAATGCTGATTAACACAATGTTCTGTTACATGACATTTCTCCCCACAATTTATCCTTGCTAATCCTGTTAGACCGTCCCACCCAGTACAGATTTGGTAACCATCCCTACTACCCTCCCAGGCACAATGCATGCAACATTCACACAGACCATAGGGTCACACACATATGAACCTTCATACATACATGGTATACTGTATGTGTGGCCACATGGCCATCCATATCTACAGGATGTGTCAGTTGCTTGCACAAGACAGGGTATGTAAGGAATGAACAGGGTTGCACTGCCCTGAGAGGTCCCATGTGTCTGGTATCTGGCTTGCAGGCATTGTGCCCATGGGAAAGCACTTATTGGCAGAGCTGTGCACTGCAGGGAAGGAGGGGTGGTCAGTGCCCTTGGGTCTCAGTGATGCCTGATATGTGTTCTTTCAGCATTGTGTATCTGCATGTGACCTTAGGGGCTATGTGCAGGCCCATATGCATACAAAGGTGGGTAGCGGTAGGTGGATGTGAGGGGAACCTGCAGGGGTCTGTGACCTGGAATGGTTGCAATGTCTGGCTAGTAGGGATTGCCCCCACCATCCATGACCAATGTGTCCAGTACCTGCATGCAATGATTGTACACTGCAACCTTGGCCTGGCTGATACATCCAGATATTGCATGGATATGGAAATAAACATACTCATAAACATAACCATGAGAGCTCCAAACCTGGACACGTTTCTACAACTACCAGCACATGGGTGGGCCATGTCCAGCTCTGGGGGCAGTCCATAGATATAGATGGGCTCCAGTCTCTCTGCCAGCTGTTGTTCCAGGGCTGAAAGGTTGGCCCCACTGGGTCCGCCACCACCAGTGCCCATTGCATGCTGACGTTCAGCTGTGATATGTGCTCTGATAGAGAGTTTTATATTATTGAACCTCTTGCATAGGCTCTCACAGTCCTGGTTTGGTCCACTGACCTCAGCAAAAGCTTACCGAATATGCTTCCATAGCACATTTCTTCTGCTGATAGGGGTCTGTGTGCTCAGGCACCCATAGAGCTCCTCATAGTGTTCAAGCACATTTGTAAGGAGCACGTCATTCTCCTTTTGTGAGAAGAACACTTCCCTCTTGTGCGCCTCATCAGGCACATGCTTCTTCTTGCATTTGCCAGCACTTTGCTTGACATGCTGTTGTTGTTGCTATTGTATCACCCCAGACTGGCCAGCTTGTTCCTCTTCCAGAGCCTCGACTGTAGGCATCTCTGCACCAGGCTGCCCCTGTGGCACCTGCTCCAGCCTCTCTCCCTGTGTTTCTCATCCAACGGAGGCCTGCTGTTCTTTGCCATTGTCCCCCTATGCAGATACTTTCTGCATTGGTTCCATGGTTGTCATCAATGTCACAGCTTTTGCTGTGTTATCACAACCTGAATATCTCACTGCATTTTGCAAGCACCACCACGTGTACAAGGTGTACAAGGTGCCTAATGTTTGTGTAACGTGCCTTGTGCATGTGCAAGGTGCATTATGTTTATGTTCTGTGCCTTGCGCATCTGCAGAGTGCCTTACGTTTACATTCCACGTGTTGCGCATGTGCAAGGTGCCTTATGCTTATGTTCTGTACCTTGTGCTTGCACAGGACACCTTATGTTTACATCCCACACCTTGCACATGGGCAGGGTGCCTTACATTTATGTTCCACACCTTCACATGCACAATGCATGGATCATCTGCGCACTGCGCCCTGTGCATGTGCAGAGTGCAGAGAGCGCCTTCACAACATCAAATTAGTGCTGCTGTCCATGTGTGGTGATTGAGGCCCAGGTGTATGGTGTTTGTTGTCATCAGTTGCCCATCCCCTCCTTTTCCCCCACAGTCCCTATTTGAGGCATAGCGAATTTGCAGATCCTGCCATCCAAGATGGCTCACTTTGGCTTTGCAGTGAGTGCTGTCCAGTGGTTGTATGATGAGGGAGAACAGCGGTTGCTTGATGAATGAGATGGTATGCCAGGGACAGTGGAAAGGGGCAGGGGTCCAGCCCTTAGTAGTACAGACCTGCAGCTGTGGAGGAGCAACAGGCAAGGTATGGGGAGTCATGGCACCGTAGGTGTGCAGAGGTCCACCCCAGATAGCCTCGCCTTTACAGGCCCAGAGCCATGCTCCAGGGCATGCATGAGGACCAGGTCATCTCCCTCTACTGTCTGTACAGAGGAGCTGCTGTCTCCTGCTGTTTGCTACTGCGTTTGCTGCTGCGTTTTGCTGCCCGCTGACCCTCTACCCTCTCCGTAGGTCCCGTTGTGCTGCCTCCTCTCCATTGGTCCTCTGTAACCTGCTCCACCTCCTGGAAGTGACGCGGACGCGTGCAACGCATCTGCGCCAAACTCCAGGTACCCTGCCGTATTTAAAAGACATCGGGGTGCCGTTGCGTGCCGAAGGAGCACGCACAAGGAACAGGACCTGCTCCTTGGGCGAGCTCCTTGGGGCGACGACTGGGGCACTTATTTTCCATCAGGTCAGTCTTTTCTCTGTGGGTTGACTTGCCTGGTCCTCATTACATCTCTTGCATCACTTTTCCTATTTATCCCCTCAGCGTTTTGTCTACCTCGTATCCCCGGGGTTGTCCCTGTCTTCTCGTCTCCTTTCTTGCCCTTTGCTTGGACCCGCTTCATGGCCTCCATCCCTGTTTTTTGGGTGCACCATCCTTTGAATGCCTTCTCACCCCCACCGGGGGCTTGCACCCAGAATGTGAGTAACCTTCTCTCCTGTCACTTAGGCCAGCCCTCCTCTACGCTATCACCTTGGCCAGTCTCCTCTCTGTTGACTCTTTCTTTTTCCCTCCTGAACTGGAGGACTCTTCGCGCTAAAACCCCCTTGGTTCATGATCTCCTGTTACAACATTCCCTCGATGCTCTGTTTCTTACCGAAATCTGGCTCCGCGAGGGTGAGGATGGCATTCTTCATCGCTGCCTTCCCCCTGGCTATTCTACCTTACATGTTCCCTGCCTTCACCGGACCGGCGGTGGTGTGGCGATTATCTTCCGATCCTCCCTCCCTCTCTCTCTTATCTCCCCCCAGCCCCGTTATCCTGAAGCCCTACTGTTGCTCTCTGGGACCTCTAACCCTGTATTTTTCCTTCTCCTCTATGCCCCACCATCCATGCGTTCTGATCTCTGGGAGTCTCTTCTCCTCACCCTTTTGGAGGCATCCCTTCTCACTTCGCACTTGGTCATTCTCGGCGACTTCAATGCCCATTTGTCCTCTCAGACTCGTCCCTGTGATAAGGCCCTTGGGTCTCTCTTTGCCGACCTCGATTTGATTCAGCACATAGGTTGTCCGACTCATTCCTCCGGCCACACCCTCGACCTCATCTTTACCTTTTCCTCGTCCCCTTACATTCCATTGATGTCTCATCCTTCCCTCTTCCCTGGTCTGATCATCATTGTCTGTTGTTCTCTTTTTCTCTTCCTCCCATACAAGCTTCCATCTCACTTGCTGCTGTCACTCCTTCTGGGACTCTCAAACGTCATCTTACGCCTCTCACCTTGCAAGCCTTCCCCCCAGCTGACTCCCTTTTTTCCCCTGAATTCTTCTCACTTCCTGTGGACCAGCAGGTTGACTCTTGGTCCTCTACCCTCACTGATATCCTTGACACTCTAGCTCTCCTCCGTCCCGCTCCTTGCCGTCTTATGTCTCATCATCCCTGGTATCACCTGGTCTTTACCTCCAGCGCACCTATCTCCGACGTGCCGAGCGCCGCTGGCGCAAACACCCTTCTGACGCCTCTTTAATCTCCTTTTGTTGTGAGCATCATCACTACCGCGCCATGATTACTGAGGCCAAAAGGAACTATTTCTCAGATCTCATCGCCTCCTCTTCTAATTCCTCCCGCTGCCTGTATCAGGTACTCCACTTATTGTCTTCTCCCTCAGTTCATTCCCCCTCATCAGCACTCCCTCCCACCGCTCCTAGTCCGACGAGTCTTGCATTCTTTTTCGTTGATAAGATCCAGTCTCTCCATTCTTCCTTCCCCATTGTCCCCCTCCTCTCTCCCCCTCCCCTCCCCTTCCGCTCCCCCCATCATTCCTTCTCCTCCTCCTTCCAGTGCCTTTCCCCACACTTGGTGCTCCTTTCACCCCATCACCTCTGCTGAGCTCCTTAAGGTAATCTCTTCATCCAACAAATCAACTTGTCCGCTCGACCCCCTTCCCTCTACCTGGCTTCTTGATCCCTCTCTTCGCCTTCCCCCATACATTGTGGCCATAATTAACTCTAGCCTTTCCTCTGGCAGTTTCCCCTACCCGTTGGAAACACGCTGTTGTTCGCCCTCTTCTGAAGAAATCTACCCTTGATCCCAGCCTTCCCGCTAACTGGAGGCCTGTCTCAAATCTCCCCTTTCTTTCCAAAGTTCTGAAAAAAGTGTTTTTTACCTAGCCCTCAGCACATCTCGACACCACCCTCTCTCTTCACCCCTGTCAATCTGGCTTTAGGACTGGACACAGCACTGAAACCGTACTTCTTGCCCTTTTCAGTGAACTTCACCGCTTTCACGACCGGGGTGACCTATCCATTGCTGTCTCCTTGGACCTTTCCGCCGCCTTTGATGTCATTGATCACCATACCCTCCTCACCCGCTTGTCTGATTTTGGGATCCGAGGCACTCTGTTGTGCTGGTTTCGGTCTTTTCTCTCACTCCGCACCTTTTCCGTTCACTCAGGTCCTGCCGCTTCTGCCCCTTTCTGTCTGCATTGCAGTGTTCCACAAGGTTCTATCCTTGCCCCTTTACTTTCAATATCTTCCTCGCCCCACTTGTCCTCCTCATTCAACAGTCCGGTATTTCCTCCTATTTCTATGCCGACGATATTCTTCTCGTTCATCACACCAGTTCAGTTTCCCCGGATCTCTCTGTTCTCAATGCTTGTCTTGACCTTATTGCCTCCTGGTTCTCTGATAATTTTCTCTGCGTTAATCCTTCTAAGTCCTCGGCTATTTGGTTCTCCTTCACTACTCCATTTGGTTCTCCTTCACTACTCCTCCTCCCACTCTAGCCCCCACAATGTCCTCCCTCCCCATCCCTGTTGTCCCCTCTCTCCGCTACCTTGGTGTCACCCTTGATTCCTCCCTGTCCTTCCACCCTCATATCTCTTCCCTTGTTCGTAGCTGTTTCTTTCATCTTCGTCGTATCAGATCCCTCCGGCCCTACCTTTCTGCCGATTCTCTCGCTACTCTTGTTCTTTCCCTGGTGATTTCTCGTTTGGACTATTGTAACTCAATCTTTGCCGGCCTCCCCTCTTATCAGCTCCACCGCCTTCAACTTATCCAAAACACTGCTGCCCGTTTGATCACTTTTTCTTCCCCTTTTTACCACATCACTCCTTGTCTTCTCTCTTTTCACTGGCTTCCTATTAAATTCAGGTTTGTTTATAAATATCTCATCACCACCCACAAAGTTCTTCATACTGGTACCCCTCAATATCTCTCTGATCTTACCTATCATCAACCCATCCTCCGTCTCCTCCGTTCTTCTCATAGCAATCGTCTTTTTCTTCCCTCCCCGTCCCAGGCTCATCTCAAACTCACCCGTCATTCCGAATTCTTTTTCCTGAGTCCTGCTCTGTGGAACTCTCTCCCTCACCTGCTCCATACGGAGTCCTCATTCCCGCATTTCAAAGCTCTCCTTAAAACCCATCTTTTCTCCCAGGCTTTTGACCTCCCCACACCCCCATGATGGTCACGATGGTCCCACTATCCTATGTCACCTCCCCCCCTCTCCCTTCTCGTCCCCTCAGTGTTCAGACTACCTAACCTTCTCTATTTTTCTATCTGTGTATCCTATCTGTGTCTCTCTAGTGCTTTCCTGTCAATTAAATGGAGTTCCTTTCCTCCTTTAATTTTCCAGCAGCCTGCTTTTATTGTCCACCGCTCTGATGGGTGGTATATCAAGCTCTGCAAATAAATAAATAAATAAATAAAGCTATAAGAGAGTTCTATGAGGATCTAAGATCTGACTTTGAACCTCTGACTGGCCGGTTTCATGCCATATCAGGGTTGGTCAAGCTCCTGACTGCCCTACATTTCTTTGCCTCTGGCTGCTTCCAGACATCAGTGGCTGCAGTTGGTGGAATGAGTCGGCTCACCTTCCCACACTGTCTCCACCAGGTACTGCAGTCATGATCAGCTGGGTAAGGAATTACATTGTATTTCCTGACAGTAGGCAACAATGGGAGGCCCGGAACTAGCAATTTGAGAAAATTGCAGGAATATCACAAATGATGGGAGCTATTGATTTGACACATGTTGCCCTGAATGTGCAGGTTGTTTGTGATGAAAATATGCATATTCTGAATGTGGTTCCTAGATTTCCAGGGTCCACCCATGACTCCTATATCCTGCATCACTCAGCAATATTCCAACAGTTCGAAAATGGACAGTATGAGGACTGTGTCCTGCTTCCTTAGTTTTTCTATCTACTATCTACTGTTTATTATAAATGCAACACCATTTCTTCTTTGTCTTTCATTTCCAGCATAGTAGACCATGTGATCATCTGATGCAAAGTGCCCGATGCCAGTCCATTTCAGTTCGCTGACACCCAACAGATCAAGTTGTACACGTTCCATTTCATTCTTGACCACCTCCAACTTCCCTTGGTTCATGCTTCGTACATTCCATGTTCCAATGTGTAAGACATCTTTACAGCTTCTGACTCTCATTTCATGCGCAGCTACATCAGCAGTCAGACGTCCTGAGGGCTTTGATCCAACCACATCATAAATGCTGGCTTTACTCTGAAAAGTCTTCAGCTCTTCCCCAGTAGCTAGTTGAGTGCCTTTCAACCTGGGGGTCTCATCTTCCAGCACTACAGCACAATTTGTTTTGTTGTAACTATCCATTGGGTTTTCATGGCAAGATACAGAAGTAGATTGCCGGGCCTTTCTTCCGCGCAGTTTAAGTTTGGTGTTGTTGCCATTGTCACAGAAATGTGATCCTCCGCCGTCAACACTATCCCATTCTGCTGCTGCCCAGATGGGTGGTTTGTCTTGGTCTGGCATCTCAGCTGAGACCTGTCCATCTTGGGAGACCCTGCCAGTAGTTAAACTACCGATAGTTTAGCTCTCAGCATCACTGATGCACACAAGCCCTCACAGCACGACAAGCTGCAAACCAAGTGAGACAAAGAAGAAATGGTGTTGCATTTATAATAAAGAAGAAACTTGCAAGAACTGTAATGAAATACAATGCAGTCAGCGAACGCTTAATCTCTATTCATCTTTGAGGAATGCCTATCAACACAACTAGATTCCAAAAGAATTCATAAAAACTCACAAATTAACAAACAATAGAGCCTTTTCCCACATAGCTCCATCCATCTGGAATTCCCTACCAGAGGACCTACGATCACTAACAGAGATCACGGAATTCCGAAAAAAATTGAAAACATATCTATTCACTAAACACTATAATACCATAGAAAACCCTCCACTCGACTTAGATAAAGGCTAAACAGGACCTGCCCACACCAAGTTTATACTTCCTACTATGACGGACACCATTCATAGCTTAAAACGAAATGACACTCCATTCTAATACGCCCTAATGCCTCCACATGTATATAGTTGCAACTGTTATGTACTGCCTTTAGTTGTACAGACATTACATTCTGTATAGATAAATTATCACTCACACTGTTCTAGTTGAAATTCTCTGCTTAGTTCTTAAGATGTTAAGATGTTTAGATGTTCTATGTAAAAAGTTAAAAGGTTCTATGTTCTATGTAAAACAAACTTCGCTTTGTTAATTGTTGTTTATTGTACACCGCAACTGATCGCTGGAAGATGCGGTATATAAGTGAGTGTTAAATAAAATAAAAATAAATAAACTATAATTCAAGTATATGCCCCAACAACAGCTGCAGAAGAAAATGAAATTGAAGAGTTCTATGAACAAGTACAAGCTGAAATTGACAGAACATGCAAACAGGATATCCTGATAGTCATGGGTGATTGGAGCGCAAAGGTTGGCAACAAAGAAGAAGACAAAGTAGTTGAAAAATATGGACTTGGCAACAGAAATGAAGCTGGAGAAAGACTGATAGAATTCTGCAAGACCAACGATCTATTCATCTCGAACACCTTCTTCCAGCAACACAAGCGGCGACTGTACACATGGACTTCACCCAATGGATTGTATAAAAATCAAATTGACTACATCTGTGGAAGTCAATGATGGAAAAGCTCTATAACATCAACAAAGACAAAACCTGGAGCTGACTGTGGTACAGATCATCAACTACTAGTATGCAAACTCAAGCTAAAGCTGAAAAAGAGCAAACTACTCATGAATGCAGCAAAATATGACCTTGAGAATATACCACTGGAATTTAAAGACTGCCTGCAAAATCAATTTGCTGCTTTAGATACAAATGATAGAGTTCCAGAAGAGTTATGGAATGACATCAAGAAGGTAGTGTTGGAAGAAAGCGAGAAGTCTCTACAAAAGGTAAAAAAGAAAAAACGGCCAAAATGGATGACGGAAGAAACTCTGAAAATTGCCCAGAAACACAGAGAAGCTAAAGCCAGAGGAGAAAGAAAGACAATCACAGAACTCAACAGAGATTTCCAACGTGCAGCAAGACAGGACAAGGAAAAGTACTACAATGACGCATGCAAGGAAATAGAAGCAGAAACTATTAGAGGAAGAACAAGATCAGCTTTCCTAAAGCTACGAGAGTTAAAGAAAAAGTTCCAGCCTCGAATTGGAATGTTACAAGATGCTCAATGTTCTATGTTGAATGATGCTGAGAAGATCAAGAAAAGATGGAAGGAATATACAGAGTTTTTATATGATAAAGATCAAGTGGACCAACAGCCGTTTCAACCTGTACCTTATGATCTGGAACCATTGGTGATGAAAGAAGAAGTTGAAGCAGCATTGAAAGCCTTATCAAAGAACAAAGCACCAGGCATTGATTGCATTCCCATAGAAGTATTACAGCAATCTGATGCAGCTGTTACCGTACTTACAAGGCTCTGCCAAGAAATATGGAAGACAGCATCATGGCCAACTGACTGGAAAAGATCTGTGTTTATAACAGTACTAAAGAAAGGTGATCCAACTGACTGTGGAAATTATCGCACAATCGCTCTGATCCCACATGCCAGCAAAATTCTACTGAAGATTATTCAAAAGAGACTACAATCATACCTGGAACAAGAACTACCTGAAGTGCAAGCAGGGTTCAGAAAAGGGCGAGGAACGAGAGACATCATTGCGGATTTGAGATGGATCCTTGAAAAGACTAAAGAATACCAAAAGGATATCTATTTGTGCTTTATCGACTATAGCAAAGCTTTTGACTGTGTAAACCATGAGAAACTCTGGGCCACATAAAGAAGCATGGGTATACCAGAACACCTGATCGTTCTCTTGCACAATCTGTACATTGATCAAGAAGCAACAGTTCGAACGGAACAAGGAGAAACAGAATGGTTTAAAATAAGCAAAGGTGTAAAACAAGGCTGCATACTTTCCCCCTACCTGTTTAATTTATATGCAGAACAAATCATCAGAGAAGCAGGATTGTATGAAGACAACAGAGGTGTGAAGATTGGTGGAAGACTCATCAACAACCTTCGCTATGCTGATGATACCACATTACTGGCGGAAAGTGAAGATGATCTGAAACATTTGCTTCTCACAATCAAAGAACATAGTCTCAAAATGGGCCTGCACCTTAATGTAAAGAAGACAAAGATCATGACAACTAGCATAATCAACAGGTTCATCATCGAAGGAGAAGAAATTGAAATCATGAATAACTTTAACCTACTTGAATCAACTATCAATAAAGAAGCAATAAGCAGTCAAGAAATCAGATGACGCATTGCTCTTGGCAGAATGGCTATGAAAGACCTAGATAAGATTCTCAAGAGCAGAGATGTCTCTCTCCATACAAAGATTCGACTTGTTCAAGCCATGGTATTTTCAATAGCATCATATGGATGTGAAAGCTGGACAGTGAAAAAGATAGACAGGAAGAAAATTGATGCCTTTGAATTATGGTGCTGGCGGCGAATACTGTGTATACCATGGACTGCCCGAAGAACAAACCAGTCTGTACTAGAGGAAATCAAACTTAAGCTTTCTTTAGAAGCTCAGATGACAAGACTTCAACTTTCATACTTTGGACACATCATGCGGAGAGAGAGATCATTAGAGAAAGACATCATGCTTGGCAAGATAGAAGGTCAACGCAAAAGAGGAAGGCCAGCAATGAGATGGATCGATACAATAACAGCAGCTACGGGTACCAGTCTGTCAACAGTGAGCCGCCTGACTGAAGATCAAACACAATTTAGGATAGCTATCCAGAGGGTCGCTTTGAGTCGACTCCGACTCGACGGCACTTAACAACAACAACATCTACTGTTTATGAGATAAGGGTTGCATGATCACTTTCACAGATAGGGCAGGTTTACATGCGGTTTTGGGTGGAACCTTTATGTCAGGATATATCATAGCGAAAACAACACCTGGGCTACTGCAGGATTACTGTTTTTATGTCTTACATGCTACACACTGGTGTTTCTGCCATGGCACATCAAACCACAGTCAGGGCATTAATGCCTTTTTGTAGCTGCATTACAAATGCACAAAGTACTCTCATGTTTCATATGTCTGTTATTTGGGTTGTGGGAATCTGTAAAGTCTGGTACCTGTAGCTGCTATCTCAGCAGATCACTGTCTCCAGACTGATCTGCACATCATCGTTTGTATTTTCATGATGACATGAGAATGCACTTTTGTTAGACTATGTGGTTGGTGGGACCAAGGGGCCATGAGGTTTAGATCAGTATTCCAAACTCCTGTTCCATTTGAATGTTATTTTAGCCTCTGCAGGTATCTGAACATGTGATATGGTCCTCATGCACTATTCTCCAGCATGTTCAGGGCAGCAGATCTGCTGGTTACACCTCTCATGGCCTGGATATCCACATTTCCATCTTCAAGCCTTTGTGGTGTATCCCTGTTTCCATCTCTTGCCAATCACTGCCTATAAAGATATTTGCAGAGCTGGAACTCTGATTAACAGATATTTGTTGTCCTTGATGAGCAATTGACCTGTGCTTGTTGACACCTGCAGCACCTTGCACAATGTTTCCCTGTGGTCAGGGAGGCTGTGTAGCAAGTTTCTGGCAGCAATGAGATAGCAACAGCAGATGTCATCCAAACACACATTCTGGAGGGAATTGAGGGGCCTGTCCATTATGCAGGAGTGCTGTTTTCACAGGGTCCTGCACTTTGGAGGGGTCTGCACTACCAACATCACACAAATGCAGTTTATCTCCCATCAGTGGCAGCCTCAGCCCCCATCTCCTCTATATACAGCTGCCCAGATGAATTGCACCAATTTTCCTTCCATCAGGTAGATGTGTTCAATTGTAGGGCACTGGCATGATGGGGTTATGGCCATTTGGTGCCTCCCAACACCCAATGCACCTGTGCCCCACATTAGAACTAAACTACTGCATTCCTAAACAGCAAAACTCTTCACCTCAGCAGCTCTACACAGGTGAGGTGTGACCTGGTAGGCTTCCTTTACAGCCAATCTGACATGTACGGCTCCCCTCAAGGGTAGAAAAGGGATGCCGGGACTGGAAATGGTCTGTTGGAGGGGGATTCCAGGATAGGGGTTATAGGCGGTGGATGTTAGGTAGACCTGGGAGATGTTGGGAGCTGATGTTGGGGGAGGGCTAGAATGTGATGGGGTGTGAGGGGGGGGGTTAACATGCAGATGGCAAACATTATTTGTTTGGGATCTGGGAAGGCTCTATGATTGTCTGAGTATTTGGAGAGTAGGCAACACAGGGATTAAAGGAAGCTGTGCAGTAAAGACCAAAGGACAAGGTTGAGTATGTGGTAGCAGAAGTAGAGGGAGAATGACAGGAAACTAGATGTGAGAGGACAGGACAAATAGACAGCAGACTACGGTGACTACTATTCATTCCTGGTGTGAGGCATGACTTGGCCTTTACATATCACAGCAGTAATAATGCTAACTTTAAGATGCCTCCCTATGACTGATGTGATTGTGTCATGCATTGTGTTCCTTGTGGAAAATGTTGTATGTTTTGTCTGGTTGCAAATTAGAAAGCTTCATCATTCACATTGGCCACATGACAGAATAGTTTAGACAACAGGCAATGATGTTTTAACATGCACACAGATTAATCTCACACTCTACAACCACCACCTCTGGGTCAGGAATGACAGGTTGCAAATAATCCTCAGGAAGTCCCTGTCAAGACCGTATCTAGCCCTGTGCGAGCGGTGCAGCCACACAGGGCACAAAGGCTTAAAGGGAGCATTTTGGCTGTCTGCTGTTGCCTGCTGCTGCCACTTTTTCTTCTCTCTGCAGTGGCAGGCAATGGCAGAGAACTGAAATGCGCACCTTAAGCCTTCTCGCGGCACAGTAAGCAGGTCTGGTCCCTCCGGGAGGGATCAGACCTGCTTAGCATCCCGGCAACTTGCACATCGGGCATGCCTCTTCTCTCCCGCCCCCATAAAGTGGCTAGGTGGAGGTGCAGGGGGAGGGGGGCGCATGCCAATTTGCAAGTCGCACAAGGCTCATTTCACAATCAGTATGGCCCTGGTCCCTGTCCACCACATGCACCAAACACCAGATGTCCTCCACATTGGATAATGTTTGCCTAATATCATCAAACATCCTGTATGTAATTAGCTTGTTTGGTACTCAGAGTTCATTGAGAATTCATTGTCCTGCTGCATTTATAGACATGATGAGGACCTATGACACACCTGTAACACATGACCATGGACATGTCTACGTGCCTGAGCAGATGTGAACATAATCTGTACTGATCAGTTTGAATGTCCTACATCTTCAATGGTAACTGTGCTATGGCAATCTGATGGTTAAATATTAAATATTTCCTACTTGACATGTAAAATATGCAGGCACTGGGATGGTACCTCATGATGTGTGATGACAGACATACCTATCTTTCTATTATCTTTTTCACAGAGCATGGACCACCCACAGCGGAAGGGGCCAACAGTGCATCTGCGGTCATCACCACCTACAGGATGGATGAGACAGCAACAACAGGAGATGATGTCTGAGAAGGGGTGGCATACAGTCATGGAGGAGCACATGCCAATGCTGTACGTTGATATACAAGTGTCAGATCGGTGCATCCAGAGAGTGCACATTGGCCTGGCGATGCAGTCCACTGCTTGGGTGGAGTGGCTCCGTGGCACACTCTAGTTGTCACAGTCCCTGACTATGGATTCTCCCAACATCATCGGCAAACCGCATGCCTCAATCTAGACACCCATGGCTTCAGAAAATTACTTAGATATAACTGAGATGCTCCACACACCATTACAGCCAGGGAGACGGACTAGTGGCAGCAAACAGTTCTGCAGCACCAACACTGACAACTGCAGTCTGCCACTCCTGACTATCATTTATATTTTGCTTGTTTTACCATATTACTGCCATGATTCTATGAGTGACAACAAATGTTTAGGCAGGAAACAGCATCAAAAGGGTGTGTAGCAGCAGAGGCACATTGTATATGGGGTATTTTATTTCCTTGTCACCATTGCGGTGGCCAATTTGGCCATGACAAGCTGTTACACATCCCTTCAAGGTATACCAAAACAACATGTGTCATCTCTGTTTGGCCATATCCAGGAGTGATACTCTGCATACAGGTTATCACTGTGTCATTTGGGTATTTACAGTGTGCATATGTGCGTGCATGAATATGTTGTGACACAGTGACATCAGATGATGTGCATTTTGAGAAGGTTACTGTAGCATAATTTTCAACACACCTCAACTTAGGAACCACACAAATACAAATTCAACCACACATAAAATAGCTGGGAATCATCATAGACCAAGCACTCACACTCAAGCAACAAATCAAAAAGACTACCGGAATAGTATTCCACAAGGCAAAAACAGTACAACGCCTCAGGCCTCTCATTGATCCACAGGACTTCAGGACAGTCATGCAAGCTATGACGCTCCCTCACCTGGACTACTGCACTATAATCTATCATGGACTACCCGGCACCCACACCAACCCACTACGAACTGGCTTAAATACCACTGCAAGAATTATCCAGAAAGCAAAAAAACAAGATCACATCACCCCAGTCCTGAGAGAACTGCACATACTCCCTTTGGATGCAAGAATCAAATACAAATCTGCCCTACTTATCCAAAAAGCCCTCTATCAAACGCAGACTTCCCAGCTCTGCACTCTACTGCTCCAACCCACCCACAACAGAACAACCAGACAAACCACCAGCAACACCCTCACCATCCCCCACGAACGAACTAAATATAATCAACGGACCTGCAACAGAGCCTTCAAACTATACGCACCATCCCTCTGGAACTCCCTACCAAGTCAAATCAGAAACAACGGAGATCCTTCAACATTAGGAAACAACTAAAAACCATCCTGTTCCAGGAATACCTCGGACCAGAAGCAAACATCCATCACTGACTACCCCTCCAGACCGTCTAACATACCCACAGGTCTACCTATTAAGAGACCTTATGTCCATTGTCTAAGTCCTTACTGTCTGTTCAGATCATTAATGTTGGCCTCTCTGGTGACAGCCCCTCCACCCTAAGAATTGATTACTGCCCCCACCCCCTTCTGTTGTTAAACCGCTTTGACCTGGTGAAAAGCGGGATATAAATACAGTTGAATAAAATAAATAAATAAATGTTTAGCTAGTTCACAGACCATGTTGATCTGTTGTTTCCTAATAAAGATTTGTAATTATTGATTTGTTTACAGCTTACCCACTCACATGTGTGCTTCATTCTGTGTCTCTCATGACAATGTGCCACACACATTGCAAGGGCCATTTTATGATGTGCTTATCTGTATTTTCACACATTGCTTAGATTGTGTATTGCATGTATATTCTCATACCTGTACACCTCATGGACCTAGGGTCATACTGTGACATCCCTATGCTGTTTTATTTAACTGAGTCTGCACCTGTGAAAGACATGTCTTTTACTGTGTCAATACATGTGCTTCTCATAATTACCTCCATCTCAACATTGTAGATCATGGTCCGGATTTCAGAAGGCATTTATAGAGGTAACTACCCTAGTTACCTGTATAAGGGGCTTCTTGCTGATTTTGGCAAGACACCTATTCAGATGCTGGCCCTCTGAGATGCTATGTACCTCCCTAACATACCCATATGCTATATGATTGGCATTAGGGTATGTTAGGGACATTCTGTGGCAGGGCATGTGCAGATAAACATGGTTGGCGGGTGGCTACATTTTTCTATGCAACTCACATAGCCATTTGTGCATGACAGCTTGACACTGATTTTCCTGAGCTATCTTTTAGGCATAGGGTCTGGGAGGTTAGCCAATTAATTTTGCCCTACCTGGCTATCTCCTGCTCCCTTGCATTTGTGTGTGTGGACCCTGAATTTCAATGGGAGAGCCACATCAAGGTTAGACAGATGGCGATCATGCAATGCACCAACACATCACTTTGCATCACCCAGATGAAAATCTGGGAACCATTTATTTCAACACATAACAGCCATACATGTGCACACATTCACTAGAACTATGTTGAAACATCATGTCCCATATGTGATATGGGAATTCTGGGGATGATGCGGGACACATCATTACATGCCCTCCATCTCACTCACCGCACTGACATCCCAAGATCACCAATGTCATCAATGGCCAGTGTGGATATATACAACAGACATATCTGTGACCAGTAAGGTTTGCCAAAAATGGCATGCATGGTTCAGACCTCTGTGAGACAGCACATGTGTATAAAGAAGCACACCACTAATGTTCAGATGTGTGAGCAATGTGTTTGTTCAGAGTCACAGCCATTGGGGAGGTATACCATTTGTCATTCCTTAGAGGTAGCTATGAGGCTCATGTATCTGCACATATCATACACCAACAAAGCCTTAACTACTTCTATCTGATCTGTGGTTCACTCAGACATCCCTTGCTAAAAAGTAAATGTTGCCAGCTAAGTAACACAGTGTCTGAGGCATAGATGACATGTGTACAGTATGTTCATATTTAGATATATTTCTTGCACAGATCCATAGCTCCTGTGATACATGTTTGGGATTGTCAGCAGCACCCCAGGTGCACACGGCCACCGCATATATACATGCATTAGCTTTACCTATACAAAAGACTTTGAGTAAAATGCCTGATATCATGGAGGGGCAAGGGACGCATCATCTACATCAGGCATGTCCAACTTCGAACAGGTCGTGATCTACTTTTTCCGGCCAAAAGTGCCAGTGATCTACCACCATGAAAATTAAGGGGTATGTTTACTAAACCATCTTAATGTGCACCAGGCGATGTTATCGCATGATAAGGTACCTTATCATGCAATAATGGCGCTTTATCGGGCGCGGAGGTACCTTAGCATGCGATAACGTACACAGAGGCGCAAATGAGCACTGAGGGTGGAGAAAGGCTTACGGAGGGCAGAGGAAGGCTCCTCAGGGGCGGAGAGAGAGGGTCAATGGGCAGAGAGTGGGAGGGGAGAGGCTCCCCGCACACTATCACTGTGAAATCCGGCGCTGAAAACTAACGCCAGTGAAACCCTGGCATTAAAGCTGATTTAAAGGGAAAAGAAACCATTTCCGTCAGCAATATACAGCAAAACTAGGGAAACCAACAAAAAGAGATGTGTGATACATGTACACGGAACAAAAGGGCAAATAAACAGTGAAAATGACCAGAAGAAAATGTAAAAAAAACCATAACCAAGCTGGCCAATAGTGATATTAATGGGAAACATCAAAAAACACTCCCAAGAAAGCTCCAAAAAAATAATATTAATTTTCTAAGGGTCTATGCTCTGTCCCCATACAAGGTGAATGATCCCACAGTGAAATAGCGCTGATCAGAGTTTTCCCTTTCCATTGGACAGGTTTCCTATAGCGTGCACATGTTCTGCAACAGCAGGGCGGGCATGTCAGAATGGGCAACTAGACAGATGCTGGAAATGGGGACACAGAGGGCTGCAGGCGGCACATGCTGTGGTGCAGCTGGGCCACAGTGCGGACTAGGGTGATGCCTAGGTGGCCCATAGGAATGCTGAAACAGTAGAGCAGCAACTGATGAGGGCCCAATATGGGCACGAGTGTGCTTCCCACAGTGTCACAGGGGATAGTACCCAGTAGGTACCCCCAAGGGCACAGAACATTGGCAGGCGGGCTGCGAGGAAGCGTGGACAGCTATGCAGGCACCCCTACCCCAGAACCCACACCATAGGCAGCCGCCTACCCGCACACTGGATGGTCTGAGACTGAGCACCACCAGCACCACCAGCAGAAGGGCATGTCAGCATGGTGGCAGAGGGATACTGGTGGTGGAGGGGGCAGTGGCAGCTGCACAGAGCAGACCATGGCCTAGCCCTGTGTAGGTGGGTGCCATGCACTGCAACAGACAGGTCCTGTCTGACAAACAGTCATGGTATCACCAAGGAAGGCACAGTCTCTGTGGCAACAAGGTGGTGCAGTGCACACAGCCAGTGTGTTCAGGAGCAGAAGGTCACAGGTTCAAGTCCCAGCTGTGGTGCCTGCCAACCCAGTCCCCAAATTTTACCCACTGCTAATACAGACAGAACCTTTATTGCAGATGATGTAAACATGCCCTAAGCACCTACATTTTACCCTACAGAGCACAGACACCATAAACATGTGCATTACCTAGAGCAGAGTCTCCCAAATGCAGTCCTGGAGGGCCAAACACCATTCAGGTTCCATGCTGCCTCTAATAAAGATACCTGCGCTGCATTTCTATGCACTGCCCCCATGGTATGCAGATGTATCTCATGCATATTAATTAAGGACAGCATGAAAACCCAAATAGTGTTTGGCCCACCAGGACTGGAGTTGGAAACCTCTGCCCTAAAGCAGCGGCCAACAGGGGCAGACACACCCACACCCACAGGCTCCAATATTCAATCCCTCCTGGAGAGTCAGGATGTTGGACCCTGCGTGCATCTTCCAATATTAGCACTTGCATACCTTAGCAATGCCACCCTAAACCTGGGAATACGGTACACAGCTATCAAAAGGTTGCTATGATTACTGGCAGATAGCAATTCCTAAATTAAGCACAATTTGCTGATTGAGCTGCATCATAGCAACCTTTCTGACGTCTGTGGAGTGTGCTTCAGGTCTGGTGTCTGACAGTGTTTACCACCCTGGGGAGTGACCCCAACAGTATTGCGTACCATAGCCACGCCTGCACTGTGCCCAGGATTGGTGCGGTGGCCAGGGCTGCCAAGAGCCTCTATAGTTGCACAATGCTGACATAGGTGTGGGGAGTGTGTGTCTGTCTATCCAGTGTGTGGTGGCTGCTAACACCTTCCTCAGCCCACACTGCTAGCACTGTTGCCAGTATTGGCCTGCCAATGTACATAATGGAGAGCAAGGTACTGTGGGTATAGCCTGGACAGGGTGGCCTGGCCTGGATGTATCAGCACAGGGCATAGGGCAATGCTCGGACATTGTAGTGCCCAGCCACGGCCTGCAATGACAGGGTGGCCAAAGCATGTCCTGCTGGGAGGTCACTCTCACCCTGACTGAGCAGTGACCACAGCATGGCTAGGCTCCCCCATAGAGCTATATTTTATTTCTCTTCAGTAAAATATATAGGTTCTGTTCTCTGGAGCTAATCACTGATTTATCTGCTTGGTGGGTGTGCTCACAACCCATCTTTTGGGTGCACACATCTCCTCCAGGATCATGCACTGTGAACTAGCTGGCAGACTGTCTGCAGTTATATGTGTATGGCTGGAACACCTTGCAGGGTGCAGTGGCTGGTGACTCACTGTGCTTGCTGCTGGAGAATGCCAGATGGTGTTGGGGGTCAGCTGAGTATTTCCAGGCCTACTGTCTTCCTGCCATTGCCTTAGGGATGTGTGCAGCTCTGCATTGGCTGCCCTGTAGGGTGTCTGTTCCCCAGCATGACTGGGGTTGATGGCCCCCTCTACTGCCATGGTTGCAGGGAGGTAGAATGTGGATCTATTGGTGTGGGAATCCTGTCTCCCACCCTGAGCCACAGAAGGTGGGTTGGGTGGTGGTACATAATCTGCCTATGGGTCCAAACACCCCCCGTCACTTACATCATGTTACCATGGCACCAAGACAGAATATGCACTATTCTGGGTGCATCATAGCTCATAAGTGCCAGACCTGATTGACAACTTCAGATAGACACTAATGTAGCCTAGGTGTGTTTTCAGGAAATACCTATCACACACACTGCACGGATGGGTACCTAAGACATGGCCTAGTTCAGCTATTGAAGGTGCTGCGGTCCTGGTGCTGGCCACCCCACCTCACCCTCAGGGTGAGCACAATACCCGCACAATGTGACGGTCTGTAGCTACTCTGTGCCACTAACATACACCGTCGGCACCCCCTACCAGGCTGAGGTGCTGTGGGGTGCATACCCCATCTTGTGATCATCTGTAGACTGCTGATATGCATGTACTGTACATCATGGGTACGGGTGGGTTGCCCCTATCCTGGTAGCCATATTAGACTGTTTGTGTGGTGACGTGCAGTCCTTCTGTAGCCAGCCAGGGGTTTGTTAGCAGCTGTAGCCCACTGGTCACTTCACTGCCTGTGGAGCCAGAAGTCATGGGTTCTATCTCACAGTGGGGTTGTTTGATAGGGCTGTCCAAGGCATTGTCTATTTTTAATGTACATTAGTGCTGCCAGCAAAAACACTCTCAGAGTACTGTAACCTTAAGGTGCCTCAGAAGGCGCCCCATAAGGCGCCCAATAAGGCGCTTTATAGAGCGCCCTATAAAGCGCCTTATAAGGTATCCTATAGGGGACATTTTAGGGTGCCTTGGCGGACAGTGCACTTTATAATGTGCCCTCTGGAGTGCCTTATAGGGTGTCTTATGCGGCACCTTAGGTTATGCCACTGTGAGGGTATGTTTGCTGGCAGCACTAATTAAAATAAAACTACAATGCCTCAAAAAGCACTACTTAAACATAAAGGGAGATGCCTCAGCCAGCCTCATTCATTAGGCACACTGGGGGATTAAACTCATGTCCCCGTTACCATCAGTCAGTGTATTAACCATTGTGCTGGGAGACCACGTGATGCGGACTGAGTAGAGGTCGCATCCTGAGCATGTCCCACTACCCTCAGCCCAAACCGGCGATTTAATACCGTGAAATACCATACCTTTTGGCTGAAAAGCTGGTTCCCTGGTCCTGGTGTGCCTGGAGATTGCTTCGCTGTGTTTTGGGAGATTTGACCTCATGGCAACGGCGGTAAAATCCTTGAGGAAGGACCGGGAGCGAGCTGCCGGTTTAAATAAGATGGCGGACTCGGCCCCGACGCCGGCTTCACCCCGCTCACCGACCACAACGGATGAGATGTCCTTGGCGGTAGCAGCCGCCTTAAGACCGCAGTTTGATGCTCTCCATGCTAAAATCGATGGATTGCACGCGGTGGTGGACCAGCTGGGCAATCGGCTCCGGGAGGCCGAGGAGCGTGTGGGTCAGGTAGAGGAGAAGACGGGGACGCTGGCTGAGGAGGTAGCAGGGTTAAAATCCCAGCTAACCCAGCAAGAGGCGAAGATTGACGACCTAGAAAATAGGTCGCGTAGAAACAACCTGCGCTTTCTGGGAATTGTGGAGACTATCCCCGATAAAGACCTGAGAGGATATATGGAGGCTCTAGTCCGCCATATAATGGGAGAGGAAGAACTCGGAGGCCCTTTGCAGATCGAACGAGTGCACCGGGTAGGAGCCAAACACCCGCGTGATCCTCGCCCCCGCATCGTGCTGGCTAAATTTCTTTATTACCCTCAAAAAGAAATAATTCTCAAGGCAGCACGGCAGAAAGGGGAAGTGTACTATAATAATGCTAAGATTCGCGTGGCTCAAGACTACTCCGTGGCGCTGAGCAGAAAACGGAGGGAGTATGCTCCGCTGTGTGAGAAATTGATTGCAGCCGGCATCCGTTTCTCCGTACAATATCCAGCCAGGCTCCATGTGTTATTTGCAGGGGCCCACCGTAACTTTGAGTCGGCTGCTGTAGCGGAGGGCTATGTACAGCAGATCTGTGGTCAGCAGAAAGCAGCGTCATCGCCTGCCACATGAAGAGCCAGAAGATGCATCGAAGTTTATAAAATCGCCTGACATCTTGATATTATGAAGCCCGGAGTTACCAGCCTGAATGCCGGACATACTATGTAGCAACTATCTTCATTCGCTATGGAGTTGCCACTCCCAAGTAACTTTGTTTCTTTTTTACCCTCAGAGACACTGAATGCTTTTTTTTTTCCTTTTTTGGGGGAGGGGTAACAAATTTGCCAGTTTTGTAACTACTTCTGTGCCTATGTTGTTTTGGTTTGGTCTGCCCCTGGATGTAAAGGCCTGATATAATCTGCTGACTTGCATAGGGGCCAGGGGTCGCGACTGGTACTATGCAAGCGGCGATGCCCCTGGGGTGGGGGGAGGGGGTTTACCTAGGTTGCAAGGGTAATATTATGTAGTGGATGGTGTTCCCTCGACTATTTATTGAAGTAATATTGCTGATATCCCTATCGGGAAATGGCAGGAGGTCGGGGGACACCAAGGCTATTGGACCCCGGATGGAAGAGGGGAATGTCTGTCACTAAGATGGGGTAAGAAAAGTGCCTGAGAGTTAGTCGAACTCAAGGGGTGGGGGTCGGGCAGATGGGGCTACCTAAGGGATTGGCTGAATCGGGCCTAGTGCTGTAGTGGATGCCCCCCCCCCGGGCTGTCCCCCTCAGGTGCTATCTGGATCCGGGTTTGTGTTCATGTCCTGTGAAAAGCGGGGGGGGGACATCTTGGGCGGTGGTGGGCCGGTGGGTGGGTTGAAGGGAGGGGGGCCTCATGATTTTGGTTTGTTGTTTCATTTTGCTGTACGGTTGGCGGGTGGGGGAGCACTTTATTCTGGCGTGGCACAAGGATTCTGACTGTGGGGTATGGTAGTGTGATATTTTTTATGGGTCTGGTGGGGGGACACGCTCAGAGGGGTCTTGGGAGGGCTCCCTCGGTGGGGGGAGGTGTCGGGGGTCCTGTAAGTAGGCGTAGAAGGTTGAAGGGAGAAGGGGGGGGGTCTTCAGGGGTGGGTATAGGGGGTGGTTAAGACAGCGATAGTGGGTGGTAGGGCCGGGGTCACTCAGGGGGGGAGGTGGGGGGTGGGGGGGAAGGGGAGGGGAGGTGGAGGGGGGAGGGGTCGTCGCACTCTAGACTCCACGTATGGGCAGGGTATTCACTTTTCTACTTACAGACTTGGGAGACTCCAGGCTGGGAGGGTCTCCCTTAACATGCTTTGCTGGCAGTTAGGCCATAAACATACGGTGATCCTTTGAAGATTATCTCCTGGAATGTATGTGGTTTGGGTAGCCCGATAAAGCGATATAAAGTATTGAAGGCGCTGGCTAGACATCACTGTGATATTGCGCTACTCCAAGAAACCCATCAAACAGCGGAAGAGCATGCTAAATTGGGTCGAGATTGGGTTGGCCAGGTATGGGGTGCGCCTGCACGGGGGAAGAAGGGAGGGGTGGCTATCCTGCTTCATAAGAGAGTGCGCTTCTCGTTGAAAAAACAGCTAGTTGATCCCGAGGGACGCTTTATATTATTGTGGGGCGTACTGGAAGACCGGGAGGTAATTTTGGGGAACATATACGGTCCTAATATGTTAGACCGGGAATTCTTTGATCAATTGGCGGCCAAAGTAGAATTACTGCCGGATGTACCTGTACTAATGGGGGGAGACCTCAATGGGGTATTAGACGTGAGTTTGGATACCTCTAGTGAGAGGGGGAGAAGAGATAGATTACTTAGCTCTCAAATATTGCAACGCTTTCGGAAGCGGTTGGGCCTGATAGACCCGTGGAGAGTCCTACATCCCTCTGAGAAGGATTTTACGCATGTCTCGCGGGCCCATGGGACGAGTGCGAGAATAGATTATGTTTTACTGTCCACCACTGCCTTTGCTCAAGTGATAGAGGCGCAGATAGGTCCTTTGGAGATATCTGATCATGCCATGGTTTGGGTGGAGATGCATTGGGGGGGAAGAGTTGGTACATCTCGTCTTTGGCGGTTCCCCATCGAGTTATATAAAGACGATCAATTTCGGCAGTTTTTAAGCCACCGCTGGCGGGAGTTTGAATTACATCATCAAGCGCATCGAGAGGATCCCGAACTGGTCTGGGAAACCGCCAAGGTGGTGCTGAGAGGTGACATCATTGGCTATACTGCTCGAAAACGCCGCCTGCTGACAGAACAGATTGTTCGGTTGGAGCGACAGGTTTCGCATGCACGTGTGCTTAGCGGTCAGTCCCCTACAATGTCGAACCGTAAACGGCTATGGGAGCTCCAGGTCTCCTTGAATGAATTACTCCATCAGCGTGCAAAGAAATCTTTGCTCTATTATAAATATCGGCTTTACTGCTTTGGGGACAAACCGGGGAAACTCCTCGGACGTTGTTTGAGGGGTCCACGGGGGGGAAAGGGGGTAGCAGCCCTCCGAGATGAGAAAGGGAAACTCCACCAAGATCGTGAAGCGATTAGTGGCCTCTTTAAGAACTTTTTTCAACAACTTTATCAGGCCGAAGAGATCGACCCCTCAACTATGACAGCTTACCTGCAAGGGCTGCAGCTCCCGAGGGTGACAGAGGCGCAACGGGTTCAATTGGGGCAGCCAATTACATTACAGGAGGTCCAATCTGTCATTGCACAGGCTAGTTGTTGTAAGGCACCAGGCCCCGATGGCTTCGGGGCTGAGTTCTATAAACTCCTGTCTACTGGGGTGGGACAGTTGTTGGTAGATACCTTTCAGCAACGAATAGGTGGAGGCGGTAGGCGATGGGGAGAGAACCAGGCCTATATTACCTTGATACCCAAGCCAGCCAAGGATCCGCTGCAAGCAGCGTCTTATAGGCCGATTTCTTTGTTAAACTATGATGCAAAGCTGCTGGCGAAAATTTTGGCTGAACGGTTAGCGGGGGTGTTAGGAGACATAGTGCATGACTCCCAGGTGGGATTTGTACGTGGTCGGTATGCTGTTTGGAATATACGCCGTATTCTGACATCTCTGGAGTGGGTACACAGCCACCAACTACAGACCCTTCTGGTGAGTTTTGATGCGGAAAAGGCGTTCGACAGGGTGGACTGGACCTATTTGGATTATCTGCTACCGATGTACGGGCTTGGACAGGCTTTCTGTGCCATGGTAAAGAGTTTATATGATACTCCGACAGCTAGAGTATTGTGTAACGGGGTTTTGTCGGCCCCCTTCCCGTTGCATAGGGGCACTCGGCAGGGTTGCCCATTATCTCCCTTACTGTTTATTTTGTCTTTAGACCCCCTAATACGTAGTATAGAACAGGACCAGTTGATTCGTGGGATAAAGGTGGGGGCACAGGGATTCAAAGTGTCGGCCTTTGCCGACGACATGCTGGTACATTTGCTGGCCCCGCGAGAATCGTTGCCGAGGCTGATGGCTGAGTTTAGGAGGTTTGGTAGTTTTGCAGGTCTTCGGATAAATACAGAGAAATCGGAGGCCCTGGATGTGTTGGGGGGGTTGCGGAATGGGTGGGGGGCGGTTTTTCCTCTGCACTGGGCCGAGCATGGGTTCAAGTATCTTGGTATTATTTTGACCAGGTTACCGCAGGATCTATATTATACGAATTTTGAAAGGGTTCTGTCTGGAATGAGGCGCCAATTGCGAGCTTGGAACCCGTTGCCCTTGGCACTCTTGGGGAGAATTGCTGCCATCAAAATGGTGATTTTACCACGTATACTTTATTGGCTTCAAACGTTACCGGTCTGGTTACTCCGAAGAGATCTACACAAAATGGAGAGGGAGATACAAAGCTTTTTGTGGAAGGGGGCTCGAGCGCGGATCCCGATATCTCGTATGATTGGTGGATGGCGAAGGGGAGGCCTGGGGTTGCCAGATTTAAGCTTATATGCTTTGGCTTGCCAGATCCGACATCTTGGAGATTACCTAGGGGGAACAGACGTTTATACTCCCAGAGACTTAGAGGGAGCATTGGTGGCTCCTCTTTCCCTTGTGGGGACGTTGCACGTGGACAGTAAGTACCTACCACGGCGACTTATGCGGAATGTGTTGTTGAATGCGATGAGGCGAACATGGAAACAATTAAATGGCTTGTGGCAACATAATTGGCAGGTCTCTAGTTGGTTACCAATACAAGGCAATGTACACTTTCCGCCGGGTTTGGATTCCGGAGTGTTTAAGTTCTGGCATCGGCAGGGCCTTCATTACTTAGGGCATGCAGTAGATCTTACGGGTAAAAGTAAGCCGTTTAGGGACCTCCGTGAGGAGTATAAACTACCCGGTACCCATTATTTTGCGTATTATCAGCTTTCTCATTATGTGGCGACGTTACCCAGGGAAGAATTGGGAGAGGATAGGTCAAAGCAAATTATCGAATTCTTAGAACTAGGAGGGGATACACCCCTGACAATAGCTGGGTTGCGGACCAAGTTGGTGTGCTTTGGGGTGGTGCCGGATTATGGGAGGGTGGAGGCAGCCTGGGAAGGTGAATTGGGCCGTGTTGTTACTCCCGGCACGATTTGTATGGCGGTGGGACGGATAATTGAATTAGCAGAGGGTGCACGTTGGAGGGAGATCCAGTATAAGGCCTTAACCCGGGTACATTTCTCTCCGAGACGAGCGTTCCGGAGCCACATTACGCAGGATGGGTCATGCCCTCGATGTCAAGCGCCCTTGGCAACCTTGACTCATATGTGGTGGCAGTGCAGGCGCATCTTCCCATATTGGTCCCAAATTCACCGTTATATCATGAGACTTGTACAACAGAGGTTTCCTTGGACCAGTGATCTCGTCATCTTGGATCAATTGCCTCTGACCCTGCCTATCGGGAAATGGGAGCGTTTATTGGTGCGTAAAGCCTGTCTGGTGGGGAAAGGTCCGATTTTGCGTAATTGGAGAGATCGGACCCCACCCACGTTTACGGAGTGGCGCAATAATTTTCATCAGTTGATGCTGGCTGAGCGCTGGAGGGCTAGGGGCTCAGTGAAGCGATGGTCTACCTTTTTGCTGATTTGGGAACCCTACATTCAGAACTTGAGCCCCCGTTGCCGCAGCGATATAGTTAATGTGGGTATTTAAGGCCTTGTCTATAGGGGGGGAGAAGCTACCAGCCACTGTTGTGTAGTGTATTGAGCCCTGCCGTGGAGTTCGGGGTGCGAGGATGGGTAAGGGGGGGTTAGGGGGTTCAGGGGGGGGAGGGGGTAGGGTGGGGGGTGTTGTTCTGTTTACTGGAAGAACACAAAAGGAAAAACTGTTTAACCATGTTCGCCTTTTAATGTTTACTGCTGTGGTCTGCTATGGTGACATACCTGTTTATTGTAATGGCCTCAAGAGGAGATAAGATACCACTCCTCGATGGCCCTTTGCTGAGTGCTGTACTGTTTATCCTGTTGCTATTGGTTAATAAATAAAGTTTCAAAAAAAAAAAAAACCATTGTGCTACACCTCTGTTTCTGTGTTTAGATGTCAGCACACCTACTTAAGATTACCACGTGTTAACGTGCTTAGCGACGTCTCGCCCGATAATGTGCGCAGCACACATTATCGCGTGATAATTCCATTTTGCTACGTTAAGACCGAAACGCCCACTCCTTTTATGGAAGCCTGCACACTATCACCGGGCGCACATTAAGACTGCTTAGTAAAGATACCCCTAAGTTTCAAATTAGTTTCAAATTAAATTTTAACCCAATAAAGTTGGAGGACCTCCCCCCCCCCCACATTTTTAATGAACTTTCTGTTATTTACTTGGATGTGATCAGCTGTTAAGCAAATTAAGCAAAAACAAAACAGAGAGACGAAGATCCAGTAAGAACTGTGAAGGGAAATGGAAAGTACATTTTTTTAAAATGTTTTATTGAGTAATAACTTTCTTTAACTGTCTTAATAACTTTCTTTAACTTTTATTGAGTAATTTGTGTTAAATTTAGATTGAGTATTGATCCAGGTTGATCTTGCACAATCTTTAATATTTCTTTCTTGCTCATTAATGAGACGTCTGAGCCTGCATTTCATCCACCAGCTTTTTGAAGTTGGGTGAGTATTGCGTGAGGGCCAGCCACAGGGAATCCTGGAGATGTTCATCTGTCATGCTGGAACATTGTGTACTCTGTCATTTTCAGATGGGAAAACGCAGATTCACACAAATAAGTTGAACCGAAACAGGAGTGTTCAGTTTCACTGCATCTTCTCAAGTTGGGAAATTTGTTTCTAGGCACTAGCTTCCAAAACAATTCTTGCTCAGCACGGGTCTTGAGGAAAATGTCATTTTTAAGGGTTAATATTTTGTTTTCAAGAGACGGCTTGTTCAATGAGTAATTTTTACTGATAGCAGCTGCAGTTTCTTTAATGACAAGTACTCCACAACTGTTCCAATTTTTTGGAAGTCACAGAATCTATTTTTGAATTCCTGGATAACAGAACAGATTTCTGTCACATACTTCTCATTCTGAAAAACAAAATTTGGATATTGTCCCAGATGGTCCTGCGTATTAGGAAAATGATCAAAAGTGTTGTTTGCAAGGTCAGTCATCATTAGCTCAAATTTGCTCTTGTAGGATGAAACTGTACTCATCATCTCACCAATGCATTTGTTTTTACCTTGTAGTTCAAGGTTAAGAACATAAGAACATAAGATATGCCATACTGGGTCAGACCGAGGTCCATCAAGCCCAGTATCCTATTTCCAACAGTGGCCAATCTAGGTCAAACGTACCTAGCAATATCCCCAAAAGACACAGGTTCCACAATGCTTGTACTGGGTCAAGCATTGATTATCCTGGGTCCCTTTTTAATAGTGGTTTATGGACCTTTCCTCCAGGAACTTGTCCAAACCTTTTTTAAACCCAGCTACACTAACAGCCCTCCGGTAACAAATTCCAGAGTTTGATTACACATTGAGTGAAAAAATATTTTCTCTTATTTGTCTTAAATAGTTTACCCTGTAGCTTCATTGCATGTCCCCTAGTCTTTCTATATTCTGATAGCGTAAACAATTGATCCACGTTTACCCGCTCCACTCCATTCATTAATTTATAGACCTCTATCATATCTCCCCTCAGCCGTCTCTTTCCCAGGTTGAAGAGCCCCAACCTTTGTAGCCTCTCTTCATAGGAGTAGCCTTCCATCCCCTTCACCATTTTGGTGGCTCTTCTCTGTACTTTTTCTAATAATGCTATGTCCTTTTTAAGATACGGTGACCAGAACTGCACACAATATTCAAGGTGCGGTCGTACCATGGAACGATACAGAGGCATTATAATATCCTTTGTTTTATTTTCCATCCCTTTCTTTATGATACCTAGCATTCTATTTGCTTTCTTGGCTGCCGCTGAACACTGGGCAGAGGGTTTTAACATGTTATCCACGATGACTCCTAAATCTTTTTCCTGGGTGGTGGATCCCAATGTGGAACCTTGCATTGTGTAACTATAGTGTGGGTTGTTCTTTCCTAGGTGCATAACTTTGCACTTGTCCACATTGAATTTCATCTGCCATTTGGATGCCCAGTTTTCCAATTTATCCAGATCCTCCTGCAGTTTTCCACAATCCTCTTGGGTTTTAACAACTTTAAACAGTTTTGTATCATCTGCAAATTTGATAACCTCACTCGTTATTCCCTTTTCCAGGTCATTTATGAATATGTCAAAAAGTAGCGTACCCAGTACAGATCCCTGGGGTACTCCACTATTCACCTTTTTCCATTGGGAATATTGGCCATTTAGCCCTACCCTCTGCTTTCTATCTTTTAACCAGTTCCCGATCCACAATAGTACACTGCCTCCTATCCCATGATTTTTTAGTTTCGCCAAAAGTCTCTGATGAGGGACCTTATCAAAAGCTTTCTGAAAGTCCAGATACACTATATCAACTGACTCACCTTTGTCTACCTGTTTATGCACACCTTCAAAAAAACATATCAGATTAGTAAGACAAGATCTTCCTTGTCTAAAGCCATGTTGGCTGTCTCCCATTAGGCCATGACTATTTACATTCTGTGTAATTTTGTTCTTTATGATGGTTTCTACCATTTTCCCCGGTACTGACGTCAGACTCACAGGTATGTAATTTCCCGGGTCACCCCTGGAACCCTTTTTAAAGATTGGTGTTACGTTGGCGACCCTCCAATCTTCAGGTATTACAGATGATTTTAATGAAAGTTCACAGATTACCAATAGCAGGTCCGCAATCTCATATTTCAGTTCCTTCAACACTCTTGGATGTATACCATCCGGTCCAGGTGATTTGCTACTATTCAGCTTATCAAATAGTTGTAATATATCTTCCCGGTGTAGCGATATTTCTCTCAATTCCTCTGCAGTGTCATCTTTAAATACCACTTCAGTCTTGGGTAACATCCCTACATCTTCCTCAGTAAAGACCGAAGCAAAGAATTCATTCAGTCTCTCTGCTATAGCCTCTTCTCCTCTTACTGCCCTTTTTACCCCTCTATCATCTAATGGCCCAATGGACTCTCTCACAGGCCTTTTGCTACGAATGTACTTGAAAAAGTCTTTATTTCGTGTTTTTGCTTCTGTAGCAAGTTCCTTCTCAAATTCTCGCTTTGCGTGCCTTATCAATGCTTTGCATTTAACTTGTCAGTGCTTGTGCTGTTTCCAGTTTTCTTCGTTTGACTCTTTTTTCCATTTCCTGAAGGATGCTTTTTTGGCAGCAACAGCCTCTCTGACCTCACCTTTAAACCATGCTGGCAGTTTTTTGGACTTTCTTCCACTTTTCTTAATGTGTATCACTTAGTTCGCCTGCAAAGTCAGCGAGAAATGCTAGATCACATAACAACTCCTCATCTTCCAACTCTGCTTGGTCATCTCCTCTGTCTTTCAAAAAACTTCTTATTTCATTCAGCAAATCACAAAATCTTTGCAGAAATCTGTGCCTACTTAGCCACCTTACATCTGTGTGCAAAATGATTTCCGCTGCCCCTTCATCAAGAGTAAGATTGAAAAACTGTCTTTGAAGTGATCTTCCACAAACTGAATTTACAATTTTGAAAGTGATGTCCATGACAGTCTTTGTATTGAGTCTCTTGCTTGCCAAAACTTGTTGGTGAATGATGTAGTGGTAAGAAAGGAAATCTGGGAAGTCGTCATGCTGTCTACAGAGGGCTATGAAACCGTTAACCTCACCTGTCATTGCTCTTGCTCCATCAGTAGTGATGGAAACAAGTCTATGCAATGGAAGATTATACTTTGTCACAAAAGAATGGAAAGAATTTGATATTTCCTGACCAGTAGTTCTCCCTTTTAAAAAAATCATTCCAAGTAGTTCTTCTTTAACACTGAAGTCTTCAAAAACCATCTGGATAAAGACAAGTAACTGGGCTATGTCTCTTACGTCTGTAGTTTCATCCAGTTGGAGTGAGAAAGCAACACAATTTGAAACATCCTCCAATTGTTCAGTTATGTCTTCACACGTCTTTTCTATTCGCAGCATGACAGTGTTTCTTGACAGTTGTACATCTTGAATAACAGCTATAATCTCTTTCTTATTTTTAAATCCTTCAAAAAGATTGTCAGCTGCTTCAAGAAAAAAATCTTTTACAAATTCCCCTTCAGTGAAAGGTTTGCATTTCTTTGCGATCATGTTGCTGACCTTGAAGGATGCTATGTTTGCATTGACCAAATGTGACCTTGGCTTCGCCATCAACTGTTGCTGAGTAGCCAATTTTGTTTTAAGTTCTTTGAACTTCAGTTTACAAATTTCACTTTTGGCTGTAAAATCATCATCAAACGTATTGCTATGCAGAGCTTTATAATGACGTTCCAGATTACCCTTTTTGGGCAAGGATACTGGGGAGTTACAAATTACACAACAACACTTGTCTTTCACCATGATGAAGAAGTAGTCCATTTCCCATTCATCATGAAAGTGGTAGGTTTTGCTCTTCTTTGGAACACTCATCGTCGTTATACTGGGGTGGCTGGATGTAAGAAGGCCAAATCTGCTAAGTTAGTATAAACACTGGCTGAATCTGGTCCAAAACTGTCACTGTCCCAAAGTATTAAAGATCAACAGGAACTGAAGACCTCTGGATTATGTGCAATACAAGGACTGGAGATACCAAAACCACACATACAGTTCTAAAAGTAAAAATAAGAATTCATCATACTGGCACCAATAACACAGGTACACTAAAAAAAAAATTTTTTAAACTGCCTCTAATGTTTCGATTGATTTTTACGTTTTTTGGTGCGCTGAATCCAAATCTGGTAACCAATTTGCTCCATCACGTACAGATTTTTTGCTACATTGGGTTAGAAGTTTGAGGTGAACGTTTCAGATTGAGTGCGATCGAGATAAAAGTTTCTTGGATGAATTCTTTTTACTAATTGTTTAGTAGTTATTCAAATAAGAATAAAGAAAATTGTAACAAGGCAGCACATAAGAATAGAGTAATGTCAACAAAACACACTGTGATGGTAGCAAAATTGTCTGCACTTAAAACAGCCACATACATGTGCACAAACATTGAGCATATAAGAGCGAGGTTAGACACAAAGCAAAGCAAAGAAATGTGCAAAAAATGTTGTACAGGTATGTATGTAGGAATAGAAAACGCAAACCGCACCATTGCAATACATGAAGACAAACACCCGATGGTGTGAAAATAAAATTCTAATAAATGAGATCCGACACTGTGGTAATAACTAGCAAATTTTTATTTCAAAGTTTAGTAAAAACACGATATTTGTCAACACAGTTTAGATTTTAAAGACATTCTTGGGTCAATCAATCTCCTGGTGGGCCCGTTTCTTCTTCCCCCGAATGCTTCTCTTGGTGCGCTGCTTGGCGTATTTTTCATCTGGGGTTTCCCGCAGCAGCAACCAGCAGAAATCAGCCATCATAGTGGTGTTTCATCTTCCTTGGTACCTTCTCTCTGTGTCCTTGATGTCCTGGTGAAACCTTTCACCTTGTTCTTCACTGTACGCCCCCACGTTTTCGGGAAAGTAGTTCACATGGGAGTGCAAGAAATGGACTTTCAGGCTCATGTTACAGCCTTGTTCTTTGAAGGCATTGAGCATCCTGGCAACAATATCCTTATAGTTCTCATCCCACCTGTTCCCCAAGAATTTGAGAACAACATCCTTGAAGGAATCCCAGGCTTCTTTTTCCTTCTCAGACATCGTTTCAGCGAATGCTCCATCTGAAATGAGTTTCCTTATATCAGGGCCAACAAACACTCCTTCCTTTAGCTTTGCTTCAGAAAGTCGGGGGAACTTTGAGCAAAGGTACCGAAAGCACTCACCATCTTTTGGAAGGGACTTGATGAATTGCTTAATGAGACCCAACTTAATGTGGAGAGGTGGTAATAGAATTTTATCACGAGGTACCAAGCTCTCATGAAGAACATTTTTCTCACCAGGTCTCAAATACCCCCGAATTGGCCAGTCTTTTTTCCCCCAGTGTAGGTCGCGGGCCCGGCTATCCCACAAGCAAAGGAAGCAGGGATATTTGGTGAAACCGGATTGCTGCCCTAATAGCATGGATAGAATCTTAAAGTCTCCAAAAATCATCCACTTATGCTCATCATAACGAATCTTCTGAAGAATCAGGACCAAATTCTCATATTTTTCTTGGAGAATAACAGAGTGAGCAATAGGAACTGAAGCAAATGTGTTGCCATTATGAAGAAGAACACCCTTTATGATGTCTTTTGACGAATCAATGAACAGCCGCCATTCAGCAGGATCATACTTGAGTTTAAAACTTTTCCATCACTCCGTATATATCGTTGCAAAATACCAAATCTTCCTCTTTGCTGAAATACTTCAAAAATTGTGTCTCGCGGTTGCGGTACCAATAAAAAGTTGTTCCTGGTGACAATAGATTTTTCTGTTTAAGCCGAGAACCTAGCAGTTGGGCAGCATCTTTTGGGAGTCCTAAATCCCGGACTAAATCATTCAATTCAGCTTGAGAGAAAAGTTCAGGTTTCGGATCTGGTTCAGTTTCAAACTCGGAAGTACTGGACTCATCGGGAAAAGCCATCTGATGAGTCTCATCATGATCAGAACCGTCCACACAAATATGATCCAAAGATTTTGGTGGTTCAGGCACAGGTACTTCGTTGCTATGAGGCATAGGCCTAATTGCTGAGGGAAGGTTGGGGTAACTTATTACGTTCTTATTTTTTAAGTTGTATCCCTTCACAATGCAAGAGCAAAAATAGCAGTCACTGCTGTGGTCTCTTTGTTCACGCCACATCATAAGTATTCCGAAACGAAATGCTTGTTTTTTACCTTTCATCCATAAGCGTAGATCTTCCTCACATGTCTTGCACACTTTGTGAGGAGCCCACGGTTTGTCTTGATCGCCTAATTTCAAACCGAAATAGGCGAAATATACTTTTTTAATAAATGCAGAAATGTTCCTCTGCCGCTTTTTCACGGTATATTCCCCACAAATAAAACAAAAACTGTTCGGAGAGTTGACGCAACCTCTGGCTCTGTGAGCCATCACAAATACACAGCACTGCAAACTACAACTGTAGTGAACCACTTCGGAATAAAGCTGGATTACGACTGAGCAAACAAAAGGTAATAATGAACTTGCAAGAAACTGAAATTTGACAGGAACGTTCATGTCGCAACCACCGTGTTTGAGCGAGCGAACGAGGCGAGGCGAACAGGAAAGAACATGCGCCAGCGCGAGTACTGGATTTAGCCCCCCGCCTCCCAATTGTCCTGTTAATGTATAAAATGAATACAAAACACTCTAAAATATCATGAGGGAGTGTTTCTAGTTAGTTAACCATTACAACCTCTATTTTGGGCCAAGAAAATAAACTGCAGTCGGCTAAAAAGAAATTATGTGAACATTCCTTATATGGGTAAGAAATCTAATTTTGCAAGAAAACGTGACGTGATGGAACATTTTGGCTATTTTTCCTGGATTCAGCACCCCAAAATCTATAGGAATCAGTTGCAAAACTGGAGGCAGTTTTTTGGTAGTGTACCTGTGTAATCAAATACCACCAGACAATCATAAAAAAAACCTCAAACACCTGTCCAGCAAACCAGATAAAATCAAATACCGCTAAACAAGTTCAAATACCACCACACGCAATTTAATAAATTCTGCACACAGTGTAGAATCAACGCAAAGGAAGGCGAAATAAAATTGCAGTGTAGAATCAACGCAAAGGCTAGGCAAAATAAAATTGCAAAGGCAAGCAAAAGTCACAGTGGTTTGAACCAAGGCAAGGAGCCAAGTGGGGCTGGCGATCTACTTCTGACCCCTCCGCCATAGACAGGTAGATCACGATCCACCTGTTGGACATGCCTGATTTACATGATTGCTTACCAATATCTCTGCACAAATTTATTGTTCATGCTGCCCTCACATTGTGTTTGAATCACATAAAGCGACTCAGTGCATACTACCCATCCAGACCCTGTGCAGCTGCTCTTCATCAGGGCATACTGCAATAGATGCAATAGTGATACAACAGGTGTTCATTGTGTGCACATGCACAGAATGAGGCCTTACAGACTCAACATACATTCCATGGCACAATTTTCATGAGGTCCACAGCAAGCAGATTCACAGCTGATGCAGCAGGGTCCCATAATGTCAAAGGATATTGCATGGGTTGTGTCTCCATGTCTGTGGATCTCCATTATGGAGCTCAAATCCCATCCCAGCAAACGACATTGTTATTGTCATGCTGCCAGAGCCACAATATGCCAGCCCATAGCCAAGGTTCAGATGCATGCCAGCTCCTGCATTCCTTCCTGTTTTGTTTTCAAGTTGTCAACAAATATTACGCCACAGCCAGAATGACTTGGGGCAACTTGTTAGTAAAATAACATTGCCATCTGATAGGCCGATCAAGGACATAGATGGCCTATGACATATTCAGCACTGTGCATCCAGGTTGACGAGTGACAGATAGCCCCCACTTGTACCTCCTTGTACATACACCATCCCAACTGCATCTGGAGATCTCCTTACACCTCCACTGTTGTTGCAGTGTATGCATGTGCTGGATTGTCATTGTTAAAATAACAGGCAGGAATGTGATATAGGGCATGACATAGATAATGAGTATTGGTGGCTCATAATAAACCGCATACTGTCTATACACAAGCTCATGACAATCAGTCCTGCAAACTGTAGGACTGCAATGAGGGGCATACAGCACAATGCATACAATCCAGCTCCTATATGAGATTTGTCCTGGGGATGAGCTTTGGACATAGCACTGAATATACTTGGGACCGGTTGGAAACATACCTTGTGTCCTTCCCATATTTGCACTACACACCAGCCTATCAACTGCTGACATGGGGAGGTGTCTACATGTTCACACATTGCAGGCAGGCACATACTGTTGCATTGTTTGCTGATTTTTCACAGTTAAACATTGTAAGGGCCCAGTGGAAATTGCACTTGTTGGTATGCAGCATGTGACTGACTCAGCTATATGCAGTGCAAAACAACATGCTGAATTTGTATGTACTTGCCAACAAAGGTCATTTCCAGTGATCTATTTTATAACATGCAGAGGGCAGAGACATGCATTTGAAGACATTTCAGTTTTGTGTGAGGTTTGGGAGATTGCACAGGGTTGTTGGTGTGAGGGCAGCAGACGTCTGACACATGCATTTAACATGAGTCATGTCTGATACCCAAACCATGACCTCAAATACTTTAAACCATGACAGATATGTTCTCAACACACAGGTCAATCATGGTGCGGTGAGACTGAGCTGAGAACCTGCTGATACATTGCAGGCAGATACATATAATACATATATTCCAATGTTCCCTCTAATTTTCTGTAGGCTGTGTGCGCATAAAATATCAGCTGTGCAGCTTTTGAAGGAAGGTTAAATTTTGGTGCGCCACATAACGACATTCAGAGTTATATACTTTAAAATTTGACTACACGTCAGAATATAGTATGTATACCACATTGATTGCACTAGAAAATATTGTAGAACTTGTGAAAACCATAAATACACAACAACTTTTCAATTTTAAGAACGTCTGTGTTGTTTGCTATCAGAATCAGAACCGTAATTTTTGTGCGCTCTGTTGTAAAGTATGTGCACTCACTCGGCACAGCTTAGAGGGAACAGTGATATATTCCCTTTACTAGTAACTCTTCCCATGGTAGGTGCTATATAAGGTTAGCATAGTGGTTAGAGCACTGTGTTTAGACACCCCAGAAGGCCAGTTCAATGCCCACTGGCTCTTTTTCTGTTCATTTTGTTCTGGGCTGGTGCAAATACCATCCAAAAGTGTGTGGAATCGGCAAAGCCCAGGCACCCTTGCATCTATTCAGTGTCAGCTATTTTATGCATGCTCTTCTCAATCCAGGCTATCAGCCAGGCAGAGTGTGTGGTCTCAGCTATGGCCCACATCCCACTTACTGACTACAGTATCAGATGGCAAATGTTCATCTGGTCTATCAACTACCACCTTTCCGTTCATCCATCACCTTCAGATTGTCTTCCATTGATGCTCCTTTATCCAGCGTTAGGGTTGCAGCCATTTTCGTGCCTTTAGATACATGCCTGTCAACTTGGAGCACCTTAAAACCCTTAGGCATCTTATGTTTGTGTGCCTAAACTCCTTAGGGCACTTTTACTTCATGTACCTTAACCCCTCAGGACGCTTTAACCTCAGGCACCTTAAAACCCTTAGGGCGCCTTAACTTCATGCACCATAGCCCTTCAGGGTGCCTTAAACTCAGGTGCCTTAAATTGAAGTGCTTTAAACTCCTTGGGCACCTTAACGCTTGCCACCTTAACATGAGACATGCTGTTACTGCAAGTTAAATTGTCAGGGTGCCCTGTTTCATGCATTACACGGCCCATAGCTCCTTTTACGCCAGACCACCCCCACCTGCCCATAGTCTTATATGGCTTCAGGAACCTTAGTGCTACCTTTACCAATGGTAACTTTACCGTGGTTTAGTAAACATTCCCTTAAGCTTCACCCCAAAATCAATGGTCGTCAGTTGTCTTAGAGATGATAATGCGGGAGCTCCTTATAGCTCATACCATTAAATCTAATCAGGCTGACCTTATGAAAGTTCTTTTTTTACATTGTTTACTAGATATTAGCCATTCCTAATATAATGAAACTATTTTGTATCATAGGAAAATGTATCTAGACATTGTTGAAGAATTTTTGAAAAAACAAATAATCAATTATATATGCATTCCATATATGTCCAAGCCAATAAAAAGGTAAGATATTGTATTGACTATTAAGTAAAAAGAGATCAAACATAATCTTTTTTAGACACAATGGGGTATGTTTACTAAACAGCATTAAGGGAGCATGTCTTTGTGAGCAGTAATGGCAGCAATAAGGGATTACTGTGTGGTAAGTGTGCTTGGCATGTTAGAAGCGATCTGGCTTTAGGGGGTGGTAGTAGACACTTAATGGGCAGTAACAGGACATGCTGCGTTAAGGTGTCTTGCATGCACCTTAACACAGGAAAGCCTCTGAAATGCTGAAAGGGGGGCAGGGAAGTCATCAGAGAAGTTATGGATGCAAGCACAGTTGGTAGCTGATGGAGCTGATTCACTTGATGCCTAGCTATGTGGCAGTATGTGTGATGAGCATGTTTGACTGTACAGCAGGCCTGTGCTGTCAACTAGGTGAGATAGGCAGCTGCCTGGTGATGCTGGTCATTGTGAGTGTTGGCAGTGTCATGGGTGGGTGGTGGCAGCAGTGGAGTCAGCGGAGGGGTTGCAGCAGCAAGGGCAGCTATGGCAGACATGCAGTCCTAGATGCTCCTGAAAGCATACACCATGCCGTAAGCTATATGCGCTGTGGTCATTTATCCAGATGTACTGTCAGTATGTGGTATGCAGTAGGCCAAGACAGTGTCTGAGTGGAGGCAACATGTTCCTGATGTGGGTCACAAAGTGAGGATTGTCCATGAGTGCTTATATGAAACAGTCACAGGAGAAATGTGCATGATATGGCTAACTGCTGCAAATTTATTTATTTATTTATTTAACAGGTTTTTTATACCGCCTTTTCCTTAAATCAAAGCGGTTACAAAGACATACAAAGGCTAAACATAGGCAAGGGAAGTGAAAGAAGGGAAACATAACATGGTGAACAATTACAAAAAACACAATATTGAGAGATTACAATTAATATGAGTTAGTTAGGTGTCATAGCCATAGTGCTCAATGAAAAGAACAAATTTTAGTTGTTTTCGGAATTCCTTCAGTTCCTCAATTGATCGTAGGTCGGGGGGGAGAGAGTTCCATATTAGAGGGGCCGATAAGGAAAGAGCTCTTTGTGAGGTGAATTTACAGGGGGAGAGAGTTCCATATTAGAGGGGCCGATAAGGAAAGAGCTCTTTGTGAGGTGAATTTACAGACTTTAGAGTAGCTACTTGGGGTGCTGAGGGTGTCAGTTGTGGCTTTCCTTCTAGGTCTTTTGCTGGTGTTAGAGAATAAGAGGGCTTGGAGACTGATTGCTGAAGTCTTATGTCTGATTTTGAATATATTGATGACCAACTTGTATCTAATACGGAGGCTTATTGGGAGCCAGTGGAGTTCTTTAAGGATTGGGGTGATGTGGGCTTGAGTTGAAGAGCCGGCGATTATTCTGGCAGCTGTGTTCTGAGCCATCTGAAGTGGCTTTAGTGAGTGTTTCGGGATTCCGTTGTAAATAGGGTTGCAGAAGTCAAGAATTGGAGTTATTAGAGCCTGACAGACTGAGCGGAAATGTTCTTGGGAGAGAAGAGGCTTCAGGCGTCTAATTATTTTCATTCTATAGTAAGCGCTTCTAACAGTTTTTCTGATGTGAGATTGAAGGTTGAGTCGATTGTCAAGGGTTACTCCGAGGTATCTTACTTCGTCCTTTAAAGGTATTGTTGTATTTTTAAATTTAATAAAAGGCGGGGGGCTGAAGTCAGTGTTTCGAGTAATGATGAGAGCCTCTGTCTTGTTATGGTTCATGGCCAGGTTGTTGAGCGTCAGCCAGGCAGACATGTTGTCGAGGCAGTTCATAATCTTGTTATAATCGGGGCTGTTAAGGTTGACTGTCGTGTAAATCATTATGTCATCAGCATAAATAGTATAATCTATTTGATGGGCAATCATGATGTTGCAGATTGGCTGGATAAATATGTTAAAAAGAAGAGATGAAAGCGCAGAACCTTGGGGAACACCTTGTTTAATCTTAGTGGGTAGAGAGGTGGTGTTATTAATTTTTACCTTAAACTGTCTATCAGTTAGGTAAGATTTAAACCATCTTAGGACAGTGCCGTTAATGCCAATACTCTGGAGTCTAGTTAGTAGGATACTGTGGTCCACTGTGTCGAAGGCCGCTGATATGTCTATAAAAATCAATAATGTTCCTTGATTGTAATTGTCTAAGGAGTGGATGATGTCATTGAACAGATAGAGCAGTAAGGTTTCAACTCCATGGTTAGGGCGGAAGCCATGCTGATGAACGTCAAGCGGGGCATGTACGTCAATGTGGTCCTGGAGCTGTAGTTGGACTGCTTTTTCGATGATCTTAGCTAGGAGAGGTATGCTGGAGATTGGCCTGTATGCTGCTGGATTGCTCTTCTCTAAGTTAGTTTTCTTGGGGATAGGCCTTATTGTGGCTAATTTTAGTTGTTCTGGCATTATTCCTTGAGTTAGGGAGTTGGAAACAAGGTTGTGTAAGAAATTGAGGAAGTTTTGCTTGGTAGCTTTGATCCATGGAACTGGGCAAGGATCGGTAGGTGCGGTACTTGTGTTGAGAGAAGAGATGATGTCTGAAATTTGCTTGGTTGAAGGGGTGTGGAACCTGTCCCAACTTATGACGGGTATGGTGAGAATAATGGTTTCTGTGAGTTTTAGAGGCGGTGTAAGGCCTATTTTCTTCTGAAGAAAATTTGCATATATTTGAGGGTTGACTTGTATGTCTATGTCAGGGCTGGGTTCATTGGTAAGTTTTTTACTATCTCGAATAGTTCTCTGGGTTTGTTGAAAGATCTCATGATTGTGTTAGTGTGATATTCTCGTTTTGCTTCGTTGATAAGATTGTTGTATTTAATTTGCTGTGTCGAATAAGAGTTCTGTGAGGTGGGCGATTTGGAACGTCTCCAATGGCGTTCTAGTTTTCTTAATTCTCTTTTAGCGCGGCGTATGCTATTGGAGTACCATGGCGCGTGATGTCGTTTATTATTCGGATTAAAGACTAGGTTAGTTTTTGCTGCTGTGTTGATGGTATTGTACCAATTGTTAACTTGCTTGTTGAGATCGAGTTCGTTTAAATTAAGGTAAGGTAGTGTTTCTTTTAGGAACTGTTCTTTTTTGAAAGCTTTGAATCTTCTTATCCTAAATAAAGAAGATTGTGTATTTTTAAGCTTATCTATTTTGTTTAAGAATTCTATTTTGATTCTGTGGTGGTCAGACCAAGGAACCGGAGTGATTACAGGAGACGAGATGAAGCCCCTGTCCATGATGTGTTTTGGTGCGAAAATGAGATCAGGCGTGGATCCATATCTATGCGTGGGAGTGCTTATAAGCTGGGTGTATTGATGGTCATGGTGGCAGGGGCAGCTCTATAAAAAAAGCCGCCTCACTTAGCCTTCAAGTTAAAAAAAAATATCTAAAAAAAAACCCTTACAAGATACTGCCACTGCCGAGTCCGCTTCTCGACAGCGGCAAACTCACTGCCTCACTTCTCCTGCAGCCACGGTTCCTTGCTTCTTAGGAACAGTGGCTGTGCCGGTGAAGCTGTTGCGGAGCCTTCCTGTCTCTCGATGGGCTCTGGGCAGCATTGCCCCACCCCCAAAGGAAGTTGTTTACCACTTCTTTTGGAGGTGGGACAATGCTGCCCAGAGCCCGTCGAGAGACTCAAAGGCTCTGCAACGGCTTCACCGGGTGCAAGGAGCTCTTTGCTCTCAGGGAATGAGTCCGTTCTCTAGAGACTAGAGTAGCAGACTTGGAAAACATAAGAAAGACAGAGAGGTACATAGACGAGAGCTACAGGGATATAGTCCTGAAGTCCCACCTCCAGTCTGGCAGCATTCCTGTTGCCATGGAGGAGAGAGGTCATGTGACAGGAGAGCATCACCCTGGTGTGGCAGAAAGTGATCCTGTAACTAGGACCTGTCCTCCAGGTGATGTAAAACCATCTCACACCGAGGAAGTTTCTCCAGGGCCATGTGCCCATGAGGGAAGGGTTAGGACAGCCGTTATAGTTGGTGATTCGATCATTTGGCATGTAGATAGTTGGGTGACTGGTGGACATGAGGATCGCCTGGTAACATGCCTGCCTGGTGCGAAGGTAGCGGACCTCACGCGCCACCTAAATAAGGTCTTAGATAGTGCTGGGGAGGAGTCTGCTGTCTTGGTACATGTCGGTACCAATGACATAGGAAAATGTGGTAGGAAGGTTCTGGAGGCTAAATTTAGGCTTTTAGGTCGGAAGTTGAAATCCAGAACTTCCAGGGTAGCGTTCTCCGAAATGCTTCCCGTTCCACGTGCAGGACCCAAAATGCAGGCAGAGCTCTGGAGTCTCAATGCGTGGATGAGACAATGGTGCAGAGATGAGGGGTTTGGATTTGTTAGGAACTGGGATACATTCTGGGGAAAGGAGGGGCTCTTCCGAAGGGATGGGCTTCACCTTAACCAGGATGGAACCAGGCTGCTGGCATTAACCTTTAAAAAGGAGATAGAGCAGCTTTTAAACTAGATAATAGGGGAAAGCCGACAGTCGCCCAAGAGCGGATGGTTCGGAAGAATGTATCCTTGAAGGATACTACCAAAAGCAGAGATGTTCCAAAAAAGAGTAAAGTAGCCCAAATGCCCTCGAGTATGGAGCAGAGAGAGCTTAAAGATCCCAAATTACCCATGTCTAACAATAGCCAAATTAATATGAGTAAAATACATTCTCTAAAATGCTTGTATGCAAATGCTAGAAGTCTAAAAAATAAGATGGGAGAGTTAGAATATATAGCACTAAATGAGAGGTTAGATATGATTGGAATATCAGAGACATGGTGGAAGGAGGACAACCAGTGGTACACTGTGATACCTGGGTACAAACTATATTGTAATGATAGAGCTGATCAAATTGGTGGAGGGGTTGCGCTTTATGTTAGAGAGGGCATTGAGTCAGAAAGGATTAAAGTTTTGCAGGAAACAAAATGTGCTATAGAATCTCTATGGATTGAAATTCCATGTAAAAAGGGGATGGCGATGGCAGTGGGGGTGTACTATCGACCGCCTGGCCAGAATGAACAAATGGATGATGAAATGCTCAAAGAAATCAAGGAAGCTAACAAAAGTTACAGCTCGGTAATAATAATGGGTGATTTCAATTACCCCGGCATCGAATGGGTCAGTGTCATGGCAGGACATGCTAGGGAGATATAGTTCCTAGATGACATCAATGACTGCTTCTCGGAGCAGCTGGTTCATGAACCGACCAGAGGAGAAGCCATATTGGACCTAGTCCTTAGTGGAACACCAGATCTAGTGCAAGAGATAAGGGTATTGGGGCCACTTGGCAAGAGTGATCATAGCATGATCGCCTTTGATTTAATTAGTGGAGGAGGGACAGTAAGGAAATCCACAGTACTACCTTTTAACTTTCTAAAGGAAGACTATGATAAAATGAGGAAAATAGTGAAGAAAAAACTAAAAGGAGCAGTTGCAAAGGTTAAAGACTTACATCAAGCTTGGGAGTTCTTGAAAAATACTATCTTGGAGGCCCAGACCAGCTGTATTCCACGCTTTAAGAAAAGTGGAAGGAAGTCCAAAAAACTGCCAGCCTGGTTTAAAGGTGAGGTCAAAGAGGCTGTTGTTGCCAAAAAAGCATCTTTCAGGAAATGGAAAAAAGAGCCAAACGACGAAACCTGGAAACACACAAGCACTGGCAGGTCAAATGCAAGGCATTGATAAAGAAGGCAAAGGGAGAATTTGAGAAGAAGCTTGCTGCGGAAGCAAAAACGCGAAATAAAGATTTTTTTCAAGTACATTCGTAGCAAAAAACCTGTGAGAGAGTCGGTTGGACCATTAGATGATAGAGGAGTTAAAGGGGCACTAAGAGGTGACAAGGAGATAGCGGAGAGACTGAATGAATTCTTTGCTTCGGTCTTTACTGAGGAAGATGTAGGGATGTTACCCATGACTGAAGTGGTATTTAAAGGTGCGGAAGAATTGAAGGAAATATCGATACATCGGGAAGATGTCTTACAACTATTAGATAAACTGAAGAGTAGCAAATCACCTGGGCCGGATGGTATACATCCAAGGGTGTTGAAAGAACTGAAATATGAGATTGCAGCCCTGCTATTAGTAATCTGTGAACTATCATTAAAATCATCTCTAATACCTGACGATTGGAGGATCGCCAATGTAACACCAATTTTTAAAAAGGGTTCCAAGGGTGATCTGGGAAACTACAGACCAGTGAGCCTCACGTCAGTACCGGGAAAAATGGTAGAAACCATCATAAAGAATAAAATTACTCAGCATGTAGATAGTCATGGCCTAATGGGAGACAGCCAACATGGCTTTAGACAAGGAAGATCTTGTCTTACTAATCTATGTTTTTTTGAAAGTGTGAATAAACAGGTGGACAAAGGTGAGTCGGTTGATATAGTGTATCTGGACTTTCAGAAAGCCTTTGACAAGGTCCCTCATCAGAGACTTTTGGCAAAACTAAAGAGTCATGGGATAGGAGGCAGTGTACTACTGTGGATCAAGAACTGGTTAAATGATAGAAAGCAGAGGGTTGGGCTAAATGGCCAATTTTCCCAATGGAGAAAGGTGAATAGTGGTGTACCCCAGGGATCTGTGCTGGGTCCGCTGCTTTTTGACATATTCATAAATGACCTGGAAAGTGGAATAACGAGTGAGGTTATCAAATTTGCAGATGACACAAAACTATTTAAAGTTGTTAAAATCCAAGAGGATTGTGGAAAATTGCAAGAGGATCTTGATAAATTGGAAGATTGGGCATCAAAATGACAGATTAAATTTAATGTGGACAAGTGCAAAGTTATGCACCTAGGGAAGAACAACCCAAACTATGGTTACACAATGCAAGGTTCCACATTAGGAACCACCACCCAGGAAAAGGATTTAGGCGTCATTGCGGATAACATGTTAAAACCCTTGGCCCAGTGTGCAGCAGCAGCCAAGAGAGCAAATAGAATGCTAGGTATCATAAGGAAAGGAATGGAAAATAAAACAAAAGATATTATAATGCCTCTATACAGTTCCATGGTGAGACCGCACCTTGAATATTGTGTGCAATTCTGGTCGCCTTATCTTAAAAAGGATATAGCGTTATTAGAAAAGGTTCAGAGAAGAGCCACCAAAATGGTAAAGGGGATGGAAGGATACTCCTATGAAGAAAGGCTAAAAGGTTAGGGCTCTTTAACCTGGAAAAGAGATGGCTGAGGGGAGATATGATAGAAGTCTATAAATTAATGAATGGAGTGGAACGGGTAAACGTAGATCGATTGTTTACATTATCAGAATATAGAAAGACTAGGGGACATGCAATGAAGCTACAGGCTAAACTATTTAAGACTAATAAAACTGGGGGCTAAGGCTACAAATGGGCTGATACGAGGGGATGGGAAAATGGGACTGGAAGGGAGTGGATGCTGAGAGGGGCTGTCATGGTATTTGGAATAGAAGGGTCTAGACAGTGGGGAAGGAGGGGGACTGGAAGGGAATGGACACCAGTGACAGTCATGGGAATGCAAGTTGACATTGGAAGGTACCGGGAGGGAGGACTGGAAAGGGGTGATACTGGGGAGGGTTACGAGGACTGGAAATAGGCTGATGGAAAAAGTGAAGAAAACAAAAGAAGAGATAACAAATGACAGATGGACCATAGACCACAGAAAGAGAGCTAAGAGAAGACAGGAAAACAGAAGCCTCAGATCGGGACCAGCATGATCAGAGAATAAAATGATCAGACAACAAAGGTAGAAAAATAATTTTATTTAATTTTAGTGATTGGACTTTGTACTATCTTTATATTTTACACAGTATTGGAGAACTGCATCTCTTATTTATCTGATGTTGCACTGCATGTGGACTATGGCTTCTTGGGGTTTCAGTTTAAATTTTGTCTACATATTTTTATTTTTACTTTAGAATATGGTTACTTATTCTGTACTTGGTGAGAGTCGATGTTGTGATTGTGTTACTGAGGCCAGGTGTTCTGTTAAGATGGAGTTTGTACATAAGGATCTATACTGTACTATAGTAATTTGACTGTTTCAGCTTTTCAAATAGGTGTATGGATGTTCCAGGGCCCACTGTAGTATTTACAGTGACACTTTTTTTGGATGGGCTCCTTATGTGAGTTTTGGAAGTTTGTGCTGATATGGTATGGTATGGTAGGTTTGCTCTTTGTTGTAGGGTTTTGTATTAGTTCACAATATGCCTGGTACTGGAGAATAGTGGTGGTGGTTGTTGTTGTCGGTGTTAGTGAGATATCAGAATCAGATATTTTTTTTTTAATATTGAGTTCTGTGGGTGAATGTCCTGGTTCTGCTCTGTAACCACTGTGGATGCAAAATATATGTTGAAAAAGAAAAGGCAAGAATCACAACGCAGTTCATAACAACAAAATAAAAATGAGTTATAATTTAGTTTTATAAACTGTGTGGTTGATTCTTGCTCTCTTTTAATTCCTTGGTGTGCAAACAGGACCGTACCTAGCCCTTTTCAAGCGGTGCAGCCGCACAGGGCGCAAAGGCTTGGAGAGGGGGGGGGGGGGTGCGCATTTCAGCTTTCTGCTGTTGCCCTGCTGCTGCTTGCAGGACACTAGCAGGAAGCCAAAATGTGCCCCCCAAGCCTTTTCTCAGCATTTTTAGCAAGTCTTGTCCCTCCCTCCTCCAACGGGATGTCAGAGCAGGGAGGGACAGATCTGCTTAAAGTGCCAGCAACTTTCAGATCGAGCATATGCCTCCCCTCCTCCTCCCCATACTTTCGTCCAGCGCTGCCTGCTCTTTCCCTGCTGCCAGCGCTACCATGAAGAAAACAGAGGGCGGCAGCAGCAGGGAAAGAGCAGGCAGCACTGGACGAAGGTATGGGGAGGAGGAGGAGGAGGGGAGGCATATTCTCGATCTGAAAGTTGCAGGGACGTAGAATGTGGATCTGTTGGTGGGAGATCCTGTCCCCCACCCTGAGCCAAAGAGAGTGGGTTGGGTGGTGGTATATAATCTGCCTATGGGTCCAAACACCCTCCCACCCCACCCCACCCCACCCCACCCCACCCCACTCCACTCCACTCCACTCCACTTAGATCATGTGACCATGGCACCCACACAGGATATCCACTATTCTGGGTGCGTCATGGTCCATAAGGACGAGAAGTGACTGAGAAATACAGATGGACACAGGTGTATCCTAGGGGTGTCTGCAGGAACTACCTATCACACACTGGCACTGATGAAAACTTGCAGCATGGCCTATCTCAAGCTTGCCAGGTGTTGTGGACCTGGTGCTGGGCACCCCACCTCACCCTCAGAGTGAGCACAGTACCCCCACAATGTGACAGTCTGTAGCTACTCTGTGCCAGTGACACACACGGTCAGTTCCTCCTACCAGGCCTAGGTGCTGTGGGGGTGCATACCCCATCTTGTGATCATCTGTAGACTGCTGATTTGCATGTGCAGTGCATCATGGGTACGGGTGGGTTAACCCTATCCCGGTAACCAGAACAGACAGTTTGTGTGGTGACGTGCAGTCCTTCTCTAGCCAGCCAGGGGCTTGTTAGTAGCTGTAGAGATGTAGCCCACTGGTTACTTCACTGCCTGAAAAGCCAGAGGTCATGGGTTTGATCCCACTGAAGTGTTATTTGACAGGGCTGTCTGAGGCGTTTTCTTTTTTAATTTAAATTAGTGCTGCCATCAAAAACACACTCAGTGCTGTAACCTTAAGGTGCCTCATAAGGCGCCCCATAAAGCACCCTATAAGGCACCCTATAAAGTGCCTTATAAGGCATCCTATAGGCAACATTATAGGGTGCCTTGGCGGACAGTGTACTTTATAATGTGCCCTCTGGAGTGCCTTATAGGGCGCCTTATGCGGCACATTAGGTTACGGCACTGTGAGGGTGTGTTTGCTGGCAGCACTAATTTAAATTAAAAAAGAAAATGCCTCAGACAGCACTGATTTAAAATAGAAGGTAATGCCTCAGACAGCTTTATTCATTAAGCCCATCGGGGGATCAAACTCATGACCGCTGTACCATCAGTCAATGTATTAACCATTGTACTACACCTCTGCTGATGTGTTTGTAGGTCAGCGCACCTACTTAAGACTAACGTGCGTTAACGTGGCACGGCTCCCTCTATCGCGTGATAATGTGCACGGTGCACTTTATTGTGTGATTGCTACGTTTAGATTGGAACGCCCACTCTTTTTATGGCATCCTACACATTATCGCTGGGCGCACATTAAGATGGTTTAGTAAACATACCCCCTTGTGTAACTGTTTAGCCAGCCATTGCTGTGTGAAAAGGCATAACGCATAACTGCCCTAATCACAGTAGGCCCTAGTCATGACCATAGAGGTATAGTATAAAGTCAAGTGTCATGGTATTGGCGCCGGGCAAGGTGCACAGGGCCACCCACCTTCCGTTCTATGTTAGAACACATCACCCATGCGTGATAGGATATCATGGTGCCATGGCGGGTGTGTCGGCTGATGTATGTAGGTCAGGCAAACACAAATGTGTTTGCCAGACCACACAGGGGGTTAGGGAGGACCTCCCCTAAACACCAGCATGGCCAAACCAAACGTGGCATGGTGCTGCCATGTCATGCAAGGAGAGTGTAGGAACAGGGTATGGTGTGTCCAGGGTGTTACGCACAGTACACATATGTGTCACTGCACACATGCCCAGACCCACAACCACACATGCAGGTGGCACTGGCAACCGTTAGTAGAGGACACACTGCCCAGAGAAGCAGGAGCAGCACGATGCTGCACACAGAGATGTGTGATATGTGTTGGCCACCCACCAGAGATATATGGTCATTAATGCACCCTCCCATTGCTTTCCCCCCTAGGTAGAGGACCTACGGAAAAAGGGTTGGGAGTTGCGGCTGCACTGCCCGGAGGTCCTTGCCTGCCTACAGAGGCGGGCAATGTCAGAACGTGGAGGTGAGTGTTGCGGCCTCTGCAGCTCATTAGAAAATGTCACAGTGGCCCACCAGCCTGTGCGTGGCCAAACTATGTACATGTGGTAAGTGACTCACATAATAGTGTGCTAATGACTGTCATCCCCCACAGAGGATGCTCCTGCTGCCGAGGGCCCCTCCACATCAGGGCACACACCAACACGCCCCACTGCCCAACGCTGAAGAGAGGAGGAGGAGGAGGAGGGGGCGGAGGAGGAGGAGGAGGCGGAGGAGGAGGAGGAGGTGGCAGAGGAGGAGGCGGCAGAGGCGCTGGAGGCCGAAGAGGACGATGGGGAAATGGACGGGGTGGAGGGCGGGGTGGGAGGGAAGGTTGAGAGTGTGTCTGTTGCATGGGGGGGTGAGGAGGAGGAGGAGGGGAGCATGGAGGGTGGTGAGGGTGGGTGGGAGGTGCTGGGGGTTAGGAGGAAGGGGAGGAGAGGGAGTGGAGGGGGGAGGGTGGGAGGGAACACAGGACAGCACAGGGCACTGTGGGTCCCTGCCAGCCACCACATGTGTGGCAATGGTGCCCGTCTGGGTGTAGCTACGCCACCCATTGCCACAGACAGGTCCCACGCACATGCCACCACACAGACACCTGGCACCATGTGTGTATGTGGTGGCAGGTGTGTACAGGACCTGTATGTGGCAATGGACACGTGGTGCAATGCCTGCGGGCCCAGGACCACACCATCCAGTGGCTGGCAGGTTCCATTCAGTGAATGGCTGCCGAGATGCAGCGTGTGGTGGGTAGGGGCACTGCATCTCGACAGCCATCCACTGATGGGAGTTCCAGGAGTGTGTGATGGCCCCTGTGGTGCCCACACACGTGCCCTGTGCTGTCCTGTCTTCGGGACCCAACATGTGGGCGTTGGTATCCTTCCATCCCCTTTACCAAACTGCTAGGTGCATATGACCTAGATTGGCCACTGTTGGAAACAGGATACTGGGATTCATGGAACTTGGTTTGACCCAGTAAGGCATATCTTATGTTCATATGTTCTTATACCCTTTGTAAATAAGTTTTGAATACAGTTTTGTTACTACATCACAATGGTCATTTCTCTCCCTTACAGACAGACTGTGGGTGTAAGCATGGGACATGTGTGTAGATCACTATGTGTATGCATGGTAGACATGGGTATCATACATGGACCGTCTCCACATGCAGTTGTGGGGGCTGCCCATGTGCGTATGCATCTGAGTCCCATGTTGTCCCTGTGATGTGCCAATGTGGAGCGTGTCCCAAAATCTTTGGTCACGTCATGCTGTGTGCAATGTGTGGGATCCATATCTGATGCACCATGCTTGTGTGGAATTAGGAGAAAAGGCTAGCAGCAGGTATATGGCATGGAGGGTAAGATGGAATGCTGTACCCAGGAGCTGCACAGGGTGATAGCTGTTGAGGGTGACATAGGTCAATGCATGTCACAAGGATGAGCAGTGGGGGACTACAAGCGCTAGTGAAGAGTGATCAGCTGACTGAAGCAAGCCACCTTTGTCTGCCTGTGCCGTATGCAAGTCTATGTGGGAAGATAGCCACGTAGGCCCTGGTGTGGGCAGGGAGAATGGTCACACATGTGTGTCCAATGATGGAGAGTATATGAGGTGGGAGAGGGTGACACATCAGACATGTACCACCGTGAACATCTTCCTGGGCAACGGGAGGGGACAGGTATACCCCCACGCATAGGTAGTGGGGTGGTGACCTACCACAGTCCATGACACACAGGGCATGGTATGACCTATGCATGCTGATAGGTGGCAGTACTGATACCCCACCCCTGAGGGGCATGGGTAAGGCACATGTGGGCACAACAGGAGGTGCAGGGTACGTAGGGGACCACAGTGCCACACATTGGAAACAAACACATAGGATGTAATAGTTTATGATGGTTTATTCGTACTGCTCACATCCTCCGTGGCCAGCCACAGCGACCACGGCCCAACCCACCCCTCTGTTGTGGGGCTGCTGGTGCAGCCTCTGGTGCTAGTGCTGGCTGCTGTATCCGTGCTGCTATGGTCTCCTGGGCATTCACAATGTGGAGGATCACCCCTGCTATAATGTCTGCTGTTGTCTGCAGCTGTTGGATTCCCTAGTTAGTGGCCAACAGATCGTGGTGAATGGCCAACAGAGCCTGACGAGTGCCTGTGGGTGGGACACAAGGTGATATGTGAGATACCTCTTTCAAACCCAACCGTCACACATGCACATGTCAGGCATATCCCACAAGATCAATCTGCAGAACAATCATGCATGCCACAATTAGCAACGTATGACAATATTTAGATGTGTGACCCATGAGGCATTCACATGCCTGGAAGGGGTCTTGATGAGGGGTCATGAGAATCACAGATCTCACACATGGCACAGTGTCACAGTTTAATCTGTCAATGCTTGATCTGCACACTGGTCGTCTGAGATAGGTCAGATGACGTGAGTGGTCATGGCACACACATACATATATCTGGGGGGCCCTCTTTTCTATACTGCTTGTGCACAATGCAGATTATATTGACAAACTTTGCTGAATAAGAATACCCATGGAGAGGTGCCTGTCAAGTAGGGTGTCTGGGTGACCTGGGATTGGTGGTTTCCTCCGTGCGCTTACTTGGGGTATATGACCATGCACAGTGTGCATGTGTCTGAGCCCCTCACACATGCTGACACCTGACAAGCCATGCTACAGGAGGGTGTAACGCACAAGGCACAGAACACCCCCCCAACATAAATCCATGAGTTCCTGGTGTGCGTTCACCATCGCTGGTGGTGCCCCCAGACATTGTGGCCTCTGGCTCCTCCACATCCTGAGGCTCTGCCACATCCTCCTCCTCAGGTACCTCCATTGTCGTGTAGTCACCTGGGTTGTGGAAAAGCGTACACAGCACAGATAAGTATGCACAGTGCACCTATGTACACCCGTGTAGTACATCTACCCCACAATCAATGTGTTGTACGCCTGTGCCTGCTGTTGGTGTGCCTAAAATATGGACAGCAAAGGTGCCTACAGTGTGCTGTGCCTGGCAGGGGGTGGGGGTGTAGTAGGCTCATTCCCTGGTGTAGCTGTGACACATGGGATGTGGTATGTGGGGGATGGTGTGTTGAGTGCTATGCCCCCTATCTGCAGTATCAGATATGGACTGTCCACCTGACCTTGTCTGTGGCCCCATCAATACAGGTGGCCGTGGCATGTGTGGGAGTTCTGAGTGGGATTGTGTGCTGTCATTGTGTGTGTGAGCGATGTGCTTGCATTGCCCTGAGTGGCATACACGATAGGGGATGCAGGATGTGTCCATGTCAGCCAGGCATGTGTGGGGGCCCTCCGCTTTGGCAGATAGTATGCGGTGTGGTTGGACAGCTATCACATACTCCAGGGGTGTGGTGGTGTGTCTGGGGGGATGGGTGGAGCACTGCTGAGTATGGGATTGCACAATGTGTGGGGGTATGGGAATGCATGTGTGGCACTGTGGGACATGTATATGGGCTGATCTCAGGTGTTGTGAGGGTTGTGTAATGTGCATTTTGTATGGGTGTGGTGATGTACCATCCAAGGTCTGATAAGGGAGGGTGGGGTATCCCCACGTAATGTGGGCCCCGACAGAGTGTTAGGTGTGTGACGTGTGTCAAGTTTCTGGTGCCATTTCCTTGCATCTAAGTCATCATCCCCATGTGTTAGATCCTTCCCTGTCAGTGGTCTGGGACATGTCCCTGGATAGGTAGGTGCATACAGATGTCATATGTGTTTTGGTGGGGTGTGTGGGTACACATAGGCCACTGTATCCTGGGCTAGTTGTATGTCCCTCTTGTATGTCTCCCCCTGTCTCACTGTGTTTGGGAACTGGCTGCAGATGTGTGATGACTGGTTGTGACCTATATGCCAGATACTATATTAGCAGGTAGACCTCAGGGGGACAGACACCACAGACAGCTAATGAAGTACACAACCCCGAATGGGGTGGGCACAGACATTAATTAAATGTAAGCCCTCATAATCCATATGTGAGGATTGAATGCTAGACCATTCTGGGTATGGTTACTCCAGTGGTAGAGGCATCTGACCTCAGTTAGTCCCCCAACCACCCATCCTTAGGGGGAAGAGTACTTAGAAGGACAGACCAGCCCTGTTATCGCATGAACTCTGCATACATCAGTGGCCAAACTTACCTATATGAAATGTCCCAAGGGTCCAGCATCACAGTCAGACTTCACAGCACTAGAGAGCAACAATGTAGAGGTGATACCAGGGGGTTATCTGCATACTGTCAAATGATATCCCAATGTGGCTCGTTACTGTTACAGTGCTGTTCAGGTATGCTGTGCATCTCGTTGATTACAGTGGGATATCATTAGCCACTCCTCAGATAGGTCCTTTAAATCACTGTTACATTGCTGATCTGTGGTGCTGTAAACCTTTGCTATGCAGCTTGACCCTCTGGGCTTTGCTTGTCTGTTGCCTGGACCATGGATGTATGCAGTGTAGCACCAGATATGGGTCTGGTCTGCCACGCCCCCTGCTTCACCATTGCTTTGGAACCTTAAATACGCTCAGGACTGTGTCCAACATGCACACAGGTCCACATACCTGTCACACACACCCTGTACCTACCCTGCAATGTGTTGCTGTGTCATCACCCCACAGTTGCCTGTGTTGGGGCACACATGCTCCCCCACCATTCCCCTCCATGTGCCACATGTGCTTGGTTGTGACCACCACTCACACACCCAGCCACTCTCCATGATACACCTGCCTCCAACACTCTCCTCGCTTCACCAACAATGCACACCTTCTCTCCTATCGCCTACACAAACCCCTCAACATGAACCAGGTGTGCAGGTGTATTTATAGGTTAATTTTATGTAGTGCACGTTGTGCATGTGCCACAGGGATACAGACGTTGTGAGTGTGGGACCCCATCTTACACACGCGCTGTGCGTGAGTGCGTGGCGCATGTGTCTAACATCACACAGAACATGCACATGTGTAACATAGTGTTCCATGCGCATACCTTCTGCGTATCCACTGCACATGTGCAACATGCAAAACACATGCTCATGCCGTGGTGCATGCACAACATGTGCTATGTGCTTGCGCTGTGGCACATGCGCAACATGCGCTATGCAAAATTAACCTATAAATACACCTGCACACCTGGTTCACGTTGAGGGGTTTCTGTAGGCGAGGAATAGAAGGCGTGCGTTGTTGGTGAAGCGAGGAGAGTGTTGGAGGCAGGTGTATCGTGGAGAGTGGCTGGGTGTGTGAGTGGTGGTGGGGTAGTGTGGCTGGGTTGGTGTGTGGTGAGGGAGGTGTGTGGCTAGGTTGGTGGGCTGAGCGTGTTGGAGTGAGTTAGAGGAGTTGGAGGGGTGGAGTTTATGGCGGCCTTTGTAATTGCTGCATGTGCAGCGGGAGATGAGCAGGGGCTGCGGTTGCCTGATGGGGGAGATGGTGTCCATGGGGCTGAGGAACAGGGCATGGGTTTTGTCCCACTGCAACACAGACCTGCAGCTGTGGGGGAAGGCCAGGCAGGGTCTGTGCCGGCACGGCGCAGGAGGCGTGCAGCGTTGCAGGCTCACCAGCCTCGCCTCTACAGGCTCAGGACCCAGCTCCAGGGCATGCGTGTGGACCAGGTCATCTCCCTCTACCGCCTGAGCATGGGGGCTATTAGAGAGCTCTATGAGGATCTAAGACCTTATCTCGAGCCCCTGACTGGTCGGTCACATGCCATACCGGGTTTGGTCAAGCTCCTTGCTGCCCTACATTTCTTTGCCTCTGGCTGTTTCCAGTCATCTGTGGCTGCAGTGGGTGGCATGAGCCGCCCAACCTTCTCACGCTGTCTCCACCAGGTACTGTGTGCCATGATCAGCCGGGTGGGGAATTACATTGCAATTCCCAACACTAGACAACAGTGGGGGACCCTGAACCAGGCCTTTGAGGCATTTGCCGGGGAAACCACACGTGATGGGAGCTATTGATTGGACACATGTTGCCCTGGTCACACCCAGAGACAGGGAGATAGTGTTCCGCAACCGCAAACACTACCATTCCCTGAATGTTCAGGTTTATGTGATGCAAATATGCAAATTCTGAACGTGGTCCCTAGGTTTGCAGGGTCCACCCATGACTCCTATATCCTGCATCACTCGGCACTATTCAGACAATTTGAGGCAGGACAGTATGAGGACTGTATATTGCTGGGTGTGTATTTCACATCTCCGACATGCACATGTTGATCCTGTGACTCACCGTATGTGCACATGCCTGTCTTTGAGGTGTATCGCTAGTTGTGTCTGTGTTTCAACTGTCTGGGTGTGACCTAACGTTGGGTGGGTTGCCCTCTAGCTCTACCTTGCTACGGTGCTGTGTGATGATGGTAGCATGGACGCTTGCATTTGTGTCATGTTTACAGATTATGTTGGTTTCAATCTGTACACCTACCCCTTGATTTGTGTGTCATAACTTCACATGCTGATGCATATTTGTGGTGTTCCATCATGTGCTGTCATATGTTTCTGTCAGTGTGTTTTGTGTATTTGGTTTGCATGTACATAATTGTGTCCATTTGGGTGGACATCAGCTCCTGCTTTAACGTTTCACATTTCTTTCTGAAGGTGATGCAGGATAAGGGTGTCACCCCTGGTTGCTGACCCCTGTGCGTCAACCACGGACACGTGCAGAGAGGAGGTACAATGAGGCCCATGCCTCCAGTCGCTACGTCATAGAGCACACCTTTGGCATTTTAAAGAGTCGCTTCAGGTGTCTGGATAGGACAGGCGGGGCCTTACAATACCAACCACAGACTGGCAGAGATGATTATAGCCTGTTGCATCCTGCACAACATTGCTCTCAGGCACCATATCCCTATCGAAATTAATGAGGATCTGGAGAATGATCCTACGTGCCCTCCTGTACATGCCCATGGTGACACACATGAGGGCACAGCAGTCAGGTGGCAGATGATTGAGGTGCTCTTCTCATGTAAGTACAGCATATGTTACCACATACATTTGTTTAGATGTGTGTGTACTACTAGTGAACATTTGTATCCCAATGGTAGTAAGCTGCAACACTGCACTGACATGTAACAGACACTGCCTGGCCATCTCAGCTCACAATCAAGTCATGAGTGAAACACAGTAAATGTGAGCAGGGCACAACAATGGGTGGTGGTGAATTATGTGTGTTAGGAGTAGTAGGCTTGTGGGAGGTGTTGAGCTGTCATACCTGATTTGTGGCTGGTTGGGATAGGGGCTGCTGTACAGACTCAGGTAGTTAGTTTGTGGCTTAGGGTGCAGCAAGGTGAAAGGCATGTGGTATGGGGTATACAGTAGGAGGGCAGACCATAGATGGGACCAGTTGCCAGGATGTGTGTGTTTCACAGTTTTTAGTTGGAGCTGATTGATTGGTTGTTATGCTCTGATGAATGGGGACTGTGTGTTATTTGTTTCTGTATAGCGCTACATGTGATACATAGCACTATATACATGCTGAGTAGTAGTTGGATTACTGGTATTTGAGATCAGTAGACGAAGTTACTGCAACACCACAGTGTGCCTGTATGTATAGGACAGCAAGTAGCCTTGACATGGATGCGGGAATGGATAGGGAACCTGTGAGATGTCCTGACAGGGGGAGTATTATTGCCATTATGTGTGTGGTTGTAGAAAAGCCAAGCAGTGCAGTGTTGTATATTTTCATGGAACACAGAGATGATTCAAGCCCAGATCAGCAAGGTATAGGTTAGAGTAGGCAAGCCAGGAGCTGATTAGGGGGGAGGGATTTGGGTTTTAGTTATGTTTTCAGGGAGGACTGGGGAGATCTAGCTGATGACAACTAGACATAAACCACAAGCCTCAACTACAAGCTGGGTATGTGTGTAAAGGAGGACAGTGCAGTCCAAAACAACACCTACATTGCGGACCCTAGAGAGAGGAAGTTTCGGCCACACACACAAAGACGCTCTGATGGGAGGGGAGGGTTTAGGTGCACATATAGGATATCCATGTTTTGCAATTATCAATTTCACACAGTGGAATGACATGCAGCCATCAATGTCAAGTAGAAACTGGACATCGGGGTGTGGTTTGGCAGACATAACTCAAGCGTGGAGAGATATATTTGCAGCACATCAGCACACAGCTGTTAATGTAAGTCAAGGCATGAGATATACACACCAGGAAAATGTATATGGACAGAGGATAAGGATGGAGCCCCTGCATATTTCCCTGTGTTCCAGGAACTGACAGTGCTGTAGCAGATGACATTGAGACACCAGATCACACACTGAAGGGGCATTGGGAGCGATATGGGGGACACAGGATAGTACTGCATGCTTAGAGCCAAGTAGGGACACGTTAGTGAGGAGCTAATTCTGTTCCACAGTTTTTACAGCAACAGAGAGGTGAGGAAGGGGACAGACAGAGTACGGGCCCTTGTTGTTTGCCACACACATGTCAGTGAAAACTTTATCATCAAAAAGATCTGTACAGTGTGATGGGGAACAGTCAGTTTGTTAGGGATCTTGGGGGGTCTGCGAGCTCAGGATGTGAAGGTGCAGTGTGTGTAGCACAGCTCCAACCTGACTCATGTATGTTTCTCTTGTATTTCTCAATCCACAGGACATAGCTGGTGACCCTCCTGGTGCTGTGTTGCATTGGCAGGTGACTGTACATCATCCAACATGCAGTGGTCTGGGGTAGATGGACCTACAGCTACTTTGTCTGTGACGACAGTCAGGGGGAGCACATGTATGCAGTGATCTGTCATATTGTTTATGATTTACTGTTTTGTCTCCGGTGGCCCCTTTGGCCCTTCTTTTTCTTTATTTTAATGGAGTTCCTTTCTTTTCTGACGCTAGCATTTATATTTTATTGTAAACCGCCCTCATGTTTCGGCAAGGGCGGTATATAAAGTGTTAAATAAAGATAAAGATATTGTACATATGTTGTTGTTCACCTCTTTTCCCTGCACCCCCATACCCCGAATGTTGCTCTTGGCACACATATCCACCTGTGTTCCTGGCCAGTTTGTCTTCTTCAACACTGTCTCTGGGACACGTCCAACAGAGCTGCGTGTGTGTGCAGATCCTAGGTGTTTGGGTGGTGGAATGCACATACACCCTTCCCTAATATTGTAGCATCAGCCAACAGCAGGGTATCATTGCATTTAACAGGCCTTTATCTCCACTAATCTCCAATTGTGCACATACAGGCCATATGCTACTGCTGCCACGCTCACCTTAGCATACTGTGTAGGTGGGTGCTTTTAGATTGGCTGTGTGCAGGCATTTTGCATTATCATGTGGTGTGAGGGGTCAGTACACTTGGGGAGCGGTGGTGACTGTGCTATCTCTACCTTACTGCTATTTACCTTGTGGATATTGTGGACATGTGTTGTGTATTGTGGGATGACCTATCTCTTGGGTGCTGACAGACCACTGCGCAACAGCATTTGTGTATCACAGATATCGCCATAATGTGGACATGCATCAACAGTGGCTGGACATGGGGACATGGTGACACTACACATTTCAGTGTAACAAAAAAGCACTGATCCACATGCCACTCAACACACCCAGTCAAAAACGTGGAAGGCAAGGAAGGAACTTTTTATTCACTCTTGTTTCACAAAGCCAGGCCCGACACAGGCCGTGTTTCGCTTATGTCTTCGTCAGGGGCTTTGGCTACAGCAACATATAAAAACATATTAAAACATCAAATACTAAAACACATGTATAATTAAAAATAATTAAAAATTAACACATAATAAATTATGAATAATTGAGTACAGAAGTCATGTAAGCACCAAATGACTTCACATTTCACTAATAAATAATACATCATTAAGTACATAAATATAAAAATATATAAAAACATAAATATATGTATACATAAAAAGAATAGGTACAGCAAAACTTCCTGTTAAAACATAAATATCTACTCATACATATCTAAACTATATCAGTAAATCATAATCATAAATACATATCAAAACATATGAGTTAAAAAACGTGATATATGTAAAAGGAATTGTTATATAAAATCATATACATTTAGAGACATCACATTCTTTTGTTATAAAAACATAAAAATTGTTTCTAAAAAGACCTTTGTTTATATTAAGATGACAAACAACACTACCTTTATTCTACTTGTAAGAAAATTGCTCACCTGTATGGTTTACTTATTACCTTGCCACTCTGTGAATTACTACACTAAAAAGACAAAAACAAAAACAAAAGGGACCATTCTAAAACGGTACTTACATCAAAAACCACTATTATAAGAAATCTAATTTAAACAGATTAAGAATTAAAAATTAAAAATCAAAATTGGAATCAAAATAAAAATAATAAATAATGAATAAATAATCACTAAAAAAGGCACCAAGGGAAGCGCAACAGGAACAGCATTACCAACCATCCCCTTTATCAAATCACTCTATTACATTTATTCTTACCTCCACCCTTGATCTATTTGGGGCTCAAATTGTCAAAATCGCAGCGCTACAACATGTAGTATTCTGACCCGCTGCCAGCTGTAATACAAATATCTAATTAGAACGTACTTGCCTATAAATTGGCTCACTTTCAAACAATGCTCACATTATGAAGAGGACCAACCATTCTAAACGAAAAACAGGGCTAAATAGGACTTAAAGAACTTCTGCCTTAGACTTTAAAAACAATGAACTTCTGCATATGCAGTTTAAACCAACGTACTGCTTTATGTCGTTGCTCAAATAACTTAGTCCTTCAACTTTAAAACCAATGAAATTCTCCAAATATAGTCTTCTTCAACACTGTCTCTGGGACACGTCCAACAGAGCTGCATGTGTGTGCAGATCCTAGGTGTTTGGGTGGTGGAATGCACATACACCCTTCCCTAATATTGTAGCATCAGCCAACAGCAGGGTATCATTGCATTTAACAGGCCTTTATCTCCACTAATCTCCAATTGTGCACATACAGGCCATATGCTACTGCTGCCACGCTCACCTTAGCATACTGTGTAGGTGGGTGCTTTTAGATTGGCTGTGTGCAGGCATTTTGCATTATCATGTGGTGTGAGGGGTCAGTACACTTGGAGAGCGGTGGTGACTGTGCTATCTCTACCTTACTGCTATTTACCTTGTGGATATTGTGGACATGTGTTGTGTGTTGTGGGATGACTTATCTCTTGGGTGCTGACAGACCACTGCGCAACAGCATTTGTGTATCACAGATATCGCCATAATGTGGACATGCATCAACAGTGGCTGGACATGGGGACATGGTGACTCTACACATTTCAGTGACATCTTCTCCCTTGACTTTGATGTGCTATGGTCTTTGAGAGCCTCAGGGGATCCCAAACATACACTTGCTGCAAACACATGGTAGGTTGCACCTTTGGTCTTTTGTGAATGACATCAGCCTTTACATATTAATGATTTACTGTTTGTCTCATAGACATTTCCTGTTGGGTCTGTGTACACGAACGCTGATGCACATGGGATGGAGCTGTGAGACGCCTGTGTAACATGGGCATGGACATGACCATCTCCATGTGACACTCTCGTCTGCGGTTCCAATTCTATATGTACCCAACATGCAGTGTGTTCTGTGTTGTGATCATGTTATGTTTGCCTTTGTGACGTTTCCTTACGTACATATTGATGCTTCACTCTGTACAATTTGGGCTGATTTTGCAAGCAGCATACTACTACATTGTTTATCCTCTTCTGACACAGGACAGTGAACACACAAAGCACATCTACTATGGTGCATCCGGCGTCACCATCAACTATCTGTTGGAGGACACAACAACACCATGGAACTATCCCTGGGAAATGGTGCCATAGGATGTTTGACCTCTGCGAGTGGGACACGTGAATAGGATGGACAGTATTATTGTTGGACTGCTACTTTGGGCATGACAGGCCTGTCCAACACACCGTTGCTGCTGTGCTCTGGCTGGGTGTTGTGTTCATCACAGGAGACACACATGAGCTTTCCAGTACTGTGGCATATTGGGATATCACACTTGACTATGCATGCCCAGGGTTTCAAGGACAGTCGTAACATGACTTGTTGGATTGCAGACCACCTTTGCACTTTGGACACTGTGTACTGGTCCCCACATGTGCAGCAGGGACTAACATTGTCACTGTATGTTGTACATCCTTCTGACATTGTGTTGTTGTGTTTTGCCCATGTGTGTGACATGGAACGCAAGATACGCTCATCTGTTTGGTATGACATGGGCATACAACCATGCGTGTGGCACAGGGGGAACACTGGAGAGGTCCTTTTGTCCATGTCCACCTAGCCTCCACTTGGACATGACACAGTATTTGCCACTATGCCACTTTACTGCACACCAGCATCTTGGATTGCTGTTTGCAATCACCAAGGGTGTTACAGTGCATGTGTGGCATCACTGTATCATGTTTCAATGTACAAGGTGCATATGCTTGTGACTGACTATGTTGGTGCAACGCAGCAGGTTTCAATATGGCTTCTGTGTGGGTTACTGTAACATGTTTGACCTTTCTTTCCATCGTTATTATAACCTTGCTGTGTCTGAGTTCACCTTCACCTGTAGATATGATGGTGGTAGTCGTGGCCAAGAAGTGACAAAAACCCAGACAACAAGGCAAAAATAAACTAACCTCGTTCACTGCTCAGAGCAAAATGAAGGAAATAAACTAAAAGGATTTCTTGAGCTCAAGTTCCAAGTGATAAGTATAACAATTTTATTTGTTATTATAGATGGTTATACCTAATAACAGATTAATTTACATTGCATTCAGAATCTTTTTCTTTTTTTTTTCAAAACCTGAACATTTATATAACTTTTATCTTTACAGAAAACTTCATACAGAACTTTTATCAACTTCTATTCACAGGTATGTATCTATTTTCCTTCTTCTCACAAAATAGAGTCTCTATGAGCACTTAACTCTCCGTAGTTGCAGTAGTTGTTGGTATCTGTAGCTGTAGAAATTTCTTGATAGATTTGATGACTTTGGTAATCGTTTCGTGGGGGCTCTTGTGGATGTAAACGCCGGTGTTGCTCAGCTGATAGTAGTTCCCGAACACCCACCTACTACCTAAGTTTTAAATAAACCAAAAATAGAAAACCCTATCTATCTTACAAACCAGCGAACAATCACTGTAAAACTATTCAGTACAGATTTAAAATTCCCTAACTGACTAAATAAAACAAAGTATAATTAATGTCCCTAAATAATGAAGCCAATTCTTTACTGTTTTCCTTAACTACTAACAGAGCTTCATTTAAGAATTCACTTCCCAAGACAATGCACTCATTCATCAATCTCATTATATGGTTTCAGGCATATTTCTCATCATCAACGACGTCAGTCACTTACTGTGCAGGTAGCCTTTCACTTTAAGATTTCAGGCACAACATACTATTGTGGCAGGCTAGGGCCTACAATAGCATGTAAACGTATGAGAGGCCTGTAAGCTAGGCCTGAGCCCCCCACCCCCACCTGAGACTAGTAGTGCTGAGAAAGACCAAAGTCAGTGAAGGTTTGAGAATCTGCCCTAAACTGCCTTAAACTGCTTTTGATGAGTTTGTATGAATCCTATATAAATCCTTTATTAAATTCTTTTATGCTGATGACAGATATGCTCCAGTGTTCTGCATTCTCACTTTCTCTGAGCTAGAAATGACCTTGCAGTAGAAATGTATCTATGTCTAGAAACTGAGCCTTTGTTAAAATAGCCTGAGAAGGGGGAACAGGATACTAGGCCCAGAGAGGGTCCCCGATTGGATAGGTGCAGGAGGCATTGGGACCAATAGAAAGTTTGCCTGTATCAAACTGTGAAAATTGTATATAAGGAATTTGCTTCTGTTCTCCATTGCTCAGTCATTTTTGGATACTTTCCTGTCTAAGCCTTGTGCACAATAAATTGGCTTGGACCCTGCAATTGACTCCTGGAATTATTTATTGCATGCTTATTAGCTGCTACATTTCTTGGTGCGTTGGCCAGGAAGTGTGAGTAGTGTGATGGTATTCAAGTAAATATACCACGACTTCTCGCCTCAAAGGTTTGGTCCGGCTGGAGCCGCACCTGACTGATTGCAGGAGAGCCTCTGGCACCACCGGTCCTCTTGTATCGGAGAGGACTCCTCCTTGCCTCCACAGGTTGCTGGTTCTGGCTGGCCAACACCTCCGAACCCGAGGGGAGTCCAGGATCCAACCCATGTACTGATTTGGTATCGGGAACCGGATCCGGTGAGTAGACGTTTTCTGTACTACTCAGATAGGCAGGTTTGGGAATATGGTATGATAAAATAATAATGAGAGCCTGATCACCTCTCAAGGGCGGTCCTAGTATGCCCCACTAAGTGGTAGCACCGCAGAAGCCACCGATCCTTTGTATGGTTAGTCAGTAAGGCCTTGGGAATTTGGAAAAACGTTGCTAGCATGCTTGTCTGTGTGTGAATGAGAGGTCTGAAATGGCAGACTAAGCGAGAGCGGACTCCTGAGTAGCGCAGTTCCTGGCCGGGCGACCGCGCCCAGGTTGCAAAAAGGAGGAAGCATCTGATGTTTGTGTCCCTCACTGTTTCTAGGGCTATACGGACCCCCTGTCTGTTGTTTGTATCTGGTTTTGTTATCTGTTGAAACTGCTGGTTTCCCTTCTGGTATAATGTAAGATTACTCTGTTGGGTAATTCATGAAACAGTTTACCGATTAAGGAATAGTACTGAGAGAGGAAGAGAAATAAAACAAAAACAACTCAGGAGTCACTTCTAAGCACAAAGACAGCTGTCTCACTGATTTTATTTTTTTCAGCACAAGCCGAGAGACTGTATCTGTAGCAGGCAGAGGGAGAAGGGGTGTGTCTTTCACACAACCCGTAGAAAGGAATGTTTTAGTATCCTTTAACCCTTTGAAGGCTTACTTTCAATTTTTAATCCACATTCCGCAGCTGGATTAATTTGTGCTTATTTCAGGAAAATTGTACCTGTCTTATTCAATATGTTCTAATAGTGATGTTCCTTCAGCTATGGTCATGTATTATATATCATTTGGTAGGAATATTTAGTCAGAATTTTGGATCTCGACAGTTTTGGGCTCAGCCTGGAAAGGGTTAAGTTCTTATTAACCCCTTTCGATCTCCTCAACTGTTTTTGGTTATATCTCCGCCCTGCCCATATTTCTAAGTCCGATAGAAAAATTAAGGAAACTGCTTTTGTTTTTCCTTTGACCTTCGAAGTAGAGGTTAAGAGCCCTGACAGGACAATGAAGCATCCCGAGCCAGTAGTTACCAGATTGCAACTTGAACATGATTTAAATTTTCTCTCTGATATATTTGGTTTTGACTGCATATGCTATCGAGCAAAATTATAAGTAAAATGGGATTTTTTATATATCATGGCAAGCACCTCATAGAGGACATAATTATTGTTCATAAATTACAGAAACGACAAAAAGAGCTGTAACTATATTTATTTAGGATTTAACATTCTCAAGCAACGTTTTATTTTAACCCTTAGTGTTTATAACTGCTCTGTCTAGTAATTTATGGCTGCTTTGAAAGTCAGGAAAGAGACCTACTGTTTATTTTGCTAAGATAACTTCAAGGCTGGCTGTAACGCTGAGTAATTTGCTTTAAAAAAAAAAGGGGGAAAAAAAAGAAAAAAAGTATCAGTTTCAAATGCCTGTCTTCCCCGAACTGTAAGATGTGTTGGTGTCCAGAGAAAAAGTGTACTTTGTTTTGAAAGTCTTTTAAATCTCAGTTTCAGAAGTACAGTCTTTAGTTTAAAGCCTTTACCTAGGTTTAGACAGTTGCTATTTAGAATGAGAACATACATCCAATTATGCTTATTGCAACTAATCTAAGCTTATGTTTTCTGCCTACCCTTTGTTTACAGCAATAATAAGTTTTTAATAATACATTTTTTTTAATAAGTGCACCCAGAGGAACATTGTTGCATAGTTCTGACTCGCAGTCCACAGGAAAATGCAGCCTGACTGCCCGCCCCCTCTGTCTGTTGTCAAGTATGTCATCATGGGGGGGGGGGGAGGTGTCGGAGTCCACGCAAACTCCGTTGAAATGTATGACTAGGAATTTTAGCAAGGGATTTACTGGAGACTATGGAATAGAAATGTCTCCGTCCTGATTAGAAATGCTTTGTGATAGGGAGTGGCCAGTACTGGTCTCATCATGGCCCCCTGGTTGGTGGTACCTTTGATGTTAGTATCATATCCTTAGTTCACCAGATTGCATGAAAAGAACATCCTGACCAGTTCCCTTATATAGACTTCTGGTTAAATGTTTGTGAAAAAGAGCCCTCCTGGATGAAACGTTGTTATGGGGAACAGTGTAGGATATTTTTAGCAACTACCCAAGGGGCCCAGAAGCCTGGGGAAAAGAAACTGCCTGTCTATTCAGCCTCAGAGTCCCCAGACATTTTGTCCCTTCAACCCCAGTTCCTCTATAGGCCAGTCCCTTCAGCTCCACCACTATCCCAGGTAGAGCCTGTCCAGGAGGAACCCATTCCTGCAGTTTTACCCCGGGTGTCCTCCCAACGGCTCCCACGGCTGGAGGAGGTGCTCCCCTCCCAGGCCGGAAGCCCTGGCTCAGTTCAAAGTACTCCGAGTGGGCCACAGTCCACCGATGACACTACAAGTAGGGATTAATTCGCCAGTTCAGGGTCACTCACAGCCAGCGCCCAAGAACATGAAGTGGAACCCCGACAGTCCTGATTGCCGTATGCCTTCAGAAGTACAACTACCAGTAAAAGGGATGGTCACGTTATACCATTGCGCCAGGTCCAGGGCCTACCCACACTTAATACCGAAGGCCAGGTCATGGTAGGGCCGACAAGCCTTGTTTATGTGCCTTTTTCCACCACTGATTTACTGAACTGGAAGACGCATTATGCCTCTTACACTGAGAAGCCTCAGGATTTGATTGAACTAATGAACAGTATTATGCAGACCCCCTTAGCCTACCGGGTCTGATTACCGCCAGCTCCTGTCCACCCTTTTCAGCACTGAAGAGCGAGCACGAATTGTGCAGGCCTCCATTAGATGGTTAGAAGAAAATCCTGTAGGAGATGCAGGCCTGGACTCTCGCCAAGCAGCCGCAGCGGATTTCCCAAATGATGGCCCCAAGTGGGATCCAAATAGTGCAGACAGCCCTCAATCGGTTCCACCAAGCCCTCATGCAAAGCCTGAAGAAGGGAGGCCAGAAAGCCATGAATATTGGAAAAATATCTGAAGTTCTCCAATGACCAGATGAGAGCCCAGCAGCCTTCTATGAATGATTATCTGAAGCCTACAGACTATATACCCCATATGATCCAGGAAAATTTGCGCATGGTAAATGCTGCATTCGTGAGTCAGTCCCGGGGGAGACATAAAGCGAAAACTGAAAAAGTTGTAAGGATTTGCGGGCATGAATACAGCCCAGTTAATGGAAGTTGCTCAGAAAGTGTTTTGTGAATCGTGATCAAGAATGTCAGAGGGAAAGTGAACGTAGAATGAAGAAGAAAGTTGATTTTCTTGCTGCAGCTTTAGTTGAAAGACGCGGAGGAAGTTTCTCTAACAGAAGGACTCGAGGACGTGGAAGGGGCCGAGGAGATGGTCGGCCCCCATTGGGTGCAAATCAGTGTGCCCACTGTGAGGAAGAAGGACATTGGAAGAATGAATGCCTGAATTTTTACTCCGCCTCCCGGAGGGGAGGAGGGAGCACTTGGAGAGCAGGGGGCGATTCCGGCATCAGGGAGGAATGCATCGCACACAGTTCTAGCAGAGAGAAGCTGCTGTAGAGGGAGTGGCAACCGTTGAGGGATACTACACGGATGAAGACTAGGCCAGACCGGGCTCCAAGTTCTCTCTGGGTCCCCAGGAGCCTATGGTCAGTTTGAAGATTGGGGACCAATGTATGGACTTCATGGTGGATACGGGGGCCGAACATTCAGTGGTGACAAAGCCTGTGGCCCCTCTGTTTGCTCGATCCATCACTATCATCGGAGCTACTGGAACGAGAGCCACAAAACCTTTCTTGCAGAACCGCACTTGTGAATTAGGGGGACGGAAGATAACACACCAGTTCCTGTACATACCTGAATGCCCAATCCCACTCTTGGGCCGAGACATGCTCGCTAAGCTCCAAGCGCAGATATCCTTTGTTGAAGGGGGAAAAAATGGAAATGACTGTGAATTCAAAATCTGCTGGCCTGATGGTGCTGACTGTCCCCCGAGAAGAAGAATGGCGGTTCTACAGCCCACTTTTATCCAAAGCAGCCAGCCCCCGTATACTGTCACGCAGCAGACCCTCTGGGAACAGAAGAAAATGTTTTAAACACAGAAAAAGTCAGGCATAAGCTGCAATATTTCGAGGAACCAGATAGAGGGAGCAAGAGGGACCTCCGAGAGACTGAGGAACCACGCCCCATAGGTTGTGAGGTAATGCCAGCCAGCCTCCAATCAAGGAAGAGAGGAGTACCTCTTAAAGAGAGTCTGGAAGACTGGAGAGCAGAAGAGGCAGGACCAGCAGAAGAGGCAGAATCGGAAGGACGGACAGAACGGACAGATCCAGGAGAAAGGGTTCTCCTCAGAGATAAGGAGAGAGGAGAAGGTGTGCTCTTCAAGGAAGAGAGGTGCAGGAAGAAGGCCAGTTCTGGAAAAGGAAGGGCTGAAGCAATAGCCCCTGGACAGGAGTTTGGCAGAAGGCAGCAGCAGCCGCTGTGGCATGAAGAGAGGAGCAACCGAGGAGAAGGAGAGACAGCTCCATCAAGAGTGAGTGCTCTTCATCCAGAGAGGCGAAAGCATTGCTGTGACTGCAGTATAAAGCCAACTGAAGGACGGCTGGAGAACCTAAGGCCTATTGCTCAGGCAAGTCAGAATCCCAGCCGAGGCAGGCCTCAACCCTCACCTGGAGTAGAAAAGCCAAAGATAAAAGGTAACCCATATTTTACTCGAAGCAGGTTTCAGAGTGCTGGTATATGGGGAGGACAGTGAGCAGAGGAATACTGTCCATATAAAACTGCCTATGATACAACGTACAAGAAACGTTTATCAAATAAGAGACTTTTTAATGAGAAAGGTTTGCATGAAGCTAATGCAGAGGGAGGAGTGTTCTCAGTATAGGAGAGCACAGGACCGACGACCTACGCTTAACCCTGAGCATTGGGAGGTCATACAAAAGTTATATAAGAAGTCTGACTACAATTTGCCAGAAACTACTGACTCAGTTTCAGAGGCTTCCGAATTGGAACCGATGCAAGTGGAATTTGCTAAAGAGCTTTCAGATACAGAAATGGAATGTAATTACTGCATGACAGGAAGCCTGGAGTCCTTGCCTAGCGTATAAGCTATAACTTGTGGAATAGAAAATGTTTGCCTTTGTACACTACTCTGTTAAGATAACAGTTTTGCTTTAAACTCATGTTTTACTTTTTCTTCTAACCTGAAGTAAGGACACTTGTGTTGATGTTATTGCCCAACCATTTGAACCTTTGCAAGAAGGGGAAATAAATGCCTTTGTTTTCCCTCTACTCTGACCTTTGTGTTCTTTGAGATTTGGTAACAAGGAGGCTACCAGGCTAAAAGTCCCTGGGCCCTGTGAAACACTTGCCAAACTCAACCTTATATATTTTTGTGTCCAACCTACCTTGGTCTATTACCCTGCCAAGGGGGTGCACGTGACAATACCTACCAGCATTTCAGCTCCGCCCGGAGTGTGGGCAGAGGATAATCCTCCTGGCCTAATGAAGAATATAGCCCCTGTGCTTGTCACCCTCAAATCAGGAGCGGAACCAGTGCATGTGAAACAATATCCTCTCCCACGACCAGTAATCGAAGGCATTCATCGTCATCTAAAGAAATTATTGCAGTACGGACTCCTTAGAGAATACCAATCACCATGGAATACCCCCCTCCTCCCAGTTAAGAAACCAGGGACGGGAGATTACCGCCCAGTACAGGATCTGAGGCGAGTGAATGATGCAGTTGTAACTATACATTCAGTGGTATCAAATCCTTATACTCTCTTGGGACTGTTTCCTGCTGAAGCTACTCACTTCACTGTTTTGGATTTAAAGGATGCCTTTTTTTGCATACGCCTGGCATCCACCAGTCAACTCCTGTTTGCGTTTGAATGGGAGAACCCGACCATCGGAAGGCGAGGCCAACTCACCTGGACTCGATTACCTCAAGGATTCAAGAACTCACCCACCATCTTCAGTGCTGCTCTTAATCAAGATCTATCAAGTTACTCTGTGACTCCAGGAAAAAGAGTCCTGCTCCAGTATGTGGATGACCTGCTTTTAGCCACCAACTCCAAAACTGAATGTGTGCAACCGCCAGTGATCTCTTGCACCTCCTGAATGAAGCTGGATAGAAGGTCTCCAGAGCCAAGGCACAGTTGTGCCAAACAGAAGTAAAATACCTGGGATTCTATCTGTCCAGAGGGGTCCGGAGATTGGGACCCGAGCGAAAGGAAGCAGTATGCCGCATCCCTACCCCCACCACCAGAAAGCAGGTGAGGGCCTTCTTGGAAACATAGAAACATGATGACAGAAAAAGACCACAAGGCCCATCTAGTCTGTCCTTCCATAACAACAACTACAACAGTCCACTTTTTACCTTTAGAGATCCTCTGTGTTGGTCCCATGCTTTTTTGAATTCAGTTACTGTCCTCATCTCTACCACCTCCACTGGGAGACTATTCCACGGATCCACTACTCTTTCCGTAAAGAAATATTTCCGCATATCACTCCTGAATCTATCTCCCTTCACCCTCATCCCATGTCCCCTCGTCGCAGAACTTGCTTTCAATTGAAAGAGGCTCTCTCCCTGAACATTTATGCCACGGAGGTATTTAAACATCTCAATCATATCACCTCTATCCCGCCTTTCCTCTAAGGTGTACATATTAAGATCCTTAAGTCTGTCCTCATATGCTTTATAATGAAGACTACTAATCATCTTAGTAGCAACCCTCTGCACCGACTCCATCCTGTTCACATCCTTTTGAAGGTGCGGTCTCCAGAATTGCACACCATACTCCAAATGAGGTCGCACCAAAGACTTATACAGAGGCATTATCACCTCCTTTTTTCTGCTAGCCATTCCTCTCCGTATGCACCCAAGCATCCTTCTAGCTTTTGCCGTCGCCTTTTCTACCTGTTTAGCTACTTTAAGATCATCGGACACAACTACGCCTAGGTCCCGCTCTTCTTTAGTGGACAAAAGTACTTCACCTCCTATGCTGTATTGCTCCCTTGGATTGCTGCAGCCCAAATGCATGACCTTACATTTTTTAACATTAAATCCCAGCTGCCAAATTCTAGACCATTCTTCAAGCTTAGCTAGATCCCTCCTCATGTTATCTACACCTTCCTGGGTGTCTACTTTATTGCAGATTTTGGTATCATCCGCAAAGAGGCAAACCTTACCCGACAGCCCTTCCGCTATATCACTAACAAAGATGTTAAAAAGAATCGGACCAAGGACAGATCCCTGGGGCACACCACTGGTAACATCCTTCTCCTCAGAGTGAGCTCCATTTACTTGTACTCTTTGTCGCCTCCCACCCAACCAATTTCTAACCCAAGCAGTAACTTTAGGGTCCATCCCTAGGGTGCTCAGTTTGTTTATAAGTCGCCTGTGAGGAACAGTGTCAAAGGCTTTACTGAAATCTAAATACACCACATCTAGAGCTCTCCCTCGGTCCAACTCCCTGGTCACCCAGTCAAAGAAATCAATCAGATTTGTCTGACAAGACCTGCCTCTGGTGAATCCATGCTGCCTCGGATCCTGTAATCCGCTGGACTCCAGAAACCTCACTATTTTCTCTTTCAACAGCGTTTCCATTAATTTACTCACCACCGAAGTTAAACTAACCGGCCTGTAGTTTTCAACCACATCCTTACTTCCGCTTTTGTGTAAAGGCACCACATGAGCCTCTCTCCAGTCCTTTGGCACCACTCCCGACTCCAACGAGGCATTGAAAAGGTCAGTCAGTGGAGTTGCTAGAACGTCCCCAAGTTCCCTCAGTATTCTAGGGTGTATCCCATCCAGTCCCATCGCTTTGTCTACTTTAAGTTGAGCTAGTTTCTCACGAACACAGTCTTCTGAAAATTGTTCAAGATGTCCCTCGCTTCTGTTCTTATTTGTGGGTGTTTTCTGAGGTCCTGCTCCTGGTTCTTCATCTGTGAACACAGAACAAAAATATTTGTTAAGCAATTCCGCTTTATCCTTATCAGCTTCTACATATTCCCCCCCTGTACCCTTGAGTCTGACAATACCACTTTTGCCCTTCCTCTTCTCACTAATATATCTGAAAAATGTCTTATCTCCCCATTTTATTGCATTGGCTATTTCCTCCTCCTTTTGAATCTTTGCCTTCTTGACTACTTTGCTAGCTTCTCTAAGTTGTTCCAAATACAGATACCTGTCTTCCTTTCTCTGTGATTTCTTGTATTTCATGAAGGCCTCCCTCTTTTTCTTCACTTTTTCAGCTACTTCCTTCGAAAACCATAGCGGTCTCCTGTTCCTTTTGCCTTTATTTACCATTTTAACAAAAAGGTTGGTTGCCTTTAAAATACCCCCTTTCAGTTTTGCCCACTGTTGTTCTACATCCCCCAGCTGTTCCCATCCCACTAACGACTCCCTGAGGTATTGGCCCATCTTCGCAAAGTTAGTCTTCCTAAAGTCTAAGATCTTCACCTTGGAATGGATTCTAACAGCCCTAGTCCTAATACTGAACCACACCATCTGGTGATCACTGGATGCAAAATGATCTCCCACTACAACATCAGAAACACTTTCACCATTGGTAAGCACCAAGTCCAGTATGGCCCCTTCACGTGTGGGGTCTGTTACCAATTGCCTGAATAGTTCTCCCTGTAGAGAATCCAGGATCTCCTTACTCCTAGATGATACTGCAGCAGGATAGTGCCAATCAACATCTGGCATATTGAAATCTCCTAGCAGTAGCACTTCCCCTTTCCTAGCAATGCTGCGTATGTCTTCAATTAACTCTCTGTCCACCTCTTCCTCTTGTGAGGGAGGTCTGTATATCACACCAATGCAAATAGATTTCTCTTTCCCTCTTTCTAGTTTAACCCACAATGCCTCCTCTCTCCCTTTTAAGCTCTGTAATTCCAAAGCTTTAATAGTAGTTTTTACATATAGTGCTACTCCTCCTCCCCTTCTTCCTACCCTGTCCTTTCTGAATAAAGTATAGCCAGGTATAGTTACATCCCAGTCATGGTTTTCTGTGAACCATGTTTCTGTAACTGCCACTAAATCTAAGTCAGCCACTCCCACCAAAGCTTCAACTTCAGAGATCTTATTTCCCATGCTACGGGCATTAATACACACTGCTTTCCATATGTTACCCCTGTTACCCATTTCCATAAAGGTATTTAATGTATCACTTACCTGGGGGCTTTCACTTACCTGGGGGCTTTCTTCACCCATCCCCAACGAATCTAGTTTAAAGCCCTCTTCAGTAGATTAGCCAGTCTACTACCAAAGATGTGTTGACCTTTCTTGGACAGATGGATGCCATCTCTGCTCTGCAACCCTTGGAACAGCATCCCATGGTCTAGGAAACCAAAACGCTCTCGAAGACACCATCCACGCAGCCATGCATTAATCTCCAGGATGCGAGCCTCTCTGCCTTGGCCTTTACCCTCAACAGGGAGGATTGAAGAGAACACCACCTGTGCACCTACCTGCTTTACCCTCTGTCCCAGAGCCATGAAGTCACTTTTGATACGTTCCGAGGTATACCTGGCAGTATCATTTGTTCCAACATGGATTAGCAACATTGGGTAATAGTCAGTGGGCTTGATGAGTCTCGGCAAATTCTCCGTAACATTTTGGATCTTGGCACCAGGCAGACAGCATACCTCTCTGGACATCAAGTCTGGTCGGCAGATGGACGCCTCAGTACCCCTCAGAAGAGAGTCTCCAACCACCACTACCCTTCGTTTCCTTCTGGTCACTGATTCTGCAACTATGGGGTACTTGAACTCTGGTTCTTCCCTTTCCAGGGATGCTTTCACCTCCTCCACTTCCAGGGCTGCATAATGGTTCTTCAATTCAAGGGCTGGAGAAGTTGGATTGGTGATTTTGCAGGCTCTGGTGACTTTTGTCCAACCATCGACATTCTGTTGACACCCATCTTCTCCTGTGCTGGAGAGCCTGGTTGCTGCAAGCAGCATCTCATCCTCCACTTGTTTCCTCAGAGCTTCAGCATGCAGGCACCCTGCACATGGAACTGGTTCTTCAACTGGCAATAGGGCCTCTGTCTGGACCGAGGCAGAAGCTGTAACGGGGGCAACAGCTTTAGCTGCCGGCTACTGCCGAATATGGATACCCAACTTCGCGCTCTTGGCAAAGCCATTGTACCAAGCCTCCAAAGGAGTGGAACGATCTCCCATGGAATGGGGCCCAGAACAGGATAAAGCGTTCACATCGTTGAAAGCAGTTTTGATGTCATCACCAGCCTTGGGTCTACCAGATGTACAGAAGCCATTTCGCCTGTATGTCCATGAGTCAAGTGAAGATGCTCTGGGTGTATTGACCCAAACCCTTGGATCTTGGCAGCAACCTGTAGTCTATCTATCAAAACAATTGGATCCTGTTGCAAAAGGATGCCTGAGAGCCATTGCAGCCACAGCCCTCTTGGTGAGCGAAGCCGACAAGCTCACCTTAGGTCAGAGTCTCCAGGTTACAGTGCCACACTCTGTCCTAACCCTCATGGAACATAAAGGAAATTACTGGTTCACGAATTCCCGCATGCTAAAGTACCAAAGCATGCTGTGCGAAAACCCTCGATTACAGTTGATTATCAGTCAAGCTCTGAACCCCGCTACACTATTACCAGTTGGTCCAGGTCCACCCAACCATGATTGATTGGAAGTAATGGATACTGTGTTCTCCAGTTGCCCTGATCTAACCGATCTTCCACTGAACAACCCTGAACAGACTTTCTTTGTGGATGGAAGCAGTCTTGTCATCAACGGACAACGTCATGCTGGCTATGCAGTAGTGACCCTGGACATGGTAGTTGAATCTTCAGCTTTGCCCTCAGGAACCTCAGCACAGGAGGCTGAACTGATAGCCCTCACTAGGGCACTGATAATAGAAACAGGGCTCCACTTGAATGTATACACAGACTCCAGCCCCCAGGTCCAACTGTAATCCCTGAATCATTGGGCCTAGCCTTTGTCCATGCTTTTCACCAAGCCACACATTATAGGAAAAACAACTATAGAAAAAGCTTTTAGGCTCCATTTCTATATCCCGCTGCTAGAGGATATGAGTCAGATTGGATCCGAAATCACTAGACAAGAGCTGTTGGCTTTAGGTTCTGTCTTACAGAGTCTCCACGTTTGGGTACTAATGTAGAATCTACAGCCCTACTCCTGCCACCACCGGAAGCTGGTAGGTCCATGTACGGCAGAAGCTTGAGGAACCTACAGCCCTACTCCTGTCACCCACCGGAAGCTGACAGGTCTATGTACGGCGGAAGCAGTGGAAGAAAAGAACTTAAGTGATAGCTATGTGTTTGCTTCTCCCATGTTTCCTACCCCTTTGCTTGCGAATGTTTACCTCAATCATAGACAATAGTACTGTAGAACGTAAGGCAGCAGCCAGAGTGTAAGCCATCTGGCAGTATCAGGTTATACCCCAAAATGAAGTATCAGTTTAACAAGAGTCCCGTATGTGATTAGTTTCTCACCCTCTCTTTATTTGGGTTGAGAATAATTAAAGGGGGGAATGTGGCAGGCTAGGGCCTACAATAGCCTGTAAGCGTATGAGAGGCCTGTAAGCTAGGCCTGAGCCCCCCACCCCCACCTGAGACTAGTAGTGCTGAGAAAGACCAAAGTCAGTGAAGGTTTGAGAATCTGCCTTAAACTGCCTTAAACTGCTTTTGATAAGTTTGTATGAATCCTATATGAATCCTTTATTAAATTCTTTTATGCTGATGACAGATATGCTCCAGTGTTCTGCATTCTCACATTCTCTGAGCTAGAAATGACCTTGCAGTAGAAATGTATCTATGTCTAGAAACTAAGCCTTTGTTAGAATAGCCTGAGAAGGGGGAACAGGGTGCTAGGCCCAGAGAGGGTCCCCGATTGGATAGGTGCAGGGGGCGTTGGGACCAATAGAAAGTTTGCCTGTATCAAACTGTGAAAATTGTATATAAGGAATTTGCGTCCGTTCTCCATTGCTCAGTCATTTTTGGATGCTTTCCTGTCTGAGCCTTGTGCACAATAAATTGGCTTGGACCCTGCAATTGACTCCTGATATTATTTATTGCATGCTTATCAGCTGCTACACTATAGGCTACGTAATAGCAAAGCACTCCTCAAATGACACTTCTACTTTCTCTTAGAGAACTCTCATGGAATCTTCAACCAATGTCACTTGCTTCACTACCTGGCAATACTTCTCAATCAGTACTGTCCAGTGCCACACAAAATCAGGGTTATCATTTACTTAGCCTGATTTTCATATAGTCCTAATAGCAATTCCACTCTCAAAAACTATTTCTCACATATTGGTACCTTTTTACTGGCAAAAATTGTACATCTTTCCAGACACAGCACAACACACTTCTGCTTTCTTTCACTGTCCAAGCTCTTCTACAACTATATTTTTGCCTGTTGCCAAGGTTACGGTGACTCTTCTGACATCACCTATTTGCATTCCAGAGCCGCTAACCAATCACAGGCATGCTTTAGGAATATGCAAGTGATGCATTAAAATATGTTTTGAATTCTGCAAAAATCAGTTTTCTTTTCAACTGTATTTTCCCATTAAAGTGAATGGCAAAACCTTAGCTTGGAAGTTTTGCACATTAAAGACTTTCCAAAATAGTCCAAAATCTATAATCCTATTCAGTTTATCTAACTTAAATACTCTATTATTTCCAAATTTAAATTCATACATTTTTCCTTCATAAAATCACCCAAGATTTGTCCAATTTACATAACAAGTATATTTATATTTACTTAGAACTCCAAACTATCGAGTATAATTAACAAAAATTCAAACCGGTCACCAACTTCAGCGCAGGCGCCAATGTTAACCCTCTGCCAAATATTCTGTGATTTTGCTTGAACCAAATTCGGGCAGAAAATCACTACAAGACCCTGGCTGCATTCAGGCCTCCAGACGCGAACGCGCTCGTGCCCCAAAGACATTTTTAAGCCCCCGAACCACCTAACCGGGCCACCAACAACATCTCCAACCAGTCCCAAACCCCACCAGACCCTGATCCTTGCGGCTGACTCCCCTCAAGTAAAAAAAAAAAAAATCTTTTTTTTTTCATATTTAACCCTTAGGTTACAGTTGCCCGAGTTTAAAATCAATGTTGTCCCCAACATTTTCATCCCATATTTTCATTCTTCTCATCCATCCAATATCCATCACAGCCAAATTCAGTTTGATCTTCCCTATATTAATTTCCTGGGGTTTTGCTACTAAACTTTTACTTAGATTTATTTTCTTAATACAACCTTGTATTACTTATTTAATTTAAACCATGTTAACAGTACTTTCAACAACCACATTACAATATAATTAATTCACAGATACAACAGTATTCCCCAGATTCAGAATACATACAATTCTGATTCACAATCTTACCTATCGTCTGACAAGATTGCTTCAAATTTACCAATCAGAATTGTCTGCTTAGCTCCCTTGGTTACAAAGGTACGAAGTACCTAACTTTGGTATTATATTGATATCACATTCGTTTTCTCTTCTACTATCCCAAAGTTAATTCAACTTATAATTTTCTCTTAGAAATGCTGAACACATTCCTTTATTTTCTCTAGTGGACCTATGTATCACATCCAAATCCTCTTCAGGAACACTTATGTCTTGTTGCACAGGTGTTACATTATTTAGATTGACATAGGTTCTTACCCAATACCACTTTTCAGCATTGGATACTCTTGGATTTTCCTTTTCCTCATCCAAATCTGAATCAAGGTTTACAATAGTTTTCTGTGGTTGTATTTTAATATCGGACTCTGAATGTTCAGTTTCTACTAAATATCTCTTAAGCAAATTCCTATGTATTATTTTAGTACTACCAGCCTCATTTTGAATTTTATAAACACTTTGATTGGTGCCAAATCTTTCAATCACCTCATAAATTTCTTTTTCCCAAAGGTCTTGTATTTTATGCCTCCCCGGAAAATTTTGTATTCGTAGCAACACCTTATCTCCTGGTATCAATTCCACCGTTTGGGCTTTCCAGTAAAAATTGCGCTTGATCTTCCATAATTTTTTTTTTTTAATTCTCTAGAGAAATTTCTCGGGCAACATTTAATTTCTCTCTTTGTAATGGATCCAGTGTTCAGGACTATTTACCTCATAACTGTATGTCATCTCCTCTGTTATTAATGGACAGAAGGGTAGTAGTGTCTCCACCCCTAAAAACAGATACACAGGTGCGAAACCGGTTGATGAATGTATGGAGCTGTTAAATATTTGATTTACTTCTGTAATATATTCTGACCACTTTCTCTTTTTATCTTCGGGAAAGGTTTGTAAGATGGAATGCATTGTTTTGTTAAAACGTTCACACCTCCCATTTCCTTGCGGGTGGTATGGGATGGTTCTTGTCTTAGTTATATTATACCATTTGCATAGCTCTTTGATAATTGCAGATTCAAAATTTCTACCCTGGTCTGTATGTAATCGCTCAGGGATACCATACACTGATAACCACCTCGTAATTAGCATTTTAGCAGTTGTCTTTGCAGTTTGGTTTCTGGTTGGCACTGCAATAGTGAACCTTGTGAACATATCAGTTAGGATTAAAACAGATTCATATCCTCTATTATCCTTTTCCAACACTGTAAAATCAACAGCCAAGACTTCTAGGGGTTTAGTTACGTGAAAACAACCTAATTTTTCTCTCTCTTGTGGACATGGCAATTTAGCAAAGCAACATCTAGAACAATTCCCTATCCAATTTTCAATATCTTTCTTTATGTTTACCCAGAAATGTTGTTTGCGGATGTTTTTGAAAGTGGTTTCCAGCCCAAAGTGACCAGCTTTGTTATGGAAATTAGACAATATTTCACTTTTTAAAGCATCTGGTACTACCACTTGCCATATAATATCTCCATGACGGCAATCTTCATATTTCCAATATAATATATTGTTTCTTACTACCAATCTATCTCTTTGTTTCCACAGAGTTTTCACAGTTACTGTAGCCTGTCTCCACACTTCCTCAGAGGGATTGTCCTCTACCCATCCTAACACTACTCTTATCACCGAGTCCTCTTGTTGTCTCTGAAAGACCTCTTCTTGAAGTTTTTCTATAAGCATAGATCTATTTAACACAGATAATTGCTTTATCTGTATTACTTTGTTTGGCTGGCTTTCTTTTCCCGATTTTACTGTTTTTAATCGTAAAAAATCTTTTTCTTCAGTATCTTCAACTTCAGGTTCTAGCTTTTCAGGCAGACGGGACAGGATATCTACATTCTGGTTTAGTCTCCCTGGCTTATATTCAACCGTGAAATTCAACTCCGCTAACTGGGCTAACCACCTTTGCTCAATGGCCTGAATCTTTGCGGTCTCCAAATACTTCAATGGATTGTGATCGGTGCGTAATATAAACTTCTTGTAGAGGTCACGTGATGTGGTGAGCTTGGGAGGACGTGAGTTACTCGAGCTCCGGATCCCTCTCCCCTAAAAGTGGTTATCCTGCCGTGATTTGAACTGATCCTGGGTTGCTGTGGACCTAGTGCCCTTCTGAGGATCGAGAGCTGCCCGGCGTCGCCCACACAGTAGGATGGCAGCTGCGGCAAAGGCAGGGAGAAGGGAAAAGGAACGTGTGGCAGGCCCTTCCAAGATGGTGGACTCACCCCCGAAGCCTGGGGTCGCGGTTACCTCCACTATGACGGAGGAAATCTCAGCCGCTGTCACCAATGCACTGTCCCTGCAGTTTGAAGCGCTGCATGTGAAGATGGACACCCTTCAGAGCTCTTTGGGGCTTTTAGGTACCCGTGTGCAGGAGGCTGAAACGCGTCTCTCCCATACTGAAGAGGAAGTGGAGGGACTGCGGCGGGAACTAATCACGTTGCAAAAGGAGTCCAAGGAGCATGCCATAAAGCTCGACGATCTTGAAAACAGATCGCGCCGCAATAATCATCGCTTTTTGGGAATCACTGAAACTATCCCGGATAAAGAGCTGCGGCAACATGTGGAAAACCTGTCTGCTTACCTGCTGGAGGAGGCTGAGTCGACCGGGCCCATCACAGTGGAAAGGGCCCACAGATTGGGGCCCAAGCAGCAGTCGGGAGATCGTAGACCTAGAGTGGTCCTGGCAAAATTCCTTTGCCATGTGCAGAAAGATGCGGTGTTGAGAGCGGCCAAGAAGAGAGGGATCGTGGACTGGGAAACGGCGAAAATTTGCATCACCCAGGACTACTCGGCGGCATTAAGTGCTCGCCGTAAAGCCTATGCCCCGATCTGTCAGCGTTTGATTGCAGCCCAGATACGTTTCAGCGTGCAGTATCCCGCCCGGCTCCACATCTCACACCAGAACACCCACCGAGTGTTTGAATCGGCGGCGGAGGCGGGTACCTATGTGGAGCAGCTGTTAGTGCAGGCAGAGGTGAGCCCTGCAGAAAAATAAGGACCCGGCGAAGATTCCCTGCGGTATGCTGGTTGGCCTCCTGCGGTGGAGCGGGTTGGTGTCTTCATTTCCCAATTCCTTAAGATCGGCTCTAGTCAAGTATTGTCTGGCTCCTGGGGGACAATCGTTGGGCCGGCGCTGTTGAGCCTACAGTACTTTCCGGTGAGCTGGACTGTTTGGGATCTTGAGCGGATCAGACAACATACTTATGCGCCGCTGCGCATGTTAGTTATTCGGGAGGGGCCCGCCTAACGGCTTTAAGATGGCGGGTGCTCCCGCTGCCGTTAGGTAGCTGTAACCGGCCCGTGGAGGCTAACCTGTCTGATGCGGGAGGTGGCCTGCACCGGCACGACTCATGGGGCTGGGTGCCGGGATTATGTTGCTGCCTGCCTGCTTGCACTGGCGGGCGTTCAGGGACTGCAGCTTTTGCTTTGGATCTGCTTAGGCTGCCAAGAGGTAACATGGAGAGCGGACTTGATACATTGTTAATATTCTGCATGGTATTGTATACTGTTTCCTCTATGTATATAGCTGGTTGCTACTTGTGTACACTATGTTACCTTTAACTACTTTAGAAATGTGCCCTGTGGGGTGGGGGCAGGGTAGAGTGGGGGATACTCAGGGTTTGCTGAGACAGTTTTCTTTTCCTCCCCTGCCCCTTCTTACGGAGCTTTAAAAAGCTTTCTGTGCTGGTATTTTAATTGGAGGTAAGAGTTGGTGTGGGGGGTGTACTGTAACTATGGGTTGGAAGTGGTTCCTTAAAGGGTGTTGCGGGGTCTGCAGGTATGAAAGGGTGACTGTTTGAATCCCTGGGATGCTGCCCGCTAGGGAGAGTAGGTTGGTAACCCTCCGGTAGTTCGGCCTTCTTGCCGGGCGTGGCTACTTTAGGTCCACACACCATGAACAGGAAGCCTTAGGGAGGGGGGGGGGGTCCTACTCACATCCTGAGTGGCTCTCGATGGGAGTGGGGTGGCGGTTACGGGTGGTGTTTGAGGTAGGGGTGGTAGAAGGTAGGGGGTGGGGCTTTGGGTATAAGGGGTATAGGGGAGGGGTAGTTGATGGGGGGAAGGGGGGGGCTGGCAGGAAGCACAAAGGCTCTATAGGTTCAAGTTATGCTCGGATAGTTGGAGCGACCTAAGGGGTGGGGTGGGACTCCAGGCTGGGAGGGTCCCCCCCGTTACTTGGTGTAGAACTGTTGAAATGGACTTGCTTAACCACTGTCCGACCTGAAGATTGTTTCTTGGAATGTGTGCGGGGTGGGTAACCCGATCAAACGGTACAAAGTGTTGCAGGCCTTGGCCAGGCTGCATTGCGATATCGCCATGTTACAAGAAACTCACCAGACGGCTGAAGAACATGCTAAAATGCGAAAAACCTGGGTAGGGCAGAGCTGGGGGGCCCCGGCTAAGGGGAAAAAGGGTGGAGTGGTCATACTGATTAACAGACGGCTCAGATTTGAGCTGGAAAAGGAGTATTTTGGATCCGGAGGGTAGATATATTTTGCTGTATGGTAACCTTGAAGGCAGGCCTGTTATACTAGGTAATCTGTATAGTCCTAATGTTTTGGATAGGGCGTTTTATGCTCGATTGGCATCTAGAGTGGAACAACTGCCTGAGGTCCCGGTGCTTTTGGCTGGGAACCTGAACGGAGTGTTGGATGCAGAGATGGATACGTCTGGTAGTGGGGTGGAGAGCGGACGAGTTCCCACCACCAAAGTGTTGCGAGGATTGTGCGACCGACTACGTCTTGTTGATCCTTGGCGGTTGCTGCATCCATTTGAGAGGGATTTCACCCACCAATCGCGAGCTCACGGGTCTAGCGCCCGAATTGACTATGTATTGCTCACAGAAAGGCTTTTTGCACAGGTAGGAGATGCACAGATAGGTCCTAATATGGTGTCAGATCATGCCCCAGTCTGGGTGGAGCTTGGATGGGGGAGTGTGGCGCTACGACACGTCTTTGGCGGTTCCCCATGGGGCTCTATTATGACGCTGGCTTCCGCAACCACCTTAAGCGATGTTGGCAAGACTTTATGGTTCACCATGAACGGCACCGAGATGAACCGGAGTTGCTCTGGGAAACGGCTAAGGTGGTGCTGCGCGGGGATATCATTGCCTATGTGGCGCGGAAGTGGAAGCTTTTAGCGATGCAGATTGTTCAACTGGAAAAGCAGATGTTGCGAACCCGACGTAGGTGTACCGGGGACCCGAGTGTTGTTAATAAACGTCGACTGTGGGAGTTACAAACCTCTCTTAACGAACTGCTTCACCAGCGGGCGAAGAAATCCCACATGTATTACCGGTACCAACTGTATCGATTCGGGGATAAGCCGGGGCGGCTCCTGGCGCGTTGCCTGCGGGGTTGTGGGGGTCCTCGGTCGATTGCGGCATTGCGTGACGATCAAGGTCACTTACACAAAGATAGTGCTGCCATAGCTCGGCTTCTTCGCTCCTTTTTTCAGCAACTCTATGCGAAGAGGGATGGGGCTCCATCTGAGGCGCTGGCCTACTTGGGAGCGGTGCAGTTGCCCAAGGTGACGGTAGAACAACGGGCGTGCTTGGATGCCCCGGTGACGGCGGAGGAAATCTACCGAGTCATTCAGAAGGCTAGCTGCTGTAAAACACCTGGCCCTGATGGGTTTGGGGCTGAGTTTTATAAGCTCTTGGGAGACGTAGTGCCTCCGACCCTAACGGAGGTATATCAGTGGCGCGTGGCTCAGGGGAAGTTTGGCTGGGGCACTACTCACGCATATATAACCCTCATACCTAAACCGGGAAAGGATCCTACCAAAGCGGCCTCTTACAGGCCTATTTCCCTATTGAATTTCGACTTGAAGATTCTGGCCAAAGTCTTGGCCGACCGCCTTGCATCAGTCTTGGGGGAGTTGGTGCACGAATCACAGGTCGGGTTCGTTAAGGGGCGTTATGCGGTGCGGAACTTGCGGAGGATTTTAGCGTCCCTTGAGTGGGTTCGGGAACGAGACCTCCAATTACTGTTAATCAGTTTCGATGCTGAAAAGGCATTCGACCAAGTTCAATGGGATTATTTGAAGTGTCTTTTGCCCCACTATGGACTGGGTGACCCGTTTTGCCGGATGGTGGAGTTACTCTACTCGGACCCCACCGCTGGCATCCTCTGTAATGGTGTGCTCTCAGATAAATTAAATTTGGAACGGGGTACCCGACAGGGTTGCCCGCTGTCCCCTCTATTGTTTGTCTTGACCCTGGATCCACTGATACGGAGGATAGAGGCGTCCGCGGACATTTGCGGGGTCCGGATGGGGTCCTACGGGTTCAAGGTGGCGGCCTTTGCAGATGACCTGCTTGTCCATCTTACGTGTCCCCCGCAGTCTCTGGCTTGCTTACTCGGGGAGTTCTCTTTATATGGTAAGTTCTCGGGGTTGCGCATTAACATGGATAAGTCGGAGGCCTTAGACGTGGGGGGGACTCTGCGTGCGAGTTGGCCTGGGGAATTTCCGCTCCGTTGGGCCGATGAGTCTTTTGTTTATTTGGGCATCTTATTGACCAAGCAACCGGCATCGTTATACCGTGTGAACTTTGAGCGGATTTTCTCTAAAGTTCAGGCCCAGCTGCGGGCGTGGGCGCCACTTCCACTATCCCTGTTGGGAAGAGTGGCCGCTTTAGGGATGGTGATTCTGCCCAGAGTACTGTACTGGATGCAAACTCTCCCTGTATGGTTCTTGCGGCGGGACGCACTCCATATGGAACGGGCCTTTCGAGGGTTTCTTTGGAGGGGGACCAGAGCCCGTATACCGTTGGTTAGAATGCAAGGGGGATGGCGGTCAGGGGGGATTGGAGTCCCGGACCTCTGGAAGTATGCGCTGGCATGCCAGGCGCGGCATGTTGGCGACTGGCTGGGGGAGACAGAGGTTTATACACCTCGGGGGTTGGAGGCAGCCGTGGTGGCCCCGCATTCTTTGGAGGCGGTTCTGCAGGTGCGGCAGGTGGAGCTACCGACCCGTCTGACGCGTAGTGTGTTAATACAGGCGACGCGATGCACCTGGCAACAGCTCAATAAATATTGGGATAGTGACTCTACGGTTTCCAGTTGGCTGCCTCTACGGGGCAACGTTCAATTCCTACCCGGTTCCGACTCGGTCCCGTTTCGGAAGTGGGAGCGGCTGGGTATACGGTATTTGGGGCATGTGCTCAATTCCGAGGGGGGTTGTAAGACCTTGGAGACGTTTTGTACGGAGTATGGTTTACCCCCGGGGGGCTCTGCCTTTGCATATGCGCAGGTTGCTCACTATGTCCGTTCCTTGCCTCGGCGGGAGCTTACCGCGGAGCACTCCGCGCGGATTCTTGATTTTTTGGCACTGGGGGCGGTAGCTCCGCCAACTATAGCGGATTTAAAGAAGAGGGTGGATCGGTTGGAGGCACCCCCTGACTATGCTCTGTTGGAAAGCCGATGGGCTAGAGAACTGGGCCGTGAGATCCCCCCGGGCGCTGCCAGGGAGGCACTGAGTCGGATTGCGCAGTTGGTTGAGGGCGCCAGGTGGCGTGAGATACAATTTAAGTGTATTCACCGAGCTTATTTCTCGCCGAGGCGGGCGCTTCGTAGCCGCCTCACTTCAGATGGCAGCTGCCCTAAGTGCTCCTTCCCCCTGGCGGATCTAGGCCACATGTGGTGGTGTTGCCCATCTATCCGCCGATACTGGCTGCGCATTGAGGCGTACTTAGGTGGGTTGCTGGGGCAGCGAATTTGTTGGACGGGGTTGTTAGTGGTGTTTGATCAGTTGGGACCACTCCACCCTAAGGGGAGGTGGGAGAGATTGTTGGTGCGAAAAGCCTGTCTGGTGGGGAAGGGACCTATTCTTCGCCGGTGGAGGGAGCCGGAGGTCCCTACCTTTACTGAGTGGCGCAATAGCTTCCATCAGCTGTTGCTCATGCAGCGAAGGAGTGCGATGGGGCACCCTCGGCGATGGGCCATATTTTTGCTGATTTGGATGCCCTACATTCAGAGTTTGGGACCTAAAGCCCGCAGTGAGGTCTTGAAAGTCGGATAGTGGTTGCTTGTGATTAGGTTGTGTTGCTCCAGTGACTTTTCTCTGCTGTGTGCTTCCTGCTTGGGGTGGGGGGGGAAGGGGAAGGGTGGAAGGGGAGGGGGGATTAATTCTGATATTGTATATTTGTTTTCTCCTTTGAACTGTTGTTTGCTCCCGCAGTGGTGGACAAGGTATAGCCCCACCGGGAGATGGTTATGCTGTATCCAGGAATCTCTGTGATGTTGCTGTTATTGGTTGTCTTTTTCTGTTCTTTCAATAAACAGACTTTAAAAAAAAAACTTCTTGTAGATCAGGTATTCATGGAACTTATCTGTTGCGGCTCACTTTAGTGCCAGTAACTCTAGTTTAAAGGCAGAATAATTGCTTGCATTCCATTCTGTCTTTCTGAGGCCTCGTCTGGCATATGTTATGACTCTTTCCTCCCCTGCTTGGTATTGACTCAGTATAGCTCCTAGCCCTCTGGAACTAGCATCTGTGGTTAGTATGAAAGGTTTGTCGAAAATTGGGAATGACAATACAGGAGAAGATACCAGGGTTTCTTTTAGCATTTCAAAAGCCACTTGACATTCATCGGACCAGACAACTTCATTTTTCTTGTTCTCTTTTTCAGCTTTTCCCGTGAGACAATGTAGAGGTTTTGCAATCTAAGCAAAATTAAGGACGAATCGGTGATAGAAACTTACGAAGCCCCAAAAACTGCATACTTCTGTTTTGGTTTTGGGAACCTTCCAGTACTGTATGGTTTGAATCTTTTCCAAGTCAGCTGATACTCCTTTTTTAGACACTATATAACCCAAACATTTTACTTCTTTACTCAGTAATGTACATTTGTTTGGGTTTCATTTGAGCCCACATTCTTCTAAATGCTGAAATACTTTTCCTAAACATTCCAAATGTTTCTCAAAAGTTGGTGCATATATAAGGATATCATCTAAATATAAGAGTAAGATGTCAAATATGTATTCATCCAGTACAGTCTCCATTAATCTTTGAAAGCTAGCAGGTGCATTACAAAGTCCAAAGGGCATCCTTGTCCACTTGAAAAGTCCAAACGGAGTAGTGACGGCAGTCTTCTCAATATCTTCCGAGGCCATTCCCAACTGGAAGTAACCAGAGGTTAAATCTAATGACGTAAACCAAGTCGAAGTTCCTAATACATCCAATGCTTCATCAATCCTTGGCAGTGGGTAAGTGTATTTAATGGTAGCAGCATTAAGTTTACGAAAATCACAGCAGAAACGAAGACTTCCATCCTTCTTTTTAATGATTACCACTGGACTGGCCCACGGACTACAACTTTTGCGAAGGATCCCTTGTTGCACTTCCCATTGATGTGTTCTTTAAATTCTTCAAATAAATGTGGAGATACCCTACGGCAAGGCTGCTTGATGGGTAGTGTATTTCCCATTTTTATTTTATGTTCTACTATATTTGTGAACCCAATATCACTATCAATTGTCTTAATTGCTCTGCTTGCTGTTCATTCAATGAATTCCAATCAATTTTAAGTTTTGACAAGCACTTTTCCCAATTGCTTTCACTAATCGACTCTGAATTCTTTAACTGTTTCAGCTCCATGATCTCAGCCGGTTTACTTATCTCCGCTACTCTCATCCTAGGATGTAAGGTTATGTCTTGCTCTCCTATGTTGATCACCCGAAGAGGCACTCTTCCTGCTGTTTGCTGCACCAAAACTTTAGCCACCATTAGTTTGTTCGGGATACTTGCAGTCGGAGTAGCTGTTACTACCAATGGGCCATCCCATTTCCTAACACTATTACATCTCCCTAGGATAATTTTTTTCAGAACATGCAGGTACCAGCTGTCCTACCCTTCCCAAGCCTTTGACAAAACCCACATTAGGCTCTATTTGTTTCTTCTGTGCGCATATCTCCGTTATTACTCTTAAAAGTTTTACTGTTTCGAGAGTGAAACAGGATAAGTCTCGGAATAACCCCTCTAGGTGTGTCAAAACATTCATACCCACTATTCCTTGGGCAGCACTTTCTTCCATTCTTCCTTCTTTAAAGTTATCTTGCACCACAAAAATGCATCGTTGTGATATTACTTGTCCAAGACACTGCACGGTTGCATGTATATATCCTAATACTGGTAGCTCTGTCCCATTCATTGCAATCAATTTTAGTTGGGAGGCATCTTGCAATTGATTTGGGCTCGGAAAATTTTTGTAATAAAAACTAGCCAATATTGTCGATACGCTTGATCCCGTATGCAGTGTACAGGTTACTTCAATTCCATTGATTTTTACTTTTACCAATGGACTAGATCCCACAGCCTTTTCTCCAAATAATTTGTCTTCCTGCCCATCTCCCTTACGTTCTGTCATTTGTCTTCTCATGGTAGCCTTCCTTTCAGTTTCTCTTTCTGCAGCTTCACTTAAATGACTTCTCCGAAGAGATTCATTATTATCACTTTGCGTATTAACATTACTGCAACTACTATTTCCACTATCTGATGGAGCTGTACGAGGAAATTTTTCATTCCTACAATAACAAGCAATGTGTCCTGATTCATGACATTTGAAACATATTTTTTGTCCTGTCGATAAACTACTAGAAGCTTCTCTAGCCAGGAATTCACCTCTGTTCTCTCTATAACCGATATTTCCATTACCATCATATTCGCTTCTCACATCCCTATTCCACCTTTCCCGTCTCTGTATGTCCCATTCGCGTTCTTGCCTTTCTGTCCACTGTGTAAATAATCTTGTTAACTGCCCAATCATAGCTGCAGCTGTATCTCCACCCGCTGTTCCATCTCCTGCATCTTCCCTCAGTCTCTGTAGTATTTTCTTAGGTTCTATCATTGTCGGGACTCTCTCCTCTCCAGCCCACCTTATGGCAGTGTATAACAAATCCGTGAATCCCATATTCGGATTATCCTCATGCCTCTTTGTTATTTCTCTTCTTAGTGCAGCATCCCTTAATCCTAAAATGAACTGCTCTTTCAATGTCTCTTCTGGTGTTCCCATTCTTGTTTATGTTTATGTTTATTTAAAATTTGATATACCACCCATACCAAAAAAGGTGTCTGGGTGGTTTACAATTAAAGTTACAAGGCTGCGGAAAACAGGAAAGGAACGCCATTATTAAAATATTAAAGAGGAAAGAAGGCAGAAACAGGAATAAAACAAGGACATGACTACAAGGGTGGGACAGGAGGAGAGCAAGATCTCTTTAATATAATGTCCATTTTCTGCTGTAATTTATATCCGTACACTTGTATGGTCTCCTTATCTTCTTGTTTTGCATTGTAGAATTCTTGAATCCTCAATCCCAATGCCACCTTATCTCCATACACTTGGCATAGCATATCAAAAATTTCATCCACCGTACATTCTCTCAGTAAGGAATATTTAACTGTGTCCACCGCCAAGCCTTTTAAATGGTCACGAATCACATCCACTTGGTCCTCTGGTGAGATCTTTAGAATTCTCATTCTAATTCTAACTTTCTCAATCCAATCTTCTACATTCAGATCTGACATCTCCTTCTGAAACCCCGAAAATTCTGGGATCATCTTATCTTGCGGGATCACCACTGTATTCATAATTATCTGAGGCTTCATTCCACCATTTCCGGCTTCCGCATCCATTGTTCAATTACTTCTTCTTTTCACCTCAGGAGATAAGTATGCTTACCAAACAAAATTTTCCCCACTCTTTCCCACTAAGAATAAAACTTCAAACACAATACAATCCAATTTTTTATTTCACTGCTCCGCAGTGTCTGCTGAAACTTTCAATGTTGATTAATCATTGTATAATAAATGTCTTTAACCAAAAATTCAGAGTCTTTAATACCTAATACCAAATTCAACTACTTATTTACCCTGTTCTTAAGCCTGAAACTTGTCAGAAAATCCTGCTGACTACGCCAAATTTATATAACCTTGCTGTGTCTGAGTTCACCTTCACCTCTAGTTATGATGGTGGTAGTCGTGGCCAAGAAGTGACATAAACCCAGACAACAAGGCAAAAATAAACTAACCTCATTCACTGTTCAGAGCAAAATGAAGGACATAAACTAAAAGGATTTCTTGAACTCAAGTTCCAAGTGATAAGTATAACAATTTTATTTGTTATTATAGATGGTTATACCTAATAACAGATTTAATTTACATTGCATTCAGAATCTTTTTCTTTGTTTTTTTTAAAACCTGAACATTTATATAATGTTTATCTTTACAGAAAACTTCATACAGAACTTCTATCAACTTCTACTCACAGGTATGTATCTATTTTCCTTCTTCTCACAAAACAGAGTCTCTATGAGCACTTAACTCTCCGTAGTTGCAGTAGTTGTTGGTATCTGTAGCTGTAGAACTTTCTTGATAGATTTGATGACTTTGGTATTCCTTTCGTGGGAGCTCTTGTGGATGTAAACGCCGGTGTTGCTCAGCTGACGGTAGTTCCCGAACACCCACCTACTACCTAAGCTTTAAATAAACCAAAAATAGAAAACCCTATCTATCTTACAAACCAGCGAACAATCACTGTAAAACTATTCAATACAGATTTAAAATTCCCTAACTGACTAAATAAAACAAAGTATAATTAATGTCCCTAAATAATGAAGCCTATTCTTTACTGTTTCTCCTAACTACTAACAGAGCTTCATTTAAGAATTCACTTCCCAAGACAATGCACTCATTCATCAATCTCATTATATGGTTTCAGGCATATTTCTCATCATCAACAACGTCAGTCACTTACTGTGCAGGTAGCCTTTCACTTTAAGAGTTCAGGCACACCATACTATAGGCTACGTAATAGCAAAGCAGTCCTCAAATGACACTTCTACTTCCTCTTAGTCTCTTTCTCTTAGAGAACTCTCATGGAATCTTCAACCAATGTCACTTGCTTCACTACCTGGCAATACTTCTCAATCAGTACTGTCCAGTGCCAAACAAAATCAGGGTTATCATTTACTTAGCCTGATTTTCATATAGTCCTAATAGCAATTCCACTCTCAAAAACTATTTCTCACATATTGGTACCTTTTTACTGGCAAAAATTGTACATCTTTCCAGACACAGCACAACACACTTCTGCTTTCTTTCACTGTCCAAGCTCTTCTACAACTATATTTTTGCCTGTTGCCAAGGTTACGGTGACTCTTCTGACATCACCTATTTGCATTCCAGAGCCACTAACCAATCACAGGCATGCTTTAGGAATATGCAAATGAGACATTAAAATATGTTTTGAATTCTACAAAAATCAGTTTTCTTTTCAACTGTATTTTCCCATTAAAGTGAATGGAAAAACCTTAGCTTGGAAGTTTTGCACATTAAAGATTTCCAAAATAGTCCAAAATCTATAATCCTATTCAGTTTATCTAACTTAAATACTCTATTATTTCCAAATTTAAATTCATACATTTTTCTAGGCATTGTACATTTTCCTTCATAAAATCACCCAAAACTTTGTCCAATTTACTTAACAAGTATATTCATATTTACTTAGAACTCCAAACTATCAAGTATAATTAACAAAAATTCAAACCAGTCACCAACTTCAGTGCAGGCGCCAATGTTAACCCTCTCCCAAATATTCTGTTATTTTGCTGGAACCAAATTCAGGCAGAAAATCACTACAAGACCCTGGCTGCATTCAGGCCTCCAGACGCAAATGTTTGCGTGCCCCAAAGACATTTTTTAAGCCCCCGAACCACCTAACTGGGCCATCAACAACATCTCCAATCGGTCCCTAACCCCGCCAGATCCTGATCCTCGTGGCTGACTTCCCTCAGGTAAAAAAAAATTTATTTATTTTTTTCATATTAAACCCTTAGGTTACATTATATACAGCTTATTGTGTCTGTTTACTGTACAGACGTGATGCTCTGCATTGATTTACAAACTGAGCATTGCATGTCTGTGCAGTCCTATTTATCCCCTGAGGTAACGACACTCACATTGCCCCGTTATATTTGGAGTGCGGCAGTGTGAGGGTCCATTTTCTTCCTTCATTAGTGCATTCCGTGTACCATGATTATGTGTAAGGACACTGTATCCACACCAACCAGTGCAGGGGGACCTTCTGCATAGTGTCATCTCTGCATGTTTCTGCAGATGGTTTCTTTTGAATTCTCTGTGTTCATGTGCCTCTGCTACCTGTTAGCATATCCTCATTGTGCATTTGACGATTGTTTAGGGTTACATTGTTGCAGCTTTGATTCCTATATCAGGCATTATGTGACAACTGTAACATAAATTTTGATATGTGTGTTTAAACTTTCACACTTTTGACAGCATATGCTTTTTCATTTGTGTGTCTCCAGTGTTGACAGAAAGATATGTTTTAAGGAACAGATCATGATTGATGTGTGTTGGGCCCTCATCATGTACCACCTACTGTCTACATGCACTCATATGTAAGTAACACATTTGGGGCATGCAGCAGCATGTGGGGGGTGGGGGCCTAATGCATACTGCACACCATGCACCTGATGCACATTATCTCTCCTGCCCATCATTTGTAGACGAGCCAGTGACCTTTCTGTATGATGTGGGTTGCTGCCCTGCAAAATGCGTTTCCGTTTTTCACCTGGGATCCACTTACCTTGATATTATGATGGCGGTATCTACACTATCTGTGATGATTAACCAAAATAAAAATATGTGTTTGACGTACATTTGTCTCTGCTGCTGCTTGATCACACTGACACTTGTATTTAATGATTTCCTGGTCATGTACATGGCCCACCTGTGCTCACATCCTTGTACGGTGGCAGCTGTCTATCTGCCAGCTGTTTGCCACATCACTGGATGTTACAGGTTCCCATACACACCTTCCCTTTGAGGTACTATTTTTGCATTGTGCACAGTGTGCTCATTGTGGTTGTTTGGGATAGTGGTTACAGACATGTGTTATAGCAACATAGGTTGTAGGTTTGATCCTCACATGGGGTTTCCTTTCTTTTTCTGTTGTGCTAACATGACCATTAGGTACCTGCAGGTTCATCACCTATGCATACACCCTTCCATCTCTTCATTGTACAGCAAAGTGTGCCCTCTCTGCTGCCTATCCCTCACATATTAGCTGTTACATATGTTTCTTTCTTTATAGTGTTTACATGGCAATCCACTTGGGGAATTGGCATTGCTGCAGTTCAGCTGGTCTTTGGCACACCTGTTTGCAGGTTCTATTCTCTCCTGTTCTGTTCCAAATTTTGCCCTGCTCCACAGAGCATCCCCTGCCGCCCTTTGGGTTTAGGTTCTTTCCTCTTTTGAATGCTGTACCCACTGCATAACATTTCATTGTATGTTTGTGCTTGTAGCTATATGTGGCTCTGGTCCCAATTACAGACTATGATCTGATCTGTACACACCAGATCTGCATGTGCATTTTATCATGGTTACTGTTGGGGGTTTGCCTATCCTGGCAGCCAGCAGGCTTCTTGTGTGATGCCCTGCAGTATTCTTGTATGCAGCCTTTACTAATGACCTCACGTTGGTGGTGTGGCCTACCAGTTTGTGCATTGCCATTTGTGCTAATGGTTATAGGTTTGATTCCTCTCTGTTCTCTTTCATTTGTATGCCTGTCCTGCATAGCTACCTTTCATTCCTGTGACAGTCATATCTGTGCAGATCTGTGCTTTTAGCACATTGTACCCTTATCACAGTTGTCACCCATCCTTCTGTCCATCTATGTGTGTCTGCCAGCTGTGTGTCGTCCTACCCTGATATGCATGTTGCTACCCCACGTCCTGCACTGCTACACATTTCTGCATTGCAGCTCTCCCTGCTTGCCTCTCCTGTGTGTGCTCTGCATAGCACTGCTACTCCGCTGCCGTCCTGTCATTACACCTATCCTGCCACTTCTACCTCCTCTGCTGAACACGTCTTCCCATCCTCTTCCACACACTGTCATTATTGCATGGTACATTACCATCACTCTGTGCATCGCTACAGCTGCCCCGATATGTTTGTCCATTTTTCCAGCTGCCACATCGGCTGGACACAGATTTGTCTGGTCCATCAGCTCAGATCTACTTCCTTCCATTACTTGTGCATTGTCTTTCCTTGTTGCTCTGTGCAGTGTTAGGGTTACATCTGTGTTTGGCTCATACCTCTCTTGCTTTTCAAATTGTTGGACCTTACTGCCCTTGGCCAACATTTTTGGGTTCATCTATACGTCCTTGGGACATCTTAAGCCACACCTTAGATTCAGCTAGCTTATGGGGTGCCTACTATGGTGCCTTGGGAGTTGGCAACCTTTCGACATGGCCTCGGGGGCAAATTATAACTCGCCTTGGCTGACGTGGTGGTTTAGGTTGTGCCTTCTGGTGCGCCCTAAAAGGTGCATTAGTTTATGGCACTGGGGTGCAGGTATTTTTAGCTGGCAGCACAGCCAGCTTGTTGTACTGTTGCAAGCAGGAAAAGGAATTGCCTCGGCCAACCTTATTCATTAGGCCCACTGGGGGATTGAACTCATGACCCCTGTTTCATCAGTCAATGTATTATTTTATTTATTTATTTATTTAACAGTTGCTTATATACCGCTACCTTCCACAGATCAGGTGCGGTTTACAATGAACGAAAAATGAACAGAGTAACAGATCTGTTTTACATGAAACATTAGTTAACTAGCTACAAGTTTGCTAAATACATTAAACAAGATTGAACTGTGTATGGTAAATAATATGTTCTATAACAAACGAACTATTACATATTTCGAACTATTTACATATTTCAATTTACAGGATTTACAAATAGTTATTAAATCAACTTTAAATTATAGTTTAATTGAGGAAAAAAATTGGAATTGGTATTCGCTGAGATATCTATTAGCCATTTCCTGTTAGTGGTAAGGTATTTTCTAGTGTGCCGAAATGGGAGATCAACGAATATGTTTTCAATTTCTTGCTGAGCTCCTTTGCATCATTTAATGCTCTTATTTCTTCAGGGAGGGAGTACCATAGGGTGGGAGCTGCATGCGAAAACGCTTTTTTATTAGTTGTTTTTTTGGTAGCTGTGAAATCTTTTGGGATCCTGATTTTATTCGTGTGGGCTCTCCGTAGCGCTGTTTTAGATGTGTCTTTAGTGATAAGTTTTGTTAAAGAGACTGGGGCCATGTTATTTAATGTCTTAAATGTAGTGATAATCAATTTGTGCTTTATTCTGGATTGTATTGGGAGCCAGTGTAGGTTTGCGAGTATAGGTGTAATGTGTTCAAATGGTGGAACCTTCATTACAATTCTTGCTGCTGCATTTTGGGCAAGTTGGAGTCTCTTAATATTTTGTTTTGTTGTGCCTAGTAGAGTGAGATTGGCGAAATCAAAGTGTGGCGTAATGATAGCTTGAATAATGTTCAGAAAATCGTGTAGAAGTACAAGTGGACGTAATTGCTTTAACATTTTGAGCTTAAAGTAGACTTTTTTAGTAATGTTTCTAATATGTGTGTCCATACTAAGGTGTGTGTCAAGGGTGACACCTAGGTATTTTACTTCGTTTTTTATAGTAATGTTGTGATTTTGGAGAGTGATGTGTGTTGGATGTATGTATGATTGATTTTTAGTTACTATTAAAATATCAGTTTTAGAATGATTGATATGGAGATTGTGATCTTTTAGCCAGATTGTTAATTCAGAGAAGCATTCTGTTAACAGTTGTAATGGGAGTGTTGGGATTGTGAATGGTATGTACATCATCATATCGTCTGCATATATGTGATAGAGGATTTTAAATTTTTTGAAAATGTCGCAGACTGATTGAATATAGATATTAAATAGGAGGGAAGAGAGGGCGGAGCCTTGGGGGAGACCAATTTCCTGTTTGTATGTTTTAGAAGTTTGTGTGTTAGTTCGGACGGTTTGGGTTCGATCAGTTAGATATGAGGTGAACCAATTATGTACAGTTGAGTGGATTCCTATTTGTTTTAATCTGTTAAGCATTACAGCATGGTGTACACTGTCAAACGCTGCAGAGATGTCTAGAAAGAGGAGAATGAAGGCTTGTTTAGGGTTATCGATACCTCTTATTAAGGTATCAAGAAGTACTGTTAAAAGAGTGTCTACACCATGATAGGGACAAAAGCCATATTGTTGGTCATCAAGGGGGGCTGAGTTTTCTATGTGGTCCTGTGTTTGAGTTTGAACGACCTTTTCAATTAGTTTAGCCATAAATGGAATGCTAGAGATAGGTCTGTAGGAATTAGGTGATGTTTTGTCGAGGGTGTTATTTTTGATTATCGGTCGGATTTGAGCATGTTTGAGGGAAGGTGGTAAGTACCCTTGGCGCAGCGAAAGATTGACTATAGGAAGGGTAAAGGGGGATAGTGTAGGGAGAGTATGCTTAATCCAGTTTACCGGACATGGATCAAGTTGAGAAGTCGTAGTGTTCAAGTTTGAAATTGTATTCTTGAAAGTGTCTTTAGTTATAGGGTGGAAGTCGGACCATTTTTCCATTTGATGTTGGTGGGAAAGGGATAGAGGATTTGGTGTGAATGCAAAAGTTTTTGATTTATTTATGTAGTGGCTGGTTAGAGTCTGTGCAGAGATATCGACAATTTCATTGCTGGTCCCATATGAGTTATTAGTTAAGTTTTGGACGATGCTGAAAAGTTCTCTAGCCTATTAATGGATTTGGTTAGTATAGTTGAGTGGTAATTTTTCTTTGCGCCGTCTGAAGCTTCTTTGTACTTTTTAAGGTAGCTGTGATAAGCATCATATAAAGGGGTAGATTTGGTTTTGCGCCATTTGGATTCAATATTCCTCAAATCTCTCTTCATTCGTTTTAAGGTGCTGTTGAACCAGGGGGCATTACCCATTCTATAGCGGTGTTTTTTCTTGGTGGATTGTTTATATGTAGCTGCATTATTAATTGTATTGTGCCAAGTTGCGACTGCTTCATCTAGGTCAGTTGGTAATAATGTGAGATAGGGAATAGTTAGATCGATGAATTCATCAGCGTTAAACTTTGTGAATCTAGGTGGATGGGTTATTTGTAAGTTATTTTTGTTGTTTCTTCCAGTGTAGGCTAAGGTAAATTTGATCTGGTGATGGTCTCGAGCGATGACCGGTTAAAATATTTTTGGAATACTTCCGGTAGAAAGACTATGTCAAGGGTTCCACCTTTATTGTGGGTCTTTGTATTAATGATTTGGAGGAAACCTATATCGACTAATGATTAACCATTGTGCTACACCTCTATTGCTGTGTTTACAAGTCAGCATGCCTAATTAAGGTTAACGCGCGGTAACGTGCGCAGCTCCCTCTATCGCGTGATAATGTACGCGGCGCACTTTATCGCACGATAATATGTGATTGCTACATTAAGAGCGGAACGCCCACTCCTTTTATGCCATCCTGCACATTATCGCTGGGCGCACGTTAAGACGGTTTAGTAAACATACCCCTTAGATGCAAAAGCAGGAAAGGTTTGTAGCATATGACGTTCATACTTTGAAACGTTAGTGATCTTCCATGATAAATTAGAGAAAGTAATTGGGCAAACTAATTTGTTTTGTTCTTTTCTTATCTTAGAGAAGAGATCTGCAATCTGTAGTTTTAGCTCTACTGTATGTTTGTTGAATACATGTTTCAGGATAGCTTCTCTCTTTAAATATCTTGTGCATTTCATGAGCATTCATGACAAAAATTAAGGCATTTGAACAGACCCTTCTTAAAAACTGGCTAGTGGGGGGGGGGAGGGGGGGCGCTAGTGAGTCATGGAAAGATGGCAGCAAGATAAGAGAGTTCCGTGCCCAGGAACCCCTATTGCATCGAGAGCAGGGGTAGAAATGCTCTCTAACATTTGCTTTGAAGCTCTAGGGCTTTAGGAATTATTGCTGCTAACCCTAGCCCTTCTGTAGCAATGATCGGCAGTCCTGTGTCACCTTAACGGCAGTGAATGAAAACACCCGTAAAGTTGAGTGCATGGTCACTGTCCGAGATGGAACCCCAATGAGCCTTTGCCAGGCGGAGAACCCCTGCAGGACTTAGCTGGTCTGTGCCATCTCCCGTGTTGCATAATCCATGTTCCCTGTAAAATAGTTATCTCCAAGTTATAATGCCCTGTTTAATGTAATTTCAGTTTGTTCAATGTAAACCAACTTGATATCATGAAAGGCTGTATATAAGAAATGTTAAATAAATAAAATCCTGAATTCAGTGCTTCCACTATTGCTTTGGGGTGTCTTATGGCTTGCAATCTGTCCTGCTAACTGGTGCGAGATGAGGGAGAGAGCCGGCGTTTGATTATATATACCTGTGGGTCCCGGGTGTGCTGTGTGAAGCTGTTCCTTCAAACGGAGGGTGAGACTGAGGCTGGAGGGAGCGTAGGAGCATCAGTGAAGCCCTTTCCTTTACATTTGGCTGCCTTGCTGCGGACCGAAGATCTTGTGCGGATGCTGCCATCGCCACGCTGCATTGGAACACATCCGTGAAACTCAGAACATCGTATGAACGGGAGGTGAATATTTCAGACGGCGCCTTGAAGAAATTGTTTTGTGTAGATCTGCCTGGATTGTTGGCTCCTTCCAGTTGATATGTCTGATCTATCTCCATGTTGCTTGGCTGAAGCCCTGGATAATGTTAAATAGCTGTTGTACTGTTGGTATAATCTACTTGCTTGCAACACTTTAGTGAAACCTTGGGTAATTAACAGGCTTGGAGTTCCACCTAGTGGCAGACAGTGGGACTTGCTCAGCCAGAATCTGCATGTGCCTAGCTCCCCTTGATTTCATAGCTGATGAAGCAATTACAGCCTGCTAAAAGTTTTTGATAGTGCCCTGATGACATTATCGGTGTGAATGTTGGCTTAAGATAATTTATCTACAGTTTTTAAGAGGCAAACAGCTTCAAAAGGTACCTATCTAAGTTGGAACGTTGATAAAAACTGTAAGCACAGTGCTGGGAGGAGCTGAAAACCAATGGCTATAAAAATTAGGGGGATAGAGGCCAAAGACCCTCACTTGGTTTGCAGCTTGTCGTGCTGTGAGGGCTTGTGTGCATCAGTGATGCTGAGAGCTAAACTATCGGTAGTTTAACTACTGGCAGGGTCTCCCAAGATGGACAGGTCTCAGCTGAGATGCCAGACCAAGACAAACCACCCATCTGGGCAGCAGCAGAATGGGATAGTGTTGAAGGCGGAGGATCACATTTCTGTGACAACGGCAACAACACCAAACTTAAACTGCGCGGAAGAAAGGCCCGGCAATCTACTTCTGTATCTTGCCATGAAAACCCAATGGATAGTTACAACAAAACAAATTGTGCTGTAGTGCTGGAAGATGAGACCCCCAGGTTGGAAGGCACTCAACTAGCTACTGGGGAAGAGCTGAAGACTTTTCAGAGTAAAGCCAGCATTTATGATGTGGTTGGATCAAAGCCCTCGGGACGTCTGACTGCTGATGTAGCTGCGCATGAAATGAGAGTCAGAAGCTGTAAAGATGTCTTACACATTGGAACATGGAACGTACGAAGCATGAACCAAGGGAAGTTGGAGGTGGTCAAGAATGAAATGGAACGTGTACAACTTGATCTGTTGGGTGTCAGCGAACTGAAATGGACTGACATGGGGCACTTTGCATCAGATGATCACATGGTCTACTATGCTGGAAATGAAAGACAAAGAAGAAATGGTGTTGCATTTATAATAAAGAAGAAACTTGCAAGAACTGTAATGAAATACAATGCAGTCAGCGAACGCTTAATCTCTATTCGTCTACGAGGAATGCCTATCAACACAACTATAATTCAAGTATATGCCCCAACAACAGCTGCAGAAGAGAATGAAATTGAAGAGTTCTATGAACAAGTACAAGCTGAAATTGACAGAACATGCAAACAGGATATCCTGATAGTCATGGGTGATTTTAACGCAAAGGTTGGCAACAAAGAAGAAGACAAAGTAGTTGGAAAATATGGACTTGGCAACAGAAATGAAGCTGGAGAAAGACTGATAGAATTCTGCAAGACCAACGATCTATTCATCTCGAGCACCTTCTTCCAGCAACACAAGCGGCGACTGTACACATGGACTTCACCCAATGGATTGTATAAAAATCAAATTGACTACATCTGTGGAAGTCAACAATGGAAAAGCTCTATAACATCAACAAAGACAAAACCTGGAGCTGACTGTGGTACAGATCATCAACTACTAGTATGCAAACTCAAGCTAAAGCTGAAAAAGAGCAAACCACTCATGAATGCAGCAAAATATGACCTTGTGAATATACCACTGGAATTTAAAGACTGCCTGCAAAATCGATTTGCTGCTTTAGATACAAATGATAGAGTTCCAGAAGAGTTATGGAATGACATCAAGAAGGTTGTGTTGGAAGAAAGCGAGAAGTCTCTACAAAAGGTAAAAAAAAAAAAAACGGCTAAAATGGATGACGGAAGAAACTCTGAAAATTGTCCAGAAACGCAGAGAAGCTAAAGCCAGAGGAGAAAGAAAGACAATCACAGAACTCAACAGAGATTTCCAACGTGCAGCAAGACAGGACAAGGAAAAGTACTACAATGACGCATGCAAGGAAATAGAAGCAGAAACTATTAGAGGAAGAACAAGATCAGCTTTCCTAAAGCTACGAGAGTGAAAGATAAAGTTCCAGCCTCGAATTGGAATGTTACAAGATGCTCAAGGTTCTATGTTGAATGATGCTGAGAAGATCAAGAAAAGATGGAAGGAATATACAGAGTTTTTATATGATAAAGATCAAGTGGACCAACAGACGTTTCAAACTGTACCTTATGATCTGGAACCATTGGTGATGAAAGAAGAAGTTGAAGCAGCATTGAAAGCCTTATCAAAGAACAAAGCACCAGACATTGATTGCATTCCCATAGAAGTATTACAGCAATCTGATGCAGCTATTACCATACTTACAAGGCTCTGCCAAGAAATATGGAAGACAGGATCATGGCCAACTGACTGGAAAAGATCTGTGTTTATACCAATACTAAAGAAAGGTGATCCAACTGACTGTGGAAATTATCGCACAGTCGCTCTGATCCCACATGCCAGCAAGATTCTACTGAAGATTATTCAAAAGAGACTACAATCATACCTGGAACAAGAACTACCTGAAGTGCAAGCAAAGTTCAGAAAAGGGCGAGGAACGAGAGACATCATTGCGGATGTGAGATGGATCCTTGAAAAGACTAAAGAATACCAAAAGGATATCTATTTGTGCTTTATCGACTACAGCAAAGCTTTTGACTGTGTAAACCATGAGAAACTCTGGGCCACATTAAGAAGCATGGGTATACCAGAACACCTGATCGTTCTCTTGCACAATCTGTACATTGATCAAGAAGCAACAGTTCGAACAGAACAAGGAGAAACAGAATGGTTTAAAATAAGCAAAGGTGTAAGACAAGGCTGCATACTTTCCCCCTACCTGTTTAATTTATATGCAGAACAAATCATCAGAGAAGCAGGATTGTATGAAGACAACAGAGGTGTGAAGATTGGTGGAAGACTCATCAACAACCTTCGCTATGCTGATGATACCACATTACTGGCGGAAAGTGAAGATGATCTGAAACATTTGCTTCTCACAATCAAAGAACATAGTCTCAAAATGGGCCTGCATCTTAATGTAAAGAAGACAAAGATCATGACAACTGGCATAATCAACAGGTTCATCGTCGAAGGAGAAGAAATTGAAATCATGAATAACTTTAACCTACTTGGATCAACTATCAATAAAGAAGCAACAAGCAGTCAAGAAATCAGACGACACATTGCTCTTGGCAGAATGGCTATGAAAGACCTAGATAAGATTCTCAAGAGCAGAGATGTCTCTCTCCATACAAAGATTCGACTTGTTCAAGCCATGGTATTTTCAATAACATCATATGGATGTGAAAGCTGGACAGTGAAAAAGATAGACAGGAAGAAGATTGATGCCTTTGAATTATGGTGCTGGCGGCGAATACTGTGTATACCATGGACTGCCCAAAGAACAAACCAGTCTGTACTAGAGGAGATCAAACCTAAGCTTTCTTTAGAAGCTCATATGACAAGACTTCGACTTTCATACTTTGGACATATCATGCGGAGAGAGAGAGATCATTAGAGAAAGACATCATGCTTGGCAAGATAGAAGGTCAACACAAAAGAGGAAGGCCAGCAATGAAATGGATCGATACAATAACAGCAGCTACGGTTACCAGTCTGTTAACAATAAGCCGCCTGACTGAAGACCGAACACAATTTAGGATAGCTATCTAGAGGGTCGCCATGAGTCGAATCCGACTCGACGGCACTTAACAACAACAACAAGAGGCCAAAGATAAGCCACATGCATCACAGCAGTTGATGGATAAAACTGGCATGCAGGGGAGTTCTCCATGGAGGCCGACGTCTGACGAATCTGGGGAGGAAACACTAAGTGAGCTAGAGCAGGGACATGCAACAGAATCTGCACATGCTCTCCTGCAACGCAAACTCCGGAGGGGTTTTGAAGAACAAGCTGCAGAATTTCAGTCCATATGAGAGGAGGTGATGGCTACGATTGCGGAGCTTCGTGGCGATATTAAAGAGCTGGGTACTCGGGTAGAGGAGGTGGAAACTAAAATGGAGGATCATACTGAAACCTTGCTGAACTTGCAATGCACAGCAGACGGACAGCAATCCCAGGAGCTGGAACTCACCTACAAGATTGATGATATAGAAAATCGGGCACGCAGAAACAAGAGGCTGCAGGTGGGGCAGAGAATTTAGTGGAGGTGATATGAGCACTAGCCGGCAACCTTTTAACAGCGGAGGATTTCTCGTCCCGTGGGATTAACATGGAGATTGAAAGGGTGCATCGGGCATTGGGAAAGCCTCCAAATAACCAGCCCCGAGATGTCATTGCTCGATTTCTGCGATATACTGATGCGGAACTTCTGCTCCGGAGAGGCTGCGAGAAGAAAACAATTCAATATCAGGATGCAATTGTCTTCTTGTTCCAAGATTTCTCGATTTTCATGTTGGTCCGCTGGCGAGAGATGAAGCCGATAATAGAGGTGCTGAATAAAGAAGGGATTCCCTATTCAAATGAACTTTATGCTGGGGAATAAAAAAATTTCTGCGAAGGATCATACTGAGACATGGAGATCACTCCACCAAGCTGGCCTCATGGAGGACAATGCACAACATGTGGCTTCTAAGGCACAACACTTGAGGTGGAAGCGGGTGGGCAGAAGCACCCAATAACTCCAGAGACAGAGTGAGCCTGTGTGCCTACCATTTGGGAGAAGGACAGATGCAGTCACAAGATGGCTGCCTGGTCAGCTGACGGCTGAGTCTGCTGAGGATGTGGAGCTATAGATGGATACACTCTACTAGTGGGTAACTGCTTGGACTTTTTATCCTGAGTCTCTTCTGCTCCATTTCAGCTCCTCGCCCCCTACCTCCTTTCTTCTTTTCTATGCTCCCCCCTCTCTCTGCTCCGACCTCTGGGATGGTCTGCTAGCCTCCCTCTCTGAGGCTTCTCTTTTGTCCCCACAATCTATCATCCTCTGTGACTTTAATGTCCATTACAATTCCCCCTTGCGTCAGAAAGACAAGACCCTCTTTTCCCTTGTAGAGGACCTTTCTTTCATCCAGCACGTTCATTTCACCATGCACGCAGCCGGCCACACCCTTGATCTTATCCTCACCCCTTCAGCATCCTCTCTCGTGCCAGCCCAGATTTCCTCTGTTCCATTGCCTTGGTCAGACCACCTCCTCCTGTCTTTCATGCTGTGCATCCCATCTTTGCAATGCCCTTCGACCCACCCCCCTGCCCTCCCTCCCAGGCTTTGTTGCCGCATCACCCCATCGACTCTTCAGCGCTTCCCTCCAGCTGATTCCCTCTTTCCTTCCTCTTTTCTGTCCCTTCCCATAGATGAACAGGCCAACCTCTGGTCATCCACTCTTACAGCTGCTCTGGATCATCTCGCTCCCCCCCCCCCCGATCACTTCCCTTCTCCCGCCCCTCCTCCCATCATCCCTGGTTCCACTCTGGCCTCTATCTCCAGCGCACTCACCTCCACCATGCCAAATGGGCCAGGCGCAAGCACCCCACTCCTCACTTTCTTGACTCTTTTCGTGCTTCTCAACTGCTCTACCGTTCAATGATCACAGCAGCCAAGCGCTCCTATTACTCTGACCATATTTCTTCCTCTTCCAACTCTTCCAGACAACTCTACCAGATCCTTCATTCTGCCACTGCACTGTCCGCTCCCTCCACAACCCCTTCTTTTCCCCCTGATGTGCCCGATCCTAACTGCCTTGCTTCCTTTTTCTCTAATAAGATTGTAACTCTTCGCGCAACCTTCCCAGCCTTTACCCACCCCTTTCCCTCCTTTCCCCCCTTTCCCCCACACATTTGGAGTACCTTCCCCGCTCTCCCCCTCCTCTCCTCTAATGGGGTTCACCCCCACTCTTTGCACACATTCCATTCTGTCACTGAGGCCGATCTCACTAGGTCTCTTGCCTCCTCTCACAAAACCACCTGTCCCCTAGATCCCCTGCCCTCTTCCTTGCTGTCTGACCCTTCCTTTGCACTGCTCCCCTGTATACTCCACCTACTTAACAATAGCCTCACCACTGGTGTCTTCTCCTCTGCTTGGAAGCATGCCCTCATTCACCCACTACTCAAGAAGCCCTCCCTCGACCCCTCCATCCCCACAAACTGGCGTCCCGTGTCCAACCTCCCCTTTTTGTCCGAGATCTTGGAAAAACTTCTTTTCACCCATCTTTCTGCCCACCTTGAGTCTACTCTCTCTCTCCACCCACACCAACCTGGCTTCCACCCCGGCCACAGCATGGAAACCATCCTCACCTCCCTCCTGAATGAAGTTCATCAATCTCACGATTGTGGTGACCTCTCCTTTGTGGTTGCCCTGGATCTGTCCTCTGCATTTGATATCGTCGACCATCACACTCTTCTTGCACACTTGGCCAATCTTGGGATTCATGGCCCCATCCTCTCCTGGTTTCACTCATTCCTCTCTTCTCGTATTTTCTCAGTCCAGACCAGCTCAGCCACCTCTCCTCCTCTAGCACTTCACTGTGGGGTTCCCCAGGGATCAATACTTGCCCCTCTACTTTTCAATATCTTTCTTGCCCCCCTTGCACTTCTTGTTCAACAGTCTGGCATCTCAGGGTATTTTTATGCAGATGACATCCTCCTCGTGCACCACACTAGTCCCCTTGCTCCTGATATCTCTGCCCTCAATGCCTGCCTCGCTAGTGTCGCCTCATGGCTAAACAATAATTTCCTCCACGTAAACCCTTCAAAGTCTGCTGCCCTTTGGTTCTCCTTCAGCTCCCCTCCCCATACCTGCTCCCCACTTTTCCTCTCCACACCTGTCCCCTTGGTTTCTTCTCTATGCTATCTTGGCATTTCTCTCGACCCCTCCCTTTCCTTTCATCTTCACATCTCCACCCTCGTCTGTCGCTCTTTTTTCTTCCTGCGTCAAATCCGTGCCATTTGCTCTTTTCTTCCCGCTTCCTCCATCACTTCACTAATCCTCTCACTCGTCATATCTAGGTTAGACTATTGTAAAACTGTTTTGGCCATACTCCCTCAGTATCAGCTCCGTCATTTACAGTTGGTCCAGAGCACCGCTGAACGCTTGCTTACTCTTTCCTCCTCTAGCGACCACTTTACCCCTCTTCTCCTCCGTTTACATTGGCTACCACTTAACTTTCGCTTTACCTATAAACTTCTTATTCTTTCTTATAAGGCACTTCATACCGGTAGACCCCGATATTTAGCAGACTCCATTTACCTGCAGCCCTCACCCCGTCTTTTCAGTTCAGCACATGGACATCGCCTCTTCCTTCCACCCCCATCCTGGGCCCACTTAGAGTCAACTTGCCACTCCGCCTTTTTCTTCCTAGCCACAGCCCTCTGGAACTCCCTTCCCCTTGCCCTGCGTACAGAACTATCTTTCAGCCGCTTCAAGGGATTACTCAAGACACACCTTTTCCAACAGGCATTCAACCTCCCAGACCCCGACATCTCACCCTCTCGTTAGTCCCCTTTCCTGTTAGCTCCTTTGTCTCCTCGATTACTCTTGCTCTATCCTGCACTCTCTCTCTCTTTCCTGTCAGACCATTGGCGTTCCTTTCCCTTTCCGTTTTCTCTGATGGTTTTATTGCACACTGCCCTGATGCACACATTTGAAATCATTACTGACGTTAAAAGGCCCTGTAGTATCTTGGTGAGCTGAACATGAATATAACATTAAAAAAATTATTGGCTCTCGTTTTGAAGATATTGCATGTAGTTCATTTTTGACGTTTCACCATGTAAATTTATCCAGTAGGACATCAGCAACATCCCAAATAAGCCTTGAATGATGTAATATTGCATCACATTGCATAATACCAGCATGCACACATCATCCAGAGTTGACTGCATCATTTTCTGATGCAATGCAATACTACTGCCAGACGGCTGCTGAAGCCATCTGACGTCAGCAGTGTACTATACGCAGTCGGAAAGGAACGTAATCTGGTATTCTGTTCCGATATTGAAAGCCTCATGAATGCCTTAAAAATCACTCATGACCCACAAGACTGGAGACTATTTATAGACTCTTTGAAACTGAGTCTGAAGGCTGTGCTTTTGAACAATGGAAACCATCTTCCATCTATTCCAGTAGCGCATGCCGTCCACATGAAAGAGACATACGATAACTTAAAGCATCTACTGACTTCCATTAACTATAACAAGTACAGCTGGCACCTCTGTGGTGACTTGAAGGTAGTTGCCCTTTTAATGGGACTGCAGCAGGGATATATAAAATACATGTGTTTCTTATGTGAGTGGGATAGCCGAGCAAGGGACTGGCACAACTTGGGGAAGGAATGGAATCACAGACAAAATGTAACAGTTGGAGAGAAGAATATCCAGCAGCCAGCTCTGGTTGAGGCTCACAAAATCCTGCTACCACCCCTTCACATCAAACTAGATTTGATGAAAAACTTTGTGAAAGCCATGGACCGCACTTCGCCAGCTTTCCAATACCTGCATGAAAAATTCCCTCGACTCAGTGAAGCAAAGATTAAAGAGGGAGTTTTTGTGGGTCCTCAGATTCGAGAGCTCTTCAAAGATGACCGGTTCAACAACTTGCTGCAGGGTGATGCGAAACAAGCATGGAATACTTTTTGCCTAGTGTCAACAAACTTTCTCGGGAATGTTAGGGCAGAAAAGTACAAGGAACTAGTAGAAGACATGCTGATGCAGTATCATAAACTTGGCTGCAATATGTCTCTAAAGATCCATTTCCATGATTCCCATCTCGATTTCTTTCCTGACAACTGTGGTATGGTTAGTGATGAACAAAGCAAATGTTTTCACCAAGATATCGCAACGATGGAGCAAAGATACCAGGGAAAATGGTCTACTACAATGCTGGCTGACTACTGCTGGACACTACCCAGAGAAGCTCCCGAACAGCTGTACAAGAGACAGGCGAAAAAATCTAAGAAGTAGTCTATGACTTGTTTTTTTACAGGTATTAACCGAAGGCCTATTATACATCACATGCATTTCGTGATGTAAACATTAATTCTTGTAGATTACAAAAAAACTAGAGCCAACTTTGCAATTTCACTGTCATATTCGTGTTCAGCATATAAAAATTGATAAGAAATGACTATTTTTATTTCAGTAACGTAAAAATTTGTTGACCAGTGATATATCAAGCAATCAAATAAAGATAAAGAAAAAGGGGTATGTTTACTAAACTGTGGTAACGTTACATAACGCGCGTTATGTAACGTTAACAATCGTTAGCGCATCATAACGCGTGTTATGATGCGCTAACGATCGTTAACGTTACATAACGCGCGTTAACCAGCATTAACGATCGTAAAACTCCACGGCGCGGTAAAACACCGCAGAAGGTGGAGAGAGGGCGGAGAGAAGGGGTCAGCGGGCGGAGTGGGCGGGGAGAGGCTCCCTGCACACTAGCGCGCTGATCTGAAGAGCTGAATCCAAACGCGATTGAAAACCTACCGTTAAATGCACATTACAGGGGAGAGAAACCATTTCAGTGTCAGCAATGTACAGCCCAGGCAGGGAAACCAAACAAAAGTGATATGTGTGATACATGTGCACAGAACAAAAGGGCACAGAAACACTGAAAATGACCCCAACAAACTGGAAAAAAAACATAACCAAGCTGGCCAATAGTGGTATCAATGAGAAACATCAACCCCCCCCCCCCCCCGAGTAAGCTCCATAGAACAGATATAAATTGTGGAAGGGTCTATACTCCGTCCCTATACAAGGTGAGTGAGCCCACAGTGAAATAGCGCTGCTCAGGGTTTTCCCCACCATCGGACAGGGTTCCTATGGCGTGCACATGTCCCGCAACATCAGGGCGGGCATATCGGAATGGCAACTGGACAGATGCCGGAGAAGGGGATACAGAGGGCCGCAGGCGGCACATGCTGTGGTGGAGCTGGGCCACAGTGCGGACTAGGGTGATGCCTAGGTGGCCTATACGAATGCTGAAACAGCAGAGCAGCCAGACAGCAACTGCTGAAGGCCCAACATGGACACGACTGTGTTTCCCACAGTGTCACATGGGATAGTACCCAACAGCTACCCCCAAGGGCACGGAACATTGGCAGGCGGGGCTGGGGGGAGCGTGGACGTCTATGCAGGCACCCCTACCCCAGAACCCACACCATAGGCAGCCGCCTACCTGCAGACTGGATGGCCTGAGACTGCACACCACCAGCACCACCAGCAGAAGGGCATGTCAGCATGGTGGCTGAGGGATACTGGTGGTGGAGGGGGCAGTGGCAGGTGCCCAGAGCAGACCGTGGCCTAGCCCTGTGTAGGTGGGTGCCGTGTACTGCAATAGACGGGCCCTGTCTGATGAACAGTCATGGTATCACCAAGGAATGTACTGACTCTGTGACAACAAGGTGGTGCGGTGCACAAAACCAGTATATTCAGAAGCAGAGGGTCACAAGTTCAAGTCCCAGCTGTGGTTTCTGCCAACCCAGTCCCCATATTTTACCCACTACTACAACGTGCTAATACAGACAGCACCTTTATTGCAGATGATGTAAACATGCCCAAGACACCTACATTTTACCCTACAGAGGGAGGAGTGGCCTAGTGGTTGGGGCAAGGTACTACAGGCTGGAAGGTCGGTGGTTCAAATCCCACTAGAGGACAGCAACCTTGGGCCGGAAGGACTGGGGTTTCTAGTCCCGCAGGTGATCCTTGTGGTCTTGGGCAAGCCACTTAACCCTCCATTGCCCATGTTCCCTGTAAGTATTAGTGTATGTGTCTCATATACCTTCGTGTTAAATGTATCCCCCAACCGCTTTGACCCAGTGAAAAGCGGGATATAAATGCAGCTAAATAAATAAATAAAAATAAATACAGAGCACGGACACCATAAACATGCACATTACCTAGAGCAGAGTCTCCCAAATGCAGTCCTGGAGGGCCAAACACCATTCCGGTTCCATGCTGCCTCTGATAAAGATGCCTGTGCTGCATTTCCCTGTGCCACCCCCATGGTATGCAGATGTATCTCATGCATATTCATGCGGGACAACATGAAAACCCGAACAGTGTTTGGCACCGCAGGACTGGAGTTGGGAACCTCTGCTGTAAAGCAGCAGCCAACAGGAGCAGACACACCTGCACCCACAGGCCCCATTATCCAAAGCCTCCTGGAGAGACAGGACTTTGGGCTCTGCGTGCATCTCCCAATACTAGCACTTGCATACCTTAGTAATGCCACCCTAAACCTGGGAATATGGTACACATCTATCAAAAGGTTGCTATGATTACTGGCAGATAGCAATTCCTAGGTTAAGTACAATTTTCTGAGTGAGCTGCATCATAGCAACCTTTCTGATGTCTGTGGAGTGTGCTACAAGTCTTGTGTCTGACAGTGTTTACCAACCTGGGGAGTGACACTTACAGTATTGTGTACCATAGCCATGCCTGCACTGTGCCCAGGACTGGTGTGGTGGCCTGGGCTGCCCAACACCTCTATAGTTGCACAATGCTGGCATAGGTGTGGGGAGTGTGTGTCTGTCTATCCAGTGTGTGGTGGGTGCCAACACCCTCCACAGCCCACACTGCTAGCACTGTTGCCAGTATTGGCCTGCCAATGTGCATAATGAGGAGCAAGGTACCATGGGAATAGCCTGGATAGGGTGGCCTGGCCTGGCCGCATCTGCACAGGGCATAGGGCAATGGCTCGGACATTGTAGTGCCCAGTACCACCTGCACGGACAGGGTGGCCATAGTATGTCCTGCTGGGAGGTCACTCTCACCCTGACTGAGCAGTGACCATGGCATGGCTAGGTTCCCCCATAGCGCTATATAGGGTTTTTTTGTGTGATATTTATGGGTTCTCTTTTGGGGCCCAGTCACTGACTTATCTGCTTGGTGTGTATGCTGACATCCCCGTTCTGGGTACATACATCTCCTCCAGGACCATGCACTATGAACTAGCTGGCAAACTATCTGCAGCTAGTATGTGTCTTGCTGGAACACCTTGCAGGGTGCAGTGGCTGGAGGCTTGCTGCTGGAGAATGTCAGATAATGGTAGGGGGCAGCTGAGCATTTCCAGGCCTGCCGTCTGTCTGCTATTGTGTTATGGATGTGCACTGCTCTGTCCATTCCCCAGCAGGACCGGGGTTGATGGTCCTCTCTACTGCTACCATTGCAGGGAGGTAGACTGAGGATCTATGGGTGGGTGATCCTGTTTCCCACCCTGAGCCCCAGAGGGTGGGTTGTGTGGTGGTACATAATCTGCCTATGGGTCCATACACCCCCCCCCCCCTTCACCAGGTAACCATGGCACCAACACAGGATATGCACTATTCTGGGTGCATCATCGCCCATAAGGACTAGACATGAATGAGACATACAGCAGGACACAGATGTATCCTAGGTGTGTCTAACGGAACTACCTATCACACACTGATGGGGACCTGCAGCATGGTGTATTCCAGTCATGAAAGGTGCTGTGGACCTGGTGCTGTGCGCCCCACCTCAACCTCAGGGTGGGCACAGTACCCGCACAATGTGACTGTCTGTGGCTACTCTGTGGCAGTGCCACACACGGTCTGTTGCCCCTACCAGGCCGAGGTGCTGTGGGGGTGCATAACCAATCTTGTGCCCATCTCTCGACTGCTGATTTGCATGTGCAGTGCATCATGGGTACGGGTGGGTTAACCCTATCCTGGTAACCACAGCAGACAGTTTGTGTGGTGACGTGCAGTCCTTCTGCAGCCAGCCAGGGCTTTGTTCACAGCCTTATAAGGTGTCCTATAGGGGACATTAAAGGGTGCCTTGGCGTACAGTACACTTTATAATGTGCCCTATGGAGTGCGTTATGGGGTGCCTTATGCGGCACCTTAGGTTATGCCACCGTGAGGGTGTGTTTTCTGGCAGCACTAATTAAAATACATGTCAAATGCCTCAACAATCACTACTTAAATGTAAAGGGTGCTGCCTCAGCCAGCCTTATACAGTAGGCCCACTGGGGAATTGAACCCATGACCCCTGTACCATCAGTCAGTGTTGTAACCATTGTGCTACAGCTCTGTTACTGTGCTTGTATGCCTGCGCGCCTTCTTAACCCTTTCAAGGCCTACTTTAATTTTTTAATCCACATTGTGCAGCCGGGTTAATTTTTGCATATTTCAGGAAAATTGAACCCATCTTATTCAATATGTTCTAATAGTGATTTTCCTTCTGCTATGGTCATGTATTATACACCATTTGATAGGAATATTTAGTCAAAATTTTGGATCCCAAGAGTTTCGGGCTCGGCCTGGAAAGGGTTAAGATTAAGCGCGGTAACGTGCCCTGTAGCGCTCGTTCATTTATGGCGCCTTGTAACGCGCGTTATCGGTAACGATGTACCGCCCATGTCCTTCTTTGGGATTTCTGTCTCTACCGCGGCTCCTAACGCGAATCACACTAATGCAGTTAAGTAAACATACCCCAAAGTGTCTTAACTAGATGTTTTGCTTTTTTCTAATAAGTGTCTATTTTTGCTATTATGATATTATGGTAGCTGTTTGGGATTTGGTGGGCTGGTGGTTACTGTAGCAAGGGTTGGGGTAGGGGAGGGGACCTGGGTGGTTTAGATTTCGGGTCATCAAGTCCAAGACCTGCCAAGTTGGCAGGCAAGTGGTGATGATGAGGAGGGAGGGGGGAAGAACATGGAGGGATGAGAGAAGGGGGAGGGGTGGGGAGGGGTAGGGGGAGGGAAGGGGCAGGGGCAGGGTTTGAGAACACTGAGGTGGGGAGAGAGGAGGTTGGAGATTTACTTTTTGTACTTTTTCAAGGGGAGGTTGGGAGGGGGTCAGCTGGTACAAGATAGGATGGATGGGTGATAGGGTTTACACTCCTGATAGCAGGGGCGGCCCAAGGGGGGTGCGGGGCCATGTGCGGAGACTCGGTGCGGAGCCTCATTTGCATAAGGGGCCTCATTTGCATAAATATTTGCATAATGTTACCATACACTAACTTTTAGTATACATGCCTCTTCATGAGTGTATGGATAAAAAAAGACAAAGATTTCTACATTACTATAATCCAGTGCCAACCGCCAGGCACATTAGGAACTACTACAAACACTGCCCATTTAGAACCCATAGCAAACCCACCGTATCCCAACAGCACTACCAGGACTCATAAAGCACCATACACTACCTATCAAAAGGCAACACTGCAAATATTAAACCAATACATTTCAGAGAATAACAATACATGACCTACTGGGGAAATAGAACAAGTGACAATGTCAAATAGGAATTACATAAACAGAATACCTCAGCTCAGTTACACATGCAGAACATAGACTATCACCAAACAAGGAATCACAATTTAAAAACAGGAAGACAATAATTAAACTGGGAACCCTAAAAGCCAAACTTGGAATGTACAACAACAATGTAGAAATAAAACTATAAATTAATTTCCTCTTGTACTAAACAAAGCACAGACATTAATGATGCACATTTCCCAGAGCTGACATATTCCAGTTAATAAATTCAAAATAAAGAGATATCTTTGTACCTTTTGTGCATTTTTTTTTTCAGTTGCAATTGTTCCAGCCACTTTCTTCTGGTTTATTTGTGTCTTCTGCTATCTCTCCATCGTCTGCTGTCCATTTGTCCTTTCTTCTCTTCTAGTTTTTTCCATTCTCTCTCTACATCTGCTTTAACATAATAATCTTTCTCCTTTTGCTCTTTCCTCATTCCTATTTCATCCACTCAAATTTTACCCCTCCATCCTCAATCCCCACTTAGTCTCCCAATACCCGGCCAATTGTACATTTTTCTTCCCTCCCACACAAAATATTTTTCCCCTCTCCATTTCATTCTCCCAGCCCCATCCCCTTCTAATCTCCCCCAACATCAGCTCCCTTTTAGTTCCAGCCCCACCCAGTATCCGCTCCCTTCTAGTCCCCACATCAGCCCATTTCCAGTCCTAGCTCCCCCATCCATTTCCAGTCCTATCCGAGTCCCTTCATCAGCTCATTTCCAATACCAGCCTCCCATCAGCCCATTTCTAGTCCTTTCCTAGCCCCACCATCAGCCCATGTTAAATCCTAGCTCCCCTCCACTCAGCCCATTTCTAAACCAAGCCCCCCATGAGCCTACTTCCAGGTCTAGCCCCTCCATGAGTCCATTTCAATCCAAGCCCCCACCACAGCCCCTTTCCAATCTTAGCTCCCCCCAACACCCACTTCTCAGTTCTATCCTAGCCCATCCATCAGCCCAGTTCCTGTCCTAGCTCCCTCCCCTAAGAGCCCATCCCTAGCAACCCTTCCCCACATCTATTTGCAGTACCCGCCCCCTTCGACACCGCCCCTTTCCATTCCAAGTCCCCCTCCCCATCAGCTATTTGCAGTTCAAGCCCCCCACTTCCCCTCAGCCAATTTCCATTCCAAGCCCCGTCCCCATCAGCTATTTACAGTTCAAGCCCCCCACTTCCCCTCAGCCCATTTCCATTCCAAGCCCCATCCCCAACAGCTATTTGCAGTTCAAGCCCCCTTCCACGCAGCCCATTTCCAGTCCTAGCAACCCCCCCCCATTACCAGTCCTAGCCCCCCCCATAGCCCACTCCCAGTCCTAATACCACCAGCCCTTTGTCAGTCCTAATCCCCCATCACCCAATTTTCAGTTTTAGCACCCCCATAGCCCATTTCCAGTCCTAACCTCCCCATCAGCCCACTCCCAGTCCTAATCCCCCATCACTCAATTTTTAGTTTAAGCCCTCCCATAGCCCATTACCAGTCCTAACCCCCCAGCAACCCACTTCCCGTGCTAATCCCACCAGCCCATTTCCAGTCCTAATCCCCCATCACCCAATTTTGAGTTTAAGCCCCCCCAGCGCCCATCACCACTCCTAACCCCTCCCCAGCGCCCATCACAACTCCTAACCCCCCCAGCGCCCATCACCACTCCTAACCCCCCCAGCCAGCCCAGTGCCCATCACCACTCCTACCCCCCCCCAGCCAGCCCAGTGCCCATCACCACTCCTAACCCCCCCCAACCAGCCCAGTGTCCATCACCACTCCTAACCCCCCCCCCAGCCAGCCCAACCCATCCCATCACTACTCCTAACACCTCCACCCCCCAGCCCAGCCCAGCCCAGCCCAGCCCATCACAACTCCTAACCCCCCCAGCCCAGCCCAGCCCATCACTACTCCTAACACCCCCCCCCCCGCCCAGCCCAGCCCAGCCATCACTACTCCTAACACCACCCCCCCCAGCCCAGCCCAGCAGCACTTCTAACCCCCAGCCCAGCCCAGCCCAGCACCACTCCAAAAGCCCAGCCCAGCCCACCCCCCCCCCGGGGAATTTTTAAAAAAAAGAAAACCTGTCTCCTGCCGCTGTCGGGGCCGCCGCGGCAGAATCGAGCGTGCCGCGGGGGCCCCCTGTACCCGGCACAGCCTCTCCTCCCTGGTGCAGATCTGTAGTTGGAGCTGAAGTCAGACGCGCCGGCTTGCAGAGCGCGAGGGACGTGTTTTTTCCCTCGCTGCTCTGTTAAGCCCGCGGGGGCTGATGGGAAGTTCCCATCAGCCCCCGCGGGCCTAACAGAGTCGCGAAAGGGAAACTCTTCCCTTCGCGCTCTGCAAGCCGGCGCGTCTGACTGCAGCTCAGAAGAGAGAGCTGCTACAGGGAGGAGAGGCTGTGCCGGGTACAGGGGGGCCCCGCGGCACGCTCGATTCTGCCGCGGCGGCCCCGACAGCGGCAGGAGACAGGTTTTCTTTTTTTTTTCAATTTTACTTTTACAAAATAATGTTTTTTGCGTGGGGCCCCCTGAAACGCGGGGCCCTGTGCAAAAAACATTCTCGCTCAATGGACGGGCCGGCCCTGCCTGATAGAATACATGGGGCAGGAGCCATTAAGAGACAAGAGAGGGGGGAAGATGAAATATTATGCTGAAGGTTGTCTCTTTCAATGTAAAGGGCCTCAATTCTCCTTGAAAGTGCTCATTGTAATTCAAAGAGTTGAGGGCCATGAAGGGGAAAATTGTGTTTCTGCAAGAGATGCACCTTCGTAGCAGTAATCAAGGCTGGTTGAAGTGTAAACCCTACTCTGAAGTGTGGGTAGCATCAGATGAGAGAGGTCGGAAAAAGTGTGGAGTTGCTATGTTGTTTCACCAGGCTCTGTCCAAAAGGGTAGAGGAGGTAAGGAAGGACATAATGGGGCATTGGCTTTTTATGAATGCTTGTTTGGATGGGCATCTCATTACTTTGGCTAATATATATGCGTCTAATGAGGGCCAGGTGAAATTCTTTGCGCGGCTGAAAGTTCTTTTGGCTGAGTTTGTGAAAAGGGCCGATCATTGGGGATGGAGGGGAGGGGGGAATTGCAATGTCCATATGGTGCCACACTTGGACTCCACAGGGAAAAATGTGAGGGAGGGAAATGGGGTTAGTTGAGCATTGTGGAAGTTCATGATTGATCTGGGCCTGTGAGATGTCTGGAGGGATTCTCACCAACGGGAAAAAAGTTATACCTATTACTCACCAGTCCATCAGATGCATACATGTATAGACTATTTTTTGATGGATCAACGTCTGATGGATGGAGGGGTGGAGGAGGGGCATGGTGCTTTAACATGTTCGGACCATGTCCCCTGTTGGGTTTCCCTTCCTGGTGATCTGAGTGGGGAGCAGAGGCGGATGTGGTGATTGGATGGGAGATTTCTCCGTCGGGTCTCGGCTGTTCAAGAGCATAGACGATTTATAAAATAATTCTTTGAGTTGAATGACACTAGGGAGGTCGTGCTACTGGTGGTTTGGGATGCTTTTAAGGCTATGGTTCATGGCCGTCTGATAGCAGAGGTGGCTCGAACTAGGAAAGCCTGGGCACGGGAATCTCAATGTTTAAAGGAGGAAGCCAAGCGCCTCCAGTTAGAACATGCCAGGACAGATTCTAAACGTGTCTGGCATCATTGACGTTAAATGCGGGCCTGCTTGGATGCCTATGTACAAAGGGATTTATATAATATGCGTTGTCGACTGCAACAAACTTTCTATGAGCAGGGGAATAAGGTTGGGAGATACCTTGCTTTTCAACTCTGGCAGAAACACAACTCGTGAGTAGTACGAGAGATTCGGGATTCATTAGGAGGCTTGTGGGTGGTGTCCCGGGAGATATGGGAAGTGTTATCAGTTTTCTTGATGCAGCTGTATAAGACTGAACCCTTTGATTTGGCCCAAGTGGATGACTACTTGCGTGATATCTCCTTGCTGCAACTGGAGGCAGAAATTACGGCGCTGGAGGTGGATGGGTCTATTCAGCGTTTGAAGGCTGGGAGGGAGTTGGGGAGTGATGGGTTTCCCTCGGAATATTACAAAAAGTATAGTGCACAATTGTCATTGACTATGGTGGTGCTTCAATGAGGTGTTGCGGGGGCTGCCACTACCCGCTACGCAACAAGAGGCTGTCATTACGATGATACCTAAGCCGGGTAAACCAGCTCAGGAGGCGACCTTTTATTACCCTATTTCTTTGTTAAATACTGATGTTAAAATACTGGCCTCTGTGCCTAAACCGGGCCCTTCCTGATTTGGTGCACCTTGACCATATTAGCTTTGTACCTGGCCGACAGGCCGTGGATAATGTCTGCGGATGTTGCAAGTGATGCATGCTGCACATCAGGGACCCCAGCCGGCACTATTGGTGGGAGTTGATGCCGAAAAGGTCTTTGATCGAATCAGCTGGGGCTTCCTATGGTATGTATTGGATAAGATGGGGTTTGGACCTAACTTTGCTCGGTGGGTGCACAGTCTTTATCAGGGGCCCAGAGCTAGTGTCCAAGTCAATGGGGGTCAATCGCGGAATTTTGAACTGGAGAGGAGAACTCGACAGGGGTGCCTATTGTCACCACTGCTGTTTGTGTTGGTGATGGAACCTCTGGTTCAAAGTTTCCACGAGCATCCAGATGTAGCTGAAGCACGGGTTTGTTCTCGTGACTACAAAATAGCACTTTTCGCAGATGATATTATATTATCACTAGCTAACCCTGAAACCTCTCTTCCCACTGCAATGCAGCTCTTTGCGGCTTTTTCGCAGGTATCAGGGTTTAAAATTAACTATGCTAAGTCAGAAATCTTGAATGTGGGGGTTCCAGAGGTAACATGTGCAAAACTGAAAAAATGTTTCTCTTTTCAATGGGTAGATAAAGTTGTTTGTTATTTAGGTGTGTACCTCACGGTAGATAGCGTGGCGTTGTATTGGGCGAACTATGGACCCTTAATCCAACAAGTTAAACGGGATTTGGAATCTTGGACCGGCCTGATGCTTTCCTGGTTTGGTCCTATTGCTGTCAAAAAAATGGTGGTAGTTCCGTGGTTTTTGTATCTGTTCCAGGTGCTCCCTATACCCTTGACTTGTGAGGCTTTGGAATCTTGGCAGGCGCTGATTATGAAGTACATATGGAAGTTCAAACATCCTCGAATGGTTCGTAGGATCCTATATGCCCAATCGCGATGGGGGGGGGGGGCGGTAAGGGGGTCCCTAACCTTCGTTGGTACTATGCAGCAGTGCAGTGTCGTGCCGGAGTGGAATGGATGAACTCTACTAGCTCTAAATGCTGGTTACAAATGGAAATGGATTTAACGGGCGGGACTGGGCTGGGGGATCGGTTGTGGCTTTGCCCTAAGTTGCGGGGAGGTACGCGTACTACTAATCCATACACAACTCATACTCTTCATTGCTGAGATCGCTTTTTTTGGTCACGAGGGGAGACGTTGACCCCATTAGCACCCATAGTTAATAATAATTCTTTCCCTCCGGGTATGAGTGATTTAGCTTTTCAGCAGTGCGGGAATAAGGGACTTAGTCGTATGGACCAGATATCCGAGGATGTTTTTTTCTATTTTTTTTTTGTGAGCTGAAGGAGGAATTTGACATCCCAGACCAACATGCCTACCAGTATGCACAGGTGGCACATTGGGTGGGGAATCTAGAGGTTAGACAACAAGTTGCTCGAGACCTGACAGATGTTGAAAGCTTATGTGAGGAACACACAAACACTAAGGGCCTCATTGCAGTCTTGTATGCACACTTGCAGAAACAACATTCTGGGGTAGGCAAACATAGGCCTCAGTGGAAGCAGGAGCTGCATCTTTCATACACTCAACAGCAGTGGGAACAGATTGAGGGGTGGCTCTGGAGAAGTTTGATGGCTGTTAATGCCTGAGAAACTAATTATAAGTTAATCTATGGGTGGTACATGACGCCAGTGAGAGTGGCATGTGCATTCCCAGGGGTATCTGATTTGTGCTGGCAGAATTGTGGTGGGAAGGGCACCTTGGCACATGTGTGGTGGCTTTGCCCCCATGTCCAAGTTTTTTGGAGGGGACTACAGTACCGCCTGAAACAAATGGTTGGTTTGAACATCCCGTGGGACCCGGGTATTTTTTCTTTGGGAAGAAAGTCCCATGCAGACAGCTCCCCCAGTTGGCTTTGATTTGCCATAGCTTGAATGCAGCTCAGCTGACTCTGGCGGCCGCCTGGAATTGCCTCCAGCATTATCGCGCTGGTTGGAATGGATGTGGGACCTATACACAATGGAGAGAGGGGTGGCGGTCAGGAGAATGCGCTTATCCCAATTTGAGCAGGTGTGGGAGGCATTATGACTCACAACCTGCAACGTCTGAAATTTAGCTGGAGGTACGGGATGAGAGCCTCTCTTGGTGTGAGGGATTGGCACTTCACCTTCCCTGGTGGTTAGACTGATGGGATTACCCTTAGCCTATAAAATCTGTAGCAAGGGGGAGATGGGTGGGGGTGGGGGTGGGGGAAGGGATGGGAGGGGAGGGGATAAGGGGGAAGGGAAAGGGAGGAGAGGGGAGGGGGTAGAGGGAAGTGGGGGAATGAGGGGATAGGGGAGAAGGGAAGGGTTGACAGGGGGAAAATGGGTAATAATGAGGTCTGGTGAATAAAGACAAAAAACATAAGGCTGTGATGTAGCAACTGTTTTGTATGAAGATTTTGTGTTGTTATATTGTGCATGTAATCCGCGTGCAGTTTGTATGGATACTTCTTTTTGTATTTGTATAAAAGTCTTTAAATTAAACAAACAAAAAAAAAACTGGCTAGCGGGTACATTTCTCTTCAAAGATCTGTTGTAGAAACTTTCATAGTGTAATAATTGGTTATGGTCTGTGGGTTTTCTATACAGTCTTGGCAATGGGCTCCCTAGCCTGAAAGATTGGCATCCATCGTCAGAAGGATTCATGAAAAACAGGCCAGTGGCACGCCCTTCATCACCATGAGGCACCAGCATCCAATACAGCCAGTGAGACCCTGATGCATCTAGACTCAATTGAGTGTTCAATGCAGCAGGGCCATGTTGCCCTGGCCAGGTCACATGGTGATGCACCTTAAGGGTCTGAGAAGTGAGGTGTATGGCCTGAGAGAAAGGAGATGCATCATCTCTCCCAAGCACAAACCTCCCCTCCAGCTGGAGGGCAGGAAGGTCAGTAAGCCAGGCAGAGCCATCGGGCCATGGGCACTAACACTCCTTGTTGCCTTGGGCAAGTTATTGTACCCTCCATTGTTTCAGATGGATCCAAGTTATCTATGTCCCTATTGAATGTACATTACCAAAGTGATGTGACCACTGGTTTGACTTAGATGAAAAAGCACTGTTAAAAACCCGTGAGTAAATTTAGAACCTAACATAATGTGTCATATGCCTTTAAAGCACTGTAAATATTGTTATAAATAGATTTTTTTATGAGCGAGTTGCTGCTTTCCATCTTTCAGTGTCATTGAGGAGCAATGCAGCAATCACTGCACTGGGCAAGGACTGCCCCTTAACAGGCACCTGATGCCTCTGAGACAAGTGTACTATTGTGTGCCATGGCCACAGGGAGCACTGTACAACCTAAACCATCCACTCAGTGGATGCAGGGCTGGGTTGATAACTGCTAAATATTGTTGTCTGGGGGTAACACTCAGAGGAGGTACCTATCAAATGCTGGCCCCTGTGCATGTGCCCTCTGTGAGGGAGGGAACCAGGAGCAAGGACAGGGATCATGGGTGGGCCAAGTCACAGTGATGGGAAGAGATGATTTGTGTGCCTTGCAAGTGGGTTTGTCAGCCACTGTGTTTGCGTGAGGGAAGGGGGATGCTGTGTGATGAATGTGGCAATGGGATGTGAGGGGGTAGCTAGGCTTCTTTAGGATTGGGATGAGCAAGGGTTGTGGCAGATGCACATGGGTTTGGCTGTGGGGAGTGGGGTGTGAGAGGTATGGTTGAGTGGGTGTCCAAGGTTGGGACTGCATGGGAAAGGGCAAGAATTCTTGGAGGATTGGTGTAGTGGTTAGATCAATAGCCTACTACACAAGCTAACAGGGTTTGAATCACATTCACACCTTACTAGAACTAATAGGGCCTACTGTGTCACCAGGGATCATCACTGAATCAATAGCACTTTTAATGAAGACAACATATAATATAACAAAAAAACTCAATAATCTAAAAAAGAAAAATGCTTTGCCTTCAAATTATAGAGTACCCATTTATCAATTCTGGGACATCTCTTATTTCAGGAATCGGCATGGTTACCTATCAACAAATATATGTTCACTGTACTGCTTTCTGCCAGTACAATTGTTTGTGACCTTACAAAAATGTCATTCAATGCAAAGCACAAACAGACAAAATGGGTATGTACAAGGTTTGCCGGGCCGCCACTCCCCTCCTGAATGCCTGGTCAAGGAGCACTTGTGGGACTATCTCATCTTCATCATTGCTATCCTCCAGGGATACATTGGGGACAGCTGGCAAGGGCTGCCTGTACCTTAGCGCATAATTATGCAGCATACAGCAGACAGAAAAGATCTCACAGACCTTTGCTGGGTGGTAGAGCAGCTCACCCCCAGACCGATCCAGCTCTTGAGTTGGCCAAAGGTCCGTTCAATGATGCCCCTGGTGTTCCTGTGTGCCTGATTGTGTCTGTGCTCTGCCAGTGAGCTGGGACGGACAATGGGTTTCATCAGTCAATCCCTCAGGGGGTATCCTCAGTCACCTGCATAGCCATGGGGGACAACACATAGGTGTCAAAGATGTGCGCAGAGCCAATACAGAAGCAGTGTGAAGAAGATAGAGGATCATGATGTGTGTGAGTGAGGTCAGCTATAGCACCTAGTGAGATGGTGGTACTTTGACCTTTGATGAGCCACATCCTAGAGAAAGTTATATGTGTGCTTAGACAGAGCATAAGCCTTGCCATCCCCCCCATCAGCAAGGGACACTGCCCTTGAGAACATAGTCTGATTGGTTGTTATGATTCCTCTAAAATACTCCTTCACCCCCTTTGGGAAGCTGGTGCATCCTGTGCTCTACCTTTCCCTTCTCACCATAGGGTTACTGCTTGGGGGTCAGGGGTATCTCATTTATGCACAAGGATACAGTCAAGGGCAGTGTTCATGTTTTTTTGCCGGAAAATAGTCGCTTGGCCCTTTATAGGCAACAGATCACAGATGACCTTTTGGGGATTTCATTGCTCTTTATCCTGTTTCTTCCATCTGCACATCATGAGTGACTATGGCTTTCTGTCTGTGTTGCACTCTCACTCCATGGCTATAGCATCTTTTTACCACATATCTGAGTACTGACATATCTCACAGCAGCTCCCTAAATGTGCCTTCACCTAGTCCACGCAATGTCTGCTCTCTGTCTTGGTTTCTTCAGGTCTGTACACATCTGCTAGCTGTAGGCCAAGCCTGCCTATCTCCCCACAGTCTGCTTTGTGAATATGCTTCTCTGTTCAGGCCTGCATGGGCATGAGAGGGGGGATCTGTGTGTCATCTTAACTAATAGCCAGCTTCTAGAGATTTCACCTCTCTCAAAGCGAGCGTGTATCCCAGACTGGCTAAAGATGTATGAATCATGTAATTATTCTGAGTATCTGGCCATGACATCTGTTATTTCCCCCTGGGCATTACACATGACTTGCATGTTCATTGTGTGATAGGCCTTTCAGTTACAGTATGTGGCCTCACTCTGTCATGGGATCCTGAGGACCACATGCATACAGTCGATGATTTCCAGCACTGAAGGGAACATCTGTTATTTCCCCCTGGGCATTACACATGACTTGCATGTTCATTGTGTGATAGGCCTTTCAGTTACAGTATGTGGCCTCACTCTGTCATGGGATCCTGAGGACCACATGCATACAGTCAATGATTTCCAGCACTGAAGGGAACGTAGCCACCTTGTGGAACTGAAGCATCATCTGATGTCTCTTCTGAGGTGTGTGCGGGAAGGCAATGTAGTGCACAGCATGTCTCAGGAAAGCACTGAGAAACTGAATGATGCACTGCCACCTGGCTCAGATCTCTTGCAGCTGCCACCACTGACTGGAACATACCTGTCCCCAAGAAGGCGAGTGCTGTAATGACATTCACATGCACAGGTAGGGCCTGTCTCCTGTGTGTGATGGCAACTCCAGCTCTAGGCATAGCTCATGTATGGCTGCCCGATCAAAATGAAATCTGGTAATCCAGAGTTCATCTGTCAGGTCCAGGTACTGGCTTCTCTGCCTGAGTACCCTGGTTGCCTCCTTACTGCCCTCCTCCTTTCCATATCAGCCCCATGCAGCAGGGCAATCACAAACCAGGAGTTTATGTCCTCCATGATTTCCACTGGAACACAGCAGCTACTCACCTGGAAACCTCCAAATACATACACACTCACACTGCAGGGGGATGTGGACTACAGTTCTACTTCCATGCCAGTCGTAGCAGTGGGTGTCTCTGCCGCATCACCCTGTAGATGTTTCCACTGTGCACATATGCATGGCACACCTCTCTGCCGCGAATATGCTTATGGATTTGTGTTATGGAATGTCCTCCCTAGGCACTGTGATGTACATTGTAACATAAAATTAGATATGTATTTTAAACAGCAACCTAAATAACCTGGCTCATACATTAACATTCCTTTGATGCAATGAAGGGTTAAGTGACTTGGTCATTGACAGGGCACAAGGAGGAATTAAACCCTCTTCTCTTGGTCAACATGCCAGTGCTCTAACCTTAGGCTATGCCTCCATTCTGTGATATCTGTGTAGTTTGTGCAGTTCTGGTTGTCAAAATAATATGGTAGAATTAGAAAAAGTACAGAGAGGAGCACATAAAATGGGAATGGAAATGGAACAATACTCTATGAGGAAAGGAGAAACAACCTTGAAAACAGATGGCTGAGGGGAATATGGATTCAGCAGTCCCTATATGGAGCTGTGGTCATTGACAGGGTAAATGCGGGCATGTGTAGGGGGTCTTCCTCTGTCTGCTGTGATCTCTGCATGCCCTGTGCCATACCTGTCTGACAAGGTGTGTCTGGCAGATGTTGTAGGGGAACATGTTGTCTGGTCTGTATGTCACAATGGCTGTGTATGCTGCTGGTGCAGCTGACATTCCTGTCTTACACATGGGATATCGCCACTCATTTGGACAGCCTATGGGACAGACACAGACATATCACATGCCATGGTGGAAGTGGCACAATGGCCCTGGTTCCCCATACCTGATGTGTGCTTGTGGTGTTGTCATGTCATGACCTTACATCTTTCAGTCCCTCCTGGCTGATGTGGTAACACATGTGCCTCAGATAAATGATGATGACTGTATTTTCACATTTGGAGGGAGCTTCAAGTCACACAGAGTCCTGTGCCCTCTGAACACACATCAAGAACCGTCGTCCTGCCTATACTTACCTTCCATCTGGTGACTGTACTACCTCCCTGCAGGTCTCCCTCAGAGACATCTCTCTCCAGTTCCATCTCTTCAGACCACTGCTGTATGGCTGATCCTCTGCCATCCCTGATGCACTCATATGACCTCTCTCCTGTTGTCACTTCACTGATCCCCTGTCCATTTCCTTTTCCATATCTATAGCACACATGTGATGTGTGCTAGCCTATAGATGTATCTCTTCTACTTCCCCTCATTACCTTTCCTCTCTCCTCATTCCTTAAACCCCTTCCCATAGACCCCGCTTCTCCTTTGGCTACCTCCTCTATATGTCCTATTCTTCTACTGCTATCTCCAGATTCTGATCCTTTCACCTTGCTGCTCCTTATGCGTTGCACAAGTATCCTCTATCCATACGTCACATCTCAACTTTCTCCCTCTTCAAATACATGCAGACAGCATACTTCCTTGGGGCTGCTGTTAGATCCCTATCTCTTATTTACCTGGTGTCTCCTCTCCTTATTGTAGCCTTATTTCTTTTCTATAGTACTGTCTGTCATCACATGTTGTATGCTTTTTGGGCAGATACTGCCTTCCTATGTGTTCATACAGCACTGTAGCGCCTTATGAATGATGTATAGTTGTAGTAGTGGTGTTATCATCTTTCTGGTGATGGCGCTGGGTGGACATTGTGGCTCTAACATGTCCTGTTCTCCAATTGCATAGTGTTCCATCCGCAGCAACATTCCCCCCTCCCCCATACACATCCCCTCACTATATGCGGGTGGTGGTGTCCTGTTCCATGGGCTGAGTGATCCTCATGGTTCCCTAGACCAGTGGCGTGGGCCAATGGTCAGAGAGGGGACCTATAGGCTGCCCCATCCCTCTCTCCCATTGTGACACACCTACTGGTTCAGTGCTGCAGCTGGCATCACTGATGTTGCACAGATGCAGCTGTGCACACCTTGCTGCTCCTGCCCCCCTCCACCAGAGGATGTGGGCACATGTCATGCTATGTCTGGCATCAGTGGGATAAGATCAGTATGTGTTCTGCTGTCCTTGGCACTGAAATGTTCCCCATAAGACAAAACTTGGCAAATGCTGCGATGCACAGGACACATAGGGCCAGGACATGGCTTTTGTCTGATGCAGGTGGGGACCACTGCCCCCTTTGCCAACATCCCCACACCATGGTGACATGGCAGCATGCTGTCAGTGGGGGTGGGGTGCAGTCCTAGCTCATCCACCATGGGGCACAGGTAGGCATGTAGAGCACTAGGTCTGAATGGGGGCACATAGGCACACATGGACGGCCACACCGCCTCCCCTAACCAACTGCCACTGTCGGAACCCATGCCTGCCTGCCACCAATACATCTCATGGAGAGGCGGACAGATGCAGCAGTGGTATTTCCCCAGGTGGCTGCTTTTGGCAGACCCCTGTAGAGCTACAGCTACTGGTTATACCAGCCTCTTCCTCTGGAGCCGGCATCAGTGCCGCAGGAGGGGGATCCAGCTGGGGTCTCTGCCTAGGGTTCCAGGTTCCCTCGGGTCACCCCATGTTGCACACCACCTTTCCACAGAAGCAGCATGTCTATGTGCCACCATTGTCACTGTGGGATCATGACAGACATTACAGGTGTGCCTCCTGGGCAGCTGCCTGGTCTGCCTTACTCACCAGCAACCACCACTACATGACCCATGTGCCACCTCCTTTGCCCCATTTGCACCATCAACATAGTGCCCTTACATACTTGGGCACTATGTTGTTGCTGCTAATGGAGCACTGCTATCACTGTCAGTGCATCACAATGCAGACCTTTAAATAGTCTCTCTTCCCTCAAAATACCCCCTTTCAGAGAGGTTTTCATTGGCATTAGGGTTTCCAGTGTTAAAGGGCTCTAACTCACGATTGCACAATAGGGGTTAAGGAAGCACATGTGGTCATCGTCCACACTTCGCTCCATTAATGCCCACTCTCCACCTCTTGTTCCCTTAACGCTTGTTAGTGTAGCCATATAACAGCCTTAAGGGTGCAAGGGTGTCGATAACAGGCATTAATGCCACACTTGTTCCTTTAATGCTCTTTAGCAAACATACTCCTAAGAGTTCTAAATGGATAGGTTGGTTATGGAGTTGCTTAGCTATAACTAGAATAAACCACATTCTGAGACTGACCTGTTTCCATTCGAAACCCAGGCAGAATCAAACAAAAAGTGTACATTTAGAGGGTAATTTTATAACCAGGTACTTTATTTTAAGCACTCAAAATGAATCTGTTTTAAGCCTATTTTATAAAGAAAATGCACCTTTAAATGGCTTAAAGTGTGACTGAAGCCCATAACTACACCTAGGGCTGATATAAGTGTCTGCACCTAAATTTTGGAAAAATACACGTTATAGTTTTTTATAACTTATCTGCATAGATTTGTGCTCTACTCAGGCTCCACCTCTCTGCGTGTACTTACAAACAGTAACTTGCTAAAGTACACATGTAAGTGGCCATTTCTTCATTTAAGTCCTTGAAAATATGTGATTTATGTGTGTAAATGGCAATAATCTTTACTTGACTTATAAAATTACCCCCTTAGATCTAAATAAATAAAGAATGAATGGGAAAGAGTATGAGTGTGCTTTTTAACATCTCCGACAAAATGTTCATGAAATGAATATCAGTAAGTACAGAAACAGTAACTTGTGGATTAGTGGTTAGAGCAATGTCCTGAGAATAAGGAGCACTAGGATTCAAATCCAGCTTCTGCTACTTAGAAAAGCCATATTATCTCAGGCATCTACTTAGATTGTAAGCTTTTTAGAGTAGGGACATATTGGGGGTAATTTTATAAGCTTCTACTCTGCCCAGCATGCCCTCAACCTCTAGGAAGCCAGTCATCCACCCCAAGCACTGACCCCCTCAACTATCCAAACAGGACCCCCCCCCCCCACCCAAGCCCCTACCCCTGCCCCAATAAGCCAGTCAACTACTACCCCACAATCTGCCCACACCATCCAGGAATCCAGTCAATCCTACCTTCCCTCAAAGCAAGCAGTCAACCTCCACATGCCCCTTCTCAACAGCAATTCCTCAGAGTCACCAATTCTCATCTTGTATTTGGCCAACACTCCCTGCAAAACTGCTGCATTCTGAACATGAACTGCTTCCTTCCTGTGTGAAACTGAACCATGCCATGTAAGAATTCTTGTTTGGTCTCAAGAGACTTGAGAACCAGAGGCTAGTATGAGCATTGCTGTAAAGAGTGGCTCGGATTCACACAGAGCTGCACTGTGCAAAAATGAAGCAATTTGTGCATATACTGCAGCGATTAAGGCCAAAGAAATCCCAAAAGAAAAGCAAAAGGGAGGAACACACAAATCTCAGGTGCCAGACATAAATTTCAAGTGACCAGGGTGACGTGATGCCTAGGATTTTTGGAGCCCTGGCTTAAGATAAGCATATTCTGTGTGCCTACAATTAAGCACCTGGTTATAAAATTACCCTCATTGGACATACATTCTTATCATCATCAACAGCACTGTGTTCATTCAACAGATCTACAGTATAAAAATGATTTAAAATGGCAATTTAATTACAAGTATAAAAATGATTTAAAAAGGTAATTTAATTACAACGAACAAAAAGAAATTTGATGGAGACAAGACAATTCTGGTCGCCATATGTTAAAAAGCACAACTGGAAAAGGTACAGAAAAGAGCGACTAAAATGGTAAAGGGTATGAAAGAAAATCCCTATGCGGAAAGGCTTAAAAGGTTGACTTTTCAACTTGGAAAAGAGATGGCTGAGGAGGATATGATAGAGGTCTATAGAATAATGAATAGAGTAGGACAAGTAAATATAGATTGGTGGTTTACTCCTTCAAAAAGTAGAAAGACTAAGGGGTATGTTTACTAAACTGCGTTAGTGCAAATCGCGTTAGGAGCTGCGTTAGTGAAAGGAAAGCCAAAAAAGGACATGGGCGGGACATCGTAACGACTAACGCGCGTTCCAAAAACTAACGAGCGTTTCAGGGCGCTGTGGCGCGTTAATCATATGAAGGCGTACAGACACAAATCATTGAAACAGAGCTGTAGCACAATGGTTAGTGTACTCACCGCTGTTACAAGCAGCATGGGTTCAAGTCCCCAGTGTGCCTAATGCAGAATGCTGTCCCAGACAGCACCCTGTACATTACATAGGGAATGAGGAGGCATGTTTTTCTTTACGTTCAGTAGTTGTTAGTGAAACACACTCTCGCAGTGCGCATAGCCATGTACGTTGGTACGTGCGTGGCTGCATGCGTTGTTACGGGCATAGCCCCGTACGTTGGTACGTGCGTACAATCGTGCGTGGGTGCGTGTGTTTTTACCAGCGTGGGCACCTTATAGTACAGACACTTTAGGGTGTCTTGCACTTATGCACTATGCTAACAGATGTACGTGTGATGGCCTATGGTTTATCAGAGCCTGAGAGCAGGCGCTGGATCTTCCCAGGGTTGGATTGTGCCAGTCACACCCATGATGCACTGCACATTCAAATCAGCTGTCCACAGATACACACCATGGGGAATGCACCCCCATAGCACCTCGGCCTGGTAGGGGGAAGTGACCATGTGCACCCCCACAGCACCTCGGCCTGGTAGGGGGTACTGACCGTGTGTTGTACTGGCACAGAGTAGCTACACACCGTCACATTGTGCTGGTACTGTGCTCACCCTGAGGGTACAGCGAGGCGCCCAGCACCAGGTCCACAGCACCGTCCATGGCGCTGGTCCAAAGCAGTGTTAATGTGCGAGATAGGTAGTTTCTGCACAAACACCTTGCAGTCAGGTGTAGCCCCCCCCCCCCCCCAAGTGCCAAGGGTGGCAAACAGGGTCTCCTAACAATAGATCCACCTTCTACCTCCTTGCAAAGGTGGCAGTAGAGAGGAACATCAACCCCACTTCTGGTGAGGAACAGATACCCCACAGGGCAGGCACCACAGCTCTGTACACAGACAGACATCAGGCCTGGATATGGTAAGCTGCACCCCACCACTATCTGATATACTCCTGCAGCAAGCCATCAGCCACTGCACCCTACAAGCCATTCCATCAAGACACATACCAGCTGCAAACAGTCTGCTAGTTAGTCCATAATGCATGTGCCCAGTGGATATGCATGCACCCAGAACTGGGATGTCAGCATACACAGCAAGCAGATAAATCAGTGACTGGGCCCCAAAAGGAAACCCATATCTATCACATGAGAGAAATACTCTATAGCACTATGGGGGTGCCTAGCCATGCTGTGGTCACTGCACAGTCAGGGTGAGAGTGATCTCTCAGCAGGACATACTGAGGTCACCCTGTCTGTGTAGGTGGTGGCCGGGCACTAAAATGTGCCTGTCACTGCCCTATGCCCTGTGCAGATGCACCCTGGCCAGGCCACCCTGTCCGGTCTATACCCATGGTACCTTGCTCCTCATTATGCACATTGGCAGCTCAATACTGGCAACATTGCTGGCAGTGTGGGCTGTGGAAGGTGTTTGCAGCCACCACACACTGGATAGACAGACAGACACCCCCACACCTATGCCAGCATTGTGCAACTATAGAGGTGTTCAGCAGCCATACCCACCACACCAGTCCTGGGCACAGTTCAGGCATGGATATTGTACGCAAGACTGTTGGGGGTCACTCCCCATGGTGGTACGCACTGTCAGAGACCAGACCTGCAGCACACACCACAGACAGCAGAATGATTGTTATGGTGGAGCTCACTGAGCAAACTGTGCTTAATGTAGGAATTGATATCTGCCAGTTATCACAGGAAACGTTTGATAGCTGTGTACCATATACCCAGGTGTAGGGTGGCATTGCTAAGGTATGCAACTGCTAGTATTGGGAGATACAGGCAGGGCCCAATGTCCTGCTTCTCCAGGAGGCATTGGCCAATGGGGCCTGTGGGTGTGTCTGGCCCTGTTGGCTGCTGCTTTACGGCAGAGTTCCACAACTCCAGTCCTGGTGTTCCAAACCTGTTCGGGTTTTCATGCTGTCCCTCATAAATATGCATGAGCTACATCTGCATACCATGGGGGCGGTGCATAGATATGCAGCACAGGCATCTTTATTAGAGGCAGCATGGAACCTGAATGGTGTGGGACCCTCCAGGACTGCAATTGCGAGACTCTGCTCTGGGTAATGCGCCTGTTTCTGATGTCTGTGTTTGGTGTGGTATAATATAGGCGTATTAACCATGCGTATGTTCTCTGCAATAAAGGGGTGTCTTTACTATCACTGTTTAGTGGTGGGTAAGACTATGGGGACTGGGTTGGCAGGAGCCCCAGCTGGGAGTTGAACCTGTGACCCTCTGGTTTTACAGGCACTGGCTGTGTCTGTTGCACCACACTGTGGCCACAGAGATGGTGCAGTCCCTGGAGTTAGTTAAAGTGGCCTGACGAGTCAGAAACCCTGCTCTGCACAGGTTTATTGTGGGCTCATTTACCTTGTATGGAGACAAAGGTGCACATAAACCTCAAAACAGACCTCAAAAAAAGGGGCAAACACCCATAACCAAGCTGGGCAACAATGATATCATTGGGTAACATTACACACCACTCCCAGGAAAGCTCCATCACAATGAAATGATTTTTGAAAGGGTCTACCCTTCCAAACATCATTTCTTTCTTTGGTGCTTTCCAGGGAGTGTTGTTCATTGTTGCCCATTTCTATCACAGTTGCCCAACTGAATTGTGCTTTTTACAATGTTTCTTGTGGTCATTCTTAAGGTTTTATGTGAACTTTTGGTCTTTGCACATGTATCACACTGCTCACGTTTTGTAGGTTTCCCCGGTTTTGCTGTACATTGCTGACGGAAATGGTTTCTCTTCCTTTTAATATGCCTTTAACGACAGGTTTTCATTCGCGTTGGAATTGAGATCAGAAATTCAGCGCATTAGTATGAGGGGAGCCTCTCCCCACCCACTCTCCGCCCATTGACCCCTTCTCTCCGCCCACTCTCCACTTTCTGCGCTGTTTTAACGCGCCGCGGAGGTTTACGATTGTTAACTGCGGTTAACGCGCGTAAAGTACGTTTAACGATCGTTAGCACGTCAGAACGCGCGTTCGGACATGCTAACGATCGTTAAACGTACTTTACGCGCGTTAATCACGATTACCGCACTTTAGTAAACATCCCCCTAAGAGACATGCAATGAAGCTACAATGTAGCACATTTAAGCTAATAGGAGAAAATATTTTTTCACTCAACTTTTCATCAAACTCTGAAATTTGTTAACAGAGAATGTAGTAAAAGTTGCTCGTCTAGCTGGATTTAAAAGTGGTTTGGACACGTTCGTGGAGGAAAAGTCCATAAATTATTATTAAAGAAGACCGGAGAAATCCACTTCTTGCCCCTGGGACAAGTAGTATCAAATCTGTTTACCTTTTGGGAACATGACAGGGTACTTCTTACCTGGATTGGCCACTGTTGGAAACAGGATACTGGGCTTGATGGGCTCTTGGTTTGACCCAGTATGGCATATCTTATGTTCTTAAAACACACTGGGGCATGTTTAGTTAACTGCGGTAAGGTAGCGGTGGTAACGTTAACGTGCGTTAGGTAACGCTACAGCACAATAGGTAATGTTAGCGTGCGGTAACATTACCTACTGTGCGGTAACGTTACCGGCCGCGGTAAACACTGCAGAGGGTGGAGAGAGGGAAGAGAGAAGGGGTCAATGTGCGGGGAGTGGGCTGGGAGAGGCTCCTGTTACACCAACGCTGGGAACTGAAGGGCTGAAAACTACTGCAAGTGAAAACCTGTCGTTAGATGCACATTTGCAGGGGAGAGAAACCATTTCAGTGTCAGCAAATGTACAGTATAGGCAGGGAGCCCAAAACAAGTGATAGTAGGGATACATGTGCAGCACCAGCAAAGCGCCCATGTATGAAAGGGCACTATGGCAATGCTGCACATGGGGCATAGGGGGCCTCAGGCAGGACATGCAGTGGGGCACCCATGGCACAGGGTGGACTAGGCAGATGCCTAGGTGCCTCATAGGAATGCAGAAACTGGATATCAGCAGGACATCAACTGGCAAGGTCAAACATGCCCAGGAGTTTGTCCCCCATAGTGACACATCCAGGGGACATTACCCAGCAGGTACCCCAAAGGGCACATAACATTGGCAAGTTGTGCTGGGGGGAAGCATGGATGTCTATGTAGGCCCCCCCACCCCAGACCCCACACCATAGGCAGCCGCCTACCAGCACACTGGATGTCCTGGGACTGCGCACCACCAGCACCACCAGCATATGGGCATGTCAGTATGGTGGGGGAGGGGTGCTGGAGTTGTGGGGGCAGTGGTATGTGCCAAGGCCAAGCCATGTTCAGGTGGGTGGTGTGCAGTGCAATAGACAAGATCTTTCTGCCGAACAGTCATCATATCTCCAGGGACTAAGCTGCCACTGTGGCAACAGTTTGGTGCAGTACACACAGCCAGTATGTCCTGGGGCAGAAGATCACAGGTTCAAATCCCAGCTCTGGTTCCTGAAGACCATGTCCTAACACATTACCCTACATAGCACATACAACATAAACACATGCACTCCCTAGAGCATCAGCCAACAGGGGCACAAACACCCACAGGCTCCACAATCCACAGTCTCATGGGGTGTCAGGCTGTTGGGCCCATTGCAGAGCAGCAGTTACCACCAAAGCACCACAACTAGCAGTTGCATACCTTAGCAATGCCATCTGAAACATGGAAACACACTTCACATATATCAATATGTTGCCACAAAGAATGTTTGCTAACAAATCATCACCTAAACCCAATTTGTTATCAGAGAGTCATCATAGCAATCTATTGAAATATGTGGAGTGTGTTTCCTTTTGTCTGACAGTGTCTTCCATCCTGGAATGTGACCATAACAGTTTGAATACCTTAGCAATGCCTGCACTGTGTTCAAGACTGGTGTGGTGGGCAGGGCTGCCAACCACCTCTATCATTTGCACAATGCTGAAATAGGAGAGGGGTGCATGTATGTCTATCCATTGTTTTTTCTGCCTACCCCTCACTGAGTCCACAATGCTCACACCGTTCCCAGCGTTAGCCTGCCAATGTGCAAAATGTGGAACAGAGTATCGTGGGCATGGCCCGGACATGGCGGAATGTGCAGGATGCATCTGCACAGGGTGTGGGACAATAGCTGGGACAGTGTAGTGCCCGACCACCACCTGCATGGACAGGATTCTCACAATATGTCATGCTGGGAGGTCACTCTCACTCTGACTGAGCAGTGACCATGGCATGTCTAGGTTCCCACATAGTGCTATACAGTGTTTCTCTCAAGTGATATCTGTGTGTTCCCTGTTCTGGGGCCTGATCACTGAGATACCTGCTTGGTGTCTGTGCCTAAATCCCACTTCTAGGTGCACATAATTTCTCTGGGAACATGCACTATGGACTGACCAGCGTACGGTCTGCAGTTAGCATCTGTATGGCGGGAACACCTTGCAGGGGTGCAGCAGGTGCAGACTATCGTCATGTGCAGGCTGCTACACCATGTCCTGCACTGGTACCCTTTTCTGCATTGTGGCTCTTCATGCTTGCCTCTCCTGTGTCTGCTCTGCATGGCGCTACTACTCCTCTGTCCCCCTATCATTGCACTTATCTTGACAACTCTACCTCCGCTGGTGGACACGTATTTCCATCCTCAGCCACCCACTGTCATTGTAGCACTTTACATTACCAACACCCTGTGCACTGGTGCAGCTGCCTCCGATATGTTTGTTCCCTTTACCAGCTGCCACATAGGCTGCACGCAGCTTTGGCAGATCCATCAGCTCCCACCTCTATGTCCGTCCATCACTTGTTCATTGCCTGTCCTTGGTGCTCTGTGCAGTGTTGGGTTACATCCGGTTTGTGGCCTTACATGTCATGTTTGTCAATTTGGGGCACCTTACAGCCCTTGGGCACCATATCTTGGGTCACCCTAACAACCTTAGGGCACTCTATACTGCACCTTACGTTATGACACCTTATAAAGCACCTTATAAGGTGCCTTATAGGGTGCCTTAACCTATGGCACCTCATGGGGCACCCTATAGGCCGCCTTAGGTTAGGGTGCCCTGTAAGGCGCCATATAGGACACCTTATAAAGCCCCCTGTCAGCCTTGTACTGTGCTTTGTTAGCTCTTGCAATGTCACGTTAACGTGCGCTAACTGGCCACGGCACCCTTTACTGCACGTTAGACAGCCATTGCTACATTGCCGCTGGGACGCCCACTTCCTTTTATGGCATTCATCATGTTAACGCTACTCTTCTCACCGGTAACGTTACCACAGTTTAGTAAACATGCCCCACTGATTTGAGGATATTTGTGGAAGAAAGTCAGTCAGAGTGAATAGGCTTTCTTTCACTGATAGTAGATGTTTGGGATAATGCAAAAAGGACCTGGAGCAGGCAGAGACTCATTTCAGAAGACAACTCATCAAAGGTGCACCCAATGCATACAATCTCTGGAAACCACAAGCTGATTACAGCCACACTGGAGACATTATGGGCCCGTTATTCAGTTGGGCAGGCTGTGCGCTACTACGGCGCATAGTCCTGCCTGCCGACCCTTAACCTTGGATATTCAATGCCGGAGTCATATGCAGCCCCAGCAATGAATATCCATGGATCGCCACACACACCAAAAGTCACAGCAGCTAACCGGACAGCTGCGATATTACATGCTGCCTGGTTAGCTCCTGTGTCTTAAAGATAGATAACGGTTTTCCTCGCCTATCTTTTATGTGCAGTTTATTAACCAGGCAGCATGCAATATTGCCTCTACCTGGGTAGGGATAATCTCCGCCTCTGCTCCACCCTGGAATACCCCCAACATGCCCCAATGCTAACCGCAGAGCATGGGGGCATGTAGCGGGTTTAGAAGGGGAAGAATTGGCACTAACCATGTAACTGCTGTTGGATATCCCAATTTAAGGTATTTACACAGTTTACTGGGCTGTAAATTGTGTAAATGCCTTTCAAATATTGGGACCTATATCCTTAAGAATTTTGAAAGTGAAAAAAAAACCACTCAGCAAAACCAGTGAAACATTGATTTTTTAAGATGTAGGGGCATGCTTACTAAACTACTTTAACTATTAGCATGGGGTTTGCCATGTGCCAAGTGTATTGCACTGTTAGTGCAGGGCTCTGAAGTAAACATCCTGCTCAAATGGGTGAGAATGTGATTGAGCAAGGACTGGCCAGGCTAGCAGTGGAACATGGGTGTCGATGGCACATCAAAGCTGGTATAACTGTGAATGTTGCCGTTAGTGTGGCTACACCTCATAACACCTCAAGATGTGGCAGTAAGTACACCTGAGTGACAGTTAATGAGGTGCATGTGTTACCAATGTGCTAATGTCAGAGAGACACATGAACATACTCCCAAAATGTATTATGGACCTTCCTGCTAATTTTGTAGTTCAAGCACTGGCTAATGGTGCACCCTTTTGTATACATGCTCCATAGAGACATATTGATAAAGAACACAGTATATTTACTTGAGAAAGCTGAGGGACGTAGTTACTAAAATGCGGTAGTTTCATGCAAGTACTTTAATCTGCACATAAATAAAAGGAGATTGGTCAGTATCCGCCCTGTATTCACAACACACAATGGAAATTCATGGCTTTGGCTGCATTACATGCCTTAGCAAATCTCATACACAAAGTATTGGTCTTTCAGTATTCCTACCTGCTTTTCCCACAGCTCAACAAGACATTTCCAATCACATCTAGAAGTAAATAACACTTCAGCACAAACAGGTTAACCCACCACCACCACCACCTTCCCCATCTAGTCCATTCAGAGTGAGCAAAAGCAAAGAAAGGAAGAGCCGTTTCCAAGTGACACCCCTTTTAAGACAGTCTATTCCAGGGCCATTCATACTCCACACCTTTGTCTCCCATGCCTCTTTGTCCTGTTGGGGGATGTTTTCCCAACTTTCAAATTGAGTGTCCCTACCTTATGCAAAGTCGGGGAAATAAAGTTCTCAGTGCAATCCATCTGTCACCCAACAAGTGGCTCTGCTCATTTTGTATAGTCTTTGTTTATCACTCTTTCAGAGTTTTGTCTAAAAAATTGAGCCCGACACATGGGGGTATGTTTACTGAAGGGTGATAATGGAACTTCAGATAATGAGCATTAACAGCAATGGTAAAGGAGTTTGCATGTGAAAAAGGATAGGGTGGGCAGTAGGTGTTCTGGTGGTAAAGGCACAAGGCTTCACTTATCGTGCTCTAACAGGGCATCAGGCATTAAGACCCGGCTGCGAATCAAGGGCTGGGGGGGAGGGGGGACGGCAAAGGGGGGGGCGGGCAACAAGCCGCATTCAAAAGAGCGCGCCCGGTGTGGGCGCGGCCTCTTTGCTGCTCATCCCCCTTCCTGGAGGAAGCCGGAGAGCGATCCAGAACCGGAGGCCCCCTTTCCGAAACTGGACAGCAATCCAGCACCAGAGGCCGCAACGAGAGCTCCTGTATCGCAACCAACCTTCAGGACATCGATCGGGAACCCGGAGGCTGCAACGAGGGCTCTTGCTGCTCACCCCTCCACTTCCGGGAGTGAGGCAGGACAGGGCGCAATCAGAGGCAACGTGAGAAAAACATCGTAGAAAACACACGGCAAGTAGGATAAAAAAATAAATAAATAAATAAATGTATTTTATGTGAGACTGCGAGGGAGGTAGCACGCGGTTTGCAGCGCCTACGGCAGTGGCAGAGCCCAGTTTCATGAAGCAGCAGATGAGTCCGGGGGGGGAAAGGGGGGCAGATAGCAGCGGCAGCAGGAAGCATGAAGCATGGTGGCTAACATAATTTAAAAAAAAAATCCCTTGTTACCTGTGGCTAGGTGGGCAGGAGTGGGGGGGCCCAGTAGGGAGAGGGCTGGGCTACGTGGGGCTACGCTGGTGTGGCAAAAAGTACACCACATGTACACGTGGCCAAGCACAAAGCAAGGAGCAGGCAGACGGGGGCAACAAACAGTATTGCACTGAAAGGTACAGGGAGTGCAGCCGGGGAAAAGAGGGGTAGGAGTAGCCAAGCGGGTTCTTCTTATATAAAAAAAAAACAAAAAAAACTATACAACTAAACAGCTGCAGAGCAACATAAAATAGAAGCAGAAAAGCAATGGAGTTGGGGAAGGAAAGCGTAAGGCTGCCATCTAATGGACAAAGGTGGTAAGGCAGACTGTTAGGATGCTTTTCTTATGTGCTAATATGAGAACTCATAAGGGAGGAATTGTATTTAAGCTATACTGTGTAATGTGGGGAATGTATGTATATGAGAATGTTTAGATAGCGATATGGTTATGTATGGATATATAGAGTGATATTATAGGGATATAGATAGCCCTAGAGGTATATGTAGGGTCAGAGGAAATGTGTGGAGCACGGGATTATAGCTAGCATCCTGAATGATAGTAATTTAGACTTTCCATTGCCTCTGCATAGTAATTCTATCCTAGTTGAGAGATGCCGAGGAGGGAGACACCAAAGGCTTCCAGGCCACCAAAGGCGGCACCGAAGGTGGCAGCGGCATCAAAAGCACGAGCATCTGCCAGTCCAAACACGAGAGGGACGCAGAGGGCTAGCCGCGATGCAACCACCCCCACAGCAGCAGCGAAGCCTCGTCACAGTACTAGGAAGAAGGCACCACAGCAACTGGAGAACTCTGCCCCGCCACAGAATCAAGAACTAGATGACCTGCTCCAGATGGTCCGGGATCAGGTTACGCAACACGGCCTGAACTCAGTTAAACAACGGCTGGGAGCACCGGGCTCTACGAACTATGAAGTGCCATCGACGAGCGCCAGCGTGACCACACCCAACTCAGCATATGGTAGGTCGGGTGCGGAAAGGGGGCGCCAGAGCTATCAACGTCCTCATCTGACGAGTCCAGTTCGGACAGTGAGAGGGACATAGAATGGGCAGATGTGATGCGCTACGCATTAAAGAAAGTTAAGCGGAAGAAGAGGTCAAAACAATCCAATCCCCTCAGACAGGCTTGGTCGGGGCAAAGTCAGAGGGGCGAGGACCGCACATGCACGCCAGCGGGAGCGGCCCAAAGAACGCAGATGGATTGGCATGACACCAGCCGTGACCCACGCTGCGGGGTGAGCTCCCTGGCCGTGTCGGTACCCAAAAAGATAAAGAAGAGGATTTGGAGGAGGGAGTATATCGACATATTCTCTCTCCTGCTCAGGGACCAGGATGATGAGTCGAATAGTGGAAAAGATAAGGATAAAAGAAGCGAGAGGGAGCGGAAACATAAAATTCCCAAATCCATTAATAATTGGGTGACACCATTCCACGTCTTTATGAGCGTGGTGATGGAAAAAGAACCTGAAGCAGGGCCATACCTGACCCGGTACCTGGACACGATCACCAGGGCACATAAACAATACGATGGATGGGCCTGGCTGAACTACGATGTGAAGTTCAGGAGGACTATGGCCGATGATCCCACCCTAGCATGGCACCATAGGATCCTGGACATGTGGACGGAGGAAATGGCGCCCAACAGGCCATGGTGTCAGGATGGGCTGCAGCAGCCGCAGGCGAGCACACAATGGCAACAGCCCTTTCAGAACATACAATGGCAGCAGGCCAATCAGTTCTCAGGGAAACGGCCATGCCGACAGTTCAACGCAGGGAGTTGTACATGGCAGCCGTGTAAATTCAAGCATTCCTGTGCAGTATGTGGAAATGGACACCCTGCCTTTACATGCAGGGTTTCAAGGGAGGCCAAGCCTTTCAGAGCAATACAGCAACGTTCCACCGAAGGGGTTGGCTCCAACACCCATCAGACTTGAGCCTATGCGGCCATGGCTTAGAGCATACCCTAAGCGGGAAATAGCTATCAGTATAGCTTTTCTCAGGGTTTCCGCATCCCATCCCTAATTTTGATGAAAAGAGCACAAACGAGCTTACTTAGTAACCCACCATCTTTACAAAAGCACAATGAGATCGCCCGCAGCAAGATAGCTAAAGAATTGGGTATGGGGAGGGTAGCTGGTCCTTTCCAGTCGCTCCCATTCAAGGACATGGTAGTCTCCCCATTGGGGGTCATACCCAAAAAGGAGCCGGGACAATTCCGGTTAATCCATAACCTCTCATACCCGGAGGGACAGTCAGTCAACGATTATATTGATCTGGCATTATGCTCGGTCAAATATGCAACCATGGATCAGGCAATTAGGCTCATACGAAGCAAGGGCCCGCAAGCACAACTAGCGAAGGCGGACATCGAGTCTGCATTCCGGTTATTGCCGGTGCACCCTGAATCGTTTCCAATGCTGGGATTCACTTCAATGGGGTGTTCTACTATGACAAATGTTTGCCCATGGGATGTGCAATATCATGCGCCTATTTCGAACAATTTAGTTCGTTCTTACACTGGGCAGTTGAAGACCTAGCAGGCCCCAATACGGTTGTGCATTACCTAGATGATTTCCTATTCGTTGGAAAAGATCGTGATGACTGCAAAAGGATATTGGATATCTTTGAGCAGACGGCGCGAGCATTTGGGATCCCGTTAGCAAAAGAAAAGACAGATGGCCCGAAAGGGATCATCACGTTCCTGGGTATACAATTAGATGTGCCGGCACACAGGTCGCGCCTGCCAGCTGAAAAAGTGCTGAAGTTGAAAAAAGATATGCAAGTTCTGCACAGCCAGCGAAAAGCAACACTCCAACAATTTCAGTCAATGCTGGGCTTACTATGCTTTGCATGCAGGGTGATACCCATGGGGAGAGTGTTCTGCCGTCGCATGACATGGGCAACAAAAGGTATCGCAAAGAGATACCATCGCATCAGGGTCACCAAGGAAATACGGGAGGACCTACAGGTCTGGTTTCAATTCCTTCACACCTTCAACGGCCTTGCATTTTGGCAAGCGCTCCCCGTATCTAATGCCGAACTCAAATTCTTCACCGATGCCTCGGGGGGGATTGGTTTCGGCATATACTATAAAGGGGCATGGTGCTCCGAGACTTGGCCCATGGAGTGGCAGGCGGATGGAACCACCAGGGATATCACTTTCCTGGAGCTTTTTCCGCTAATGGTAGCCCTCAGTATCTGGGCCCCGGAGCTCGCCAACAGGGCAATCACCTTCCATATTGATAACCTAGCGGTGGTGTGGGCGGTGAACAGGATGAGAGCTAAGACGCCTAAGGTGGTGCCACTATTAAGGCGAATTGTATTGCTGTGCTTGGCGCATAACATAACCATTAGAGCTGAGCACATTGAGGGCGAGAACAATAACATTGCCGATGCTCTTTCTCGTTCTAAGATCTGGTTTTTTCACCAGCTAGCGCCCGAGGCCGACGCGGACAAGACAGCGGTGCCCGATCAAGTCTGGGAATATGGTCCACCGAGATATGGGAGCTCCTGTTAGGCGCCTTAGCGGAAAATACCCGGCGCAGATACCTAGCGGCATGGGAACACTACCAAACATTTTGCAGAGAGAATGTCATACGACAGGAGGACAGCTTAAAAGTAGCAACGATTCTGAAATGGATTATGCATTGCAAAAGCAATGGCTTCACTAAAGCTGCAGTACAAGCCCGTCTAGCGGCTGTATCCTTTTTTGCAAAGGCTATGGGAAAAAAGAGCCCCAAGGCCGAGTTCATCATAAAGAAGGTGATGCGAGGCTGGTCCTTGGGCCAACCCCGAAAAGTGGACAAGCGCTGCCCGATCACTCATCATATGCTCCAACAACTCATGGTAACAACTAGCCAAGTATGTTACGATGAGTACGAGGCGCGCCTGTTCTGATGCGCATTCTCCTGGGCCTTTTACGGAGCATTTCGGGTAGGGGAGCTAGTAGCATCCTCAGCATCGGAGCGAAGGACGGCCCGCGGAGGTATGGAAAAGCGCGATGTGTGCATACAGCACAAGAGCAATAGTGCTGCAGTTGCGCAGATCCAAGACCAACGCGGAGGGAAAAGGGGCACAGGTGGTGCTGTCGGCAATGCACCATGACCCTTCATGCCCACTAAAAAATGCTTTAGCCTACCAACAGGTACGGGCGCACTCAGAAAACCACTGGTTCGTACACTCGAACGGTGCCCCCTTAACACGTTTCCAATTTATCAGAGTACTCAAGCTAATAATTGAATGAACAGGACGGGAGGCAAGCTTATACGGCTCGCACTCCTTTCGCATTGGAGCTGCTTCAACGGCAGCCAGCATCGGGATGTCCCGAGAACAGATAATGACGATAGGCCGATGGCACTCGGATAGATACAAATTGTATATACGTCCAGTGCTGTGAGGCCAGTGGGGCTCATAAAACAAAAAAAAAACAAAAAAAATGTTGTAACGGACAAGGAACGGGAGGTGGGGATAAGGAGAATGTGAAACATTTGGTGTACAGACATAGCGAATGATCATTTGTTGGATAAGTGCTGCGGTAATCATATTTTCTGATTGTGCTCCATGCAGGAATAAGCTACCACCTGTGGCCGCGGGAAGTGTGGATATGTGGCCATTCATTTGTTCACTGGGCACAAAAGAGGACACGGTCTAGACCACAGGGATTGAATCTGGGGCTACCAAGTGCAGAGGTTGCCGTAGTGTGGCTGGGACGCAGGGGTATGGTGTGGGACCAGCTAATGCCGTCCTTGCTCCTAAGGAGGAGATCTACCGGGAACCCTGCAATGATTGTGATCCACTTTGGGGGCAACGACCTCGCATCCACGCGCAGCGTCGAGCTCACCAAGAGGATGCAAGGCGACCTCCTAACGCTGGCAAACACATTTCCCGGGACGCTATTGGCATGGTCACACATCATACCGTGGTGAGTGTGGAGAGGCGAGAACTCGCATAGGGCATTGGAGAGGACCAGACGGAAAGTGAACAGATGGATGGCCCGCTTCATGAGGGCCATAGGAGGATGCAGCATTGTGCACGACCTCATAAAGGAGAGATGCCCAGGATTGTATCGCGCAGATGGAGTGCACTTGTCAGACATTGGAATGGACATTTTTCTCTGCGACATACAAGATGCGGTTGAACGACTATGGAAGAAGCAAGTGTTGGCCACAGCGGCGCGTTGATGGGTGGGGCTCCATCAACAAGCGAGGAGTCGCTGTTGGTGGGGTTGGCTGGAGAAACGCACCCGGTGAGAGAGAACACAGCCTAGGCCTTAAGTAAAGGGGGAGAGGTACTGGAGAGATACACGGACCTACCCCCGGAGAGAGGGAGATGGTGACAAGAACACTGCGCAGAGAGCCCCCCCTGCCTTGCTTTGACGGCGGGCAAAGGGGGGGTAAGGAAGAAAGGTTGCCAAGTCTGCTCGAACGGCAGGCGTAACAGCCTTTCGACTGAAGGATACGAAAAGACTAAGGGACGGAGAGAAGCTTTCACGGCAAAAGAGTTTCCTCCTGCTATGTACAAAGTCTGTAGGATATTGGCTGTGTCTCTCGAGGGGGGCAAAAAGAAAGAGGTGATATAAGGAATTTGTAGACTGTGTTTTGTTGATTGTGACGTGCATGCTGTGGCCAACAGTTTTCTGTACTGTTAATAACCATTGTGTCAATAAATCGAAATAGTTTGGTGAAAGAAACTCCATGGTATAACATGGTGACTCACTGGAGGGAGGGGGAGGGGGGAGGAAGGGGAAGGGGAGGGTCACAGGTAAGGGGAGGGGGGCCCGAGGCGGGCTGAGGTGACAAACATGCACCTTAATGCCTGAAAACAGTTGTCACCTTAACGCAGGATAAGGGAGCCACAGAAAAAGTCACGTTAAAGTTGATGGATGGAAGGAAAGGTAGGAGCTGATGGACCTGACAGATCCATGGGCATCCTACATGACAGTTAGTAAGTGGGATAAGTGGGATGAGCATTACAACCTACCCTAGTCACTTCACAAGAGAATTTACAACCGCTGACCTGTAAATATGTATATATGTAAAGACACCCCTTTTCAATCAAGTGTACATTTAGTAATCCAGCTGCTGTGATGTGTGTGTATCCCCTTAATCAAAATGTTTATCATGTTGATTTGTACTGTATTGAACCTTATATGTATAGTAAACCGCTGCTGATCGCTGGAAGTAGCGGTATACAAATGTACTCTAAATAAAATAAATGTTGGAGGTAGCTGTCCTGATTCAGTGAGGGGTGCCCATGTAATATGCAGTAATGTCAGTGTGTTATTGAAAGAGAAAAACCTTTGGTTTGAAAGAGTAGTCTAATGTATTTTTTTTGTCGGATGTCACAAACCGTAGTGGATTATATCGCACTTGCCAGATCACCATATCCTTTTACTCAATTTGATTCCAAATAACACACTTATCTGAATGACGTAACTTCCATCAATGTTGGAACCCCCGTGGTTGTCCACATTGTTTTTGGTAATGTCAGTGTGTGGCATAGGATGGAAAAGAAGTGTCCCCCGAGAGATCCAGAATCACCATGATGTGTGCATTGAAAGAATGACAGAGCAGGAATGGTTACATGCAGATCAGTCACAGGAGAGGCGAGAGTGATACATCAAAATCGTGAAAGAGTTCCTGTGTGGGACGTATATCACCTGGTCCCCATAGCTTGCACTATAATAGATGGACTCTCCAGATTCTGGAGCAGATCTGTATCTCTGCTAGTATACTACAGGTATTGTCTGCAGTATATATTGTTAATCACGTCATTGTCTGTGCAATTGCAGGATGACAGAGCAGCCTGTCTGTATTGGACCTTGTGTCCTCCTTTTGGCCATTTCATGTCAGTCTCCAAGGTTGCAGGAACTGTTTCCAAGGATTGTTGTCTAGGCAGGGTGGGGATGCTGACACCAAACAGATGGGCCTGCCAAGACTGTAGTTATCAGCTCAAAAACCCTGCAAGCATCACATTTTGGGAATTCCAATTAATTACAATAATCATAGTCAGTCCGCATATGTTAGTCATTCACATACCAACCAATACGGTGTCCCCTCACTCAGCTTTTGGCAGTGAGGACTGAACATATTGCCATGCTTGTACTCTCATAAAAGGTCATGTCCCTAGCCATGGACAGTTCAAAACTGGGCAGTACAGCACAAGCACTCTCCCAAGCTGCAGAAAGTGTGCCCCCCTTTCCAAGAGCATGTGGATTCATGGCAGGGTGGACATGGAGTTGGATGTTGGAAAAGTTTCTGGCAACACATTCCCCACCATATTCTGCCTCTTTGTACTCTAACACCATCCTTGTGACTGTCACACTTGGTGCCTATGGGGAGCTAGTGCGGCAGTCATACAGGGCCTCTGATGTAGCACATTCATACACTGAGAAGGCCCACATAGGTTCTGGCCATGTGAATATAGACTTTAGCCACCAATGCTACCTATGAACGGCACATGCTCAACATGTATGGTACTTTTCCCACACCCCTACCCCCACCCCAGTATTCACCTCCAGGCACTGCCTTCCCATATGGTGGCGGACAATGCAGAGACCGTCTTGACATCCTGTACCACATTTCAGCAGCTGGAACAAGGCACATCACCACATCATTCCCCTACACTTGCCTCCCAATATGACACTGCTGTGCAGTGAGCAGATGTGATGTGAATGTGTTGCAATCCTTGCCTGTGAAACAGCCTCAGGAAACAGTGGGCAGATGACTTCAAACTGCCTTAATGGCTGTATCTGTGGCAACAGTGTCTGCCCACATGGTGCAGCTGCAGCTTATTTGGAACTAGGCTCAAGGGGGGTGGAGTGCTGGGAATATATTACAGTGTTGCAATAACAGGTTGCAACTGCTTACTGCAAACTAACCTTCTTCTTGTAATTGGTGTCTCACACAGTATGTGGGCTTGCTGTATAACAGACATGCAGCATATTTTATGCACAGCCATACACCTGGGCACCACTTGTATGCACAGTGCATTGCTGAAGATCACACTACTCTGGAGACACACACACCCTATTGCTGTGCAGAAGTAGTGCTGGTTGGCTTTCTTGCTCAACACATAGGCCTCCTTAGCTGCTCATGCATTGTCAACATCTGCTCAATATGCAGGCACTGTTAGAACACTCTGTAACACTCCGTCACTGTCAACATTTGTTCAGTGTACCAGTGCTATCAGCCTGCCCTGCCATTGGTGGTACAGCTTGTCAGCATGGCTGATGAGTGTGTGGACTTTTGCTGGTAGATTCCTGACCTTCAGGCAGGTCTTGAACCTGTGACTCTGGCCATGTGTGTGGAGCCACAGAGCAGCCTTGTGAGTGCAGCCATCCATGGGTTTAGATGTGGTCTATGTCTATGTCTATGTCTGCTTAGATCTCTGAAGACTCTGTGCATACTTGTCTGACAAGGTATGTTTGGTGACTTTGATGTTACCAGTTTTCGTCATTTGGCTCCTTGTTCCATTTCATGAAAGATGCTTTTTTGGCAACAGCTTCTGACCTCATTTTTAAACCATGCTGGCAGTTTTTTGGACTTCTTTCCACTTTTCTTAAAGCATGGAATACAGCTGATCTGGGCTTTCAAGATAGTATTTTTAAACAACACTCATGCTTGATATAAATCTTTAACCTTTGCAACTGGTCCTTTTATTTTTTTCTTAACAATTTTCCTCATTTTATCATAGTCTCACTTTTGAAAGTTAAAGAGTACTACTGTGGATTTCCTTACCATCCTTCCTCCATTTATTAAATCAAATGTGATCTGCTATGATCACTATTGCCAAGTGGCCCCAACACCCTTATTTCTTCTACCAGATCTTGTATTCCATTAAGGAATAGTCCAAAATGGCTTCCTCTCTGGTCGGTTTATGAATCAGCTGCTCCAAGAAGCAGTCATTTATTTCATCTAGAAACTTTATCTCCCTAGCATGTCTTGCCGTGACACTGACCCAGTCGATACTAGGTAATTGAAATCACTGATTATTATTACTTTACTGTAACTTTTGTTAGCTTCCCTGATTTCTTTGAACATTTTATAATCCATTTGTCCAATCTGGCCAGACGATCCATAGTACACCCCCACTGCCATCGCTTTCCTCTTCCCCTTTTTACATGGAATTTCAATCCATAGAGATTGTACAGAGAATTTTGTTTCCTGCAAAACTTCAGTCCTTTGTGACTCAATGCCTTCTCTAACTTAGACTGCAACTCCAACACCAATTTGATTGCTCTATCATTATGATATAATTTCTACCCAGGTATCACAGTATCCCACTGATTGTCCTCTGTCCACCATGTCTCTGAGATACCAAGTATATCTAACCTCTCATTTAGTACTATATATTCTAACTCTCCCATCTTATTTTTTAGTCTTCTAGCATTTGCATACAAGCATTTTAGAGGCTGTATTTTATTCATATTAATCTGGCTATCGGTAAGCAGGGATAATTTGGAAACTTTAAGTTCTGTCTTCTCTGTACTCAAGGGCATTTTGTCTACTTTTGTCTTTATTGGAACCTCTCTGCTGATATGCCCTAACTTCAGTCTTTTGCTAGTATCCTTCAAGGATACATTGTGCTGAACCATGCATTCCTGGGCAACTGTCTTCTTTCCCCTATTATCTAGTTTAAATGGTGCTCTATCTCCTTTTTAAAGGTTAATGCCAGCAGCTTGGTTCCATCCCGATTAAGGTGGAGCCCATCCTTTAGGGAAAGCTCCTCCTTTCCACAGAATGTTCCCCAGTTCCTAACAAATCCAAAAACCTCTTCCTTGCACCATCATCTCATCCACGCATTGAGACTATAGAGCTCTGCCTGCCTTTTAGGTCCTGTGTGCAGAATGGGAAGTATTTTGGAGAATGCAACCCTGGAAGTTCTGGATTTCAATTTCCTATCTAAAAGCTTAAATATAGCCTCCAGAACCTCTCTCCACACTTTCCCATGTCATTGGTACTAACATGTACTAAGACATTAGACTCCTCCCCAGCACAATCTAAGACCTTGTCCAGGTAGCGCGTGAGGTCCACTACTTTCGCACCAGTCAGGCATGTTACCAGGTGATCCTCACGTTCACCAGCCACCCAACTATCTACATGCCTAATGACTGAATCACCAACTGTAACGGCTGTCCTAACCCTTCCCTCATGGGCACATGGTCCTGGAGAAACCGCCTCGGTGAGAGAGGGTTTTACATCACTCGGAGGACAGGTCCTAGTTACAAGATCACTTCCTACCACACAGGACTTGGAAGACATAAGGAAGACAGAGAGGTACATAGATGAGGCCTACAGGGATGTAGTACTGAAGCCCCACCTTCAGTTTGGCAATATCCCTGTTGCCATGGAGGAGAGAGGTCATGTGACAGGAGAACATCACCCTGGTGTGGCAGGAAGTGATCCTGTAGCTAGGACCTCTTCTCCAGGTGATGTCACATGCAGAAGGAGACAGAACAGCAAACTGTCAATTAACTGGTGTGCCGGTGGGGGAGATGTGTTCCAGACATGTAGTGGGCTGTAAACAGCTGACCCGCATCTTTGGACACCATCTGGAGGGTCCCAGGGGTGACAGCAGGCCACTGTCTGTCTGCAGCCCACCACATGTGCATGGCCACATCCAACAGTGGCAGGTCCCTGCTGTGCCAGAGCACCATGTGTGTGTCTGGTGCCTCTGCCCTGTGCCTTCACCATGGCAGGCATGCCCCTGGGTGGCAGTAGATAGTTCTGCATAACACATCACCATGTGCAGGTCTGCTGCTGCCAACCTGCTCACCTGCCCCAGTCCCCTACTGCATGCACAGGGCCACTGTGCCAGCTGCAGGGGACCAGGGTGTAACATGTGTGGAAGATGCATGCGGGACAGCTGGGGCCAACCCTCAGATAGACAGGGACAGGGGGGTGCCCCATACCAACCCCCACCATGGTAGTGGATGGCAGACCACCCTCCATATGTTCCCAGTCACCTCCCATGGTCAGAGATCACCACACTGAGCCCCGTGATCAGGTGGCAACACCACCTTCCCAGTTGACCCATCACCATGCATAGCACCCTGCCTCCCAGTCCCAGGTTGCCCGTGCATATGCCCACCTAGCAGCCATCTACCACTGATGTGCTACCCCTCAAAGCACACATGGATCCCTGATAAGCTCAGGACATAGGCTTTGTGGCAGAAACCTGGATATCTGCTGCATACATCGGTGTTCTTGCGGCTCACAATGCAGACCATCTGTACTTTGACAGAGTGGTATGGCTTGCATTTGAAGTACACAGCCTCACTCTGACACAGTGGCTGAAGGATAATGTGGGTGTCGTCCACCACATCTAGACTGATGGGAAGCCTGTCACAGTGCAGAACTCTTGAACAGTCCAGTGCTGGTCCTGCTGCATTGTTAGGAAGCAGATGAGGGCTTTAAACTAGATTCGTTGGGGATGGGTGAAGAAAACCCCCAGGTAAGTGAAAGCCCCCAGGTAAGTGATACATTAAATACCTTTATGGAAATGGGCAACAGGGATAACATATGGAGAGTAGTGTGTACAAATGCCAGTAGCATGGGATATAAGATCACTGATGTTGAAGCTTTGGTGGTAGTGGCCGACTTGGATTTAGTGGCAGTTACAGAAACATGGTTCACAGAAAACCATGACTGGGATGTAACTATACCTGGCTATACCTTATTCAGAAAGGACAGAGTAGGAAGAAGGGGAGGAGGAATGGCACTATATGTAAAAGATACTATTAAAGCTTTGGCATTACAGAGCTTAAAAGGGAGAGAGGAGGCATTGTGGGTTAAACTAGAAAGAGGGAAAGAGAAATCTCTTTGCATTGGCGTGATATTCAGACCTCCCTCACAAGAGGAAGAGGTGGACAGAGAGTTAATTAAAGACATATGCAGCATTGCTAAGAAAGGGGAAGTGCTACTGATAGGGGATTTCTTTTTTTTATTTATTTAATAAGAATACATAACAAGTAAAAGAAATATACATAAGCAAAAAATATGGAAAATCACATAGTCCACATCACGGGAAGTACCATACTAGGAGGGAGAAAGCCCTTACAAAAAAAAAGAACTCAGTTTATTTCAACTTGGTGGCATAGCAAATAACATACCTATACTTAGATAAAAAACAAATTATGTCTGTGGAACATGACTCACAATATATGATTCTAAAGAGGAAACTTCAAAGAAAACATACTTGGTGCCATCAAAAGTAACCACTTACAAGGAAACTTAAGGAAAAAAGATGCACCAAGTGCTAAAACGCGAGGCTTTAACATCAAAAAAGCCTTACGTCTAAGCTGAGTTTGCCTTGAAACATCTGGAAAAATAGTAATTTTACCCCCACAGAATTCAACATTCCTATTATGAAAGAATAATCGTATAACAGTATTTTTGTCCCCTTCAGAGGAAAAAGAAACAAGAAGAGTGGCTCGAGTAGGTATTACATCATAAGAAGATTCAATAAACTCTGAAACTTCCAAAGAATCAAGCAAAGGAAATGGAGCAGCTCCCTGAGAGACCCCCCCTGGAGCCACCCCTCTAACAGGCAAATAGTATAACTTATTAATAACCGGTTTATTGTCCTCTCTAAACCCCAAAACTTCAAGTAAAAATCTATCAAAAAGTATCTGGGGGACAACAAACGAGTACAAGGAAAATTCAAACACCGAATATTTGTTGCCCTAAAAGAATTTTCCAGGTATTCTTGCTGAGTATGTAAAGTTACACTATCTTTAAGAAAAGACAAAGAAGAATTATGTAAAACCTCACACTGAGTTTCTAATTTCTGACACTTGACATCTAGAAGTGACAAATGGGCATCATGATGAGCCAATTTAGCCACTGACTCCTTTGAAAATTCTGAGAACTGAGTTACAACAGATACTAAAAAGGACTCAATATGAGAGAGAACACGCCAGACATCAATTAAAGATATATTCTGAGTGTCCACAGACGCAGATAATCCATCTTGATGGGCCCTCAAAAGATCTTCTAGTATCTGAAGAGCCCGCGGTAATGGAACAGACACAGGCTCTAAAGAGCTCCTCACCAAAGCAGACGGAGAGAGTAAGTTCCCACTTTGAGACTGCCCCTCCGCTATAGGGGAGGACGACACAGGGCCGATGGATCCCAAACCAACAAGAGGGGCTGAGTTAAACGCCCCCGAAAGCAACGAGGAGTCATCAGAAGGAGATGAAGACTTGGCGGCAGTTCCAGGAGTTCCATCCACCTTGTTCACCAACATGACATGCCTATCCATAGGCCCAACAGTTTTACCAATCTTGGAGGGATTCACTGTACTCACGTTCAACAGCCGTTTTCTTCGCTTGCCCATTCCAAGACCTCCACCTCTACAGCTCCTCAAGCGCCGAAGGAGCGCATAAGGAGCAGAACATGCCCCTTTAAAACGCGCCCCATCAAGGCGCGACTGCTACCACGTGACCGCGGAGCAAGCTGGACTGTAAGGCCCCCGAAGATGATATCAAGGCCAGGCGCCGCGTCGATGACCTGGGAAGTCCTGCAGATGCCTGAAGGACGCCACTGGACACGGGGTTCAATACGGGCAGGAACTCCTCCACCTAGTGCACTCCCCACTGATAGGGGATTTCAATATGCCAGATGTTGATTGACACATTCCTCCTGCAGTATCATCTAGAAGTAAAGAGATCCTGGATTCTCTACAGGGAGAACTATTCAGCCAATTGGTAACAGACCCCACACATAAAGGGGCCATACTGGACTTGGTGCTTACCAATGGTGAAAGTGTTTCTGATGTTATAGTGGGAGATCATTTTGCATCCAGTGATCAACTGATGGTGTGGTTCAGTATTAGGACTAGGGCTGTTAGACTCCATTCTAAAGTGAGGGTCTTAGACTTTAGGAAGACTGACTTTGCCAAGATGGGCCAATACCTCAGGGCATCGTTAGCAGAATGGGAACAGCTGGGGGATGTAGAAAAACAGTGGGCAAAACTGAAAGGGGATATTTTAAGGGCAACCAACCTTTTTGTTAAAATGTAAATAAAGGTAAAAGGAAAAGGAGACCGCTATGGATTTCGAAAGAAGTAGCTGAAAAAGTGAAGAAAAAGAGGGAGGCCTTCATGATCGGGCAGGTCGTTTCTTGTATATTGTTTTTTGAGAGTTCATCTGTCTGTAGGAGTTTTGATTGCAAGTAATCAGCGAATTCTTGCGGGTGGATATCATTATTTTGTTCAGAAGATGGTTCCTTTGATAGTGACTTAACCAGGTTGAAAAGGTCACGAGGTTTGTTCAATGATCTCTTGAGCATATCTGAGTGGTATTGCTTCTTTCTGGCTGCGATTGCCTCGCGGTGAGTTGAGAGGTGAAGAATGTAGGCTTCGTGGTCGTCGGTAGCTAGTGTGGCTGCTTTTCTGAGGCAGGCTCCGCCTCCCACAGCCCAGACTGGGCCGGAGGTCTCCTGAGCAGGCTAAGATGGCTGCTGCCTGCTCAGGCGTGCTCTACCCCGATCGGGGAGCACAGAGCCGGTGGGGAGCTGAAGAGGGATGATTTCCTGACGGCGGCTGCTTTTCTGAGGCAGGCTCCGCCTCCCACAGCCCCGACTGGGCCGGAGGTCTCCTGAGCAGGCTAAGATGGCTGCTGCCTGCTCAGGCGTGCTCTACCCCGATCGGGGAGCACAGAGCCGGTGGGGAGCTGAAGAGGGATGATTTCCTGATGGCGGATGCTTTTCTGAGGCAGGCTCCGCCTCCCACAGCCCCGACTGGGCCGGAGGTCTCCTGAGCAGGCTAAGATGGCTGCTGCCTGCTCAGGCGTGCTCTACCCCGATCGGGGAGCACAGAGCCAGTGGGGAGCTGAAGAGGGATGATTTCCTGACGGCGGATGCTTTTCTGAGGCAGGCTCCGCCTCCCACAGCCCCGACTGGGCCGGAGGTCTCCTGAGCAGGCTAAGATGGCTGCTGCCTGCTCAGGCGTGCTCTACCCCGATCGGGGAGCACAGAGCCGGTGGGGAGCTGAAGAGGGATGATTTCCTGACGGCGGATGATTTTCTGAGGCAGGCTCCGCCTCCCACAGCCCCGACTGGGCCGGAGGTCTCCTGAGCAGGCTAAGATGGCTGCTGCCTGCTCAGGCGTGCTCTACCCCGATCGGGGAGCACAGAGCCGGTGGGGAGCTGAAGAGGGATGATTTCCTGACGGCGGATGCTTTTCTGAGGCAGGCTCCACCTCCCACAGCCCCGACTGGGCCGGAGGTCTCCTGAGCAGGCTAAGATGGCTGCTGCCTGCTCAGGCGTGCTCTACCCCGATCGGGGAGCACAGAGCCGGTGGGGGGCTGAAGAGGGTTTGGCAAAGACAGTGCAGTCCTTCTAGAGGCCGTGTGCGTGGACTTCTAATCTTGTGTCATTTTGATGTGGTGGTGGTTGGCTTCGGAGTGCTGTTGCTTCCTTGGTGGTCCCCGCCTAAGGGCCACGCCAAAGGGCCCTCTGGCGAGGCCCTCAGGCGCGGGCCCGCCAGGCGCGGGTGCGCCCGATGGCGCTCCTTTTAAACTGTAGCTGGCCTGCCCCGATTGGGTGGAGGAAGACTGGAGGGCGTCCTTCTCCTTGCCGGGTGCTCGATCCCTCCTGGGAGAGCCGCGGCCGGGCGGGAAGTGGTGGAGGCAGCAAGAGGGAGCCTGCGCCCGATGGCGCTCCTTTTAAACTGTAGCTGGCCTGCCCCGATTGGGTGGAGGAAGACTGGAGGGCATCCTTCTCCTTGCCGGGTGCTCGATCCCTCCTGGGAGAGCCACGGCCGGGCGGGAAGTGGTGGAGGCAGCAAGAGGGAGCCTGCGCCCGATGGCGCTCCTTTTAAACTGTAGCTGGCCTGCCCCGATTGGGTGGAGGAAGACTGGAGGGCGTCCTTCTCCTTGCCGGGTGCTCGGTCATGTTGGCCTTCATGGATTTCGAAAGAAGTAGCTGAAAAAGTGAAGAAAAAGAGGGAGGCCTTCATGCCCAATATACAAGAAACGACCTGCCCAACATCCCTATCCGCACTTCACACGCCTTCTTCTAAACACATTGAAGACACCATCTCCTCACTCAACACGACCACTGCGCAAACCGATCCCTGCCCAGCCTTTTGGATAAAGGACCTGCGGGGTGACTTTAGCACCTTCATTGCAAGAATCATGAACCTCTCTTTCACTACGGGCGCCTTCCCATCTGCATTAAAACTCACATCCATCAGGCCACTACTGAAAAACGCTAAACTGGATCCAAAACGGCCAGACTCCTACAGGCCAATAGCCAGTATCCCCCTCTTAGCAAAGATCTTTGAGAAAGAGGCACAGCGCCAAATCCAAGACCACATCGACTCCGCAGCCCCTCTAGACTATTCTCAACACGGTTTCAGAGAATTCCACGGCGTCGAGACACTGCTTACCACCCTCTTCAATGATATTCTCAATACCATAGACAACATCCGACAAGGCGTCGTGCTAATCTTCTTGGATATAGCAGCAGCGTTTGACTCGGTAAATCACGAGATTCTCCTCGGTCGACTGGAAGGAAAAGGCATCTGCAACTCAGCACTTGAATGGTGTAAATCATACCTCGACACCAGAATGCAATACGTCAAATCCGCAACAGGAGAATCAAAACTCTTCCATCAAAGACAAGGCGTTCCGCAGGGGTCCTCACTCTCATCCCTCTTGTTCAACGTCTATATGCAGCCTATCTGCGATATCATCAGGTCCTTCAATGTGAAATGTATGATATACGCCGACGATATCCTACTCTACATGCCATTTTCCACAATGCAAATGGACTTACTGCCTATAACAAACTGCTTCGATGCAGTATCACAATGGCTCCTGTCACAGAACCTCCGCATTCAGCATAAGAAAACTGAGGTTCTCTTTATCACAAGAGACCCCAACTTCACCCCACCACCACATATAAGTGTCAAGGGAGCTGACCTAGGCACCAAGGATACAATAAAATACCTCGGAGTCACACTAGACCATAGGCTCGACATGAAATCACACATAAACAATATCGTAAAATCTGTATACTTCAAGATACGCACTCTTAGACACCTGCATCCCCTACTAGACCACGAAGACTTCAGAACCATCTACCAAGCACTGATACTGCCGCACTTCGACTTCGCCAATTCCATTCTACAAGGACTCCCACAATCCACAATAAGCTCCTTGCAACTCGCAATGAACACCGCTGCTAGGGTTCTTCTAGGAGCGGCCAGAAGTGAACACATCACACCTATCCTCAAAGAGCTCCATTGGCTCCCTATACACGGAAGACTTACATTCAAAACCCTCCTTCTCACATTTAAGGCCTTAAATGGTTTATCGTCCACATCACTTACCAAACTCATCCAATCCGTCCCATCAAATAGAAATAGGAGACATGCAGCATTAAACTCACTAACAACCCCAAAGGCTATAACAACGTGCAGCCTATCAACATCAAACAGAGCTTTCATGTTTAGCGCACCAAAATACTGGAATGCTCTCCCACCTGATCTCCGTGCCATAACCGACCTAACCCAGTTCAGAAAGGCCCTTAAACTGCACCTTTTCATCAAATACTACCCTACATGAACCGTAACATAACAGCCTCACCCTAGTATAATCCACAATATCCCTCTTGTTCCAAGCATCACTGCTAATTTTATGTAAATAGTTCGAGCATGCTATCTAGCTAATAGATTATATACTCCATGTAAATAGTTCTCCCATGTTATCCAAGTTGATACTCCTGTTATATGTAATACCAAACAGCCTGTTGTTCTGGTTCCTTTCTGTTATTTGTAAACCGCGCTGATGTCAAAGAGTGCGGTATATAAGAAGTTGAAATAAATAAATAAATAAAATAAATGAAATACAAGAGATCACGGAGAGAGGAAGACAGGCATATATATTTGTAAAAACTTAGAGAAGCTAGCAAAGTAGTCAGGAAAGCAAAGATTCAAAAAGAGGAGGACATAGCCAATGCAATAAAATGGGGGGATAAGACATTTTTCAGATATGTTAGTGAGAAAAGGAAGGGCAAAAGTGGTATTGTCAGACTCAAGGGTGAAGGGGAGGAATATGTAGAAACTGATGAGGATAAAGCGGAATTTCTTAACAAATATTTCTGTTCTGTGTTCACATATGAAGAACCAGGAGCAGCAGGGGCGGCTCTTTAATGAGGCCGAGTGAGGCGGTTGCCTCAGGTGGCAGCTTTTTAGGGGCAGCAAATAATGCCCCCAAAAAGACCGCCTCACTCGGCCTTCAAAATTAAAACAGAAACAAAAGGACTGGAAAAACTGCTGCCGCTGCTTCTCAGCAACTGCAGAATCAAACACCCCGCATCCCCATTGCTGCCCTCGAAGAGCCCTGCGGCTCCCCCCAGTGCCCCGAAAGAGCCCCGCAGCTTCCCCTGATGCCCCAGAAGAGCCCCGATGAGGCGCCGGCTCAACTTCGCAGAACCGCGAGAAGGAAGGAACAGTGTTTCTCTCCTTTCCCACGGCTCTGTTAAAATTGAGCCCACCCGCACGCTGAGGGTCAGGATCATTTCCTGTCTTATGCAAGACAGGAAATGATCCTTACCCTCAGCATGCCAGCGGGCTCAACTTAAGAACATAAGAACATAAGATATGCCATACTGGGTCAGACCAAGGTCCATCAAGCCCAGTATTCTGTTTCCAACAGTGGCCAATCTAGGTCATACGTACCTAGCAGTTTCCCCAAGGGACACAGGTTCCACAATGCTTGTATTGGTTCAAGCATTGATATCCTGGGTCCCTTCTTAATAATGGTTTATGGACCTTTCCTCCAGGAACTTGTCCAAACCTTTTTTAAACCCAGCTACACTAACAGCCTTTACTACATCCTCCGGTAACAAATTCCAGAGTTTGATTACACGTTGAGTGAAAAAATATTTTCTTTTATTAGTCTTAAATAGTTTACCCTGTAGCTTCATTGCATGTCCCCTAGTCTTTCTATATTCTGATAAGGTAAACAATCGATCTACGTTTACCCGTTCCACTCCGTTCATTAATTTATAGACTTCTATCATATCTCCCCTCAGCCGTCTCTTTTCCAGGTTAAAGAGCCCCAACCTTTTTAGCCTTTCTTCATAGGAGTAGCCTTCCATCCCCTTTACCATTTTGGTGGCTCTTCTCTGAACCTTTTCTAAAATTGCTATATCCTTTTTAAGATATGGCGACCAGAATTGCACACAATATTCAAGGTGCGGTCTCACCATGGAACGATATAGAGGCATTATAATATCTTTTGTTTTATTTTCCATTCCTTTCCTTATCATACCTAGCATTCTATTTGCTCTCTTGGCCGCCGCTGCACACTGGGCCGAGGGTTTTAACATGGTATCCACAAGGACGCCTAAATCTTTTTCTTGGGTGGTGGTTCCTAATGTGGAACCTTGCATCGTGTAACCATAGTTTGGGTTGTTCTTCCCTAGGTGCATAACCTTGCACTTCTCCACATTAAATTTCATCTGCCATTTTGATGCCCAGTCTTCCAATTTATCAAGATCCTCTTGCAATTTTCCACAATCCTCCTGGGTTTTAACAACTTTAAATAGTTTTGTGTCATCAGCAAATTTGATAACCTCACTCGTTATTCCACTTTCCAGGTCATTTATGAATATGTCAAAAAGCAGCGGACCCAGCACAGATCCCTGGGGTACACCACTATTCACCTTTCTCCATTGGGAAAATTGGCCATTTAGTCCTACCCTCTGCTTTCTATCTTTTAACCAGTTCCTGATCCACAGTAGTACACTGCCTCCTATCCCATGACTCTTTAGTTTTGCCAAAAGTCTCTCATGAGGGACCTTGTCAAAGGCTTCAACAGAGCCATGGGAAAGGAGAGAAACACTGTTTCTTCTCACGGCTCTGCAAAGATGAGCTGGTCAGGCAATGGCAGGGCTCTTCCCTGGGGGGACTTGGACTGGAAATCGCTGGATCTCTAGTTGTTTTTCACTTATTTTCATTTTATGTGCCTCAGGAGTAGATAGGTCTTCTATCAAAGCGATCATACGTTGGAAGAGGAAAGGCTGGATTAGTGGCAAAGCATAGCGAGATAGCAGTGAATCCCCCGGCTCAAGGTAAGGGTTGCCCCCATTTACCTTCCCCTGCATGGCCATTGTCATGAACGCGAGGGACGAGGTTTGTGGTCTGCTGCTGCTTCTAGCACCTAATTCTACTGAATGAAACATGTTGCGCTGCTCTATGAAGCGACAGGCAGGCATGTGCAGCACTTTCTCATGACAAGGGAAGCAGCAGCAGACATTTTATTATTTGGAAATGGGCTGATTAGGGGGATAGGACTGGTAATGGGTTGATGAAGTGGGGCTAGGCCTGGAAATGGGCTACAATTGGAAATAGGCTGATCGGGGGGGCTAGAATTGGTAATGGGCTGATTGGGGTAGTTAGGATTGGAAATGGACTGATGGGGGGCTAGGACTGGAAATGGACTGATGGGGGGGCTGGGACTGGAGTGGGCTGATAAGGGGGATAGGACTAGAAATGGACTGATGGGGAAAGGAGAGAGGTTCTGGCACTGGAAAAAGACTCGGGGCTAGGACAACAAATGAGCTAATGTGGGGGAATGGGAGAATAGGACTGAAAGGGAGTGGATGCTGAGAGGGTTTGCCAGAGGAAGGAGGGGGCAGGAAAGGAGCTGACATGGAGGGAAGAGGAGGGGGCAGGATGGGAGCAGACTTAGGGAGGAAGGAGGGGGCTGGAAGGGAGCTGACACTTGGGGATGGGACTGGTATGTGTCTAGGTAATGGGGAGGAGGCTGGAAGGGAGCTGACATGTGGGGATTGCACTGTAAGGGGGATGGACAGAGGGTAAGGTTACTGGAAGGAAGCTTATGGGGGGGTGGCACTGAGAATGGAAGCAGGCTGTGTGATGGAGCTGAAGCCATTGAAGTGATGGATGTAGAAAAAAACTCTCTTTCTTATGAAGCAACTGAGTTACAGAGGGTGCAATTACCTAGAAATGCAGCTAGAGGGAGCAGGCACAAGGCTGCAGAAGTTAAGCTGACACACCCAGGTTGTAGCAATGCAGTACCTAATCAAAGGCACCTGGGTAGAAAGCCAGGAAACTCAGTTGGAGAACGCCTTTTTAAGCAGTGCTCACAAGGAAGCAGACAGAGAGGATCTAAGGGGGAACTCGAGAGAGGATCTAAGGGGGAACTCGAGAGAGGACCTTTGAGAGAGAAAGTGTACGGCCCTGTTTCATACAAAAATGGACCACAACCTAATTATTATTATTACTATTATTACCTGAAATGATCAGATCCAAAATGTCAGTACAGGTGCAATCAGAGTCTCTGTTTATTAGATAACTGATGACCAAATACAGGCAGCAAAGTGGGGAAGAGAGTTCTATCGGGCACTAGGCACCTCAAGAATGCAACTCTCCCCCTTGAATATAGAAAGCATATTACAATTTATACCTTTTTTCCTTCCACATTTTTTACATACAGCCCCGTCCCCAGAGCTATTCCTTTGTGTTCTCTCCCCCTCCCCTATCTTATTTCCTATTATTACTCTTTGCTCCCCTTAGTTCCTGTTGCAAAATCCCCCTGGCCCCCCTCCTCCCATACTCACCATGATCCAGCTAATCTGCTTTCTTCAGAGCCGGGCCCAGCATATATGTTGGTAGCTTTGTGGTTTCCTGTGTATGCATTTCTTTGCACATAGACCTTACAGGCCTATATCTGATATCCCCTTGCAGGTCCTAGTCTAGACTCTCCAGCCCAAACTGGCCCCTCACAAGGCTCATGATATCTCCTTATATGGTTCTTTCCGGTGCTGGATCTCTTCTTGCAGAGGCCTGTATGCTGGCTCACATGTTATAGCAGCATGACTGTTCTTTTTTGTGAGATTCAGGGTAGCCATTAAGTGATTATGAATCAGGAACATTATTAATCCTTAGCACTTAAAAATTAAAAGCAAATCTATCATACTAAACCCCAAATGTATCATACTTAACCTCTACCTCTACAAGCACTTAAACCCTACAACTCCCCCATTTTTTTTTGTTTTTTTTTATTCGGCAGGGGAATGGGAGAAATCCAAGTCTGAATAGTCTGACATGGGGATGGCTGCATAAGAAACATTGACAAGAGTAGGGCTAGTCTGAACAGGCAAAAAAGAGGTAGATATTTTGGTGAGTTGTTTCTTACAGCAGGATATAAAAACAGAAACAAAACAACAGAAGAGTAAAGCAATGATTAAAATAATGCCAGCAGAAATCAATAAACCTTTCAAGCCAGAGCCAAGGGAGTGAAACCAGGAGGAGAGAGATGAAAACCAATCTCCAATCTGGAGGCCACCCTTAAAATCATCAATATGTAGTTCAGATAAATGCTTAATCTTATTCATAGCGTCTAATACAAATATCGTATGGTTCGTTATCACAGTGCAGCAATTAGTAGCGTTGATAAAGGAACAAGTCCCTCCTTCTGCCGCGAGCAATAAATCTAAAGCCTGTCTATTCTGTAGAGTCATTTGATTATTTTGTTCAAGTGATTCAGCTAAGCGAGAAATAGATTCAGTAACAGCTTTCATTTGTATATGTAGCAAACATTGTAAGCGGCGAATAGACATGCCAAGCTCCGCTGTAAAGGCGGGGGTAGCCCAAGGAATCCAAGAAGTAGCGCTAAGAGCTATAAGGCGGGCTTTGGTCATAGGGTAAGTGGAGTTAACATATTCATAGGAAGCTTGTAGTGCAGCATCTTCAACCATGGTGGAATCCCAGGGACTAGCAGAACTGCGCTTATGGCGCTGGTGCAGAGGAGTAGAGGGAGAAGGCGGGGTATTATGTGAGACATTCAGGGGAATAAGGACTGAGTAAGGGGACACTTTAACTAGGGCACAGGGTAAATTGGACAGTGAAACTTTCTGGTACAAGACATCACCACAAAGCCAGTAATGGCCCACAATAGCAGAAAGAGAAAAAGAAGGTTTCCAAGTAAAGTATGTTTTGATAGGATATGTAATAGAAGTATGAGGTTCACAGGTTAGTTTACCAGTGGTAGGGGAGTGAGCACAAGGAGTCTGACAGAGAGGATGATCATCACGGGATTTACAAGGTTTCCAGTGGAGGCGGCCAGGAAGTTGGTGGCCAATGACAGAGGTAGGGAACCTGCGGCCCCGATCAGTGTTTTTGGCACCACATTGAGTTAAATCAGTACAGTAGAGAACAGGAGCATAGCAGGAAGTGAAAGGAGATTGTGAGTAAGTACCCTTACGGAAAAGGAGAGTATGTGTGGAATCTATAGGGCCAACATTAAAGGTTGAAGCCCAAAAGTCAGGACCCCATACCTGAGAGTGTGCTTTAACTCGCGGGCCCCAGTGGGTGGTGTTGACACGGTTATTATGGATTTTTGAGTAGAACCAATCTACCTTAGACATATTATGCCCATAATAGAAAGGGCGCATGGTACCGTGCAAAAAGTGAAAATTATTTGTTTGGACATTCCAGGAAACATTACAGTTGTTGGCAAAAGAAACAGAAGAGTTGGTAATAAGACAGTAATAAAATATCATAGGGGGCACAGAGACACGGACAGGAAAGGAAGCAGCTTGATGGGCTGCCCAAGTATCATTACAATATAAGGGGCCACGCTCTATGCATCCTTTAATAAGGTGGGGGTTATTCCAGCACGGGATGGCACCTACAATTTCTTCAAATGGGACAGGGAGAACACGGACAGGGGCATAATTACCTCCTTGGGGCAATGGGGTACATATAATGCAATCACTAATATTCAGAAGATCAACCACTTCAAGAACGGTTGTTTTCCAAATATTAGTGAGGGGGAGAACAGACCTACGGGTAAGGTTCAGAGAAGGGGGAGATAGAGAGGAGATAGGAGCAGAGGGAAAAGAGTGGGGACGGGAAGAAATAAAGTATAGAAACCATCCAATAAAAATTGTCAATAACAGGGCAAAATATAGAAAAGCAAACTTATACGCAATATGAGGCATGCTGAGAAAAGGTCACTTAAAAGTCCAAAAAACCAGAAACAGTTCAAGGTACCCAAAGATGGGCAATATGAGTCCAAGTTTGGCTTGCGTCCAGCAAGACAGCAAATGGAGTTGATGCAGAAACGATGTGGGGTCCTGAATATGTTGGATCTTGCCAGGAACTCCGATGAGGATTTCTGCGGTAGACAGTGGTTCCAATTGGGATTAAGGTATCCTTTGGGGACTGTGGATGTTGGTCACGGATGGCACAGCGTCTGGAAATCTCTGCCAAAGCCAGGCGTAGACCTGCAAGGTAAGGGGACAAAGAATCCGGTAAGGGAATAGCATTGTCAGTGAGATTGTATAGCAGCAATCGCCTTCCTGTACAAATTTCATGAGGTGTCAGAGCAATATTTTTTAGAGGACGATTTCTCAATTGAAACAGTGCCAGAGGCAAGGCCTGCAGCCAGGAAATACTTTTATCTGATTGTATCAGACGCAGAGCTGTCTTGAGCAAGCCATTGGTTCGTTCGACGAGGCCGTTGGAGGTGGGGCGGTACACAGAAACATACTTCCACTTTACACTCAGAGCTGTGGAAAAAAAATGTATTAGATGATTCCGGAAATGAGAACCATTGTCAGAATAAACAGTTCGTGGTATGCCAAAGCGAGGAAACAGATGCTTAGAAAAACAATTGAAAACTTCGGAGGCCCTTTCCTGCCTGCATGGGAAAGCTTCAATCCACTTGGAGAAGGGGCACACGCAGACTAGAAGGAATCTGTAGCCATCTACACGAACCTGCATATCTGTGAAATCAACATACCAGGAAATGAAAGGACCCTGAACTGTCGGAAGATGACCTTGGAGAGTATGCTTGCCCTTCACTGGGGAATTTTCTAAACACTGTGGGCACTTTTGGCACCACTCCTGTATTCGGAGCTTGAGACGCGGATGCCAAAAAAGTTCAGAGATCTGTGCAGACATGCTGGAAGCCGGCGCGTGTCCAACAGATTGCAACAGAGAACACAATTGCTGCAAAGACCAAAAGGAAATACAAATTTTTCCAGAGGGGTGTACCCATAACATTTTATGCTCAGTGCACCCTAACAATTTCCACTTTTGAACCTCATCCTGTGAAAGATTCTGCTGATAATCATGCAGCGAAGGTAAGGGGTAAGTTCTTGCTCGTGTAATAACTAAAATGGGGACAGTATCTGTGACTTGCTTTGCTGCCTCATCAGCTAGGGCATTGCCAAACTGCAGGAAACCATAATGGCGGGAATGGCCAGGGACCCAGTTACAGGAAGTTAGAATATTTCTCTCACAGCATTGCAATAATAAATCATAGAGGTACAAAATCAGGGACTTGTGTATTAATTGGCTGCTAGATGAATTAACAAACCCACGCTGTAGCCAAATCTGAAGGTATTCTCCACACAACTTTTGAACATACTGTGAGTCAGTGTAGAAAATCAGGGGCGTTGCCGGACGTTCTTCTAAGACTGCCAAGATGGCGCACAGTTCAGCTGCCTGCGCTGAATATCCCTGATCCGAGTCCAGAGCATACTGTAAACGATGCTCAGCCACTCCATCAGGGGTCAGCAATATCGCAGCAAATCCTACAGTACCTTTCTGTGCTGAACCATCTGTAAACCAAATTTCACTGTCTGGTGGCATGTCAGCGGGGGATACCATAAAGGATAAAACTTCCTCATAAGATGAATCAGGAACTGGGGTATAAACATCTACTGCTGTCTGTAGCCAACTAAGTGGACAGGTGGAGGCAGTGAGAGGACGAAAGATCACTCCACTATTCAGAATAGAAGCACAAGCTTGCTGCAGCTTAGATGGGGACAAATGTAGTGTATCTTTGTTCAGAATAGCCTTCAATTCAATGGACTGATAGAGAATCAAGGTCGTAGGAGTGAAAATAGATAGGACTTTCTCTATTGCTGCTGCCACTGCAATAACTAATTTTTCAAGGTCAGGCAATGGGAGCTCAGTACATCCAAAAGTACCAGACAAAAATGACAAAGTGGAAACCCTATCCTGAAATAGTATGGCTGCCCACGCCTGGGAACCGGTTACCACCATCAATTGAAAGGGCTTGTGATGATTTGGCAGATGTAAGGCTGGAAGACACTTTAAATCTTCCAAAATAGACTGGAGCACATTTACATGACAAGGATCTAAAGTGATTCTTTCAGAGTTCTTTACCCCACCCTTCAAATAAGGGCGGAAGCAAAGGGTCCGAGAGCTAAAAGCAGGGATCCAATTTCTGCAAAAATTAAGTGTGCCCAAAACAGAGCGAAGTTCTTTCACTGTACTGGGGACTGGTAACTGTAAGCCATGCTGCACTGTCTTATCTCCCACTTCAATAGAACCCTGGCTTAGCTGAAATCCCAAAAAGATGACTGTTGTCTGCACTAATTGTGCCTTCTCGGCATTCAATTTATAGCCTTTGTCCTGTAGCTCGTGTATTAGTTCCTGTGTGAACTTATGCATTTGTTGATAATCCGATCCTGACAGTAAGATATCGTCTACATACTGCAATAAACACATTTCTCCAGGGAGATGTGAATTGAACTCCTGCAAATCTTGTGATAGAATCTGAGAAAAAATACTGGGACTGTCAACATATCCCTGAGGCAATCGCGTCCATTGATAATGTACTTGATCAAAAAGAAATGCCAGCAGGGGCCTCGAGTCAATATCAATTTCTACACTAAAAAAAGCATTTTTTAGATCCAATACTGTGAAATACTTGTACAGCTGTACTGTATTCAATGTGGTGGCCGGATTGGCAACTGCAGGGAATTGAGTTTCCACTACCTGGTTCAAGGCTCGTAAATCATGGACAATCCTCCACTTCCCATTAGGTTTACTGACCGGAAAGAGCGGGGTATTATATGAGGAAGTACTGTGTTCTATAATGCCATGCAGTTTGAGCTGATCAATTTCTTCTCGTGCACCCTCTATAGCTGCCCGCTGTAAGGGATATTGTGGCAATTTTGGTCCCTGTTTCCCTTGTTTTAGTCTTATGTGGACTGGTGCACCCCGTACTCGGCCGTAAGGGCTGAGTAGATATGTACCAATTTCACTGATTCCTGCAGACTGAAATTCTCCTGCCACTAGGGTAACCTGGGCCTTAACAATTAAATTTCTCCCCATCAAATTAATAGGACAATGAGAGGCATACAGAAAATTGTGATAAAGATCAAATTCTGGCCCCACCACATGAATTGGATTGGTCACTGGGGTTTTTACTGACTTACCATCAAACCCAGTAGTCATTACACTGTCTCTGCCAATAGTGCTACCTGCAGGCATGGTATTTAGGACAATGTGGCTCCAGTATCAATTAGAAATTTCATCTCTTGGCCATTCAATGTTAATTTTATGTGGGGCTCCTCTGTTCCCAGTGTCACCTGCATATTATAGATGCCTAGTCATTGTCCATCTCCCCTATTACCATAGCCTGCTCTATTTGGGGGTTGCCAGGTAGGATACTGCCGTGGCCTAATAGGTGGAGGTGGGCCTTGGTTATACTCTTTCCGCCCTCGTGATGGAGGGGGAGGGGCACGGCAGGTCCGTTGAAAGTGTCCCTTTTCACCACACTGCCAGCAACAAAAATCTCTCTCTCTTTCCTGTTTTTGTCTGGGGAAGGACCGTGGTCCCTGACCCGAGAGCTGACCACGTCCTTGAACATTCAGAGCACGTGTCACAGGTTTGTGTGCGTCTTCCGAGTCACTGTCAGTGTAACTGTCACCAGAGGACTCGTATAAACGTTCCACACATTCCTCAAATAGTTTTCGTGCAGTTTTAGCCTGCTGCTTTGCTTCCCTAACCTCTTGCTGCAAGGTCTTAATAAGTTTCTTGTCAGCGGAGGATACACTGACTAATCCTTCCTTTTTTCCTTGATCTATTTCTTTTAACTGTAAGTTAAACAGACGGGCTTGAGCAGCCTTCCGGTCTCTTTCCGGATTAGATAATTCCTCTTCTGCCTGCCTGACAAAGTGAAAAATATGTGCTTGTTGTTTCTGCCATGTTTCTGATTCTAGTGCAACTATATTTTTCAATTTCAACTGGATAGGTAGTGGTAGGGTATTGCACAAAGTTTGGAAAAACATAAGGGCCATATGAGGAGCATTATGGGGTACACCCATTTGTGCTTCCCATAGATCTTGGAACTTAGCCAAATAAGCACTAACATCTTCCCCTACCTTAAATTGCATCGATGTAAGGGGTCCCATACTTCTTTGGGTGGGATATATATCTCTTAGTGACTCCCAAATTAAATTACGATAAGGGTTAAATAAAGCCCCATCGTATTGTGGTTCATGGACCAATACCCCATTTATATGTGCATTATTAAACACTTGATTGGCAGCATTATTGCCCAAAATCCGGGCTAATAGTGCTTTTACATCACCAATTGCCAAAGTATACCCTGCTGTCAATCGTTCAAACTTCTGTATCCATGCCCCTGCACCTTGATTTCGGGGAGGTAGTTGTTCTGACAGGTTGGTCATGTCAGTGAAACTCCAGGGAACATATACCTCTGCCCTTCCCTGTCCTTGGTTAACATGTCGCACAGGAAACACCATGTAATCCGGTAACTTTGGGTTATCGGGATCTTGGCCCTCATACTTTTCCCACACTCTTAATCCTGCTTCCATGTATTTATAGTCCCATTGTGGGTCCCCTTCTCCTCCACGAATACACCTACGGGCTAAGTTTAAATCTCTAGTTTCCAGTGATCCTTGTTCTGGCCAAATTCTCATTTGTGGGGCACATGCTGAGGTCCATCCATGTAAGTTGGAACTCCAATGATATACATAAAACCCTTCACCCCCCTCTTCATTAAAAACAAACTCTACAGGGGTTTTCTTAGGCTGAACTGGTTCTTTAGTGCTCTGTACAGGACAAATACGATAGTCATGTTTGCGGGTCGTTCGAGTCCCAAGATCACACAGACTTTCAGGGCGTCGGCTAGAGTAAGGGAACCATTGACCTGCTGCCCTATCGGTAGATTTATAGTAATCAACGGGTCCACGACCAGGAGGGGTCCCAGACTTAGTTGATAACTGAGCCGGGGTGGTATTGCTCAGAATTTCTGTCGGTTCCTTGGGAAAATAGTCAGACCCCGACTTGCCCGCCCCAAACTTGGAGGGATTATCCTCTGTTGTGACCTGACAACTGTCGTTAGGGGTAAGATTAGGAGCAGAGGGAATGGGACGCAGGCGGGGTGGAGTGTTACCTCCCGTAGCCCCTAAAACCGATTGTTCATATGATCCTGGGGTCTGAGAATTTATGTCAGGAGTCAAATGTAATTTACCTGTTACTTGAACCCATCCCCTATGTGGTTCCCGGTGGGGGGATGCAGATCGGGATCTCCTAAATGGCTGGGAGTCCTTATGGTGAATTATATCTTCCATTTCCCTATACAGTGGCTTATATAAGGAGGTGTCAATGTAAGGTGCAGAAGGCTCAGCTTGTTTTGTCTTTCCCAGATTCTCTTTTTGTGTTTCTGTCACCTGCTTATCATTAGGGGTTTTCTCAGATTGTTCCCTTTTGGGGCCTGTGTTTATCTGCGGGTCTGAATACCCTATTGCTGCCATGGTACGGTTCACTGTCCTACAATAAGGGGGAGGAGCCTCACTACCGAGGGTACCTGGGTTTACCTGTTTCATCCACATAGAAATGTATTGCAAATGTTTTAACTGACTAGCATTGGTCTTATGGGACAAAACATAATCCCTAATCCTTGCTAAACAACCACCATCAAAAGACCCCTCCGGTGGCCAGCCAAGAGGGATCCCAGGAGCATTGCTCCACTTTGCCCATTTAAGGCAAACTTTCAAAATTTCCTTTCCTAATATGGGATTATCTCTCATCATCCGTTCAACCGGAGTCATTGGGGAAACCTGATTTATCATTATTCCCTGATTGTCATCTTTCTTTCTTCTAAACAGAGACATAATTTCTACGTGCCACCTGTTATTTTAAGGATCTCAATGTCCAACCTTTTTATCTACAAAGGAAGGTAGTGCACGAAATGTCCAGGACACCTTTCAAACAGAGATTCGCTTCGTTCAGACCCAGCCAATCTCCTCGCGGAGGTATGGAACCGTGAGTAAGAACACACACACGTTTCGTATCAGCCGATACGTAGCTCAAACACACACACCATTCAGTCCTGACTAATAGCAGCAAAAATATCTTTACACTTTATCAATACAATAGAACAACAAATAAACAACACTTACCAAGCTTGGTCAAAAATAAGTATACTCACGGCTTTGTCTCACAACAGTCGCCTTCCTAGGGAAATCAATCACTCACTGCTTCGTCTCCTCCGGTCTTCACTCAGCACCGGGAACACACCTCCCTCAACCTTTTGAGGGGAATCCAAAAATCTTTAAATTTATATCTTGGTCCTAGAGACCCACCCGTAGGCCAATCCCGGGCGTTCGGCACCAATTTGTACGGCCCTGTTTCGTACAAAAATGGACCACAACCTAATTATTATTATTACTATTATTACCTGAAATGATCAGATCCAAAATGTCAGTACAGGTGCAATCAGAGTCTCTGTTTATTAGATAACTGATGACCAAATACAGGCAGCAAAGTGGGGAAGAGAGTTCTATCGGGCACTAGGCACCTCAAGAATGCAACTCTCCCCCTTGAATATAGAAAGCATATTACAATTTATACCTTTTTTCCTTCCGCATTTTTTACATACAGCCCCGTCCCCAGAGCTATTCCTTTGTGTTCTCTCCCCCTCCCCTATCTTATTTCCTATTATTACTCTTTGCTCCCCTTAGTTCCTGTTGCAAAATCCCCCTGGCCCCTCTCCTCCCATACTCACCATGATCCAGCTAATCTGCTTTCTTCAGAGCCGGGCCCAGCATATATGTTGGTAGCTTTGTGGTTTCCTGTGTATGCATTTCTTTGCACATAGACCTTACAGGCCTATATCTGATATCCCCTTGCAGGTCCTAGTCTAGACTCTCCAGCCCAAACTGGCCCCTCACAAGGCTCATGATATCTCCTTATATGGTTCTTTCCGGTGCTGGATCTCTTCTTGCAGAGGCCTGTATGCTGGCTCACATGTTATAGCAGCATGACTGTTCTTTTTTGTGAGATTCAGGGTAGCCATTAAGTGATTATGAATCAGGAACATTATTAATCCTTAGCACTTAAAAATTAAAAGCAAATCTATCATACTAAACCCCAAATGTATCATACTTAACCTCTACCTCTACAAGCACTTAAACCCTACAAAAGAGAAAGGATCTTTGAAGGAAGGACCTGAGGAAGGAACCTCATACACTGCAAGGTAGAGAAGCTTGGAAACATGGAAAAGCAGAGCTAAGTTCCAGGGAGAACAAGCCCAGCTTAGAAAGCTCCAGAAACCAGTCTTCAAGGAAGACGGTGACAAAGGGAGAGTCTCTGATGGAGAGAACACCAGCAGCAAACGCTACAGAGATCCAAGGTACAGTGCTACTTCATTTATTAAATGGATGCCAGGTCCTAGGAAGGCTGATAACCTAAAAAGCCATTCTGAGAAGAAACAAAGCTGGAGGAAGTTTTGTAACCCTGTACAGAGAGGTATAGGGAAAAGTCCTAATAGTTATTTGCTAAACCCAGGCCAGCAAGGCCGGAAAGTGGTGGAAAGAAATACTGAACTGCAACCTGTGTTAACCAGGGAAAGCTCAGGATTAGAAGACACCACGAGTGAGCTAGAACCCATACAAATTGAGTTTGCAGAACCAGAACCGTTGATGCTTGAACCAATGGACTGTTCTCTGTGTATTACTGAGAGCCTGGAATCTCTTACTGAGATATAACAGCAGCACATGTTTTAAAGTACCTTTTGGCTTCTGTTAACACCGAAGGAAGAAGTTTTGTCTTGTTTTTCTTGCTGTTTGAGAAACTTGCTTGGATGCAGAGAACTGTGAAGTATTTGTAACAGTTGCTGACCTTTTGTAAATATTCTTGGCACTAAACCTGAAGTAAGGTAATTCTACTTTGTTTCCTGAAGAACCTTTTGCGTAACAAGGGAATAAAAACCTTTTTGTTTCACCCTGCTCAAGGCTCACACATCTATTTTCTTGTGAAGAGGGACTACAAGGACCAGAATGCACTTGGTCTAAAAGTTTTTCTTTCTTCAACAAAATTAAAATGTCCACCCTGACCCTTTGGCACACTGCCACTAGGAGGGGCTGTGACAGCTGATACCTGTGAACGTATTTCGACTAGAAGGGCTGGATAGTGGGGATTTTTTATTTATTTTATTTATTTAACAATGATTTATATACCCCATCTTCCATAGTTCAGTTGCGGTTCACAATAAACAACAGTTAACAAATCGGAGTTTGTTTTACATAAAACATCATATGACCAAATAACAATAAGATAAACAACTAGTGTTAATACAGAACAGTATAGAACAGTGTAAACTATATACATTATGTACAAATACACATTATGTGGGGCTTAAGCGTTATTCAAAGTACGGTATCAGCTATGAAGAATTGTATGTGTAGGTCATTTGGGATTTGTTAGATAAAAACTGGTTAGCCATTATCTAAGTCTATTGAGGGATGATCTGAGTTGTTGTAATGTTTAGAAAAGAGATAGGTTTTCACTTTTTTGCGGAATTCGATGATCTCGGTTAGCAATCTTAGATCATCTGGGAGGGAATTCCAGATTGTTGGAGCTGCATGAGAAAAAGCTCTATTGTTTGTGAGTTTATTTGCTTTTATGAAGTCTTTGGGAGTTTTTAGTTTATTTGTTTGTCCTTTTCTTTGAGTAGATTTTGAGTGCTCTTTGCTGATTAGGTTACTTAAGGTGACTGGGGCCATGTCGTTTAGAGTTTTAAATGTGGTTATCAATGTTTTGTATACTATCCTACTTTGTATAGGCAGCCAGTGAAGGGATTCTAGTATTGGTGTTATATGTTGATGTGCGTGTACTTTCGTTATTATCTGAGCTGCTGCATTCTGGGCAAGTTGAATTCTTTTAATGTTTTGTTTTGTTATACCCAATAAAATTAGGTTAGCGAAGTCAAAGTGGGGGGTTATGATGGCTTGAATTATGCTGATGAAATCATGTATGTATAAAGGGGTCTTAGTTGTTTAAGGATTTTGAGTTTGAAATAGATTTTCTTTGTGGTGTTTCTAATGTGGGTGTCTAATGTAAGGTGTTTATCTAGAATAACACCTAGATATCTTACTTCATTTTTTATTTTAATTTCTTGGTTTTGAAGTGTTATGTGTGTAGGTGGAGTATAGGATTGGTTTTTGGTGACGATTAGCACTTCAGTTTTGGAGTGATTTATTTGGAGATTGTGGGTATTTAGCCAGGATGTGACTTCATTGAAACAATCTGACAGAGTTTGCATCGGTAAGTTGGGAATCGTGAACGGAATGTACATCATGATATCATCTGCATATAGATGATAGAGTATACCAAATTTTTTTAAGATATTGCAAACAGGTTTTATGTATATGTTAAATAGGAGTGCTGATAACGCTGATCCTTGAGGTAAACCGGTTTCCAGTTTGTATGAATCAGAGGTTTGATTACCTATTCGTACATTTTGTGTCCTATTATCTAGATAAGAGGAGAACCATTTATGAACTGTGGCATTTATTCCTATTTGACTCAGACTATTGAGCATTATGGTATGGTGGACGCTATCAAAAGCAGCTGAAATATCAATAAATAATAGAATGAATGCTTGTTTGTGATTGTCGATTCCTCTTAATAGCGTATCTGTTAGAGCTGTGAGGAGTGTTTCCACTCCATGCTTTGGGCGAAAACCATATTGCTGTTCGTCGAGTGGGTAAGATGAGTCTAGGTGCTCCTGCGTCTGTATTTGTACTGTTTTTTCTATTACTTTTGCTAGGAATGGTATACTTGAGATGGGTCTATATGATTTTGGTGAGGTTTTATCAAGGGTGCTGTTCTTGAGAATTGGTCTTATTTGTACGTGTTTAAGTGTGGGTGGGAGGTAACCTTGGAGTAGTGAGAGATTGACAATGCGGAGTATGAATGAAAGAAGGATTGGGAGAGTGTTTTTTATCCAGATTACTGGGCAAGGATCTAGGTAAGAGGTAGTGGTGTTTAGGTTGAGTATGATATTTTTTAATGATGTTTTGGTTATAGGGTGAAATTCTGACCATACGTCTATCGGGTGATGAGGTTTGTGGAAAGAGTCTGGAGTCGTGAATTGTAGTTTTGTTTTGTTATGGTAATAGTTAGATAATGTTTGTGCTGAGATGTCAGTGATTTCCTTGCTGGAAGTTTGTGAGTTATTAGTTAGGTTACTAACAATGGAGAATAGTTCTCTTGGTCTATTATAAGAATTTGATAGGATGCTGGCATAGTAGTTTTTCTTTGTGTTGTCTAAGGTTTCCTTATATAATGTGAGGTGGTTATAATATAATTCTTTGTGGATGGTGGATTTGGTTTTGCGCCATTTGGCTTCTAGTTTTCTTAGATCTCTTTTCATATGTTTTAAAGTACTGTTGAACCATGGGGTGATTTTGATTTTAGTATTGGTTGGCTTTTTATTATTTTGATTAATTGTGGATGGAGGGGGATGGAGGGGGACTGGAAGAGAATGGACACCTGAGGCAGTCCTGGGAATGCAAGGCGGTTGACAATGGAAAATACTGGGAGGGGAGGACTGGATAGGGGGCTGATACTGGGGAGGGTTACTGGGACAGGAAATAAACTGATGGAAGGAAGTGAAGAAAACAAAAGAAAAGATAAGATAAGAAATGGCAGATGGACTACAGACCATAGGAAGAGAGCTAAGAGAAGACAGGAAAGCAGAAGCCTCCGATCGGGACCAGTATGATCAGAGAATAAAATGGTCAGACAACAAAGGTAGAAAAAATAATTTTATTTATCATTTTAGTGATTGGACTTTGTGTTATCTTTATATTTTACACAGTATGGGGATAGGCATCTCTTATTTATCTGATGTTGCACTGCATGCAGTGTCTGGCGTTTTGGGGTTTCAGTTTAAGGGGGATGTTTACTAAAAACCGTAAATGTGCGCGCCGCAAAATAGCGCACGGAAATGCGGCACTAAAACGCTAATAAACGTGTTTAAACGCCCCACACACGTGCGTGTCACCCCCGCAAAGGTGCGCGGCACACTAACGGGCCCCGTACAAGTGCGGGCCCGCAAATGTCCGATAGAGGCGTGGAACGGCTAAAGGAGGGCGGAGGAAGGCTCCGGAGGGGCGGAGGGACGGGGTCAATGGGTGGAGAGTGGTAGGGGAGAGGCTCCCCGCACAGTATCGGGCCCGAATTTGCATGTAAAAACTACCGCGAGGGTAGAAAGCATTTAAAGGGAAGAGAAACCATTTCCGTCAGCAATGTACAGGAAAACCTGGGAAACCAGCAAAACGTGAGCAGTGTGATACATGTGCACAGCACAAAAGTGCAAATAAAAATAGAAAATGACCACAACAGAACTATTAAAAATAGTAATTCAGCTGGGGAACAGTTATAGTGATGGGCAAATACAGAAAACACACCCAGCAAAGCTCCAGAAAAAAGAAATGAATTTTGGAAGGGTTTACGGAGCGGAGACTCTTCCAAAAAACATTTCCTTTTGTGGAGCTTTCCTGGGAGTGTTTGCTATGGTTGCCCATTAATATCACTGTTGCCCAGCGTGGTGATATTTTGTCCCCCATTTCCCGTGGTCATTTCTGGGGTTTATGTGCATGTTTGTCACCAGACAGGGTGCATATGCCCACAGTAAATTTGCGTAGAGCAGGGTTTGTGACTCCATCCTGCCAGGCTTACTACCTCCAGGGGCTGCACTGTCTATGTGGCCATAGTGTGGTGCAGCGGACAGAGTCAGTACCTCTAGGACCAGAGGTTCAAAGCCCAGCTGGGGCACTTGCCAGCCCAGTCCCTATATTTTACCCACCACTAAACACAGATAGCGCAGACACCCCTGTATTGCAGGGGACATAAGCATGGGGAAAACACCCATATTTTACCCAACAACGCACACACACCACAACAATGGGCATTACCCACAGCCAAGTACCCCAAATGCAGTCCTGTACTGCCACATTCCAATCAGGTCACCTGCCTTTTATGGGAGAAGCTCATGCCAGCTTGTTGGCGGACGAGTACATGTGGTGCAGGGGGCAGTGGCTGCTTGCGACAGAAGACAGAGGCCTAGCCATGTGCAGGCTGGCACAGTCCACAGCAACAGACAGGCCCTGCCGGATCCACAGTCATGGACTATCCAGGGAATTCAGCCAAGCTGTGGCTACACGGTGGTGCAGTGCACACAGACAATGCATGCAAGAACAGAAGGTCACAGGTTCAAAGACCAGCTGGGGCTACCAGCAATCCTGCCCACATATTTTCCCCACAAATAAACAGTGACAGTAAGGACACACCTTTCGTGACGAGGACATATGCAATGGTAATACATCTATCTTTTACCCCACTGAGCACAGACACCATGAACAGGGGCAGAACCTACAGCAGAATCCCCCAAATGCAGTCCTGGTGGGCCACACACCAGTCAGGTTCCATGCTGCCACTCATACAAATGCCTATGCTGTATATCTATGCACGGCATGTAGATGTAGCTCATGCATATTCATGAGGGACAGCAGGAAGACCCGAACAGTGTGATGCAAAACTGGGCTGGAGTGGGGAAGCGCTGCCGTAAAGCAGCAGCCAACAGGGGCAGACACACCCACACCCACACCTACAGGCCCCATTGGCCAATGTCTCCTGTAGAGGCAGAACATTGGACCCTGCGTGCATCTCCCAATACCAGCACCTGCATACCTTAGCAATGTCACCCTACACCTGAGGTACACAGCTCTGAAACGTTTGCTAAGAGTACAGGCTGATAGATATCCCTACGTTACGCACATACTGCTAGTTGACCCCATCCGAACAATCTGTTTGGTGTCTGCGGTGCGTGCTCCAGGCCTGGCCTCTGATGGTGTTCACCACCCTGGGGAGTGACCCCCAGCAGTACTGCGTACCATATCCATGCCTGTGCCGTGCCCAGGACCGGTGTGGTGGCCAAGGCTAATCACCCCCTCAATAGTAGCACAATGCTGGCATAGGTGTGGGAGTGTGTGTCTGTCTATACAGTGTGTGTTGGCTGCAAACACCTTCCCCAACCCACACTGCCAGCACTACTGCCAGTATTGGCCTGCCAATGTGCATAATGAGCAGCAAGGTACCATGGGTATAAGTCAGACATGGTGGGCTGGCCAGGATGCATCTGCACAGGGCATAGGGCACTGGCTGTGACATTGTAGTGCCAGGCCACCACCTACACAGACAGGGTGACCTCTGTATGTGCTGCTGGGGGAGCACTCTCACCCTGAGTGTGCAGTGATGACAGCATGGCTAGGTAACCCCATAGTACTGTATTGTGTTTCTCTCTTGTGATATATATGGGTTTCCTGTTGGGGCCTCCTCACAGAACTCTCTGCTTCTGTGTGCTGCCACCCCAGTTTTGGGTGCATGCATTTCCATCAGGGCTAACCAGCAGACTGTTCACAGCTGGTATGTGTCTTGATGGAGTGCCTTGCAGGGTGCAGTGGCTGATGGCTTGCTGCAGGTGAATATCACATAGTGCTGGGGTGCATCTTTGGATATCCAGGCCTAAAGTCTGTCTGATATTGTGTTATGCATGTGTGTGGAGCTGCTTGGACTGCCCTGTAGGGTGTCTGTTCCCCAGCAGGACTGGGGTTTGATGGTCCACTCTACTGCCGCGGGGGGGGAGGGGGGCGGGGCGGGCGGGCTGTCCATGGGGGTTTCACACTAACTGAGACAGACAGAGATATCCAACATGTTTCTGCAGCACTTTCCTATCTCACAGGTTAGTACTGTTTTGGAGCTCTGTCATGGCCTCATCCAGCCATGGCTGGTGTTGTGGACCTGGTCCTAGCCGCCACATCACACCCTCAGGGTGAGCACAGTACCCGCACAATGTGACGGTGTGTAGCTACTCTTTGCTGGTAGTCCACCCGCTCAGGACCCCCTACCAGGCCGAGGTGCTGTGTGGGTGCACATGGACAATTCCCCCTACCAGGCTGGGTAGCTGTTGGGGTGCATTCCCCATCTTGTGTGCATCTGTGGACAGCTGATTTGCATGTGCAGTGCATCATGGGTACGGGTGGCCTAACCCTATCCTGTCTACAACAGCAGACTGTCTGTGGGGTGACGTGCAGGCTCTCTGCAGCCAGCCAGGGGCTTGCTATCAGCTATAGAGCTGTAGCCCAATGGTTACGTCACTCCTGTACAGCCAGAGGTCATGGGTTCCAACCCACAGTGGGGCCCTTTGATAGGGCTGTCCACAGCTTTATTTTTATTTACTGTACATATGTCTATGCCGGCAAAACCACACACAGCTTACTATACCCATTAGGTGCCTCTGAGGGTGCTTTATAGGGCGCCCTATAGGCCACCTTATGGTTGCCATCCATATAGGGTGCACTATACATTATCCTGTGTCGCAACATACATGGTGCCCTATAGGGGACATTCTAGGGTGCCTTGGCGGACAGTGCACTGTAACATGTGCCTTACGGGCATCCGTATGTTAACACACTGTGAGAGCGGGTTTACTAGTGGTGGGAAATAAAATATAAATGGAAGGCCTCCTACAGCACTCTTCACCATGATACATACTGCCCCAGCCAGCCTTGTTCACTGGGCACTGTGAGGGGTTGAACCCTTGGCCCCTGCACCATTGGTCAGTGTCTTAACCATTGTGCTGTGGCTCTGTTCCTGTGTTTGTGCATCCGCGCGCAGCCTTGTAGCCATCAGCGCGCCATCTTGTGGCACACTAAATTAACAGCGCGCCGCCTTATGCCGCACAACATGGAAATGCCCCTAAAATAATGTCTCAGCCAGCTGTTTTCAATGGGCACTGTGGGGAATTGAACCCATGATCCCTGCACGAGTAGTCAGTGTCTTAACCATTGTGCTATGGCTCCGTTCCTGTTATTTGCACATCAGCGCGCCATTTATCCCTCCCACTATTGGACTGCCCCCTCACACATCAGCGCGCCGCCTTCTGCCCACCGGCTCGCCGCCTTCTGTTGCCCACATTTATCAGTGCACCGCCTTCTGCCGCCCAAACTTAACAATGCGCCGCCATCTGCCGCCCACACTAAACAGTGCGCCGCCTCATGCCGTAATAAAAATAACAGTGCGCCGCCTTCTGCTGCCCAAAATTAATATGCCTCCTAACCACTTTTGCCCATAAATGTTGGTGCCTCAGCTGGTCTTTTTTGTTGAGCGCAATGGGGGTTTGAACCCCTGGCCCCTGCACCATTGGTCGGTGTTTTCATCGTTGTACTACGGCTTTGTTGTTTGGTTTTGCAGCAGCGCCCCACTTAGCCTTCCCACGCGCTAATGTGGGCCCCGCACATTAGCGCGACGCACACACATACGGTCCAGTTTTTTGCTTTTTTCTGCCTGGCCCGCCCACTCCTTATATGGCACCAGCACACTAACGGGAACCCGCACAGCAACGGTGTTTAGTAAACATGCCCCTAAGTTTTGTCTACATATTTTTATTTTAGGTTGTAGTCACTTTTTCTGAACTTGGTGAGGGTCTGGGTTCTGAGTGTGTGACCAAGGCCAGGTGTTCTGTTAACATGGAATTTTTATGTAGGGATCTGTACTGTAGTAATTCAACTTGTTGAGCTTTTCAAATAGATATATGGATGTTCTAGGGCCTGCTGCAATATTTATAGTGCTACTTTTTTCTGGGTAGGGCCTTTGTATGAGTTTTGGAAGTTTACGTGTAAATAACTTTTCATTAATCAAATTTAATGTTTTATTATTATGTTGGTTTTATTGTAACATCTGTTATACTAAATTACATGTGTATGTTTAGAAGCCACCTAGGATTTTAGATGAGTGGCATGTACATTTAAAAATAAAGTATACTAAATTTATGCACATGATGCCACAGTGAGTCTCCGCACATGGCCCTGCATCACTGAGAGATAGAGGAAAGCTCAGATAGGGACCTACATGATCAGGAAATAAAATGTTCAGACAACAAAGTTAAAAGAGAATTTTTTTTTAATGTAATTATCTAACTTGGTGCTTTCTTTATATTTTATACAGTAAATGGAAATGCATTTCTTTCTATTTCTCTGGTATTTCACTGTATGCAGAACCTGGCTTCTTGGGGTTGCAGTTTAATTTTTATCTACATATGTTTATTTTTAGGTTGTAGTCACTTATTCTGTACTTGGTGAGGGTCTGTGTTTTGAATGTGTGACCAAGACCAGGTGTCCTGTTAACATGGGAGTTTGTACGTAGGGATCTGTACTGTAGTAATCTGAATTGTTCAGCTTTTCAAATAGATGTTTGGATGTTCCAGATCCCGCTGCAGTATCTACAGTGATGCTTTTTTTGAATGGGCTCCTTATGTGAGTTTTGGAAGTTAGTGCTGATATTTATTTATTTATTTATTTAACAGTATTTCTAAACCGTCTTATCATAAAATCAAGGCGGTGTCACAACAATACAATCAGAAGATGTGAAGGGGGGGTTCATGCAGTGTTTGGGGTAATAAGGTGCGAGGGGGAAGTTCATGCAGTGAATGCAGTGTTGTGAAGTGCGTGTGCGTGAGGTGTTCTAGATTAGAGTGGGCTATGTACAGTGTGCGCTATGATACAGCATGTTCTATAATACAAGGTACTGTCCAGATAGGGCTTGAGATAAATCCTGTGCCGATATACAATCTCTCGTCAGGGGGGGGTCTTTGTTGATCAGATCTTGTTGATTAAGTGACGTGTCCATAATGTTCTATGAACAGAGTTGTCTTCAGCTGTTTGCAGAAGTCTTTGAGGTCCGTTGTCGATCTCAGTTCGTCTGGGAGGGAGTTCCAAATAGTTGGGGCTGCCAGGGAGAGGGCTCTCTCTGTGGTGTCCTTTCGTGTTTTTCTGAAGTCTCTCGGTGTGTTGACTCTGTTGGAGGTTCCTTTTCTTCTCGGGCGGGTGCTGGTGTCTGGATGAATGAGGGTGTGCAGGCTGTTGGCTGAAATGTGGTGCTTGATTTTGAATATGTTTATTATTGTTTTGTATTTGATGCGTGAGCTGATTGGGAGCCAGTGTAGATCTTTGAGAACCGGGGTAATGTGTTCATGTCTTGTTGAGCCAGAAATTATGCGTGCTGCGGTGTTTTGGGCAAGTTGGAGCGGTTTGAGAGTTTGCTTTGGTAGGCCAAGGTAGATGGGGTTGCAGAAGTCCATTAATGGGGTGATGAGTGCTTGGCATACTGTGCGGAAGTGTTCTGCGTCGAGGAGGGGTTTAAGCCGTCTGATGATTCTCATTCTATGGTATGCATTCTTGACCGTTTTGTTAACGTGAGACTTGAGATTTAGTTCGTTGTCCAGGGTTACTCCAAGGTATTTTACTTCGGATTTCATTGGAATGGTTGTGTCTGCTATTTTGATGTCCGGTGGGTGGATGAAGTCAGGGTTGCGAGTGATTATTAGAGCCTCAGTCTTGCTGTAGTTGATTGAGAGGTTGTTGTTCGTGCACCAGTTGGTCATTTGTGTTAGGCAGTCAGTTATTCTATTGTAGTCTGGGTTGTCAGTTGAGATGGGTGTGTATATCATAATATCGTCTGCATAGATGGTGTATTGAATGTTGTTCGCTTTCAGGATGTCGCATATTGGCTGGATGTATATGTTGAACAGAAGTGCCGAGAGGGCGGATCCTTGAGGTACTCCTTGGCGGATTTTTATGGGTTGAGAGGTGTTGTGGCCTATCTTGACTTGTAGCTGCCTGTCGGTGAGGTAGGATTGGAACCATTTTAACGTGGTACCATGAAGTCCAGTTTTCTTTAGTCTTTCCAGGAGGGTTAGGTGGTCAACCGTGTCGAAGGCGGAGGAGATGTCGATGAAGATCATTAGGATGCCTTTAGTGTTGTTGTCTATGACTCTGAGGATGTTGTCTATGAGGTAGATCAGCAGTGTTTCGACTCCATGTTGGGGGCGGAAGCCGTGCTGGTTGTCGTCTAGAGGAGCATGGTTGTCAATATGTTCTTGTAGTTGTTGTTGCACTGCTTTTTCTATGATTTTTGCCAGAAAAGGTATGCTGGATATTGGCCTGTATGCTGCAGGGTCGCTCTTGTCGAGGGTAGTTTTCTTCGGTATTGGGCGTACAGTAGCCAGTTTTAGTTGAGCTGGCAGGAGACCCTGGGTGAGTGAGTTGAGCACAATGTCGTGTATGATGTGGATGAGGCTTGATTTGGTGGCCTTTATCCATGATACTGGGCAAGGGTCCGTGGGAGCGGTGCTTGTTCTGATTGCTGAGATGATGTGGGAGAGCTGTTCTGTTGAGGGAGGGTAGAAGGTGTCCCATGTCTTGGGGTGTGAGTCAGGCTGGGTTGAAGAGCTGGTTGCAGTTGGTTCTGTGGAGTGAAATTTGTCTTTGATGTGATCAGCAAATTTTTGCGGGTCTATTTGTATTTCCTCCTCTGTTTTCTGCTCCTTTGTGAGGATTTTCACTATATCGAAGAGCTCCCTGGGTTTGTTTATGGAGGTGTTTATCATGTTTGTGTGGTATTCTTTCTTGGATTGGTTGATGTGTTCGGTGTATAGTCTTTGGTTTGTTAGGTATATCTGCTGGTTTTCTGGTGTCTTGGTTTTTCTCCATCTCCGTTCCATCTTTCTGAGTTCTCTTTTCTCTTGTCGTATGGTTGAGGAGTACCAGGGCTTGTGATGTCTCTTGTTGTTGCAGTGTTCCTTTGGTCTGGTAGCAGTAGCTGTGGCGGCGTTGGATAGTGTGTTGTTCCAGTTGATTATTTGAGTCTCCAGGTTGTCTGTTTCTGTTGACAGTTGATTTAACGTGTCCAGTAGGAAGGTGTCTCTGTCGAATTTCTTGAATCGCCTTTGTGTGTGGTAATTGTTGGTTTGTTCGTTGTGATTGTCTTTTTGAAGTTGCAGTGTGATCTTGATTATGTGGTGATCTGACCAGGGGACTGGGGTGATGGAGGGTGTTGAGATTAGACCTCTTGAAGTTAGGGAGTTGGTTGCGAATATGAGGTCTGGTGTAGAGCCGTGTCTGTGTGTAGGGGCGCTGATGATTTGGGTGTATTGAAGCGATGTCATTGCCTGTAGGAAGGCATCTGCATCTTTGGTGTTGGTGGACTTGAGGTTGAAGTCACCTAGCAGGAGGGTGGGTTTGTTGGTTGCTGCGAGGGTGCATGCTGTTTCGAGTGTTGCTGCCAGTTCATCAGGTGGGGCTCGGGGTGCTCTGTAGGTTAGGCAGAGTGCCATGTGTTTGTTCATGATGCTGAGCGTGTTGCTTTGAGGTGTGTTGGTGGAGCTGTGTGTTTTGAACTTCAGGTTTTTCTTTGCAATTATAAGAACCCCTCCTCCGCGTTTGTGGGTGCGTGGGCAATTGTAAGCTGTGTAGATGTCTGGTACCAATTGATTGAGTAGAACTGTGTCGGTGGGATTGAGCCAGGTTTCTGTAATGCAGAGAATGTCTGGTTGGTGATCTTCTATGTGGTCTGCTAGTGTGTGTATCTTGTTACATATGGACCTCGCGTTTATGAGCTCTATGGTAGTTTGCACTGTTGTGTTGTGTGACTCCGTTGAAAATTGTGCGAGGGGGTGTGATTTGTGTGCGTCTTTTCTTCTTGATGTTGATGTGCTGTGTGTGGCGGGGTGATTGCATTGTGGGACTATGTAATGCCAGGTGGAGGGTGGGTGCCATTGTGGGTTATGGTGTAGGTAGTGGAGGTGGGGGTCTGGTGAAAGGATATGTGTGAGGAGGAGGCTGAATGGTAGGAACCATGTTGTGATCATGGTGGTATGCTGTGGTGTTCTGTGTGAGGTTTGCTTGCAGTTTCTGATGTCAGATGAGGTGTGCACAGATTTCATACAGTTCACTGTCCTTGTTGAATGAGTTTGTGAGACTCACCTGGTCGGTTTTGTTGGTGTTGCTGTTCAGAGTTGGTGTGCTCTACCCAACTTGGGGAGCTCGAGGTGCGTGGGGATCGTAGTTGGCGAGCTCAAACCCGTCCTGGGGAGCTCAAGCCGTGGCTGCCTTTCACAAGTTTGTTCAGCGATGTGGGGGGTACGTTCCCGTGTTTGGTGGAAGCGGCGCAGCTTTTTCGGCGTGGTGTATTATTGTAGTTGACGTGTTGGTGGGGAGGCACTCCTTTCTTTCACCGCCAGTGTCCACCGCCTAAGGGCCACGCCAAAGGGCCCTCTGGCGAGGCCCTCAGGCGCGGGCCCGCCAGGCGCGGGCGCGCCCTGTAGGGACGCCGCTATTTAATGTGGATTTGCTGGGCGGGCTCTCCCGCTCCCACTGCCCGGATTGGGCAGGAGCACTCCCACTGCCCCGATAGGGCAGGAGTTCAGGCAGGGAGAAGCCGGGCTTGCAGGCAGCAAAGCGGGTCCCTCTCGGTAGGGACGCCGCTATTTAATGTGGATTTGCTGGGCGGGCTCTCCCGCTCCCACTGCCCGGATTGGGCAGGAGCACTCCCACTGCCCCGATAGGGCAGGAGTTCAGGCAGGGAGAAGCCGGGCTTGCAGGCAGCAAAGCGGGTCCCTCTCGGTAGGGACGCCGCTATTTAATGTGGATTTGCTGGGCGGGCTCTCCCGCTCCCACTGCCCGGATTGGGCAGGAGCACTCCCACTGCCCCGATAGGGCAGGAGTTCAGGCAGGGAGAAGCCGGGCTTGCAGGCAGCAAAGCGGGTCCCTCTCGGTAGGGACGCCGCTATTTAATGTGGATTTGCTGGGCGGGCTCTCCCGCTCCCACTGCCCGGATTGGGCAGGAGCACTCCCACTGCCCCGATAGAGCAGGAGTTCAGGCAGGGAGAAGCCGGGCTTGCAGGCAGCAAAGCGGGTCCCTCTCGGTAGGGACGCCGCTATTTAATGTGGATTTGCTGGGCGGGCTCTCCCGCTCCCACTGCCCGGATTGGGCAGGAGCACTCCCACTGCCCCGATAGGGCAGGAGTTCAGGCAGGGAGAAGCCGGGCTTGCAGGCAGCAAAGCGGGTCCCTCTCGGTAGGGACGCCGCTATTTAATGTGGATTTGCTGGGCGGGCTCTCCCGCTCCCACTGCCCGGATTGGGCAGGAGCACTCCCACTGCCCCGATAGGGCAGGAGTTCAGGCAGGGAGAAGCCATATGGTATGATATGGTAGATTTGCTCTATAGATTCTCAGTGACTTTGTTGTAGGGTTTTGTATTAGTTCACAATATGCCTGGTACTGGAGAATGTTTGTTGTTGTTAGTGAGATGATCAGAATCAGATTTTTTTTAAGATATTGAGTTCTGTGGGTGAATGTCCTGGTACTGCTCTGCACCCACTGTTGAAGGGGGTTCTGTGGGTGCAAATATATTTTCAAAAAGAAAAGGCAAGAACCATAATGCAGTTTATAGCAAAATAAAAATGAGTTATAATTTAGCTTTATAAACTTTGCTGTGGTTCTTGCTCTCTTTTAGTTCCTTGGTGTGTAAACATCTTGCATTTCCTCCATATACAGTAGTCTAATAGGCTTTTCGGTTTGGTTCAGTCCCTGACTGGAGTTTTGAGAAAGCCCCACCCCCTCTATGGGGGGGGGGCACCATCTCATCCTTAACCTCAGGCAGCACCATCTCATCCTTAACCTCAGGCAGCAGATTGCCTTGAGCAGCCCCTGAGGAACAGGACCTCAGGAAACACCCACAAACAGGAACAGAAGCGAGGGCCATTTGGAACAATTTTCAGTAGACTAATGTTCGTGAGAAACTAGCTCAACTTAAAGTAGACAAAGCGATGGTACCAGATAGGATACACCCTAGAATACTGAGGGAATTTGGGGACGTTCTAGCAGCTCCACTGACTGACCTTTTCAATGCCTCGTTAGAGTTGGGAGTGGTGCCAAAGAAGTGGAGAGAGGTTCATGTGGTGCCTTTACACAAAAGCGAAATTAAGGATGTGGTTGAAAACTACAGGCCGGTTAGTTTAACTTCGGTGGTGAGTAAATTATTAGAAATGCTGCTGAAAGAGAAAATAGTGAGGTTTCTAGAGTCCAGTGGATTACAGGATCTGAGGCAGCATGGATTCACCAGCGGCAGGTCTTGTCAGACAAATCTGATTGATTTCTTTGAGTGGGTGACCAAGGAGTTAGACCGTGGGAGAGCCCTAGATGTGGTGTATTTAGATTTCAGTAAAGCCTTTGACACTGTTCCTCACAGTTGGCTTATAAACAAACTGAGCACCCTTGGGATAGACCCTAAAGTTACTGCTTGGGTTAGAAATTGGTTGGGTGGGAGGCGACAGAGTACAGGTAAATAGAGCTCACTCTGAGGAGAAGGATGTTACCAGTGGTGTAACATAGTAACATAGTAAATGACGGCACATAAAGACCATCTGCCCAGTACGATGGCAAGAGTAGGTGCACCTGCCGCTCTGTGCAGGACACCCCTCCCCATGTCTTTGTTTAGGGGTGAACCCTCCACTCCATGTAGGACACCCCTATTTGCTGAGAAATTAGATGGTTCAGATTATTTTGATTTTATCCTGTTGCTGTAAAGGGATCCACTGTGTCTGTCCCATGCCATTTTGAATTCTGTCACCATGTTTGCCCCCACCACTTCCATCGGGACGGCATTCCAAGCATCCACCACCCTTTCAGTGAAAAAGTATTTCCTGACGTTGCTTTTCAATTTACCACCTTGCAGCTTCATGTTATGCCCTCTAGTTTAACAGATTCCCCATCTTTGGAAGAGGTTTGTTTGTGCAATATTTCTCTTTAAGTATTTAAAGGTCTGAATCATATCTCCCTTGACCCTCCTTTCCTCCAAAGTGTACTTGTTTAGGTCTTCAAGTCTCTTCTCATAAGGCTTCTGGCGCAGGCTCCAAATCATTTTGGTTGCCTTCCTCTGAACAGTTTCCAGTCTTTTTACATCTTTTGCAGGATATGGTCTTCAAAACTGAGCACAGTATTCCAAATGAGGCCTCACCAGTGACTTGACAGTGGCATAAGTACCTCTTCTTTTCTGCTGGTAATTCCTCTTTGAATGCAGCCCAACATCCTCCTGGCTTTTGCCACTGCCTTGTCGCACTGTTTTGCCACCTTGAGATCTTCAGAAATAATCACACCAAGGTCTTTCTCCTGATCCGTGCACACCAACCTCTCACCCCCTATCGCGTACATTTCCCTTGGATTTCTGCTACCCAAGTGCATGACTTTGCACTTCTTCGCATTAAATCTTAATTGCCAAGCATTAGACCATTCTTCCAGCTTTTGTAGATCTTTCCTCATGTTAACCACTCCTTCAGGGGAGTCCATTCTGTTGCAAATTTTCGTATCATCTGCAAAAAGACAGTTTCCATTCAGTCCTTCAGCAATATCACTCACAAATACAGTATATTGAACAGTGCCGGACCCAGGACCGACCCCTGGGGCACCCCGCTAATCACCTACCTTTCATCTGAGTGAGCTCCATGTACCATCACCTTCTGTCGTCTGTCAGTCAACCAATTTCTGATCCAATTTACCATCTTGGGATCCATCCCCAAGCTCCTGAGTTTATTGATAAGCCTCCTATGGGGAATAGTATCAAAGGCTTTGCTGAAATCCAGGTTGATGACATCCATCGCATGCCCCTGATCTAGTTCTCTGGTCACCCAGTCAAAGAACTTAATCAGGTTTGTTTGGCAAGATCATCCTTCGTTAAAACCATGTTGCCTCTGATCCTGCAACCTGTTGGTTTTTTAGAAAGTTCACTATTTGCTCTTTCAGGACCGCCTCCATTACTTTTCCCGCCACTGAGGTAAGGTTCACAGGCCTTTAGTTTGACACTTCTTCCCTGTCACCACTTTTGTGTAGAGGTACGACATCAGCCATTCTCCAGTCTTGAGGAACCTCTCCTGTTTCCAAGGATCTGTTGAAAACATCCTTTAATGGCCCTGCAAGTACCTCTCTGAGCTCTTTCAGTATCCTGGGATGTATCCCATCCGGTCCCATGGCCTTGTCCAATTTCAGTTTTGCAAGTTGTTCTAACACTTCACCTTCGGTGAATGGTGTGGTATCTACTTCATTCCCATTTTTATATTTGGGAATCACAGGTGATCCTTCTTCAGGATTTTCTTTAGTAAAAACAGAGCAGAAGTATTTGTTTAGCAATTTTGCTTTTTCAATGTCACTTTCCACGAGTCCGTTCCCAGCATTTCTGAGTCCTGCAATTCCACCTCTGATCTTCTTCCTTTCCCGAATATACCTGAAGAAAGTTTTGTCGCCACACTGAATATCTTTAGCCATCTTTTCCTCTGCCTTTGATTTTGCTATCCTTATTTCTCTTTTTGTCTCTTTGAGTATAATCCTGTATTCATTTCTGTGTTCCTCTGTTTGCAAGCTTTTGAATTTTGTGAAAGCTGTGGTTTTTGCCTTTATTTGGGCAGCCACTTCTTTGGAAAACCAAATAGGTTTCCTTCTCCTCTTGTTTTTATTTACTTTTCTTACATATTTATCTGTTGCCCCTTTTATTGCCACCTTTAGTTTAGTCCATTGCAATTCCACTTCCCTTATCTCCTTCCACCCTGTCAGTTCCTCCTTTAGGTACTCCACCATTTTATTGAAGTCAGTGTTTTTGAAGTTTAGGACTTTGAGCGTGCTATGTTTGGCCTGTCCCTTGGCTTTTATCTCAAACCACACCGTGTGATGATCGATGCTGCTCACAGGGGCACCCACCCAGACAATCGACACGCTATCACCGTTGGTGAGCACTAAATCCAGCGTTGAGCTTTCCCTGGTTGGTTCCATCACCATTTGTCTAAGTAACTTATCTTGGTGTGGCATCCATAAATATTTTGCTTCTTTCCAGATTTGCAGAAGGAGTAATCCAATCCACATCAGGTAAAGTCACCCAATATGATTGCTTCCGCCTTTGTGGCTATGTTGGCAATATCTATAATCAATTCGTTATCTATCTCTTTGATTTGAGTCAGAGGTCTGTAGACTACAGCAGTATGGATGTCAGTGCCATTCCCTCTTTCCAACACAATCCAGAGCACTTCTTCTTTTCCCCATGCCCCCTGCATTTCAGTAGCTTTAATATTGCTTTTGACATACAAGGCTACTCCTCCTCCTTTTCCATTTTCTCTGTCTCTTCTGAATAGATTATAGCCAGTTATGACTATATCCCTATCATGTGATTCATTAAACCATGTTTCTGTAATGGCCACAATGTCCAAGTCCATTTCCACCATTAAAGCTTCCAGGTCCGGAACTTTGTTGGCTGAGCTTCGAGCATTTGTACTCATTGCTTTCCAGCGTTTAACTGGTTTATGTGTATTTTGCATTGATTTTGTTCTGCACACTTCTTCACGTTTGTTTTTGGTGTGTGGTTTAAAAGTGTGGCTGTTTCTGATGTTATTCTGCTTTCGTAGGGGGTGTCGTTCAGAGCTTGACCTTTCATATCCGTCACCCCCTTTTTCTAGTTTAAATGCATATCCACATACTGCCTGAATTTTTCACTTAGGATTCTTTTTCCTGCAACAGAGAGATGTAGTTCATCAGCACAGTATAGTCTCTTGTTGGTCCATCTGTTTCCCCAGTCACCAATAAATCGGAATCCTCCTTGTTTGCACCAGATCTGGAGGCATTTATTAAAGCTGTTAACGCGATGCAGCCTTTTTGTCCCCTTACCAAGAACAGGTAGAACTTCTGAGAATTCAACAGTGTTAACAATGGGCTTGAGTTTCTCTCCCAGAGATTGGAAGTCCTTTTGGACTGTAGAGGCACTGTTTCTAGCCAGGTCATTTGTGCCCAAGTGGATAAGAACATCAAGTTTGGAGTGTTCACTTTCTGCGCTAAGTACTTCAACAACTTGGTTTGTATTCCTGCTGGCTGAAGAGCCTGGGAGGCACTTGACTATCTTCTCTCCTTTGAACTGTGTTCCCAAGTTGGTGCCTCTGATGATGGAATCTCCAAGTAGTAGTAGTTTTCTGTTTGGTGAGGTTTTCTTCATATTTGGTGCTTTAGCAGGAGATTGGGCATTGTCTGACTCATTTAAGGGCCCTTCAGTTTTTTTGAATTGGGCATCCTCATTAGCCAAGGCAGAGAAGGCATTCTGCAGGGATTTCTCTTGATGTATAGGATATCTCTGCATTACAGGTTGCAGTCTACCAGAACCCACTGTGATCCATTTTTTACTGGGGTGTTTGATTCTTTGTGGGAGTGGTGGTGGACTTTGTTCAGCTTGCATCCCAGAAGAGGTGAGCTTCATTGCAGCCAGTCCCTCCCTCAGTAGAGTCAATTCTTTATGCATGGCAGCTAGGTCTTCCTTTAGTAGATTCAGTTGTCTATGCATGGCAGCTGACTTGAGGCACATAGGAGAAGCTCTTAGGCTCCAAATAATTTGTCTTGGAATGAAACTACGGTAGTTATTGCACTGAATACACGCCATGCTGATTAAGCAGTCCTAGAAGGAGAAGAGGAAGAAGAAGAAGAAAAAGAAGAAGAAGAAGAATATGTGGGCAGTAACTCAAGCTAAAAAGGATAGATGACAACCTAGACAACCACTATATAGGCAATGCAGCCCCTGGGGGGGGGGGGGCGAGGGGTAGGGTAGGCGAGAACCTAAATGTCTCTGGCCAGTAGCCTGTTCCTGAACTGTGGGCACACACAGAAAGCAGGCAGTCTGAATATCCCCAAGCTTAATGTATGCCACAGTTAAAATCTATATTAGCAATATCCCCAAAACCAACAGCTAAATTCTATTTTTGTAGCTAGAAACCAGCAGACTTAAGATAGAAATCATAGTCTTATCTTTGTGGAGGCTTTTCAGCTAGGTGTCCCCCAGGGATCTGTCCTTGGTCCGATTCTTTTTAACATCTTTGTTAGTGATATAGCGGAAGGGCTGTCGGGTAAGGTTTGCCTCTTTGCAGATGATACCAAAATCTGCAATAGAGTAGACACCCAGGAAGGTGTAAATAACATGAGGAGGGATCTAGCTAAGCTTTAAGAATGGTCTAGAATTTGGCAGCTGGGATTTAATGTTAAAAAATGTAAGGTCATGCATTTTGGCTGCTGCAATCTAAGGAAGCAATATAGTATAGGGGGTGAAGTACTTTTGTCCACTAAAGAAGAGCGGGACCTAGGCATGGTTGTGTCTGATGAACTTAAAGTAGCTAAACAGGTAGAAAAGGCGATGGCAAAAACCAGAAGGATGCTTGGGTGCATACGGAGAGGAATGGCTAGCAGAAAAAAGGAGGTGATAGTACCTCTGTATAAGTCTTTGGTGCGACCTCATTTGGAGTATAGTGTGCAATTCTGGAGACCACACCTTAGAAAAGGATGTGAACAGGATGGAGTCGGTGCAGAGGGTGGCTACTAAAATTGTTAGTGGTCTTCATTATAAAGTTTATGAGGACAGACTTAAGGATCTTAATATGTATACCCTAGAAGAAAGGCGGGATAGAGGTGATATGATTGAGATGTTTAAATACCTCAGTGGCAAAAATGTTCAGGGGGAGATCCTCTTTCAATTGAAAGCAAGTTCTGCTATGAGGGGACATGGATGAGGGTGAAGGGGGATAGATTCAGGAGTGATATGCGGAAATATTTCTTTACGGAAAGAGTGGTGGATCCGTGGAATAGTCTCCCAGTGGAGGTGGTAGAGATGAGGACAGTAACTGAATTTAAAAAAGCATGGGACAAACACAGAGGATCTCTAAAGGAAAAAAGGGAACTGTTGCAGTTGTTGATATGGAAGGACAGACTAGACAGGCTATGTGGTCTTTTTCTGTCGTCATATTTCTATGTTTCTATGTTCTGCTTAATAGACTGCAGGTTGGCACCCAGGAACTAGGTCAGACACCATAAAATTACAGGCTGGCTGAGTACCCCCACAGCTGAGAGCACCATCTGGAAATACCACGTTGCCAGGAAGGCCAGCACTGTTGCCACCTTCAGATGCACTGGGATAGGATCACCCCTCTGCGTGGGGTTTTCTAGCCAAGGCTCAAACTGATGGCAGAGGTCATGAATGACTGCCCAGTCAAAACAGTACCATGCCACACATATGTCATCACTCATGTCCATATACTGGAACCTCTGCCAGGAGATATGTGGGGATGCCTGTGAACCATATCCTGCCCACCATGGTTGCAGCTGTGCAGCAGACCAGGACATACTAGCCCGGATGTCCTGCACATTGTCCTTGTCCAGATAGACGGCTGTACAATAGTTAGCGACCATTGCACACATAGTGCAGTGCACAGAGAGCTGCAGGTGGCACCGTCATTGTCACACACTGTGCCTGTCCCGCAGTAAAGCAGTTCAGGCTGGGCCATGTATGGATGTCTCCGTGGTGCATGTGCAGTGTCACACTTCACAGACACGCACACACATGGTGACGTGCAGGAGGGCATGCACATGCATGTCCATGCATCATAATGTTTGCATGTGGCCTGGCCTGACCTGACCTCACCATATCCCTAGTACTAAAATGTCTTGCCCACTCCCCTCTGTGACTACTAACCGGGCATTCACTGTCCCCTCTATTGAGTCTGCTGCAGGAGGCAAACCAATGATCCTTTATATCCCATGCACTTGCCATCTCCTCCACTCTGTATGGAAGCAGTACCTTTCTAGCTGTCCAGGCACAGATACATGCATGCGGGCATTGCGACATTGGCACAGGGGCATATGAATTGGCACATCCTCGTGTGAATGTCCAAACAGGCCCATCTCAGGCCCCCATGTGTTGCTTCTGTGACACAGACAGTCCATGTCATGGCGCCCAAGATTGCTTCCAGGAAGGCAAGGTTCTCCAAGGGTGATGCGACCCTCATGCTGGAGGAGATCCACTAGCAGCTGTCATAATTGGTGGGGGATGCATCCATACGTATGGTGCCTATGAGAAACAGCATCTATGGTTTGATGTGTGCCGCCACATCAATGCCATATATCACTGGAACTGGGACATCGAGGATATGAAGGATTGGTGGTGTCAGGCATGATGTGACACCACCCAGAAGCCACAGCAAGGGTCCTGGGGTGTTATGGGGGAGCATATGACTGACCTTGAGCTGTGCATCCTCGCTACAATTGACCCTGCCACCTTAGGCCCCTTGATACATTTGTGCCATCCCAAGAGCAAGGTATCTGTAACATGTGTGTCCCTGCCCTCACCCCATGTATCCCCTCATACTGTGTGCCTGCACACACATGCACTTAGGCACCAACACTAGCTGCCATGGTTTCCCAGTCATGCCACCACAGTGCATGTGGATGCCCCACTACTGGGCTTGTGTTGGGGGTGTTGGCAACATGGTCACCAGCTGGTGGTGGCAGGGCTAAGTGCACAGGCCACCAGGGTGTGTGTCTGTGCACAGGCTTCTGTGACCCTCTGGTTCCACACAGCCGGACATAGTGTGTCACACACCATGGCAGCGGCCTCTCTCAGCTTGTGTTGCCCCATGATTCACCCAAATCACTGCGACACTGCCACCCCGTTGGTTGCACTATTGCCAATGTCAGGTGTGACCCACAATGTTATCTATGTCTTCACAGGTAACCCTGCTGTAGTTCGACAGGCAGCGGTGCCTGCTCTGCTGACATTGTCCATGGAAGATGCCATGGGAGGGCCAGGAGGCCACAGAATATACCTCACTGCCATGTACTACTGCTGATGCCACACTGCAGCAGCCACATGATGTCCCACGCCTGGATAATCTGAAGTGCTATGTTCCCTCCCCATTGCCTCCACCAGAGTACATTATTGAGAAAGCCAATGATCAGGACAGGCACAGGGTGAACAGCAGAACCTGCATCGATGTTCTGAGCATCTGCTTGCACACAGTACCACTCAGCAGACATGTTCCAAGCAACCACTGGAGCTGCTGCGACAGTCCATGGCATTGCAGGAAAGGCATGTAGTGGCCACAGAACAGTTGACCGTGGCTACCATCACTCTCCAGGCAACCATGGTGGAGATCGTGATGGTGCTGTGGTGTGTCCCTGGCTGGTCCATCACTGCAAAACTCCCTGCATTCTCCAGTGTGCCTCCCATGGGGTCTGGACTGGAGCATGGTGCAGCAGCTCCCACAGCTGCACCATCCTTGGCAGCATATGCACTTGTGCCTCCACAGCCAGGAACCAGTAGTGTCACAACTTGGGCCTCAGCATATAACCACACCACACAGACACCCACTCTCCTTGGCTCAGATCCAAGGAACACAGGTCCATGGATGATGTTTCCTCCATTCCATGGATTCAGGCAGCACAAGCTGTGAAACCTCAGGGTCTGAGGAAACACCACCATGTATACCTGTGACCGTGGTGACAAAGACACAGGTGCATATGCCCTCAGGGAAGGGGAGGGGAAAGGGCCGGGCACAGGAGAGGGGGCACAGGGATGTCATCTAGCAGCAGGATTGGGGTGCAGAATTCTTAGTGTGTGGATGTGAGTCCCAAGGGGGTGCACCAGTGGCACAGGTCTGTGCAGGGGTGTGCAGGGTCAGCCTCAGTCACATTCCAGGGCTATCTTTGTGACACTATGCCATGTAGGTTGGCATGGGTGGTTGTGGGGGGATCCACAGGGTGGCACTGCCTCATAGATCAGGCATTCGGTGTGTGCAGGGGACATGCTACTCTCCATGGCATGGAAACCTATGTTCATGTATTGCTGCGATTCACACATATATATGTACACAATGTCCACACACTGTCAAGCCCAGGATCCTGATGTGTGTGGCATCAGGCTGCTGGCCTGTGCCCTCTGTGCCAGCTCAGGTGGTCACTGCAGGGAGCATTTGCATGGGGCACCTGTCCGTGTTGTGCCCATGCTCACATTTGTCACGCCTTCCTCCCATCTCTGTCTGATTAGGGATACATCCACTTCCATAAAATATGATGCTTGCCCCGAGACACCCTCCACAACTGATCCTGTTGGGATTTTAGGAGGGGCCCTTTCCTGCCCTCAGTGCAGGGTGTTGGAACTGCTAGCTGTGATCACAGTATGTGCACCCCTGAACTCGGGACACTGGTAGCTCTGTGACCCCTTCAATTCCTGCCTGGAGCACGTCAAACATTAGATGTGATGCCAGACATCTGTGATGTTTCTGAGAGCAGGCGGATAATGTACATCTAGGATCCTGGGAATGTCCCAGCCACACCACCTCCATGCCCCTGTTCAGACTTGGACTTCTTCATGCTGGAGACATCCCCAGAGCCAGTTTCTAAAATGGTTCTGGAGACATCTCTGTACTTTGGATATCTCTAAGTCAGTTTTTGGACATCCAAAGCATGAATAGGGTTTCTAAAATGACCTTCATAGTGGCTATGGGAGTCATTTTAAAAGGCAAACTCCTGATTTAGGACATCTGAAGATGTGCATGTGGATGTTGAGATCACAGAGACATCTCTGAAGCCATTCTACAAATGATGTTTACAGACATCTCCAGTGCAGGGATGTCCAAGCAGGTGTGATAGAGTTGTGTCTGGGGAGGTGCAATGGACTTAAATGTCCATGTTTGATTTCAGAAATGACAGGGACATCTGGAGGCACAAAGAGACTTCAGGAAAGTACTTGTTTTAGTCTTAGAACATCCAGAGACTGTAGAGTTAAGTGACTGGCCAAATATCTCAAAGACCCACACTGGGATTTGAACTCTGGCACTCTACTTCCAACCTACTACTTTAACCACTATGTCTGTGCAGATGTCATTCTGGGGATGTCTTTGTAGTGTCGTCAGGTGTCCCCAGTGGCCAATGGCTGTAAGGGCACGCTGAGCATTTTTATTATTTTTAAGGAGCAATGGCTCTTTAAGGCCCAAGTGCAGTTTGGTACTTGGAGTTTTAGCTCCTTGTGAGAACAAATTATATAAGCCAAGAGTGGAGGGTAATAAGGCTTTATTTCCCCTTTAACACAAGGGTTCACTAAGACATACAAAAATAAAGATAGTCCTTCTTTATAAAGGGTTCCACCAAATAAGCAGGCAAACAACTGTTATAAGCTTCACAATTGAATGCAGGGTTTAACTGAGGATTCTTTCATTCCAAAGTAAATTAAACAAGCAGGCAAACAAACTGTTATAAGCTTCACAATTGATTGCAGGGTTTCTTTTATATTTACAGTTCTACTAAGGACTCAAGGCTAGTAGTAGCACAAAAAGGACAGTCCATGGATTCATCCTGAGGAATGGGAATAATATTCTCAAACTCTATTTCCATGGACTCTGCGTCACTGGCTTCTCCTTCTGAATAAGTGCTTTCTCTTACGGCTACAAGTTTACAGGGTCTGTCTCTGCTTCTTTGCTTCCAGTAAGACTCTTCTGTTAAGCCCTTAGGTATTGTTTTAAAAAGCTCTGCTTTGTTCCCTCTTCTCATATACTGAGCGTCTGCTTTATCAGAGTTTCTAGGAGCAAGGCTTTCTTTTAAAAGTAAAGAGCCACCATACCTTGGCTTCCTGCAGCTGCTACACCTGGAGCTTTCTCTCTCACGTACATCTTTCTGGAGATAGGTTTCCTTGTGCAGTGCTTTGCCTTCCTGAAGCCCAGGAAAACCTGGTGGGGATTCCCAACTTCTGTGTTTCTTTGTAGTAAAGGTATCTTTGTTATAGGAACCTCTCTTCCTTGTACCTTGTAATCCTGGTCCAGTGAACTCAGGTGAATGTAGGCTTTTCTTAAAGCATGGCTCCTTGGTTTTCTGTACTCCTCTTTCAGCTGTTACTGCTCTTGTTGTGCTGCTTGATCCAGCTACGTTACTTGGGCTGGGAGTGTCACTCCTTCCAGCCAAACTGCTTCTCCTGGCAGCCTCTCTCTGGACTCTGTCTCTCTGTGCTCTGCCCCTCTGAACTCTATCCCTCTGGATAGTCTCCATCTGGATTCTGTCACTCTGGGCTTGCTCTGTATGGACTCTCTCCTTCTCCGCACTCCTTCTCCCTCCTTCTGGCTGAACTGCTGCCGGCTGAGTTCCCTCCGAATGGATTCCTCCTAACTGGATTCCTCCTCCACACCACTTCCTTCTGGCTGTCTTTCCTTTATAAAGGCATTTTATCTTTGAAACTCCCAGGCTTGCCTTCAGGTGCAGCTGGTTAACACTCATACAATCAGTGGCTGGGCACGTTGACTCAGCCTCTGTAGGATTACTCCTGCCCCCTCTAGCTGTGCTGCAATGTAATTGCATCTTCTGCACATCTACAGCTCTATGAAAGACAGGGTTTTTTTCTAAACCTGCACCTTCCGTGGCTCCAGCCTCATGACACATCCCCCGTCTTAAAATATTATGGGCTGAGTTTTCATCTTTACTACAGCACGCAATCCTTGACATTGCATCTGCGTTATAATGCAGCTTTCCTGCTCTGTGTTCTACTTTGTATTCATATGGCTGCAATGCCATGTACTTGGATCCTTTTCGTAAACAAGACCTATCGTTGACGTAAACAAGGCCTATCTTTCGTGCCAATGTTGAAGGACATTTATGTGGTATACCTGTTCATGTCCCTTTGTATCTTGTATTAAGTACGAGGCAGGACCCAGTGGTTTAACCACTGTATAGGGTCCCCTCCACTGGGCTTCAAATTTCAGGGTAGGCCCGGATACCAAAACTACTACCTTCTTACCGGTGGTTAATTGTCTGGGCTTGGTACCTCGGTCATAATACATTTTCTGCTTCTGCTGACTATCCTTCAGCTTCTCTTCGGCAAGACGAGAGGTCCGCCTTAGATGGCTTCTTAAATTTTTCAAAAACTGCGGTATTTCTAATTCATTTTCTACTGGAAGGGTTGTCAGTACATCCTTGAACTCCCCCAACATGCTGGACAATTGCTGCCCCTGTACTGTAGAGAGTTCATCGCTGACGCGTGGCTCAGGATTGGTTTTGCAGTTGGACAAAAGTGGGCCCAGATCTTCATCCGGTTGCTCTCCCGCTACTGCTACAAAACTTTTCATCTCACCTTGACCGGTGGAGCCGAACCCTCTGATCCCTCAGCTCGTGGGGGTTACCATAGCCACTTCTTCCAGGATCGGGAAACCAACCCGCTCGAATATTAACTGGGCGATGCGATCCCCTGTTTTCATCTCAAAATCTTCATCCACCAAATTAAATAGCAGGACCTTTATGACGCCTCTGTAGTCTGGATCAACCACTCCAGCGCCTACATCAATAAAATGCTTGGAGGCCAAGCCCGAGCGGGGCACAATCCTACCATAGCATCCTGGTGGCAGCTCCAGTTGAATACATGTGTTAATTAAGACTCTGCCGCGTCTGGGAACAATTTGACTTTCTGCGCTATACAAGTCATACCCCGCGGCCTAGGCCGATGCTCGACAGGGACTTCGAGCTTGCCTGGAGGTCTTACAAAATTTTAAGGCAAACTTCTTTACAGGCTCCTCCTGTACTTTGAGTTTGGGTCCTTTAGCTTTCCCTAAGAGGGGACTAGGAACTACCTTTCCCTTAGAGGGAGTGCCTGTGGACATAAAAGCTTCTCGGGGTGTTAAGCCTTCTTCTAAGCCTCTTTTAATCTGGGGCCAGTCTCTGCCCAAGACTAACTCCTGAGGTAACCTGGGTACTACAGCAACCAACATTTTCCTCATTATTCCCAAACTCTCACAATGTTTATGTTTATGTTTATGTTTATGTTTATGTTTATTTCATTTGATATACCGCCCTTCCATGATAAGCAGGGAGGTTTACAATTCATAAAATTACAATAGAGGCACAAAGCCAGAAGAAAAGAAAAGGAACTACAATTGGTGACAGGAGAGTGAAGGGAAAAGAAGAATAGACAAAGCATGAAGAAAACAGTTATACAAAGGGGGAGGGAAGGTCAAAGGCCAGAGAGAATAGGTGAGTTTTTAGGTTTTGCTTAAATGTGGCATGATGGGGTCTAAGCGGAGAGCAGAGGGAAGGGAGTTCCAAAGGGCAGGACTGGCAAAGAAAAAGGCTGAGGAGTGGGTGGAGTGCAAGTGGGCAAGGGAGGGAGAGGGGAGGTTGAGACGGTTGAGATGAAAGGAGCGTGGAGTGTATCTGGGAGTATGGAAGGTGATGAGATCTGCTAGGTATTGTGGAGTGCTGGTATGGAGAGCCTTGTGAATAAGGGAGAGCAGTTTGTATTGAGCATGGTAGGGGACTGGTAACCAATGAAGATGAAAAAGAAGGGGTGTTACATGGTCACAGGGGGAAGAGTGAGTAATGAGGTGTGCGGCGGTGTTCTGAATCCTCTGAAGGCGGGTCAATTGGGCTTTAGAAAGACCAGTAAAGACTGAATTAGAAAAGTCAACGCGTGACATAACAAGAGATAGCAACAGGGTAGTAAGAGCAGATGGGGAGAGAAAGGGGCGGATTGAACGGATTTGACGGAGAAAGAAAAAGGAGGTCTTAGTGATGTGGTAGATGTGTGTCTGAAATGAGAGATCAGAATCAAAGTGCACACCCAGATAACGAAAGGAGGAAACCAAGGGTACGGGAATGCCAGAGAAAGAGGGGGCTAGAGGGGGAGGTGGACTACCGTGAGAGAACCAGATAGCAGTAGTTTTAGTGAGGTTAAGGTGGAGGCAGTTCTGAGTCAGCCAGTCTGCAACAATGGAGAGACAAGAATTTAGTGCAGAGAGATTAGGGCAGGAGGGGGAAGTGTGGTGGAGGAGGACTATGTCGTCGGCGTAATAGAAAGCGGTGATACCAGACTGTTGAATTAGCAGGGCGAGAGGAGCTAAGAAAAGATTGAAAAGAAGGGGAGCCAAAACAGAACCTTGGGGACCCCGCATAGGAGGGGAAAGGGGTCTGAAGTGGGAGTGTGGGGAGAGGAGGAAAGAACTGCACAAGATTGAGAGGAAAGGAAGGAAGGTGCTGCCACATTTTATCCTGTATATAAGTTATATACAGGATAAAATGTGGCAGCACCATGAACACATTTTATCTTCACTTTGCCCTCTGGTTGATCTGGTGCAGATTCAGCTCGCTCTTTAATCACAGACCATAGCTTGCGAGAAATCATAGTTTGATCCACGCCAGAGTCAAGAAGAGCTTTGGCAGCAACCCCTTGTACAGTCACGTCCAACACAAACCCTTCACATAGTGTTTTTCTGTTCTCGCCTATGAGAGCAGTACGTGCTTGGCACTCACTCCTTACGTGACCCGTTTTCCCACAGGTAAAACATTTTTTATCGTGACTCCTTAATACAGCATTAACATTTTTCACATCATGAGTTTTACAATGTGAGAGACTTCCTGATGACTGCTTGAACGCACCCACTGCCGTCTTTGAAACTTCCTCAGTTTGTTGGGTGGCCAATTCTGCCTCCAAATATCTCTCTGTCAAGATAATGGCTTCTGCGGTGGTGCGACAATTCTGCAGGATAAGGAAGCTCTGCACATTGTTGGGTACTGCAGACATGAATTGCTCTAGGACTATCACATCCATTAATGTCTCAATCGTCTTCTCATCAGGCCTTAGCCACTTTGCGGCTAAGCTTCTCAGCCTGTGTCCCAATGCTTTTGGTGTCTCACCTCTTTTAAGGTGTGCGGCCCGCAGTATGCGATTATACACGAGGAGAGTCAGACCCAAGTGATCCCTGATGGCCTTCTCTACCTCGGCATAATCATTTGCTGAAGAAGTGGGCATTGCCCTATAGGCCGACAGCGCCTCCCCTGTGAGAGAAGCTGCCAGTCTAATAGCCCACTTTTCTTTCGGCCAGCCTACAGAATCTGCTATCCTTTCGAAGGAGTCCAGGAAGTCATCGATGTCATCTGTAACTGCTAACTTCCCTAAGGTTAAAGAATCATAGGACCATTGTCCTACCGGATAGTTGCCCAGTCCAGAACTCTGTCCCAGACGACTGGAGGTTGCTTCCTGCACCTTTTGTTGATGGGCTACCCAAGCCTCCATCATCTGCAAGACGGGTTTTTGTTGCTCTTGCAGAGCCAAGATTGCTTGCTGCTGTGTTTGACAAGTGTCGCCCCCGCCTGGCCAGGTAGATAACTGATACCAGGTGAGGTCGCCTTTTTGGCTTTAAAATAAGTTTCCCTCAAAATGGCTGCCAGGAGGGCTGCTGGGAATTGTAGTCCTATCTTAAAGCAAAGGAGTTGTGATCTGAGGGTTAGGCATAAGACAGAGAAAATTTATTTAATGTAATCAGGGGTTCCTTCATACACAGGACACAAGTGGAAAAATCAAATAAAGGATTTTTAATCCCACGCTACAGCTTCAAAAGAAATAGGAACAACTTTGCTTGTATTCCAAAAATGCAAAGAAACAGGCACAATTTTGTTTGTAAATCAAAATGCTACTTATTCCAAAACTTTTAAATTCTTAAATGTTTCTCTTCTTTACAGGAACAAAACTCTTGCAGCAAAACCACTCTTTAAATGTCCCTTGAACATTAGTATCAGCTTTCAACCTTATAAGTTGAGCTTAGCACTCAGCTGTTTTCTTCGGTTGTGACGTCTTCACAATTCAGGCTGCTTCCTAAGCAGGCATATATTCAATAGCTTACTGGCTCAGCTCTCTTCTACGTCAGAGGCTTGACATACAGCACATTACATTTCAAAGGAACTGTCTTCCATATCTGTTATCTCCATATCTTCAACGCTATCATTCTCACACACATCCAAAGACATCTGAGGGGAGAGCTTACTATTCTCTTTCTTAATCAGTTCACTCAATTTCTTAAGCAGGGCTTGTTTCTGCACTAGCTCGTCTGCTATATGAGCTACTTGATACTTAGATAAACAGTCTCTCTTTATCCTGGGGTTTGGCTTATTGCTGGAATCAGCTTTTAACTCTAAAGCTAATTCTCCCAAACTTTTACTGGTTAAGAACTGAGAAGGACACACTTGCCTGGTTTCAGAGGTATTCAGAATCTCTTTCTGCCCTGCAAGCCAGTCATGCTGTCTTCCGTTTGCAGCAGCTTCGTTTGCTTGCACCAGCCTCTCTTTCCTTGCTCTCTCAGCTGTGCTTGGCAATCTCTCATCAGTTCTCTCTCTTCGGCTTCCAGTGTTTCCTTCACACTGTCTTTCATGGTCTGCAAGCACTCTCTCACTTGCTCTCGCTTCCCTCTTTGTGTTCCTTGTTCCTGCTGCTTCACTTCTTCCTTCTCCTTCTCCTTCTGTGTTTCTGAAAGTCAGCTTTTTAAACTTTCCTTCTTCCTGAGCCACACCTTGCTCCCAGCACATGTGATTAGGGTCAAGCTTCTCCCTGACGTGCTGCTGTGGGCGGGGCTTAGGGATGACTAGGTTCTGAGTCAGAGACTCTTGGTTACTAGGGAAACCCTTGATACTTTCTGAATTAAAGTGATAGGACGCACTTCCCTGTGTATCTCTATGTTCAGCAGTGCTTTCCTCACCACATATTCCCCTTCTTAAGATATTACGGGCTGGGGTTCCTATAAAATCACAGCACGTAATTCTCCTATAGGACTCTTTGTTGTTTTGTCCTACTTGCCTACCCTGGGTACTGGTGACCACCTGCACTTGTGCCATTCGTTCATGCCAAGGCTTGAGCAAGTTTATATGAAACAACTGCTGGCGCCCTCGTCTGGTCTGTACTAGATAGGTCGCAGGGCCTACTTGCTTAACCACCCGGAAGGGACCCTTCCACTGGCTTTCAAACTTTGGAGCGGTTCCAGCTACCATCACTAGGACCTTTTCTCCCAGCTCTAGCTGGCGTGGTTTTGTATTACGGTCGTAATACACTTTTTGTCGTTGTTGGCTTTCCTTTAAATTGTTTTCTGCCAACTGTGAGGCCCGCGTTAAGCGTCCTCGCAAATCCCTAAGAAATTGGGGTACTTCCGTTTCCTGCACTCCCGTCTCTACCCACTGATCCCTCAGAATGTCTAGTATGCCCCTGGGGCTCCTACCATAAATGAGCTCGTAGGGGGAAGTTCCCAGCGATGCCTGAATTCTCTCCCGACAGGCATAGAGGGCGAAGGGAAGCATCGTGTCCCATTCAGCCATCTTTCCTTCCAACCCCCTCCTTAACAAGCTCTTTAGGGTCTGATTGGTCCTCTCAACTAACCCATTTGTCTGTGGGTGATAAGCCGCAGTTCTAATATGCTTGATGCCAAAGGCATCCCAAACTTGAGCTAAATATCGCGACATGAAATTGGTGCCACGATCTGACAACACTTCCTTGGGGAACCCAACCTCGCAAAATAATTTTATTAACTCGGCTGCCACTGTGCGAGCCGAAATATTACGGAGGGGGACCGCCCAGGGGAATCTGGTGGCGTGATCCACCATCACCAAAAGGTACTGAAACCCCCGTGGCGTCTTTATCAGGGGACCCACTATGTCAATAGCTATCCGGTGCATCGGAACAGGCACCACTGGCACGGGAATCAGGGGAACCTCCACGGGCCTAATTGCAGTGACCTTCTGGCAGGCCGGGCAGGCTTCACAGAACTTGGTCACTTCTCTATAGACTCCGGGCCAATAAAATCGGGCTAACACCTGATCTAAAGTACCCTGAATGCCTTTGTGAACACCCACCGGATGATCATGGGCTAATCTTAGGACCAAAGTCCTAAAGGTATTTGGGACTACTAATTGCTTCCGCGTATCTCCTGTAAAGGGATCTCGGCTTTCCCGATACAGAATGCCTTGGTCTATTAGAAATCTGGGCAATATCTCCCGTCCCTCTCTAGCAAACTTAAAAGCATGAACCAGAGCCGGATCTGCCTCTTGTTCTTTGATGAAAGAGGGAAATTTTGCCATTAGTTCCTCCAGAACCCAAGGTATATCTATACCTGCTCGGATCTCATCCCTATTTTGAGAGCGCATTTGCCTCTCATGGCGCTTCTCTCCCTTTGACTTTTTTACTTTATCCTGAGGAATGGTTACCAAATCTTTGTGAGAGGGCAGAACCTCGGCCTCCCCCTCTATGGACTCTTCCTCTAGGACCTGTTGGGCTTGGGACTGGGCTCGCGTGGACACTAAGCCTGTCTTAACCCCCAACCCTTGTTGCACACCTCGCTGAAACTGGGGCCAGTCCCTCCCGAGGACTACCTCCTGGGGTAATCTGGGAACAATAGCGACCGGGACCTCCCTCTCTATACCTAACCCTTTTATGCGGACACAGTAAACAGGATAGGTACACGCCGTTCCGTGAACGCACTGAATGTTTACGTTGCCCGTGGGTGTCTGAGGTGTTCTTAAACCTGGGGCTGTTAACCTTCTCCATAACCGTTTGGAAAGCATCGATTGATCCTATCCGGAATCAAGCAGTGCTTAAACTGGTATACCTTGTACTGTCACCTCCAGTAAAAAGCCTTCTCCTTTCTTACTAGGGTCGCTCAACACTAGGGCTGTTTTCATCTTGCACTCACGCATTAAATGTTGTTCACTTCCGCACCTGTAACATGCACGCTTCACTGGCATCCTTCTATTGGTGGGAACACAAACATTCTGTACATTCTTGCTATCAACATTCAACCTAGCTACAGACCTATCCTTAGCTAACACTTCAGTTTCTAGGAATCGCTCTGACATAGTTATAGCCTCTCTGGTGTTCTTACATCCTTGTAACATCAGAAAATTTTGCATCCTTTCAGGTACTGCTGCAAAATACTGCTCCAGAACGAGCTCATCGATCAGTGTTTCCACTGACTTATGTTCTGGTTCTAGCCATTTAACTACCAGCATTTTCAATCTATGATAAAGCGCTCGTGGTGTCTCATCCACGCGCAATTTGGCATTTCTAAGCTGGCGTCTATAGACTATAGGAGTTAGGCCAAGCCTATCTTTTATAGCCTTCTTGACCTCCAAATAGTCATTGGCCAACTCAGCGGGAACGGTCTGGTAGGCTGCCAAGGCCTCACCAGTAAGTGAGACAGCCAACCTTACCGCCCACTGTTCGGGTGGCCACCTGGCTATTTGTGCCACTTTTTCAAACGCATCCAAGAATGCGTCTACACTTTCCCCATCTCTTAGTTGTCCAAAACTAAGGGTCTCTTTGGACCCGAGTCCAAAGGTATGGGCTAATCCCAATGAAAAACCTGTGGTAACCGGATCAGGCTCTGGTGGCTTCTTATGTTCCTTCACCCAGGCCTCCATAAGCTCTACCAGCGGTTTCTGCTGGGCCTGCAGTTGACGAGCCACTTGCTCCTGAAGCTCTAATGACAAGTCTCTTTGCCGCTTGAGCTCCGCCGCTGCCCATGCAAGGATATCTTGTGTCTCCATCGTCGTCTCCTTTCCTGTAGAATGAGAAAACACAGAACACCCAAGTGCGGTACCCAACACTAGGTATGTGTTCCCCTCTATCTGCTGCTATCGCCCCCACCCAGTACCGGTATACTTAACTTTCTCTAGTTAAATATGGTGTACCTGGTACTAGTGGTGCGTCTCGCTCAGCAACAGCGTAGGACCTCGGCAGGTCTCCGGACCCTCCGGTTTTGCAGGAACTCTGGACTCTCTGTCTCAGCCGCTTGCACTTCTCCGGCGTCCTCCTGTCGAGCTCTGGAATCCGTCGTTCTCGCGTTCTTCTGGTGCGCAGTCATACTCCAGCTGCAATCCAAAGAACTATGTTCCTCTGTGGCGTGGCCCACTCCGCATCCTGCCAACTACGCCACTCTGTCGCCCCCGCCTGGCCAGGTAGATAACTGATACCAGGTGAGGTCGCCTTTTTGGCTTTAAAATAAGTTTCCCTCAAAATGGCTGCCAGGAGGGCTGCTGGGAATTGTAGTCCTATCTTAAAGCAAAGGAGTTGTGATCCGAGGGTTAGGCATAAGACAGAGAAAATTTATTTAATGTAATCAGGGGTTCCTTCATACACAGGACACAAGTGGAAAAATCAAATAAAGGATTTTTAATCCCACGCTACAGCTTCAAAAGAAATAGGAACAACTTTGCTTGTATTCCAAAAATGCAAAGAAACAGGCACAATTTTGTTTGTAAATCAAAATGCTACTTATTCCAAAACTTTTAAATTCTTAAATGTTTCTCTTCTTTACAGGAATAAAACTCTTGCAGCAAAACCACTCTTTAAATGTCCCTTGAATATTAGTATCAGCTTTCAACCTTATAAGTTGAGCTTAGCACTCAGCTGTTTTCTTCGGTTGTGACGTCTTCACAATTCAGGCTGCTTCCTAAGCAGGCATACATTCAATAGCTTTCTGGCTCAGCTCTCTTCTACGTCAGAGGCTTGACATACAGCACATTACATTTCAAAGGAACTGTCTTCCATATCTGTTATCTCCATATCTTCAACGCTATCATTCTCACACACATCCAAAGACATCTGAGGGGAGAGCTTACTATTCTCTTTCTTAATCAGTTCACTCAATTTCTTAAGCAGGGCTTGTTTCTGCACTAGCTCGTCTGCTATATGAGCTGCTTGATACTTAGATAAACAGTCTCTCTTTATCCTGGGGTTTGGCTTATTGCTGGAATCAGCTTTTAACTCTAAAGCTAATTCTCCCAAACTTTTACTGGTTAAGAACTGAGAAGGACACACTTGCCTGGTTTCAGAGGTATTCAGAATCTCTCTCTGCCCTGCAAGCCAGTCATGCTGTCTTCCGTTTGCAGCAGCTTCGTTTGCTTGCACCAGCCTCTCTTTCCTTGCTCTCTCAGCTGTGCTTGGCAATCTCTCATCAGTTCTCTCTCTTCGGCTTCCAGTGTTTCCTTCACACTGTCTTTCATGCTCTGCAAGCACTCTCTCACTTGCTCTCGCTTCCCTCTTTGCGTTCCTTGTTCCTGCTGCTTCACTTCTTCCTTCTCCTTCTCCTTCTGTGTTTCTGAAAGTCAGCTTTTTAAACTTTCCTTCTTCCTGAGCCACACCTTGCTCCCAGCACATGTGATTAGGGTCAAGCTTCTCCCTGACGTGCTGCTGTGGGCGGGGCTTAGGGATGACTAGGTTCTGAGTCAGAGACTCTTGGTTACTAGGGAAACCCTTGATACTTTCTGAATTAAAGTGATAGGACGCATTTCCCTGTGTATCTCTATGTTCAGCAGTGCTTTCCTCACCACACAAGCCAGTTCTCTTTGCCTGTCGAACTGCTGAGCCATCCAAGCGAACATCTCTTTCTGCTCCATGTTGATGAAATTTCCTAGGGAAACACAGAGAGAAAAAAAAAAAAAGAAGTGTGGTCTGATAACACAATCAGCTCCCCTTTTCCTTTTTTTTTTTTCTCAAATTTCAAACCAGTATCCAAAACAGGTCTGCCCCTCTACCTTTTACCTGGTAGAAGTGTTGAGTCCAGCTTTCAGAAAAAGGACGTTGCTGCTCTACGGTGTAGCACTCTGCGACTGCTGCCAGCAACACCACGGCCTTCCTCTCTGGATTTCCTTGGTCCGGTCCGGGTTTTCCTCATCCAGTCCGGGCTTTTCCTCTTCCGGTCCGGGTTTTCCTCTTCCGGTCTGGATTTTCCCAGTTTAGTACTGGTGGTTTCTTCTTTTCCTGTACATCTTAGAGCGGTATCCTTATCCGAACAACTACGCCATTATGTCATCAGGTGCCCCCAGTGGCCAATGGCTGTAAGGGCACGCTGAGCATTTTTATTATTTTTAAGGAGCAATGGCTCTTTAAGGCCCAAGTGCAGTTTGGTCCTTGGAATTTTAGCTCCTTGTGAGAACAAATTATATAAGCCAAGAGTGGAGGGTAATAAGGTTTATTTCCCCTTTAACACAAGGGTTCACTAAGACATACGAAAATAAATATGGTCCTTCTTTATAAAGGGTTCCACCAAATAAGCAGGCAAACAACTGTTATAAGCTTCACAATTGAATGCAGGGTTTAACTGAGGATTCTTTCATTCCAAAGTAAATTAAACAAGCAGGCAAACAAACTGTTATAAGCTTCACAATTGATTGCAGGGTTTCTTTTGTATTTACAGTTCTACTAAGGACTCAAGGCTAGTAGTAGCACAAAAAGTACAGTCCATGGATTCATCCTGAGGAATGGGAATAATATTCTCAAACTCTATTTCCATGGACTCTGCGTCACTGGCTTCTCCCTCTGAATAAGTGCTTTCCCTTATGGCTACACGTTTAGAGGGTCTGTCTCTGCTTCTTTGCTTCCAGTAAGACTCTTCTGTTAAGCCCTTAGGTATTGTTTTAAAAAGCTCTGCTTTGTTCCCTCTTCTCATATACTGAGTGTCTGCTTTATCAGAGTTTCTACGAGCAAAGCTTTCTTTTAAAAGTAAAGAGCCACCATACCTTGGCTTCCTGCAGCTGCTACACCTGGAGCTTTCTCTCTCACGTACTTCTTTCTGGAGACAGGTTTCCTTGTGCAGTGCTTTGCCTTCCTGAAGCCCAGGAAAACCTGGTGGGGATTCCCAACCTCTGTGCTTCTGTGTAAAGGTATCTTTGTTATAGGAACCTCTCCTCCTTGTACCTTGTAATCCTGGTCCAGTGAAATCAGGTGAATGTAGGCTTCTCTTAAAGCATGGCTCCTTGGTTTTCTGTACTCCTCTTTCAGCTGTTACTGTTCTTGTTGTGCTGCTTGATCCAGCTACGTTACTTGGGCTGGGAGTGTCACTCCTTCCAGCCAAACTGCTTCTCCTGGCAGCCTCTCTCTGGACTCTGTCTCTCTGTGCTCTGCCCCTCTGGACTCTATCCCTCTGGATAGTCTCCGTCTGGATTCTCTCCCTCTGGTCTTGCTCTGTGTGGACTCTCTCCTTCTCCACACTCCTTCTCCTTCCTTCTGGCTGAACTTCTGCCGGCTGAGTTCCCTCCGAATGAATTCCTCCTAACTGGATTCCTCCTCCACACCACTTCCTTCTGGCTGTCTTTCTTTTATAAAGGCATTTTACCTTTGAAACTCCCAGGCTTGCCTTCAGGTGCAGCTGGTTAACACTCATACAATCAGTGGCTGGGCACGTTGACTCAGCCTCTGTAGGATTATTCCTGCCCCCTCTAGCTGTGCTGCAAGGTAATTGCATTTTCTGCACATCTACAGCTCTATGAAAGACAGGGTTTTTTTCTAAACCTGCACCTTCCGTGGCTCCTGTCTCATGACAGTAGATATCTCTATAGATGTCCATATCGGGAACTTCCATGTTTCAGAAATCATGCCTGAACTTGCACTTGCCTACTTTTTTTTCAGATGTTCTGGCTTTGATGTCCAAGATTGCATTTGGATGTCCCGTTGTAAAACGTGCCTTTATGTGGTTAAAGTTAGGACAGAAAAATTGATGTCCTGCCTTAAACCACTTAGATATACCTGCAGTGGCTGAATATCACTGCTATACAAATAGGGCGTGATATTCTTCTGGGCAGGCTATATGACACTATGGTGCATAGCCCTGCCTGCCGACCCTTAACCCCTGATATTCAATGCCAGGGTCATATACGGCCCCGGCATTGAATATCTGGTGATTGCCGCACACACTGGAAGCTGCATTAGATAACTGGGCAGCAGCGATATTGCATACTGCCTGGTTAGCTCCTGCATCAAAAGAAAGGCAAGAGTTTTCCTCTCCTATCTTTTTGTCACAGATCACTAACCAGGCAGCATGTAATATTGCTGCTGCCTGGTTATCATTTGTCGCTGCCTCCGCTGCACCCCTGTATGCCCCCGACATACCCTAATGCTATCCAGATAGCATCGGGGTATGTAGGAGAGTTAGAAGGGTATATTCAACAGCACTAACCATGTATATGCCATTGAATATCCCAGTTTAAGGCATTTACATGGTTTACTAGGCTGTAAACCATGTAAATGCCTTTTGAATATCGGGCCCATAGTGACCATAGCCAGTACTTTACATGTATATTCAACACCAATGCCTAGCCAAGTAATAGCACTGAATATACTCGTATGTGGCTCATTTAAAAACCGAAGCTGACATTTATAAAACTAATTCTCACTGCAGTGTTTTAAGTGTTAACCTATTTGAGTTTTTTTCTGGCAAGCAGACTGCTGTTGGTCCCTTGAGATTTCTCACTTTATATATGGTCACTGGTAAAACATGCATCATGTGTTTCTCATGTTTTTAATCAATACAAGTGCTGATATTACAAAATAACACTTACATATTTCATCATAGTAGTAATTCTGATAGAAGAGCCCAGGGATCAAAAAATTAGTAGGTGCACTGATTATAGTGATTATGATTTGTGCAGATTATAGTGGGTTGCACTACTTAGCCTTTATAAAGCCAGTTCAAGAGCCCAGAGCCCTGCCACCGCTTTCTGTGACAAGTGGTTTGAATCTGATATTCATGCTGCAAGCTCTCTCCACTCGGAAGTGCAATCTTAGGCTTTGGCCAGTCAGATATAGCATAAGGGTAGTCAAACTAGTCATCTAATAAAGCAGATAACCATCACATCTAGCATTCAAAAGCTGCTCTGAATCCCAATGCACATTTACTTTACTTTGTTTTTAGTGATGTTCCCTTCATCTGTAGGAAATGATGTGATTCCTGATTCTGCATGTTCCTTAAGCAGTGGTCATCATGTCAGGTACTTCCGTGAGGGAGATTTGATCCTGGGTGGTGTGTTACAGCTCCGCCAGAATATGGGTTTTCCTAAACGCACCTTCACCACGAAACCTAGCTTTATCAACAGGGGCAAGTGAGTATTATTTCTTGTATATTTCAGGCTTTGCAATATTTGTTAGATGGCAGCAGCATCAGTTTATGACTAATGGGATGACAGTTAAAAGACGTCTGTTATTAGAACCTTATCTTATGGTATGAGCAACAATTCATGTTCCTAATACCAAAACGATGATGTTAAAGTAGCCAGACCACAGGACCTCATCCAGCTATGCATAATTCCAGAATGAAAATATGTCTACTTTTATAAATAAGCAGCATCACTGTTGTACTGGTACTATCCTAATTACAATATGCAATGTTATTTGTTATTTGCCAATTGTTACGTATATGTGTCAATGCTAACCCAGCCATGAGTGGGAGGAAGAATACGTTTGTGGTTATTATAAATAAATAAATAAATATATAAATATATATATACATACACTAACAAGTGCAGGACATTTTTCCACATGAAAAATAGTTAGAGCACAGCCTACTACAGATTAACAGAGGATCCTACTTTATGGAATACAAGGCATTGTGACCAGTCTCACTTTATTGTGCATGATATGGCATTGTTACAAATGTTGTAGAGTTGCTAAATATCTAGCAGACAAATCAGCTCTGGAGGTTCATGGAAGATGGGGGTTTTCAGCAGTATTCAGTGTGAATACTTGGACAGTCCTGGAGGAGTAGCTTAATGGTTAGAGCACTGGATTGGAAGCCAAGAAACTAGAACTTGATTTCCACTAGCACTCCTTGTGGCCTTGAGCAAGTCACGTAACCCTCCATCGCTTCAGAAAAATCCAAGTTATCAATGTACCTGTTTAATGTAAGTTTAACTTACAATGTAAACAGCTGTGACTGAAATGATAAAGCAGTATAAAAAACTGTTAATCAATTAAAAGCTAGAATGCACAGGAGACAGCTTCTGCCTACACACTATTCTCTACATCACCATCATAAGGTTATTCACCCATTTCAAATAAACAGTTTTTATCCAGTAGTAGAGATCTTCAGTGTTTTATTAACAGATACAGTTTAAGTTTGCATGAACTGTTCTGATCTGCAGTATTACTGCTGTTTCTTGCTCTGTCATGAGTAAACATGAAGGGTGCTAAGTAATCTGCCTGAAGCTTCTACCTCTAAATACATGTACTCTTGCCCCAAGCAGCCTACCTGTTACTTGTGCAGGGAGAAAACTGTATATTTTCTTTTCTCCCAGAGAAGAACCTGGGGTCCATTCTTCCACCCTCATTCCTTTACATCTGTTTGAAAAAAATCCCGTTTTATAGCCAATTCTCCTGCTTTTAAAAAGACAGTACTGTGATAAAGCACACCACAGTACCCCATCTTTTGGGAAGGTCTCAGAATTCCACAGTTCCACTTGCAGATAGTACAAATAACACTGATCATCCTCTATATCACTTCTGTACAAGCACAGGAAACAAAGGTCTCTCTAATGTTTAAGTTCTCCTGGAGCCTTATAAATCTTCATTATTCTGTACTTAGTGCCTTAAATCTCTCGGAGCGTGTGGCTGTACAGGGAACCTCTTTGTAGCTCTGAACTTCTAAATGTGCTACAGGTACAAAGTAAATATTTTGGACACTTAAATCTCTGCAGTGTGTATAATTTACCATATTTAATTCCTTAGATCTCACAGTAAGGTAAAGAAATATTCTGGGAACTCCACTTTATTCAGGAGATATACAAATGTTGGGGGTGTAAATTCATTAGTGTGCATTCTGTTCATTCTGTTAAAAAATTTAGGACACTTATTTGTTGGCAGCATCTGTCAATCAGCTAAGTGCTGTTGAAAGGGATGTTCAGTTGGTACTATATGGATTGTTGCATACTCCAATCTCCCCTCCTATCAGCTGAAGCATCTGCAATATGGGTTCTCTCAGGTAGTAACAAATTTGAACACATTATCCATTATTCATTCAGCATCACTGGCGCACCATCTTATTCCGTATTTGATAAACGTTCCTCACCCTGGTTCACAAGGCTCTGCAAAACAGAGTACCCGAATATCTTTCAGACCTCATTACTCTTAACGCTTACGGTCTGTTTACGGCAACAGATTATGTATACCCCCTCCCACCAAAGCTAGATCTGAGTCTACTAGAAACTCAGTGTTCTTCTTTGTAGCCCTATCTTGTGGAACAACCTCTCTTCATTCATTCGTCTGGAGCTGAACATTTTTATTTGAGCAGGCATTTGGGACCAAGCTGTGCCTTGTGTCCACCCAGACCTTTACTACTTGAAGCTTTTCTACTTACTTTCCTATCACAGTTGTAATTCCTTTCCTTTCACTCCTTATTACAAAATTTGCTGTTTCTTAATCCTCTCTGAATGTTTAAAAAGGGTGTTATATCAAGCTGAATAAACCATAAACCATTCTGCTACTGAATAGTGCTGGGATGGTCTAGGGGCAGAGCTTCGGAGGTGCTGGAAGTAATTTAGAGAGCTGTGATTTTAAGCACTGCTGGATAAGTATCCACACAACGTAGGACAGCAAAAAAGCTTTCTGATGTGCTGTGCAGACTGTCAGTCCTAATAGTAGCTGAATATAGACTGCCACTGACTGCTGATTCTGGGTATTCAGCATCGACCACTATCCAGATTCCTGTGCTGAATACCTGAGTTATGATTAACTGTAGTGGTCAACATAAAAAAAATATGCTGACCAATGCAGTTAAAAAAATCGACCTGCTGGTATGTGCAAAATCAAATTAGCACATAGTTGATATGTGAACATTAGAAAGTTCAAATGTATGTTTAACAACCTGCATTAACAAGAATGTGTAAAACAAATAAACCAAAGATATGAAAATCAGGTTAAAAGATCAACAAACCAAAAATGTTTTCCCTGTGTTTATCACTAGCACATGTATTCCCAGTATATTGATTGTCCAGAGTTCAATATACCTGGTGAAGAGATAAAATACAGCAGGTCTGGTTTATACAATATGTTAGTGTGCACTTCTGCGTTACAGCATTCCTCTCCCTCTTTCTTGCGTGCTATTATACTATTGTTTCCCAGAGTATTATGTGAAATATCTGCAATGTTATTACAACTGAGAAGAAAATACATTCTAAACCTTATAACATTTTCAGGGACTCGGGTACATATGTTACACTGACCAAAGACATTTCAGTACCATGATTGATTTTTCATGCCTATTCTTGGGTTTTACTAAAGTTTGCCTACAGGACAGTTTTGCTTTGGCTAGTTCCATCTTTGGGTTTCACTTTTTTCGAGTTATAACTCTAGTTAGTTCTCTTAGGGGTATGTTTACTAAACTGCGTTCGTGCGATTCGCGTTAGGAGCCGTGGTAGAGACAGAAACCCCAAATAAGGACATGGGCGGTACATCGTTGCCGAGAACGCGCCGAGAACGCGCGCTACAAGGTGCCATAAATGAACGAGCGCTACAGGGCATGTTACCGCACGTTAATCTTAAGAAGGCGCTCAGGCATTCAATCACAGCAACAGAGCTGTAGCACAATGGTTACAACACTGACTGATGGCACAGGGGTCATGGCTTTGATTCCCCAGTGGGCCTAATGTATAAGGCTGGCTGAGGCAGCACCCTTTGCATTTAAGTAGTGATTGTTGAGGCATTTGACATGTATTTTAATTTGTGCTGCCAGCAAACACACCCTCACGGTGGCATAACCTAAGGTGCTGCATAAGGCACCCCATAACGCACTCCATAGGACACATTATAAAGTGTACTGTCCGCCAAGGCACCCTATAATGTCCTCTATGACATCTCATAAGGCTGTGAACAAAGCCCTGGCTGGCTGCAGGATGGCACGTCACCACACAAACTGTCTGCTGTGGTTACCAGGATAGGGTTAACCCACCCATACCCATGATGCACTGCACATGCAAATCAGCAGTCAAGAGATGGGCACAAGATTGGGTATGCACCCCTACAGCACCTCGGCCAGGTAGGGGGAACAGACTGTGTGTGGTACTGCCACAGAGTAGCCACAGACAGTCACATTGTGCGGGTACTGTGCCCACCCTGAGGTTGAGGTGGGGCGCCCAGCACCAGGTCCACAGCACCTTTCATAGCTGAAATATACCATGCTGCAGGTCCCCATCAATGTGTGATAGATAGTTCCGTTAGACACACCTAGGATACATCTGTGCCCTGCTGTATGTCTCGGTCATGTCTAGTCCTAATGGGCGATGATGCACCCAGAATAGTGCATATCCTGTGTTGGTGCCATGGTTACCTGCTGTAGGTGAAGGGGGGGTGTATGGACCCATGGGCAGATCATGTACCACCACAGAACCCACCCTCTGGGGCTCAGGGTTGGAAACGGGATCACCCACCAATAGATCCACAGTCTACCTCCCTGCATTGGTAGCAGTAGAGGGGACCATCAACCCCAGTCATGCTGGGGAACAAACAGAGCAGTACACATCCATAACACAATAGCAGACAGACGGCAGGCCTGGAAATGCTCAGCTGCCCCCCACCATTATCTGACATTCTCCAGCAGCAAGCCTCCAGTGGCTGCACCCTGCAAGGTGTTCCAGCAAGACACATACTAGCTGCAGACAGTCCACCAGCTATTCCATAGTGCATGGTCCTGGAGGAGCTACATGTACCCAGAACGGGGATGTCAGCAGACACACCAAGCAGATAAGTCAGTGATTGGGCCCCAAAAGAAAACCCATATATATCACATGAGAAAAATGCTATATAGCACTATGGGGGAACCTAGCCATGCCATGGTCACTGATCAGTCAGGGTGAGAGTGACCGCCCAGCAGGGCATGCTATGGCCACCCTGTCCATGCAGGTGGTACCGGGCACTACAATGTCCGAGCCATTGCCCTATGCCCTGTGCAGATGCGGCCGGGCCAGGCCACCCTATCCAGGCTTTTCCCACAGTACCTTGCTCCTCATTATGCACATTGACAGGCCAATACTGGCAACAGTGCAAGCAGTGTGGGCTGTGGAGGGTGTTGGCAGCCACCACACACTGGATAGACAGACACACACTCCCCACACCTATGCCAGCATTGTGCAACTATAGAGGTGTTGGGCAGCCCAGGCCACCACACCAGTCCTGGGCACAGTGCAGGCATGGCTATGGTACGCAATACTGTAGGAGTCAATCCCCAGGTTGGTAAACACTGTCAGACACAAGACCTGTAGCACACTCCACAGACATCAGAAAGGTGTCTCCCCCCCCCCCCCCGCCGCCTCCCTTATGCAGACAGGAGTGGCACAATGAGTAGGGCTGTCTGAAGCATTGCCTTTTACTTTAAATCAGTGCTGTCTGAGGCATTTTCTTTTTTAATTTAAATTAGTGCTGCCAGCAAACAGATCCTCACAGTGCCGTAACCTAAGGTGCCACATAAGGCGCCCTATAAGGCACTCCAGAGGGCACATTATAAAGGGCACTGTCCGCCTAGGCACCTTATAATGTTCCCTATAGAGTGCCTTATAAGGCGCCTTATAGGGCGCTTTATAGGGCACTTTATAGGGCTCCTTATGAGGCACCTTAAGGTTACAGCACTGTGAGTGTGTTTTTGCTGGCAGCACTAATTTAAATTAAAAAAAGAAAATGCCTCAGACAGCCCTATCAAATAATCCCACTGTGGGATCAAACCCATGACCTCTGGCTCCACAGGCAGTGAAGCAGCCAGTGGGCTACAGCTGCTAACAGCCCCTAACTGGCTCCAGAAGGACTTCAGGTCACCACACAAAATGTCTGCTGTAGTTAGCAGGATAGGGTTAACCCACCCATACCCATGATGCACTGCACATGCAAATCAGCAGTCTACAGATGATCACAAGATGGGGTATGCACCCCCACAGCACCTCAGCCTGGTAGGGGGTACTGACTGTGTGTGTTACTGGCACAGAGTAGCTACAGACCATCACATTGTGTGGGTACTGTGCTCACCCTGAGGGTGAGGTGGGGCGCACAACACCAGGTCCACAGCACGGTTCATGGCTGAAGGAGGCCATGCTGCAGGTCCACACCAGTACTAGTGTGTGATTATAGATAGTTCCTGCAGACACACCTAGGATACATCTGTGTCCATCTGTATTTCTCAGTCATGTTTAGCCTTTATGGGCTATGATGCACCCAGAATAGTGCATATCCTGTGCTGGTGCCATGGCCACATGATGTAGGTGAAGGGGGAGTGTTTGGACTCATAGGCAGATTATGTACCACCACCCAACCCACCCTCTGTGGCTCAGGGTGAGAAACAGGATCTCTCACCAACAGATCCACATTCTACCTACCTGTAATGGTGGCAGTAGAGGGGACCATCAACCCCGGTCCTGCTGCAGAACAGACACCCTACAGAGCACTCAATGCAGAGCTGCACACATCCATAAGGCAAGGCAGGCAGACAGTAGGCCTGAAAATGCTCAGCTGCCCCCCACCACCATCTGACAGTCTCCAGCCATTGCACCCTGCAAGGTGTTCCAGCCAAACACATACTAACTACAGACAGTCTGCTAGCTAGCCCATAGTGCATGTTCCTGGAGGAAATGCATGTACCCAGAACTGGGATGTCAGCATACACACCAAGCAGATAAGTCAGTGATTGGGCCCCAAAAAAGAGAAGCCATAAATATCACTTGAAAAAAAGCATTATAGAGACCTATGGGGAACCTAGCCATGCCGTGGTCACTCCTCAGTCAGGGTGAGAGTGATCTCCCAGCATGACATGCTGAGGCCACCCTGTCCGTGCAGGTGGTGGCCGGGCACTACAATGTCCCAGCCATTGCCTATGCTCTGTGCAGATGCATCCTGCCCAGGCCACCCTGTACGGGCTATACCCACAGTACCTAGCTCCTCATTATGCACATGGCAAGCTAACACTGGAAACAGTGCAAGAATTGTGGGCTGCGTAAGGTGTTGGCATCCACCACACACTGGATGGACAGACACACACTCCCACACCTATGCCAGCATTGTGCAAATATAGAGGCTTTTGGCAGCCCTGGCCACCTCACCAGTCCTGGGCACAGTGCAGGCATGGCTATGGTACGCAATACTTTTGGGGTCACTCCCCGGGATGGACTGTCAGACACCAGAACTGAAACACACTCCACAGACATCAGAAAGGTTGCTATGATGCAGCTCAATCAGCAAATTGTGCTTAACCTAGGAATTGCTATCTGCGATTAATCATAGCAACCTTTTGATATATGTGTAATGTATTCCCAGGTTTACAGTGGCATTGCTAAGGTATGCAAGTGCTAGTATTGGGAGATGCTGCTGCACGCAGGGCCCAACATCCTGCCTCTCCATGAGGCTGTGGATATTGGAGCCTGTGGGCGTGGGTGTTTCTGCCCCTGTTGGCCGCTGCTCTAGGGCAGAGGTTCCCGATTCCAGTCCTGGTGGGCCAAATACTGTTTGGGTTTTCATGCTGTCCCTAATGAATATGCATGTGATACATTTGCATACCATGGGGGCGGCACATAGATATGCAGCACAGGCATCTTTATTAGAGACAGCATGACACCTGAATGATTTTTGGCCCTCCAGGACTGCATTTGGGAAACTCTGCTCTTGGTATTGCACATATCTATGGTGTCTGTGCTCTGTAGGGTAAAATATAGGCGTTTGAGGCACGTTTATGTTATCTGCAATAAAGGTTCCCTCTTTATTACCACAGTTTAGTAGTGGGTAAAATATGGGGACTGGGTTGGCAGGAACCACAGCTTGGACTTGAACCTGTGATCTTCTGTTCCTGAACACACTGGCTGTGTGCACTGCACCACCATGCTGCCACAGGGACAGTGCATTCCCTGGGGATACCATGACTGTTCGTCAGACAGGGCCTGTCTGTTGCAGTGCATGGCACCCACTTACACAGGGCTAGGCCATGGTCTGCTGTGGGCAGCTGCCACAGCCTCCTCCACCACCAGTATCCCTCTGCCATCATGCTGACATGCCCTTCTGCTGATGGTGCTGGTGGTGCACAGTCTCAGGCCATCCAGTGTGCCGGTAGGCGAATGCCTATGGTGCGGGTTCTGGGGTAGGGGTGCCTGCATAGATGTCCACGCTTCCCCCCAGCACCACCTGCCAATGTTCTGTGCCCTTGGGGGTACCTGCTGGGTACTAATCCCTGTGACACTGTGGGAAACACACTCGTGCCCATGTTGGGCCCTCATCAGTTGCTGTCTGGCTGCTCTACTGTTTCAGCATTCCTATGGGCATCACCCTAGTCCGCACTGTGGCCCAGCTGCACCGCAGCATGTGCTGCCTGCAGCCTTCTGAATCCCCTTTTCCAGCATCTGTACAGTTGCCCATTCCGACATGCCCACCCTGCTGTTGCGGAACATGTGCACGCCATAGGAAACCTGTCCAATAACAAGGGAAAACCCTGATCAGCGCTATTTCACTGTGGGATCATTCACCTTGTATGGGGACAGAGCATAGACCCTTCCAAAATTAATATCTTTTTTTTGGAGCTTTTTCAGTAGTGTTTTTTGCTGTTTCCCATTAATATCACTATTGGCCAGCATGATTATGTTTTTTTTCCATTTTGTTCAGGTCTTTTTCAATGTTTATTTGCCCTTTTGTTCTGTGCACATGTATCACACTTATCATTTTGTATAGGTTTCCCTGGCTTTGCTGTACATTGCTGACAGAAATGGTTTCTCTTCCCTTTAACTCTGCTCTAATGCGAGGTTTTCACCGGCGTTAGTTTTCAGCCCCGGATTCCACAGCATTAGTGTGCAGGAAGCCTCTTCCCTCCCACTCTCCGCCCCATTGACCCTCTCTCTCTCTGCCCCTCTGCCCCTGGGGAGCCTTCCTCCGCCCTCCGGGAGCCTTTCTCCTCTCTCAGTGCTCGTTTGCGCCGCTGCGCGCGTTATTGCGCGCCAAGGTACTTCTGCGCCCAATAAAGCTCCATTATTGCGCAATAAGGTACCTTATCACGTGATAATTTCTCAGCAGCGCCCTTTAGTAAACATACCCCTTAGTGTAGTCAAATGGTTACGATTTTGTTGAGGGGAAGGGGTGGAGTATCTAGGGGAAAAAACTCTTAGAAGTTACGGAGGGCTGCAGTTACCTAGAGCAGAGGTTTTAGAGGTCCTGGTGCCTTTATTGCAGCAACTCTATGGCACTGGACTAGAGAGTGTTGATGACTTGTCCCGCGGTTTGAGAAGGTGTTCAGTGCAAGGGGAGTTCATGTGGTTTTTTGCTACTTGCTAGTGTGGGCCACAGTGATTGCAATAGCTATGGTATGGGCCGTTTCCAGACTGCTATGATAAGCTGGTCAAAGTCCTTCTAAGGGATTGGGTTTAGGCCTCAGGCTGCAAACTGTGGAGATCACGGCTGGTGCTAGAGATGTGCCGTCAGGCACCAATGCCAGGTCTGGAGACAAAGAGGTTCTGGGCTGGTACAAGGAGCCCTGTGATTGAGATGGCTGCAGAGGGAATGTTGGAAAAAGGTTTTGCTGTCTACAGTGGATAAGGTAGAAGTTCAGGATTTGGAGTCCTTGTGGGGTCCAGAAACAAGGAAGAGATATCAAAAGATGAGCCATGCTCTTAAGGAGCACTATAGAAAAAAGACAAAATAAAATACAAGTAATAACTTTGAAAAAAGTCATGAATCTGGAAGTAAAGTGGGGTAAGAGCGCATGAGTGCCAGAAAGAGCATGACAGAGGGCTATATGCATGTGGATGTTGTGATAGAGTCACGGATTGAACCTGCGGTAGCTGGGAGATATGTGGAAAAATACAGAAAGTCCTGTGGAACATCAGAGAAGTATTGCATTTTTGGGCATGTTTACTAAAGTGTGCTGCAGGGTAGCATGGGGTTCAGTGCATGCCAAATTGTCCTCAGCACAAAGTACTTTTAGCTAAAAATGCGGCCACGTTAAAATTCCACGCTAGCCGAGTAGCACAGGTTGGGGTGGAGACTGGATGGTTGTGGGGCAGAGTATACAGATCCCAGGTAGTGTGGGCATTTTTGCCATGTGCTCCCTTGTAATGTGGCGCTTAGCACATATGCACTCATTGCCACCTCAGTGAATGGCATTAAGGGAATCTGCACTGATCATGCCAAACAGTTCGAGTGTGGGGATGGAGCAAAACCCATGATAGTAACATGCCTAGATTTTCTATCATGGGTTGAGCACCATCTCCACACTCATTTTCAAGGGTGATTGTAAAGTACCAGTGCGAATCTTAGTAAACATGCCCATTTGAGTTTTAGTATTGTTAGAATTCAAGTATTTCAATCAATAGGCTACAAAATTCTAGCGGGATTTTCCAAGGCTGCCAGAGGCTGGAGAGTTTACAATTTGGCTTAATAATGCTAGCCCAGAGAGAGTCTAAGGAGCTATTTAACCTGAGGATGGGAGAGGGTTACATTTGCTTCTCCATAGAATGCTCAGAGCTAACAGTTGCTGTGACAATTTGTCTTTTGCTGGGACAGAGGGCTGTTGAGGGAGAGTGTGTGTGATATGTGAGGGCCCTGAATTTGAATTTTGAAATGAAAATTGTATATATATGGGTCAACAGAGCTATTTATGAGTGAGTGGTATGTTTTTGTAAGGTTTTTTTCCCGGCAAGAAAAGCTTTGAGAAGAAAAGTTTGGTTCCTCTGAGAGAGGAAGGAACTTCTGTAAGATAAATTCTAATAGAGAGGTGGATGAAATTAGCAGAAACTGCTGTGTAAAAAATGAAGATTATTATTACTATTTAAATCTGCTATTAACCAAGTGCTGTTTGTCTGTCTGTATGAGACTGCAATTGGTGTGACTGATCCCTGAGATAGAACTGAAGAGCTAATTTCTTCCCTGGTTGAAAAAACATTTCCTTCCATGGAAGTGGGATTTCTTCTGGAAGACTGTTTTCATTCTGAGCCTAGTCTCTGGGAATGTTGTTCTTGTTCATATGTGCTGTGAAGTGCACTTTATGAAAGAAAGCTGTATACCGAGTTATTGCTGAAATCTTACTGTGGGAATCAGAAATGATGATATTCTCAGAGGTGGCAAGTACTGTTGAGTCCCAAAAATTTTAAACTTTGAGGAGAAAGAAATGGAATATTTCTAAAAAAGGAAGAACTGGTGCAGTTCAATACTGTCCAACGTAAAACCCAGGAATTTTAATTGCCTCTGTCTTTGAATTCAAAATTATTTGCTGATCTAGTCTTTGAGTGAGTAGTGTGATTGTGTGTATGGATGCTTGGGGTGGGGGAGGAGGGACTAGAGAGGGAAACATGACCCCAACGTTAAATATCTGGGTTTAATTTAAAGCGGTTATGGTTAGCTGCTTTAGTCATGCTGGTTGCTGCCACTGAATATGCCCCCCCCCCCCGCCCCATTTATCTTTTATTTTTATTTACAGTAGTTAGAGAGTAACCCCAAGTCTGAAGGTTGCAGTTCAGGTTTGCTGACCCACAGCAAACCATATCTGAAGGAAATTAGGAAGCTAGGCTTCTCTTATTGATCTTTAGAGTTATGCAGTAGGGTATAGACCAGTGCTGGATCTTGGAATAGCTGGACCAGAGGCCCTCATGGCAAGACTGACCTAAGGAAAGATAAGTAGTGCTTCTTTTAAAATTTTGTGCACCTAACAGACTTTTTTTTAAAGTTATTTGAGTTCAAATAAAGAGAGAAATTTTATTTAAATAAAATAGAAATTCTAGTAATGAAAAGGAAAAGAAATATACTTACCTGGAAATCCAGTACAAGCTGAAGAATCTGAAAAACAAAACAGAAAAAAAAGTTACACTTAACTAAAAAGCTCTGTAAAGAAAGTACCTGAATTTGTTTACAAGCACAGTTTAGGGTTTCTTATACACAATACCTTTTCCCTGGTGAGAAGAGTTTTCCTGGCATCAGTATTTGAAAGACAGAAGAAAAGAAAAAAAGAGGGGGATATTCAAAGGCATTTGCATGGTTTCCGCTTTACCGCATATCAGTGGCACTAATTATGTTAGTGCCGCTGAATATCCACAAGTACCACTGCTACATGCCCTGGTTCTAACCAATGAGTATTGGGCATGTTGGGGGTATTCTAATGTGGCATATTTGCTAACCGGGCAATGTGAGTCGCTGCCTGGTTAGTGACATGTGGCTTAAGTAAGGTACAGCAAAAGCTGGTCTTACTTTAGCCACAGAAGCTAATTGGGCAGTGGCTGAATATTGCTGTTGACCACTTAGCTTCCAGATTCTGCAGCCAACCCAGATATTTAATGCCAGTGGCCGGATATGGCCCCACCACTGAAGATCTGGGGTTACAGATCAGCATCGGCGGCGAGCTGCTTTAGCAGCGCTAGTCATCGACGCTGAATATCAGGCCCAAAGATTTCAAGAAAGAACCTATTTAATCTGTAATAATAAATTTTATTTATTTATTTATTTATTTATTTATTTATGTATTTCTCTTATATACCGCGCTCTTCAACATCAGCGCGGTTTACATGGAACATTTAGGTTTTACGGTGGGGGTTACACCGTAAATTACAGATAACAGGTAGCTCAACTTGGATAACCATAATTTACACATATTTGAACACATATATATATATTTTTCAAAAATACTCAAATGTATTACTTATCTGATTATGTAGTTTCTCACGTCGTGAGGCACTATAGGTTCTGCAAGAAAAGAAAGAGCTGTGGTTAGCTTTCTTGGGGTGCAATAGTGACAACTGATATTTCTTTTTAAAAGGGTTTTAACTAGCTGTCTTAAATTCTCCTGATGAAGCTTTAGTATTTTAAAATGTTAACTTATGTGTTTAAATAAACTCTTCTAAATACCTCAGTGTCAAGGTCTATTTAGCACTTTATCTTCCTATTCAAACTAAATTTGAGTAAGAACTCGAACATCATACTGAACCTTGCTGTCTTTAAGAAAAATACAAACTTAGGGGCCCTTTTATTAAAGTGTGCTAGATTCATGCACTTAGCATGTGTTTAGTACAAAAACTATGCGTTAAATGCAGAGCCTCCACCGTAACTGTTGAGGCCAACATGTTCCCAGCAGTTAACATGTAGATGAGTATGTTATTATATGATGCTATTGCCATGGGTGTACTTACTTCCACCTTTTGAGATGGAGGTAAATGCACCTGTATTATCTGTAACATTGATAGCTAGCATGTGATATGTCCCCCCCGCACTATGCCAGTCTCCAGTCCTAACCCACCCATTTGGCACTCTAGCACTCAATTGGCAGCGGGAAAATCGGCATGTGTTAACTGTCATGTCCCTACAGTAACTGTAATTGTGGCCTGAACAGGCAGTTAACATGCACGAAATAAGGCATTAATTTCATAGCACACTTTAGTAAAAGGGCACCTTTAGATGCCTTTTGTCCAGTTGTCTCCTCTCCAAATTTTGGAAATAGATGAATGCCCTGAATATGTTTTCCTGGAAGTCCTTCTCTGCTGCATTCTGAGGTACTTACTTGGCCATTGGCTACATTTATCAGTTTCTAATACCTGGAAAGGGGTGTCACTCACCAGTATTGGCACGGTGAGTATACCTTTAAATCTCCCGCGATTCATGGCAGCATAATACAAGGAGTGCTGATAAGTTTCTGCCCGTGTAACGAAACAGAAAGTTATGGGCACACTTCAGATCTTTCTGCAGTTTCATTTTATTTGGTACTATAGAACATGTGCATTCATTCACTTGGTAAAATCCAATATGTTTCAGTGAATTTGCCTGCATCGGGGGATGATATGAATTTCTCTAGACACCCGACTGCTAGGAAGTGAATTGCTTCTTGCCAAAAGCACTCTTAGGGGTATGTTTAATAAACTGCATTAGTGTGATTTGCGTTAGGAGCCGCGTTAGTGGAAGAAATGCCAAAAAAGGACATGGGCGGTACATCGTTAGTGATAACGCGCGTTATAACACGCCGTGCAGCAACGATCATTACAGGGCGCGTTACTGTGCGTTAAGCGTAAGAAGGCACGCAGAAACCCAAATTCAGAAACAGAGCTGTAGCACAATGATTACTACACAGACTGATGGTACAAGGATCATGGGTTTGATTCCCCAGTGTACCTAATGAATAAGGCTGGCTGAGGCATCATGTGTAACCCTTTGAAAGCCTACTATAATATTTTAATCCACATTCTGCAGCCGGGTTAATGTTTGCATATGTCAGGAAAATTGTACCCGTCTTATTCAATATGTTCCAATAGTGACGTTCCCTCTGCCATGGTCATGTATGATATACCATTTGATAGGAATATTTAGGCAGATGTTTGGATCCTGAAAGTTTTGGGCTTGGCCTGGAAAGGGTTAAGTATTGGGCTGTGAGGAAGTTTAGTTGTACTTTAATAGTGCTGCCAGCAAACAAACACTCACAGTGGCGTAACCTAAGGTGCCACATAAGGCACCCTAGAAGGCACTCCATAGGGCACATTATAAAGTGCGCTGTCTGCCAAGGCACCCTATAATATCCCCTATAGGACACCATATAAGGCACCTTATAAGACGCTTTATAGGGCGCCATATAAGGTGCCCTATAGGGCGACGTATAAGGCGTCCTATAGGGCGCCTTATGAGCCACCCTAAGGTAAAAGTACCCTGAGGGTGGTTCTGCTGGCAGCACTAATATACAATAAAAATAGACAATGCCTAAGACAGCCCTATCGATGAACCCCACTGTGGGTTGTGAACCCATGACCTCTGGCTCCATGGGCAGTGAAGTAACCAGTGGGCTAGAGCTGCTAATAAACACCTGGCTGGCTACAGGAGGACTGCACAGCACCACACCCACATTCTGCTGTGGTTACCATGGAGATTACATACCACCACCCAATGCACCCTCTGGGGCTCAGGGTGGGGGACAGGATCTCCCACCAACAGATCCACTTTCAACACCCCTGCAATGGTGGCAGTAGAGAGGACCATCACCTCAGTCCTGCTAGGGATCAAACCCCCTACAGGGCAGGCAATGCAGAGCAGTACACATCCATAACGCAATAGCAGACAGACAGCAGGTCTGGAAATGCTCAGCTGCCCCCCACCATTATCTGACACTCACCAGCAGCAAGCCTCCAGCCGTTGCACCCTGCACAGTGTTCCAGCAAGACACATACTAGCTGCAGACAGTCCACCAGCCAGTCCATAGTGCATGGTCCTGGAGAAAATGCATGTACCCAGAACAGGGATATCAGCATACACACCAAGCAGATAAGTCAGTGATTAAGCTCCAAAAGGAAACCCATAAATATCACATAAGAGAAGTACTATATAACACTATGGGGGAACCTAGCCATGCCATGGTCACTGCTCAGTCAGGGTGAGAGTGACCTCCCAGCAGGACATGCTATGGCCACCCTGTCCATGCAGGTGGTACCGGGCACTACAATGTCCGGCCATTGCCCTATGCCCTGTGCAGATGCGGCCAGGCCATCCTATCCAGGCTATTCCCACAGTACCTTGCTCCTTATTATGCACATTGGCAGGCCAATACTGGCAACAGTGCTAGCAGTGTGGGCTGTGGAGGGTGTTGGCAGCCACCACACACTGGATAGACAGACACACACTCCCCACACCTATGCCAGCATTGTGCAACTATAGAGGTGTTGGGCAGCCCAGGCCACCACACCAGTCCTGGGCATAGTGCAGGCATGGCTATGGTACGCAATACTGTAGGAGTCACTCCCCAGATTGGTAAATACTGTCAGACACAAGACCTGTAGCACACTCCACAGACATCAGAAAGGTTGCTATGATGCAGCTCACTCCGAAAATTGTACTTAACCTAGGAATTGCTATCTGCCAGTAATCATAGCAACCTTTTGATAGCTGTGTACCATATTCCCAGGTTTAGGGTGGCATTACTAAGGTATGCAAGTGCTAGTATTGGGAGATGCACACAGAGCCCAAAGTCCTGCCTCTCCAGGAGGTTTTGGATAATGGGGCCTGTGGGTGCGGGTGTGTCTGCCCCTGTTGGCAGAATCCAAAGGCATCAATGGGGGCAGGTAGAAAGCAAGCCAAAGGAAGTGTGTCTTCAAAGCAGATTTGAATTTGGAATATGTTGTCTCTAACCAGATGTCGACAGGAAGAGAGTTCCAAAGGTACGGTGCAAAACACTGTTCGGGTTTTCATGCTGTCCCTCATGAATATGCATGAGATACATCTGCATACCATGGGGGTGGCGCATACAAATGCAGTACAGGCATCTTTATCAGAGGCAGCATGGAACCTGAATGGTGTTTGGCCCTCCAGGACTGCATTTGGGAGGCTCTGCTCTAGGTAATGTGCATGTTTATGGTGTCTGTGCTCTGTAGGGTAAAATGTAGGTGTTTTGGGCATGTTTACGTCATCTGCAAGAAAGGTTCTGTCTGTATTAGCACGTTATAGTAGTGGGTAAAATATGAGGACTGGGTTGGTAGAAACCACAGCTGGGACTTGAACCTGTGACTTTCTGCTTCTGAATACACTGGTTTTGTGCACTGCACCACCATGTTATCACAGAGATGGTACATTCCCTGGTGATACCATGACTGTTGGTCAGACAGGGCCTGTCTGTTGCAGTGCATGGCACCCACCTACACAGGGCTAGGCCACGATCTGCTCTGGGCAGCTGCCACTGCCCCCTCCACCAACAGTATCCCTCAGCCACCATGCTGACATGCCCTTCTGCTGGTGGAGCTGGTGGTGCGCAGTCTCAGGCCATCCAGTGTGCAGGTAGGCAGTTGCCTATGGTGCGGGTTCTGGGGTTGGGGTGCCTGCATCGACGTCCATGCTCCCCCCCAGCCCCGCCTGCCAATGTTCCGTGCCCTTGGGGGTAGCTGTTGGGTACTATCCCCTGTGACACTTTGGGAAACACACTCGTGCCCATGTTGGGCCTTCAGCAGTTGTTGTCTGGCTGCTCCGCTGTTTCAGCATTCGTATGGGCCACCTAGGAACACACACCCTAGTCCGCACTGTGGCCCAGCTCCACCACAGCATATGCCGCCTGTGGCCATCTGTATCCCCTTCTCCTGCATCTGTCCAGTTGCCGTTCCGACATGACCGCCATGATGTTTCAGGACATGTGCACGCCATAGGAACCCTGTTCGATGGTGGGGAAAACCCTGAGCAGTGTTATTTCACTGTGGGCCCATTCACCTTGTATGGGGACGGAGTATAGACCCTTCCACGATTTATATCTGTTCTATGGAGCTTACTCAGGGGGGGGGAGGGGTTGGGGTTGATGTTTCCCATTGCTACCACTATTGGCCAGCTTGGTTATTGTTTTTTTCCAGTTTGTTGGGGTCATTTTCAGTGTTTCTGTGCCCTTTTGTTCTGTGCACATGTATCACACTTATCACTTTTGTTTGGTTTCCCTGCATGGGCTGTACATTGCTGACACTGAAATGGTTTCTCTCCCCTGTAATGTGCCTTTAACGGCAGGTTTTCATTCGCGTTGGAATTCAGCCCTGAAATTCAGTGCGTTAGTGTGAGGGGAGCCTCTCCCTGCACACTCTCCGCCCATTGACCCCTTCTCTCCGCCCTCTCTCCACCTTCTGCGTTGTTTTACCGCGCCGCGGGAGTTTACGATCATTAACGTTACATAACGCGCGTTATTCACGATTACCATAGTTTAGTAAACATACCCCTTAGAGACACTAACACAGTGCTAATATATACAGGAAACAGAAACTACCAATGCAGCTTACAAGCATCAAAATAATGATGAGGTGGCGGCTGGTAAGTCTCTGGCTGTGTAACGAAACACATTTACAGGGACAGTTTGGTTCTGGAGGTCCGAATGATCTCTCTGGTATCACATAAAATGAAACTGCAAAGTGATCATTTGGACCTCCAGAACCAAAGTGTGCCCATAGCTTTCTGTTTCGTTACATGGCCAGAGATTTATCAGCCCCCCCCCCCCTCATATAATAATTATTTTGATGCTTGTAAACTCTAATTTCAGCTGCATTGGTGGTTTCTGTTTCCTGTATGTGTTGGCACTTTGTTAATTCATCTAAGGTTGCCATTGGCAAGAAGCAGTTCACTCCTAGCAGTCATGTGTCTAGAGAAATTCATATCATCCCCTGATGCAGGCAAATTCACTGAAACATTGGATTTTACCTGTGTTATTAATAAATGAATTAATATCATATCTCTTTCTATTTTTACCATTTCTATAATACTTCTGTTGGGGGTGATCCTGAACTTGTTTTATGGTTTATGGTTGATTTAAAACTTGATATACTGCCCTTCATTGCAGTAGAGTAGTTTACAATGCTTACTTTTCAAAAACAAGAGGAAAAGAAAAGAATGCCATTAAAATTAAATTAGAGAGAGAGGAGGTAGAAAGAGTGACAGAGGGCAGATCGGGTGTGGGGGGCAGAATCCAAAGGCATCAATGGGGGCAGGTAGAAAGCAAGCCAAAGGAAGTGTGTCTTCAAAGCAGATTTGAATTTGGAATATGTTGTCTCTAACCAGATGTCGACAGGAAGAGAGTTCCAAAGGTACGGTCCCAAGAAGTAGAAGGCTGCGTGTCATGTGCTTTCAAGTCAGGCCTGAGAAGGGAAGGGCAAGTGTAATTGGTGTCCATGAATTGAGCACAAAACTCGAGGAGGAAATAGCCAATGCAATAAAATGGGGGATAAGACATTTTTCAGATGTTAGTGAGAAGAGGAAGGGCAAAATTGGTATTGTTAGACTCTAGGGTGAAGGGGAGGAATATGTAGAAGCTGATGAGGATAAAGCAGAATTGCTTAACAAATATTTCTGTTCTGTGTTCACAGATGAAGAACCAGGAGCAGGACCTCAGAAAACACCCACAAACAGGAACAGAAGCAAGGGACATCTTGAACAATTTTCAGAAGACTGTTTTCGTGAGAAACTAGCTCAACTTAAAGTTGACAAAGTGATGGGACCGAATGGGATACACCCTAGAATACTGAGGGAATTTGGGGACGTTCTAGCAGTTCCACTGACTGACCATTTCAATGCCTCTTTGGAGTCGGGAGTGGTGCCAAAATACTGGAGAGAGGCTCATGTGGTGCCTTTACACAAAAGCGGAAGTAAGGATGTGGTTGAAAACTGCAGGCTGCTTAGTTTAACTTCGGTGGTGAGTAAATTATTGGAAACGCTGCTGAAAGAGAAAATAGTGAGGTTTCTGGAGTCCAACGGATTACAGGATCCAAGGCAGCATGGATTCACCAGAGGCAGGACTTGTCAGACAAATCTGATTGATTTCTTTGACTGGGTGACCAGGGAATTGGACCGAGGGAGAGCCCTAGATGTGGTGTATTTAGATTTCAGTAAAGCCTTTGACACTGTTCCTAACAGGCGATTTATAAACAAACTGAGAACCCTAGAGATGGACCCTAAAGTTACTGCTTGGGTTAAAAATTGTTTGGGTGGGAGGCAACAAAGAGTACAGGTAAATGGAGCTCACACTGAGGAAAAGGATATTACCAGTGGTGTGCCCCAAGGATCTGTCCTTAGTCGGATTCTTTTTAACATCTTTGTTAGTGATATAGCGGAAGGGCTGTGGGGTAAGGTTTGCCTCTTTGCGGATGATACCAAAATCTGCAATAGAGTAGACACCTAGGAAGGTGTAGATAACATGAGTAGGGATCTAGCTAAGCTTTAAGAATGGTCTAGAATTTGGCAGCTTGGATTTAATGTTAAAAAATGTAAGGTCATGCATTTGGGCTGCAGCAATCCAAGGTAGCAATATAGTATAGGGGGTGAAGTACTTTTGTCCACTAAAGAAGAGCGGGACCTAGGCGTGGTTGTGTCTGATAGTAACATAGTAACATAGTAGTTGACGGCAGATACAGACCAGCATGGTCCATCCAGTCTGCCCAAAACTTAAAGTAGCTAAAGAGGTAGAAAAGGTGACGGCAAAAGCTAGAAGGATGCTTGTGTACATCCGGAGAGGAATGGCTAGCAGAAAAAAGGAGGTTATAGTGTATCTGTATAAATCTTTGGTGCGACTTCATTTGGAGTATAATGTGCAATTCTGGAGACCGCACCTTCAAAAGGATATAAACAGGATGGAGTCAGTACAGAGGGTGGCTACTAAAATGGTTAGTGGTCTTCATTATAAAGCATATGAGGACAGATTTAAGGATCTTAATATGTACACCTTAGAGGAAAGGCAGGATAGAGGTGATATGATTGAGATGTTTAAATACCTCCATGATATAAAAGTACAGGGGGAGAGCCTCTTTCAATTGAAAGCAAGTTCTGCTACAAGGGGACATGGGATGAGGGTGAAGGGGGATAGATTTAGGAGTGATATGCGGAAATATTTCTTTATGGAAAGAGTGGTGCATCCATGGAATAGTCTCCCAGTGGAGGTGGTAGAGATGAGGACAGTATCTGAATTCAAAAACGCATGGGACAAACACAGAGGATCTCTAAAGGAAAAAAGGGGACTGTTGTAGTTGTTGATATGGAAGGACAGTCTAGATAGGCCATGTGGTCTTTTTCTGTCATCATATTTCTGTGTTTCTATGAGAGAGAGCATGTGGAATAAGAAGAGAGAACCAATAAGCAAGTGTGGAGAATCCTTTGCATAACAGTGAGAATCTTGAAATGAGCCCGATGTGCAACAGGTAGCCAATGTGAATAACAGGGACATGTGATCAAATTTAGAGGCATGATGGAAAAGATGAATAGCAATATTTTGAACAGATTGGAATCTCTTGATTTGGAATTGTGGCAAACGGGCATAAATAATGTTACAGTAATCTATTTGTGAAATGACCAGAGTAAGAAGCAGAGTAATAATGGATGAGTTTGGAGAAATGAGCGACTAGACCATATTTGGTGGAGGGTGTAGAAAGAATGCTTCACCACCATACCTATGTGCTTGTGAAAGGAAAGGGATGTGATTGTAAGAGTAGTAAGATTTGTTAGTGTAGCTGGGTTTAAAAAAGGTTTGGACAAGTTCCTGGAGGAAAGGTCCATAAACCATTATTAAAAAGGGACCCAGGATATCAATGCTTGACCCAATACAAGCATTGTGGAACCTGTGTCTTTTGGGGATACTGCTAGGTACGTATGACCTAGATTGGACACTGTTGGAAGCAGGATACTGGGCTTGATGGACCTTGGTCTGACCCAGTATGGCATATCTTATGTTCTTATGTTCTTGTCAAGCAAGAGGGATATTGACAGAGCAGAAGAGGAACCTGTCAGCCATAAGGTAGACATTTTTGAAGGGTTCCATTTTAGACAATTATTGTGCAACAAGGGATAAGCATCTGTTTATACCTGTTAAATCAGGGGAAACAGGATCCATATGGTACAGCAGCAGGATGTCATCAGCATAATAATATGCAGAGACACCCTGCTGCTGAATAACAGTAGCCGGAGGTGCAGGAAAAATGTTAAAAAGAAGAGATGCCAAAATGGATCCCTGAGGGACACCATAAGAAAGGGTTAAAGCAGCTGATGAAGAGTTCTGGAAGGAAACAGAGTAGGAATGAGCTATGAGAAAAGAATGAAACCATCAAAGGACCGTACCATGGAAACCACTGGAGTGAAGGCATGAGAGAAGAATAGAGTGATTTATAAGATCAAACACACAAGAAAGATCCAGTGAGACAGCAAGTGAGATATTACCCTTATCCAATGAATATCTAGTCTCATTAAGAACCAAAAGGAGAATAGTCTCAGTGCTATGCCCAGCCCGAAAGCCTGGTTGCTTAGGGTGTAGGAAATTAGTCTTTTCAAGATGTCTAGCCACCTGAGTGAATACATATTTTTTCTAGAAGTTTCAAGAGAAAGAGAAGGTTGGATACTGGATGAAAGTTATTAGCAACGGATGGATCAAGATTTGGATTTTTTAGAAGAGGACGTACCAAGGCAGTTTTCCAGTATGGTGGGAAAACACTAGTGGTCAGACTGTTAATAAAGAGCAAGAGTGCATGAGGAAGAATGGCTAGGGCAGTTTTGAGGACCCAATAAGAGGTAATGGGGTCAGACAAATGAAGTAGAAGCAATCTGAGTGACAGAAGACAGAATGATATGTTTAAAATTTGACCAGGAATGCGTCTCCGGGTAAGCAGAAGATGTAGCGATGTTATCTTCCAGGGGAGTGGAAGTATCAACCTTAGGAAGTTGAAATGGTTCTTCCATAGGAAGTGAATTCTGTAGCTGGGACACTTTAGCTTGGAAAAATTCTGCTTGTTGCTGTGCAGTTTGTGAGTTGCTAGAGGGGCAGCAGTGGGATAAACTGTAGGAGGCGAGAGACCACTGAGAACAGGTTTTTTTGGATGGTTTTCAGTGTTTGCAATAAGGTTGATGAACAAAAGAACATAAGAAATGTCTTACTGGGTCAGACCAAGGTCCTCCAAGCTCTGTATCCTGTTTCCATCAGTGGCCAATCCAGGTCACAAGTACCTAGCAGGTTCCCAAAAAGGCACACAGGTTCCACAATGCTTGTCCCAGGGCAAGCAGTGGATTTCCCGGGTCCTCTTTAATAATGGTTTATGGAGCTATTCTCCAGGAGCTTATCCAAACCCTTTTTAAACACAACTACACTAACAGCTTTTAGTACATCCTCTGGTAACTGAATTCCAGAGTTTGATTATGCGTTGAGTGAAAAAATATTTTCCCTTATTAGTCTTGTGGGTTACATCATAGCTTCATTGTGTGTCCAGTCTTTCTACTTTTTCATGGAATAAACAACCAATCCTTCCATCCTCTTTACCAATTTGGTGGCTCTTCTCTGTACCTGTTCTAATTTCACTGTATCCTTTTTAATATTCAACATGTGGTTGCTCCATGGAATAATATTAAAAAGCAGTAGACCCAGCACAGATCCCTGAGGTATTCCACTATTTATCTTTCTCCATTAGGAAATTGGCCATTTAGCCCTACTCTTTGCTTTCTATCTTTAAACCATTTCCTGATACACAATACTACACTGCCTCCAATCCCATGACTTTTTAATTTGACCAAGAGTCTCTCATGAGAGACCTTGCAAAGGCTTTCTGAAAATCCAGGTACACTATATAACCCAGCTCATCTTGGTCTGCCCGTTTATTCTAACCTTCATAAAAATATAACAGATTAGTAAGACAAGACTTTTCTTGGATAAATCCATGTTGGTTTTCTCCCATTAAACCATGACTATTTACACGTTCAGTAATTTTATTCTTTATAATGGTTTCTACCATTTTGCCCGATACTGATGTCGGGCTCAACAGACAGTAGTTTCTCGGATCCCCCCTGGAACCATTTTTAATAATTGGCGTTACATTGATCATTCTCCAATCTGCAGGTACTACAGATGTTTTTAATGATAGTTCACAGATTACTAATAGTAGGTCTGAAATCTCATTTTCCAGTTCTTTCAACACTCTTGGATGTGTACCATGCGGTCCAGATGATTTACTACTCTTCAGTTTATCAAATACTTGTAATACATCTTCCCGGTTTATTGATATTTTTTTCAATGCTTATATTCTTTGTCCCTTCAGGTGGCCATCCTAGTAGTGGGATGTACCTGCATGTACTGCATACATGTGATAGAGCCAAAGATGTTCAGTCACAGTTATGATGAAATATTCTAAACATGTACAATTCATGTGTCATACATCTCCAGGGTGAACATGTCTGACTCTACAGCATAGCCAATAAAGTCATGCTATCAGATGGGCATGCTTGCAATGTGCATCTTTGCAGACACAATATGCTATTATAACACATAAAAAAGTATAAGATCCCAGACTGTTTCTGGCAGTATGCTGAAGCGAGTATCCCATAACCACAAAGAGAGGAAGTGAAAGTCAAAACCTAGTGCTCTAACCATTAGGCTACACCTCCACACTCAACCCCATAGCACTCTCTAGAATCAAAGAGACTGCAGGTCCCTGCCTGCAATGGGCAAAACCCAGGACATGAAACAATGGGGCTGACACAGTCTGAGAAAACGGTATGCCACATCAAAGGCCTGCCCACAGCGGGGCACATGCAGTATGTACTGCACTGCACACTCTCTACACTAGCTGCATAACAGACACACAACTACAGAATACATCCCTTGTCCAAAGGCCAAGCCACATGTGAGGTCAAGATGCCCATCCCTCCACTGTACCTCCATTGAGAAACAACAGTCGCACGCAGAGGTACATTACGCTGCAGTGTGGCATTAACCCCTGAGGCAGCACATATGCAAGGCGTGCAGTCCGTTGTCACCTGCTGTACTCTAAAAGTTAGGTACACCTGAATACATACCTAATTCAAACCTCATTCATGACCCTGCGGCCCATCGCTGACTATCCTGCCCTCCTTGGGGGGCCTTTCACACGTCTCTCACCATCATAGAAGACAACAGGTACTGGGCAATGCTCCAGTGATTACAGTCACTGCTATGGCTGAAACTGGGGCCTTGGATGCCAGTATCGGTTAGCCCCATCCCTTACCCATGATGCACCACACAATTTGAGCACATATATGCAACTGATAAGTTTGTTTCGGGGCAGTTTCTCCAAATGGTTTAGTTTTGTGCATACCATTACAATCATGAACCTCACTTCTAAGCCAGGGCATGAGAAGTATGATCTGAACATGCCCCCAACAGCTAACCTGCAGCCTCTGCCATTAACGCATATGAGATCAGCAAGTTAATGCATAGCCATAGTGATCTTTAGTAAAAGGGACCCTAAATCCTATTCTCTTCTGCACCCATGTCATAGATCAACTATTATTGCCTTGTTTGTAAATCTCCAATGCATGACTACAACTACAGTTGGCACCCTTGCAGTTCAAATCCTTAGGGCCTGATTCCGTCCCGGACGTAGATCCCCTCTGTACATCCGGTCTGAACCAGACGTACAGAGGGGATCGTGATTCTGATCCTGCGGGATACGTCTAGCCCTGCGGGATCAGAATCATGAACAGTCCTGCACGTGCAGGCCAGGACTTGGATTCAGTCTGGCCTGCACATGCAGGACTATCCCCAGCTAACTCAGTCAAGGCTCTTCTATGGAGCCACGGCACCATGGCGTCATGTTTCCATGGCATCGCAGCTCCATTGCAGAGCCGCGATGCTGGCTGCTGCAAAATAAAGTCAACTCCCCACAGCCCGACCCCCGATCTGGACTCCTAAGACCAGGGTCGTGCTGCGGGGAATGTCCTCTGGCCCTGCCTGCCCCATCTGCACCCCGGCAGTACAATAAAGTAATATCCAGGGAAGTTATTCCACCTCAGAGGTGGAATAACTTGCCCACACATGTTGCTGGCCCTGGATGCATAGGGCCAACATTAGAATCAGTTCTGAACTTCCAAGTTCGGCGTCTGCCCAGGCTCCAACCAGACTCCGCCCCCAGGCTGCCCCTTCCCCTCCCCCGTCTAACTTCCCCTCACAACTGGCAGGGAAGTTAGTCAAGGCTGGGTGAAGGCATGAATAGCGGAGAAGGATATCCCGCTGGGGCATCCATCCCTGCTATTTGTGGCACAGAATAACCCCCTTAATGTCCAATATCTCCTAAAAACAAATTGACCAATGAAATGGCTTTGGACTATATATGCATACATATTTGACACATAAAAGAATCAAATTAAATAAGACCAAATAAAAAAGGAAATAGTAGGAGGTAGTATAAAACTGTGACATTACCAGCACATGATTATTGGCACCCTTATAAACAATTCAAATCAGTTTGAACAGAAGAACCACATTCCCATGGCAGTAAAATTAGACACACCTTTAATCCACTGTCAGTACTTACATGAATTGAATCAACAAAGAAAGATGGCTCGAATATCTAAAATGGTCACGTTCACTCCCTGTTCCATTTCCACAATTGTGAAAACGAGAGCTGCCTGAGAACATCAGAAAAGCCATCATCACCAAACATCAAACTTAAAAAAGGTACAAGGCCATCTCCAAAGACCTTGGGATTCCTGTGTCTACAATTTGTAATGTTATTAAGAAGGTTTCTGCTCATGGAACTGTCAAGTACCTCCCAGGATGTGGCGGGAAGAAGAAAATTAATCCAAGACGTCTTCAAAAGTTAGTGCAAACTGTTGGAAAAATGCCACATACAACATACAACATTCAAAGAGCTTAAGGCTGACCTGGAACAATCTGGAGTGGTGTTTTCAACCCACACCATACTCCACGCACTAAAGAAAGAAGGACTTCATGGATGAAGGCCAAGAAAGACCCCTCTGCTCAAAAGACAGGCATAAAAAGGCAAGCCTGATCTTTGCCCAAACCCACCTTGAGAAACCACAAGCTTTCTGGAAAAATGTTCTGTGGACAGATAAAGCCAAACATGAGCTCTTTTGAAATGCAGACCAGCGATACATTTACAGGTGAAGAAATGAAGCTTATAAGGAAAAAAAATCCTTCTTACAGTTAAATATGATGGAGGTTTCATAATGTTGTGGGACTGTTTTGCTGCTTCAGGAACTGGAGGCCTACAATTTATTAAAGGAATCATGAAGTCAGAAGACTACCAAGATATTTTGGAGAAAAATGTGCTACCTAGTGTCAGAAAGTTAGGTCTGGGTCAAAGGTCATGGGTCCTCCAGCAGGACAGTGACCCAAAACATACATTCTAAAGTACAAAAGAATGGTTAAAAAAGAACAAATGGACTGTTTTTAAACTGGCCAGCAATAAGTCCTGATCTCAATCCAATGGGGAATCTTTGGAAAGAGCTGAAATCTGCCACTGGTTAAAGGAATCCTGGAAACATTCATGAGCTGGATAAAATCACAGTTGAAGAGTGGGAGAAACTACCAGCAGACAGATGTTTGAAATTTATAGATGGCTACAATAAATGTCTGGAGGCTGTCATCACTCCCAGGGGTTGTGCAACTAAATATTAGTGAAGGGTGCCACTAATCCTGTCCAGGTCATATTTAGGGTTGTTTTTTTTCAGAAATGATTATGTCTACAATGCACAGACATCTTTTTGTTGTTGTATACATTGGAACATACTATTAAACTATTATGATGACCTACAGTTGGAATAGTTCCAATTATTTCCCAAGATATTGTATACAACAAACTTAAAATGCAAGAGTGCCAATAATGTTGACTACAACTGTAAATCAAACAAGAAGTTCAATAATAAGTTAATCTCCTATGGTCTTATTCTTTATACAAAGATATAGGGGTATGTTTACTAAAATGCAGTAACGTTCCCCGCGTTAGGTTCCCTGGATGCCCATATAAGGGAATGGGCGGTGCATCATTATGGCAAGCCGTCAGGTAATGCGCATTACAAGGCGCCTTAGGCTAACGCGCATTACAAGGCACGTTATTAGGCACGTTACAAGGCACCTTATTACGCACAGTACAAGGCACGTTACAAGGCACCTTACTAGACACAGTACAAGGCACGTGCCTTATAACGTGCCTTGTAACGTACCTTGTACTGTGCCTAATAAGGTGCCTTATAACGAGTGATGGCAACTGTGGTGAGGGTATTATGGGCTGGCAGCACGGTTCTGCAAAGATATGACTGTCACAGGCATGCAAAATATCTGACATGGACAGGAAGGAACAATGAGGAATCTGAACCCATGACCACTGCCTAGAACATCAGTGTACTAACCAGTAGGCTATACCTCTATGGCTTGTTGTGCCAGGATAGAGTAACTGCACCAGCACCCATGAAGCATTGCACATGCGGAACACCGTTCTACTGCAGATCATCGAATGGGGTCTGCACCTCTCTGTTACCACAGCCTGGTAAGATGGACTGCCGTGCGTGATACTGGCACAGAGTAGCTATGTACCCTGCCATTGTGCAGATTCTGTGTTCACCCTGAGGGTAAGGATGGCTGCCCAGCACTAGGTCCACAGTACATGTGTTGCTACATATAGGTCCTGCTGTACATCCCCATCACTAGCAGTGTGATCAGAGGTACCTCTGTGCTCTGCAGTTGCAGGTGTCCCTCTAGGACCAGAGACCACCCAGATCAGTGTGTACCCAGTGTTACGGTCTGGCTGTCATGGCCACCTGTTAGCAGGGTAGAGGAGTGTCTAGTGTCTTATGAGGGTTATGTACCACAGCCCCCCTACAATTCAGAGTAGCATACACTATGTGCCCCATAATACCCATCTTGTAGGTGGGGGCGTGGAGGGACAGATGCCTGAGCCCACAGGAGTAGCTGTGGGACCAGCAACCCTGTTCTTGATGGCAAAGGATGAGATATACCTGTCACCGGGGCATTTGCAGACTAGCATTAATGTGGGGGTGGCGTGTGAATCATCACTTGCCATATACCACAGTCTGCCATGCATCATCAGACAACACTGTTGGACTGCACCTGCAGCGGCATACACAGTGTTCTCACCATGCACAAACTAACTGAAGACATACCACTGGAAAGTCCCTGGTACATGCTCACTGAGAAAACATGTGCACCCAGACATAGAATGGGCAGCATACACACCAAGTAAGTATATCAGTGATTGGGCCCCAGAACTGGGATCACACAGGTATCACTGGAGACAGATAGTATAGAGCACTATGGGGGAACCTGGACATGCCACGGTCACTGCTGAATCAGGGTGAGACTGACCTCCCAGCACAACATGCTGGTGCCATCCTGTCCATGCAGGTGGTTTTCGGACACTACAGTGTCCCAGCCATTGCAATACTTCCTGTGCAGATGCAGCCTGCCCAATTCGCCCTGTCTGGCCCATACCCACACTACCTTGGCTCCTCATTATGCACATCTGCAGGCTAATGCTGGTAACAGTTGGACAATGTGGGCTGAGAGTGGGGTGGGCAGCCACAAAAGAATGGATAAACACACACACACACACCCCAGGGATCTGTGCTGGGTCCGCTGCTTTTTGACATATTCATAAATGACCTGGAAAGTGGAATAACGAGTGAGGTTATCAAATTTGCTGATGACACAAAACTATTTAAAGTTGTTAAAACCCAGGAGGATTGTGGAAAATTGCAAGAGGATCTTGATAAATTGGAAGACTGGGCATCAAAATGGCAGATGAAATTTAATGTGGAGAAGTGCAAGGTTATGCACCTAGGGAAGAACAACCCAAACTATGGTTACACGATGCAAGGTTCCACATTAGGAACCACCACCCAAGAAAAAGATTTAGGCGTCCTTGTGGATACCATGTTAAAACCCTCGGCCCAGTGTGCAGCGGCGGCCAAGAGAGCAAATAGAATGCTAGGTATGATAAGGAAAGGAATGGAAAATAAAACAAAATATATTATAATGCCTCTATATCGTTCCATGGTGAGACCGCACCTTGAATATTGTGTGCAATTCTGGTCGCCATATCTTAAAAAGGATATAGCAATTTTAGAAAAGGTTCAGAGAAGAGCCACCAAAATGGTAAAGGGGATGGAAGGCTACTCCTATGAAGAAAGGCTAAAAAGGTTGGGGCTCTTTAACCTGGAAAAGAGACGGCTGAGGGGAGATATGATAGAAGTCTATAAATTAATGAACGGAGTGGAACGGGTAAACGTAGATCGATTGTTTACCTTATCAGAATATAGAAAGACTAGGGGACATGCAATGAAGCTACAGGGTAAACTATTTAAGACTAATAAAAGAAAGTATTTTTTTACTCAACGTGTAATCAAACTCTGGAATTTGTTACCGGAGGATGTAGTAAAGGCTGTTAGTGTAGCTGGGTTTAAAAAAGGTTTGGACAAGTTCCTGGAGGAAAGGTCCATAAACCATTATTAAGAAGGGACCCAGGATATCAATGCTTGAACCAATACAAGCATTGTGGAACCTGTGTCCCTTGGGGAAACTGCTAGGTACGTATGACCTAGATTGGCCACTGTTGGAAACAGAATACTGGGCTTGATGGACCTTGGTCTGACCCAGTATGGCATATCTTATGTTCTTATGTTCTTATGTTCTCTGCATCACTGTGCAATGATAGAGGTGTTTGGAAACCCTGCCTGCCACACTGCCGACATTTCTGAACTGTGCAGGAGGTAGCAGTGGTGCTGTGATGTTATCTGCAACTCCGTGCTGGGACCATCAGCCTGCCTGTACAGGATTTGGATAGTGGAGCCTGTGTGAGTGGGTGTTTCTACCCCTGTTGGCCGCTGGTGTGTGGATTGCATGGTTTGATGTTATATCTACTTAGTAGGGTAAAATATTGGGATGTGTTCTGAAGGTTCCAGCAGCTGGGACCTGTACCTGTGACCCTCTGCTCCTGGACATACTGGCTGTGTGTACTGCACCATGGTGTGGCCACAGAGACACAGCAGTCCCTGGAGCTACCTTTACTTCTCCTCAGCCAGACATTTTCTGTTTTATCTACATAGCAGGGCAAAGGTTTGGGATGTGTTCTGCAACTGGGACCTAAAACTGTGACCCTCTGCCCTGAGTCACAAGGACTGTGTGTACTGCACCACAGCGAGACCACAGAGGTACAACAGTCCCTGGGCCTACCTTTATGTCTCCTCAGCCAGACTTTTTCTATTGCACTGCACATCACATACTGGTACAGGGCATGGCCTAGATCCACTGCAGACAGGTGCCACTGCCCCCTCCAGCATGGACACCCCCCCCCCTGCTATGCTGACATGACCATATGCTGTTGGTGCTTGTTGTGCGCTGTCCCAGGCCATCCACTGTTCAGGTAGGCAGGTGCCTATGGTGCGGCGTCTGGGGTGGGAAGGTATACATGGACATCCACACCCCCCATCACCGCCTAAGGGTGGGATGGATGCGGGGATGTCCTGTTTCTGCCCTGGCAACTATTGTCTAGTGTGGTCAAGGTTTTTGTATATTATGTTTGGCCTTTGTCAGATACTGTCTTTCTGACTTCCAGTTTCTATGTTCCTATGTGCCACCTGGGCGACACCCAAGTCCACCCTGTGCCCCGGCTGCCCCCACTACATGTGCCGCCTGCAGCCCCCTATGCCCCATTCACACCATTGCCATACTAGCCTCTCATACTTGGCCACTATGCTGTTGCTGCAAATGGAGCACTACTATCACGTTTCTTGTGCTCCTTGCCTATGCTGTACATTGCTGACACTTAAATGGTTTCTCTCTTCTATAGATGTTCATTTAACGGCAGGTTTTCATTCACGGTAGGATTCAGCCCTTCAGTTCAGCGCATTAGTGTGCAGGGAACCTCTCCCTGCCCACTCCCCGCCCATTGACCCCTGCTCTCTGCCCTCTCTCCTCCCTCTACGGTGTGTACCATGCCGCGGAGCGCTTCTGCGCGGTTTGTAACATTACTGCGCGGTAATGTTACATACCGCACGTTACAGTTACCTAACGTGCGGAAATGTTTCCTACCGCGCGGTCTGTAACCTTACTGCACTTTAGTAAACATACCCCATAGTGTTATATATACAGGTCACTTTACCCATCCTTGACTTTTAAAGTTTTAACAGGAATCATAATGTTCTGCAAATGAACTGAATGAATGTTCATTTTCTCATAGTGAATTACTGCAGACCTATAAAGACTATTTGGCCTTCATTTATGCAATAGAGGAGATCAACAATAACTCTAATCTTTTACCCAACATTACTCTGGGCTTCCATATTTATGATTCATATGGCAATGCTTATGAAGCCTTACGCAGTGCAATAAGCATATTATCAGCATGGGAAGAAGATCCTGTTCCAAACTACAGCTGTAAAAGAAATGGCACTGTGATAGGTTTCATTGGAGAAAAAGTGTCTGACATATCCACAGTAGTAGCCAGACTTGTAATGCTCTACTGGTACCCACAGGTAGGAGAACAATTCTAATTCTAATTCTTTGTACTAGAAAGCATAGTTGCTGATCTTAACATAGACCTCAGGATTGATTGCACATACAAGTTGGTGACATCAACTTATGGTGCCGGGATGGAACAACTCTCCCAGAGATCAGATCTAAGTCTAAATTTCTGAGCATATACAGCCCTTCTCATGTACAGCAATTTTCTCAGTCTCCACACTTAATTCCACAGCCTAAAAATGAATGTGTCTCTTGGAAAGCTGGAAGGGATTGTGTGTTATTGTTTATAGAATACACGTGTTACAGATAGGTAACAATGTTTTTTTCTGTTGACAAGCAAGATTGAGACAGACACATGGAGCACAATTCAGGAAGGGTCATGCCCAAGCCGTCTAGATGGCCCTGAGCAAGATGGGCCCATTTGCACATGATTCTGAAATGTGGGAGCAAAATATTCCTGCGGCATTCAGAAATGGGTCCAAGGATGGCTCAGCATGCCCCTGCAGCCACCGGGAGACATCTACACTGCCTTCCTGCCAGCCTGCCACATCCTTGACTCCATTCACCCTGCCACTTGACCCCTGATGGGGGCAGCCAGAGCCCGGATTGGGTGGTGGGGACCCTCCTTGTTGTGCCTGCTGCTCCAGGATGGGCTGCTGGGCTCTGGGAAGGGGGGCTGCTGGCCACATTTGTGGGGTCACCCCGTGCTTATTCCACTTCAGAGGTGGAATAAGCTGGGCATTCCCCTGGTGATCCCCAGACATTAAGGGCCATCACTGGAATCACATAACTTTAAAGAAAAGACTTCAGCAAATCTAAACATATTGCAACATTTTAAACACAGCCAGCGAGTGAGAGCCTCAGAATCAACTCACTGATAAAACCAAATCAGGAGTATGAATAACATCAACGGTTCTCACTCGCTATACACCCACCATCCAACTTCACGATATTATAATCATAAACAATTTTCCATTAAAGCATCATTTAACATCATCATATCTTCAAAATTTTTAGAATATCACCACAATCACAAATCATGAGTAAAGATGGAATTGAGTGTCCCCGACGCCTTTTCAAGACATCTTATGTTAGCGTTTCGCTACAGCTGTTTCAAGGGGATCCAACTCTAAAAAATAAAATAAAAATAGCTTAAAATAATGCCGCAACCCATGAAAAACTCCTTATAAACACTGCACCGAGATCCTAGACACTTACCAAGAATTGCTTCAAACACCAGCAAACATTTCAAGAACGGTTCATCATCTCTCATCAGAGCTGAGCTTAAAGACCGCCATTCACCACCCTACATCAATGCTGGTATCGAGATAGCATATACTTCCGGACACCTGATATATACCCGGAACTCTCCCACAGCTGTCACAATCAACTGACATACTAACCCACCGAGCAAAGCAACTAATATCTCTCATTAAACTGAATTAAAAGAAAGAAAAACCTCTTTCCCATTCAACTTATCTATCATATACAATCACCGTTGATCCAAACTCTCCATTCAAAGTAAACAGATCAAAAACAAACTCCCCATTCAATACAGGAATTTAAACCATTAGGAGAAACTGTTTTTAAATGAAAAATCCACCATTGTTCCCTATATAGGAGAAACCGATCATGTGACATACCCTTTGAACCATTCCGAATGTGTTGAATCACAAAACATTGAAGATCACTAAATTTATGCTGAAGAGTTAAGCAATGTTCAACTATTGGTGCTTCCTTACGCTGACAGTGAAGCTTACTTTTATGTTCAAGTAACCGGATACGAAGACACCTAATTGTCTTACCTATATAGAGAAGTCTACATGGACAAAAGATTCCATAGATCACAAAATTTGAATTACACGAAGTGTTATCTCTCAAATGAATTAACTGACCATTATACACAAAACTATCAGTCTCCCACATCACCTTACAACAAGAACACTCTCCACATTTTCGATGTCCATAGCTGTCCAAAGATATACCAGACAAAAGCCGTAAAGAAGAAGGGCTGAAAATGTCTTTTAAATTTGGGTTACGTTGCCATACACAACGTACTTGTTTAGATTCCAACCCAGGGACTATACCCAAAACATGCCTGTGTTTCTGTAAAATTGATTGAATCTGTCTACTATAAGGGGAATAGCGAGAAATCAAATTCACTTGATCACTGTCAGTCAACACCTTCGGTCTGGGAGATAACAACCAAGACCTGTCATTGTAAAGTGCCCGTTTATAGGAATGATTTACTACCCTTAAAGGGTAACCACGATCTAAAAAAATCCTGTTTAAGACGCACCGCATTAACTTTATAATCCTCAACTGACGAACAGTTACGCCTAAATCGTATAAATTGAGAAAATGGTAACCCTTTCAACAAACCTTTAGGATGTACACTGGAAAAGTGTAAATACGTATTCCTGTCAGTAGTTTTACGAAAAACTGTTGTACCCCAAGAGTCTGATTGCCGAAACACTTTAACATCCAGAAATACTATTTCTTGGACACTATAATTCATTGTGAATTGTATATGAGGATCTAACGTGTTTAACCAGGTATGGAAATCCAACAAAAGATTAGAAGGACCATCCCACAACAAAAAGACATCGTCTATGTAACGACGCCAAATCAGTATATGAGACCAAAAAGTGGAGGATTGTAACCACCTTTGTTCATAAAGACCCATGAAAAGGTTAGCAACAGAGGGGGCGAACGACGCCCCCATAGCAATGCCGCCTATCTGTTGGAACAGCTCACCATTAAATGTAAAATAATTGCGACAAAGAGCCAAATTTGCACATGCCATTAAAAATACTAGCATATCCTCATTTACATCACCCCGTCGTAATAAACCTTCCCGAATAACATGTAGCGCCTCCTCCTGTGGGATACTCGTATATAGCGCTACAACATCAAGTGTTACCAAAAGTACAGAGTCTTTTTTTGCCCAGTCCGAAGCTTCAGCTATAATCTGTAAAAAATGCATCGTGTCCCGAAGATATGAGGGAATGGTGATTAATAACGGACGCAAAAAAGAATCTATAAACTGTGACAATGGCTCCAGGACCAACCCCCGTGTGGAAACAATAGGCCGTCCAGGAGGCCTAACCAAACTCTTATGTATTTTAGGTAACAAATACAATTGTGGAACTGAGGGAGAAACACTATTCAAAAATTGCTGTTCTTTTTTGGAGATGATGTGTGACTGATAGGCCTGCCTAGTAAGAATTTTAATCTGATTTTGCAACTCCTGTGTTGGGTCTAAAGATAACTTAATATAATTTGTCTCATCAGATAACTGACGGTGGGCTTCCCATAAATAATCAGTGCGATTTAACACCACAATCGCTCCCCCTTTGTCTGCTCGTTTAAGTACTATCTCAGTATTATTTCTTAAATCATTCATAGCCACATATTCTGCCCGTGTGAAAGCATTACAAGCAGAAAATTTCTTCTGAGTTTCCATTTCATCAATGTCATGTAACACTAACTGCTTAAATACGGTTATATTAGGGTGCACTGGGCCTGGAGGAAGCCAGGAGGATCTAAAAGGAAGAGCAACACGCCCATACGTACCCCCATTTTGAGAACCTAAAGAAACCACATCCTCCCTATGTACTGAACTGTTATCAACTGCTACAAAAAAAATTTTAAGGATAAGTTTTCTAATAAACTTCTCAAAATCAATACGAAACTGAGAGGAATCATAACATGATCGTGGAACAAAAGAAAACCCTTTACATAAAACATACTTATGTGCAGTGGTCAAGACGTAAGAAGACAGGTTAACAATTGCAGAATCTGACATAGGATCTATTTGTCTTTCAGTTTGTCCTTTTTCTTCTCTCGTTTTTGTCTGCCATCTTCCAAAAAATTACCACGTAATGCTTGCAATTGTGAATCGGACGAGTCATCCGATGACCATTCTGAAGAATCTTTTTTCCGGCTTCTACGCTCCCGTCTACGATTCACATTATGCCAGGGATAGACGTATCCTATGGTATAATCGTCATGATCCCGTTTAAGTTTTTTCAATTTGACTTTCATAACCTCTGCATGTAATTGTGTATCCTGCTTCTCAATATCTTTAATCCGTTGTTGAAAAACCTCCGACGCTTCCATGCTCTGAAGACTTTCAGTCATTGATGTAATATCCTTCCAGATTTGTTCAAGTTGTTGTCCCAAGTGCTCAATTGTAAGTACCATAAGGTCAAGAGAGCATTTGTTAAGAATCTTATCCCATTTTTCCAAAAACACAGGATCTGAGGCAAACAGTCTCGGCTCTTTATAAAGGCGTAATCCTCTAGGAATCTGTTTACGTTTAACATACTCTGTTAGTGAAGAGCGGTGCAAATCTGATCTAGTAACCCTTTTATGTAGTGCTGTAAGTGAGCTCCAACTATTATCATTCAAAGAAGATGTTAAATCTTGGTCAGCAAAAGGAGTTTTTTCTTTCATTAATTTAGCAACATGTGCCTCTGAAAAACTCAGAGTGTCCTCCCATTGTACATGGCTTTCCATTGTGAGAAACAAAACTATAAAGCCTATATCGAAGCCTACAAATGATACCTCATAACTTTAAAGAAAAGACTTCAGCAAATCTAAACATATTGCAACATTTTAAACACAGCCAGCGAGTGAGAGCCTCAGAATCAACTCACTGATAAAACCAAATCAGGAGTATGAATAACATCAACGGTTCTCACTCGCTATATACCCACCATCCAACTTCACGATATTATAATCATAAACAATTTTCCATTAAAGCATCATTTAACATCATCATATCTTCAAAATTTTTAGAATATCACCACAATCACAAATCGTGAGTAAAGATGGAATTGAGTGTCCCCGACGCCTTTTCAAGACATCTTATGTTAGCGTTTCGCTACAGCTGTTTCAAGGGGATCCAACTCTAAAAAATAAAATAAAAATAGCTTAAAATAATGCCGCAACCCATGAAAAACTCCTTATACACACTGCACCGAGATCCTAGACACTAACCAAGAATTGCTTCAAACACCAGCAAACATTTCAAGAACGGTTCATCATCTCTCATCAGAGCTGAATTTAAAGATCGCCATTCACCACCCTACATCAATGCTGGTATCGAGATAGCGTATACTTCCGGACACCTGATATATACCCGGAACTCTCCCACAGCTGTCACAATCAACTGACATACTAACCCACCGAGCAAAGCAACTAATATCTCTCATTAAACTGAATTAAAAGAAAGAAAAACCTCTTTCCCATTCAACTTATCTATCATATACAATCACCGTTGATCCAAACTCTCCATTCAAAGTAAACAGATCAAAAACAAACTCCCCATTCAATACAGGAATTTAAACCATTAGGAGAAACTGTTTTTAAATGAAAAATCCACCATTGCTCCCTATATAGGAGAAACCGATCACGTGACATACCCTTCGAACCATTCCGAATGTGTTGAATCACAAAACATTGAAGATCACTAAATTTATGCTGAAGAGTTAAGCAATGTTCAACTATTGGTGCTTCCTTACGCTGACAGTGAAGCTTACTTTTATGTTCAAGTAACCGGATACGAAGACACCTAATTGTCTTACCTATATAGAGAAGTCTACATGAACAAAAGATTCCATAGATCACAAAATTTGAATTACACGAAGTGTTATCTCTCAAATGAATTAACTGACCATTATACACAAAACTATCAGTCTCCCACATCACCTTACAACAAGAACACTCTCCACATTTTCGATGTCCATAGCTGTCCAAAGATATACCAGACAAAAGCCGTAAAGAAGAAGGGCTCAAAATGTCTTTTAAATTTGGGTTACGTTGCCATACACAACGTAGTTGTTTAGATTCCAACCCAGGGACTATACCCAAAACATGCCTGTGTTTCTGTAAAATTGATTGAATCTGTCTACTATAAGGGGAATAGCGAGAAATCAAATTCACTTGATCACTGTCAGTCAACACCTTCGGTCTGGGAGATAACAACCAAGACCTGTCATTGTAAAGTGCCCGTTTATAGGCACGATTTACTACCTTTAAAGGGTAACCACGATCTAAAAAATCCTGTTTAAGACGCACCGCATTAACTTTATAATCCTCAACTGACGAACAGTTACGCCTAAACCGTATAAATTGAGAAAATGGTAACCCTTTCAACAAACCTTTAGGATGTACACTGGAAAAGTGTAAATACGTATTCCTGTCACTGGAATCAGCCTATGCTCAACCCACTCTCCGCCCTGTCACACCTCGGTCTCCCGCAGCATGCACACCTGCTCTGTGCATGCAGTGGGAGACAGAGGTGGAATACTGGCAAGGCAGATAGCGAGGTTACACATCCCGGTGGCAAGTGTTGCCCCATTATCTGCCTCTTAGAAACGGGCCCATAAAGGGATGATTCCAAAGCACAGGACTTCTCAATTTATCTATAGTTTGTCCATTATCTAAGAGCAGGTTATATGCTTGGCTGAGGAGCCAATGGGGTGAAGTTATCTTCTGACATTCCTATTCTCGGAACAATATGCCAGTATTACCTGAATAATACCTTCTAACCTGACTATACACTCTTCCTGAACCCCACTACAACACCTATCTGAGATTCCTACCCCCTACTAAGATCTAGCCAAGCTCCCTACCCCCCTACTAAGTGTTTAGTATGTCCCTCCTACAATGTAAATACTAAGGACACAATTCTGAATGGGGAACATCCTGCCCGCCTGGAAGTCCAGGATTTGGACGGGCTGATCTAGACCCTGATTCTGCGTCTGTGGGGGCTAGATGTTCCTGCAGGTTCAGTATTGGGTCTAGACGGCTGGCCCGTGCCAGGACGGGCAGGCCATCTCCTGATTCTGTGTTACCGGATGTCCATGCTTCTTCCTGCACAGGCCTGCTCTGGCTCCTGCATGGAACCGCAGTACCATGGCATCCTGTTGCCATGGCCCTGTGGCTCCATTCAGGAGCCACAATCCCGGGCCGCCACCTAAAAATTCTTTCCCCACAGCCCAACCCCCGATGTGGCTTTCCAAAGGTAGAGTCGGGCTGCAGGGAAGCACCTACACTCCCTTGCCCAACTGACCTGGCCCCACGCTGCCATCCCCTGTCGATGTTTGTGATCCCAGAAGTACAGGGCCAACCTCAGGATCATCCCTATATGTCTGGGGTCGTATCCCCACCCACTGCCCCTCCCTCGGCCCATCCCATCCCGCCCCCATCCAGAGCTCCCGGTACATCTCCTATGTATGTGTGGGGAGCTTTCGGCAGGGGATACGGTCCCGGCATGTAGTGGAAATGGACATCTGACCCGGACATCCATCCCCGCTAAACGTGACTTGGAATGACCCCCAAAGGGTCTAACTTGACTCCACTGTACAGTATTATTGCACAATAGTATACCCCACTTCCCAAATGTTTATATGTTTAATTCTCCAAGTTAATTGTCCTTGTTCATTGTAACCTTGTTGTAAACTGTCGTGAATGGAAGATAAGGCAGTATAAAAAAAACAAACAAACTATTAAATAAATAAATAAGTCTGTGGGATTATGACCAAATACCTCTAAGTCAGAATTCCCCCTAAAGGGAGTAATAGTGCTTTCAGTTAGTGGTGCTAGCTAACCTGTCTTTGTAACAGCTATCTCTCAATGTGGACTGGTCCAAGCAATAGCGTGAAATGAAAGCATGAAGAGAGGACCAAGTGGCTGCTTTGCATAGGCTGTTGAGAGAAGAAGATTTCAAAAGAGATGCAGTAACTGTAGTGGCTCTGAATTGGCAAGAACTTGATGTTTTTACTGAAATCTCTCCTGAGTGTTGTAAACGTTACTATTAATGGTGGAGAGTAAAAAAGCAATTGGGCATTTTACTGTTCTATACGAGGTATTCCTCATCGTATGATTTTTAACTGAAAGAATTTCTTACCTCTGTAATGACTATTAGTCTGAAATTTAAGGAATTAATTGAAAAATTATTTAGTAGAACCAAACACTTAGGGGTATGTTTACTAAACTGTGGTAAGATAACAGCTGTAAAGTTAATGATCGGAAACATTACCTAACGTGCGTTAATGTTACGTTACTGTGCAGTAACATTGCATAACTCACGGTAGTGTTGCATAACGCGTGGTAGCGTTGCATAACGCTCGTTAGCGTACCTACTACTACTACTATTTAGCACTTGTAGAGCGCCACGCACGGCCGCGGTAAGTCCCGAAGAGGGTGGAGAGAAAGCAGAGAGAAGGGGTCAATGGGCTGGGAGTAGGCGGGGAGAGGCTCCTGCTACACTAACGCAGGGAACCGAAAGGCTGAAAACCGCACGTGAAAACCTGTCATTACACCCACATTTGCTTGAGAGAGAAACCATTTCAGCGTCAGCAATGTACAGCCTAGACAGGGAGCCCGAGAAGGTGATAGTAGTGCTCCATTTGCAGCAACAGCACAGTGCCCAGTTAGTGAAGAACTCCATGGCGATGGTGCAAATAGGGCATAGAGGGCCACAGGAAGAACATGCAGTGGGGGAAGCTGGGGCACATGGCAGACTAGGCCGTAGCCTAGGTGGCGCATAGGAACGCAGAAAATGGAGATCAGCAAGACAGCAACTTACCAAGGTCACACATGCGCACGAGTCTGTATCCCACAGTGCCCCATCCATGGGACAGTACCCAGAAGGTACCCCAAAGGGCACGTAACATTGGTAGGCGGTGCCGGGAGGAAGCGGGGATGTCTATGTAGGCACCTCTACCCCATGCCCCACACCATAGGCAGCCACCTACCGGCACACTGGATGGCCTGGGACTGCGCAACACCAGCACCACTAGCATAGGGGTATGTCAGCATGGTGGTAGAGGGGTGCTGGTGGTGGAGGGGGCAGTGGCATCTGCCCACAGCAGACCAAGGCCAAGCCCTGTTTAGGTGGGTGGCGTGCAGTGCAACAGACAAGGTCTGTCTGAAGAACAGTCATGGTATCCCCCAGGAAATGACCTACCTCTGTGGCAACAGTTTGGTGCAGTACACACAGCCAGTGTGTTCAAGGTCACAGGTTCAAGTCCCAGCTGTGGCTCCTGCAGACCATGTCCCTATATTTTGCCCTACAGAGCACATACAACATAAACATGTGCACTCCCTAGAGCAGAGGTTCCCAATTGCAGTCCTGGAGGGCCAAACACCATTCAAGCTTTCAGGCTGTCCCTACTAAATATGCATGAGATGCATTTGTATGCAGCTCCCCCATTGTATGAAAATGTATCTCATGCATATTCATTAGGGACAGCCTGAAAACCTGAATGGTGGTTGGCCCTCCAGGACCGGAGCTGGGAACCTCTGCCCTAGAGCATTAGCCAACAGGGGCACAAACACCCACACCCACAGGCTCCACTATCCCAAGCCTCATGGAAAGGCAGGTTGTTGGGCCCTGTGCGGAACAGCAGCTACCACTACTAGCATCTGCATACCATAGCAATGCAGTGATAAACATGGAAACATGCTCCATATATATCAAAACGTTGCTATGATTAATTCCAGATAACATAGCCTACCTTAAACACAATATGTTAACAGAGATTCATCATAGCAACCTTTCTGATATATGTGGAGTGTGTTTCCTTTTGTTGTTTTCGGACAGTGTTTACCACCCCAGAGAGTGACGATAATGGAATTGAGTACCTTAGCAATGCCTGCACTGTGACCAGGACTGGTGTGGCGGGCAGGGTTGCAACCACCCCTATTTTTGCACAATGCAGTAATAGGTGTGGGAGTGTGTGTATATCTATCGAGTGTTTTGTGGTTGCCTACACCTTACAGAGCTCACTATGCTTGCACAGTTTCCAGTGTTAGCCTGCCAATGTGCATAATGAGGAGCAAGGTATTGTGGGTATGGAACAGACAGGGCGGTCGGGGCATGATGCATCTGCACAGGGCATTGGGCAATGGCTGGGATATTGTAGTGGCCGACCACCACCTGCACGGACATGGTGGCCACAGCAGGTCAAGCTGGGAGGTCACTCTCACTCTGACCGAGCAGTGACCATGGCATGTCTAGGTTCCCACATAGTGCTTTTTTTTTTTAGGTGATATCTGTGAGTTTTCTTTTGTGGGACCCAATCACTGACATACCTGTTTGGTGTTTGTGCTTACATCCCATTTCTGTGTGCACATAGTTCTTCTAGGAGCATGTGCTATGTATCGGCTAGCAGACTGTCTGCAGTTCGTATGTGTATGGCTGTGCCCACTGCTGGTGAATGTCAGATCATGGTGGGGTACATCTGAGCTTACCAGGCCTACTACCTGTCTGCCAGTGGCCCTGTCTCAAGTACCGATCTGCATCGACTGTCCACTTGCAAGCAGGACCTGGGTTGCTGGTCCCACAGCCCATCATCATGTAACTTTTACTGCCCACATTGCAAACGTTGAGAGTGTGGATCTGTTGGGGGCAGATCTTGTCCCACACCCTGACCCAGAGAGGGTGGGTAACATAGAAACATAGAAACATGATGAGAGAAAAAGACCACAAGGCCCATCTAGTCTGTCCTTCCATAACAACAACTACAACAGTCCACTTTTTACCTTTAGAGATCCTCTGTGTTGGTCCCATGCTTTTTTGAATTCAGTTACTAGCTACATACATCATCATCATGTGCATCCAGACACACCCCTGCTCCTAAAACAAGTGACCATGGCAAGCACACGAGATGGGTACTATTTTGGGTGCATCATGGTCCACAAGGGCCAAGCATGACTGGCAAATACAAATGGACACAGAATGCTCCTAGGTGTGTCTGTAAAGAACACCTGTCTCACACAGAAACCTGCACTAAAGCCCACCTCAACCAACCCAGGTACTGCGGACCTGTTGCTGGCCACCACACCTCACCCTCAGGGTGAGCACAGAACACACACAATGGCATGGCCCGTAGGTACTCTGTGCCAGTAACACGCACGGTCAGTCCCCCCACCAAGCTGACATGCTGTACAGGTGCATACCCCATCTGGTGAGCAGATGTAGACTGCTGTTCTGCATGTGCATTGCATCATGGGTAATGGTGGGGTTACCCTATCCTGGCACACATAGCAGACAGTTTGTGCAGTGACCTGCAGTCTTTCTGTAGCCAGACATTACCATCCTAGGGGCCATAGAGGTATAGCACACTGGTTGATACACTGACTTCCCGGTCATGGGTTCAATTCCTCTTTGGTCTCCTTTTTTTCTGTCTGTCCTGCACAACTACTTTTCATTCCTGTAACAGTCATATCTTTGCAGATCTGTGCTGCCAGCCCATACTAACCTCACCACAGTTGCCAACAATCCTTCAGTCCATCTATCTGCATCTGGCAGCTGTGTGGAGTGCTGTTTTCCTGTGCAGGCTGCCACCCCATGTCCTGCACTGTGTACCCTTTCCTGCATTGCACCTCTTTGTGCTTGCCCCGCCTGTGCCTGATCTGCAGGGCACTGCCACTCCTCTGTCCAACCATCATTGTACCTATCCTGCCACCTCTGCCTCCACTGGGGGACACAGATTCCCATCATCTGCCACTCACTGTCTTTCCAGTACTACATTGCCAGCACCCTGTGCCATGGTACAGCTGCCCCCAATATGTTTGTCAATGGTACTGGCAGCCATATGGGCTGCCCATGGATATGGCAGGTCCAGTAGCTCCCAACTGTCCCTCCTTCCTTCCCCTGCTCATTGCCTTTCCTCTGTGCCCTGTTTCTATATGGTGCCTTGTAATGCACGTTAGCATACTGCGTCTTGTACTGCGCGTTACAGTGCCTTGTAACGCGCATTAGCTGACACGATGCCTTTATATGGGCATCCGTATCATTGCCGCGGATCCTAACGCGAGTTACCTTACCACAGTTTAGTAAACATACCCCTTAGATTTGCTCATATCCACAGTGGGGAGAGAAGGAGTTCCCACTGGGAGCTTTCATTTATGCAACTAGTACCATGGTCTGACTTCAAGACTCTTGGTTCTTGACCAGCTTATTCTCCTGTTTACCACCCATGTGTGTTTTAACCATTTCCCCTTAGTTTTACCCTAGTCCCCTGTTTGTTGTTTTTATCTGTCTTGATTAGATTTCTAAGCTCTTTTGAGAAGAGACTGTCTCTTACAGGTGTGTGTAGAGCACTATATAGCACTATATAAATGATAAGTAGTAATAGTACTCGCAGCAGTAGTTTTTAGTGGAGGTTTTGGTATGGGGTGAGCTCTTAATACAGCTTGACATTTATGTAGGAAAGATGTTAGATATAACACTGATCCTCAGCAATTATTTGCTTCTCTTACTTTGGATTCATTGGATTTAGAAAAGAGTTCCCTTGAGGAAAGGGTCAGGGTTTAGCAGAAAACCTTGCCCCATTACAACTAGAAAAGTTTTTGATGATTAGATCTGCTCCTTGGCCTCTGGAACCATTGAAGCAGTCTAAGAAGAATGCAGAACACTGGAGTGAAAATGGAAGTTCACAGGTGACGTAGAAAACAGAACTCAATGGAAAAGCATGTTAGTCTATCTAGATTAGAAATTAAAGAAGCTAAGAAATTATTTTATTCACAACATAGTCTTCATGGATTTAACAGCTCACATTAATTGCATGCTATAACTAAAGGTCTTTTAATGTATTTGGGCAGCTGTTCAGATGATATGGCATTACCTGAATACTTTGTTTACCTTTTTCATCAGAAAATTAAGAAATTAAGAGATTCTCTGGGAGCTACTCCTTCCAAGAGTAATTTAGGTCAAATCAAGGGACCAGAAACAAGACAAACCTCTAGAAGGAAAGCCTTGGTCTGAATTTGAAGCTATGAGAGTCATTTTAAAAGCCTTAGTCATGATTTGGATGCCCAAAAATGTGTATGTGAATGTCCAAATCACAGAAGCATCCCCGGAGCCATATTACAAATAGCTTTTAAAGACATCTCTGCTGCAGGGACGTCCAAGTAGGCAGCGGGTGTAGCAGAGGCTTGTCTGGGGTGGTGCAATGGACTTAGATGTCCCTGCTCAATTTTAGAAAGGTCAGGTACGTCTGTGACTGTCAAAATTTAGACCTGCTCCAGGCTTGAAGAGGCATCAGAATGTGCTTGTTTTCGCAGTAAAACATTTGAGGGTATAGAGAAGATAGAGAGTTAAGACTAGCCTAGGATCACAAGGTTCATTAGTATTTCAACCCTGAGTTGTTGTCCTAGCCTACACTCTAACCATTAGAGATCCCATTTCTTAAACACTATTCTGGGGTGCCTATATAGGCAGAGTAGAGGAGTAGCCTAATGGTTGAGAGCAGTGGTTTGGGAGCTCAGAGGCCAGTGTTCAACTCCTACTTCCATTCCTTGAGGCCTTGAGCAAGTCACTTAACCCTCCATTGCCTCAGAAAATTCCAAGTTATCAATGTTCCTCTTTAATGTACATTACCAAGTTTAAGTTTCAATATAAACTGCTTTGATTGAAATGATAAAGCATTATATAAAGCGTGTTAAATATGAAAAAAAAATATTTTATTTTTTTACTTGAGGGGAGTCAGCCGCGAGGATCAAGGTCTGGCAGGGTTTGGGACCGATTGGAGATGTTGTTGGTGGCCCGGTTAGGTGGTTCGGGGGCTTAAGAAATGTCTTTGGGGCACGCACGCATTCGCGTCTGGAGGCCTGAATGTAGCCAGGGCCTTGTAGTGATTTTCTGCAAGAATTTGGTTCCATAAAAATCACAGAATATTTGGCGAAGGGCTAAAATTGGTGCCTGCGCTGAAGTTGGTGACCGGTTTGAATTTTTGTTAATTATACTTGATAGTATGGAGTTCTAAGTAAATATGAATATACTTGTTATGTAAATTGGACAAAGGTTTGGGTGATTTTATGAAGGAAAATGTACAACGTCTAGAAAAATGTATGAATTTAAATTTGGAAATAATAGAGTATTTAAGTTAGATAAGTTGAATAGGATTATAGATTTTGGACTATTTTGGAAAGTCTTTAATGTGCAAAACTTCCAAGCTAAGGTTTTGCCATTCACATTAATGGGAAAATGCAGTTGAAAAGAAAACTGATTTTTGCAGAATTCAAAACATATTTTAATGCATCATTTGCATATTCCTAAAGCATGCCTGTGATTGGTTAGCGGCTCTGGAATGCAAATAGGTGATGTCGGAAGAGTCACAGTAACCTTGACAACAGGCAAAAATATAGTTGTAGAAGAGCTTGGACAGTGAACGAAAGCAGAAGTGTGTTGTGCTGTATCTGGAAAGATGTACTATTTTTGCCAGTAAAAAGGTACCAATATGTGAGAAATTGTTTTTGAGAGTGGAATTGCAGTTAGGACTATATGAAAATCAGGCTAAGTAAATGATAACCCTGATTTTGGGGCATGTTTAATAAACTGTCTTAACGTGTGCCCAGTGTTAGTGTGCAGGATGCCATAAAAGGAGTGGGCGTTTTGGTCTTAAAGTAGCAAAACGGGATTATCACGCGATAAAGTGCGCTGCGCACATTATCAGGCGAGACGCCGTTAAGCACATTAACGTGCGGTAATCTTAAGTAGGCGTGCAGACATGCAACCACAGAAACAGAGGTGTAGTACAATGGTTAATACACTGACTGATGGTATAGGGGTCATGAGTTCAATCCCCCAGAGTGGCTAATCCATAAGGTTGGCTAAGGCGTTAGCTTTTACGTGTAAGTATTGATTTTTGAGGCATTTTATTTGTAGTTTAATTAGTGCTGCCAGTAAACACACCCTCACGTGTCGTAACCTAAAGTGCCGCATAAGGCACTCCATAGGGCACATTATAAAGTGTACTGTCCACCAAGGCACCCTATAAAGCCCCCTATAAGGCGCTTTAGAGGACACCTGATAAGTCACCTTATAAGGCAGACACCCTACAGGGCAGGCAATGCAGAGCTGCACACATCCATAAATAGCAGACAGACAGTAGGCCTGGAAATGCTCAGCTGCCCCCCACCACTATCTGACATTCTCCAGCAACAAGCCTCCAGCCACTGCACTCTGAAGGTTGTTCCAGCAAGACACATAGTAGCTGCAGATAGTCTGCTAACTAGTCCATAGTGCATGTTCCTGGAGAAGATGCATGTACCCAGAACTGGGATGTCAGCATACACACCAAGCAGATAAGTCAGTGATTAGACCCCAAAAGAGAACCCATAAAGATTACATGAGAAAAATTCTACATGACACTATGGGGGAACCTAGCCATGCCGTGGTCACTGCTCGGTGAGAGTGACCTCCCAGCATGACATGCTGTGGCCACCCTGTCCGTGCAGGTGGTGGCCGGGCACTATAATGTCCGTGCCATTGCCCTATGATCTGTACAGATGAATTCAGGCCAGGCCACCCTATCCAGGCTATTCCCACAGTACCTTGCTCCTCATTATGCACATTGGCAGGCCAATACTGGTAACAGTGCTAGCAGTGTGGGCTCTGGAGGATGTTGGCAGCCGCCACACACTGGATAGACAGACACACTCTCCCCACACCTATGCCAGCATTGTGCAACTATAGAGGTGTTTGGCAGCCCTGGCCACCGCACCAGTCCTGGGCACAGTGCAGGCATGGCTATGGTATGCAATACTGTTGGGGTCACTCACCAGGGTGGTAAACACTGTCAGACACAAGACCTGCAGCACACTCCACAGACATCAGAAAGGTTGCTATGGTGCAGCTCACTCAGAAAATTTTACTTAACTTCGGAATTGCTATCTGCCAATAATCATAGCAACCTTTTGATAGCTGTGTACCGTATTCCCAGGTTTAGGGTGGCATCGCTAAGGTATGCAAGTGCTAGTATTGGGAGATGCATGCAGGGCCCAATATCCTTCCTCTCCAGGAGGCATTGGATAATGGAGCCTGTGGGTGCTGGTGTGTCTGCCACTGTTGGCCGCTGCTTTAGGGCAGAGTTTCCCGACTCCAGTCCTGGTGGGCCAGACACTGTTCGGGTTTTCATGCTGTCCCTCATGAATATGCATGAGATACATCTGCATACCATGGGGGCAGCGCATAGAAATGCAGCACAGGCATCTTTATTAGAGACAGCATGGAACCTGAATGGTGTTTGGCCCTCCAGGACTGCATTTGGGAGACTCTGCTCTAGGTAATGTGCATGTTTATGGTGTCTGTGCTCTGTAGGGTAAAATGTAGGTGTTTTGGACATGTTTATGTCATCTGAAATAAACGTTCTGTCTGTATTAGCACGTTTTAGTAGTGGGTAAAATATGGGGACTGGGTTGGTAGGAACCACAGCTGGGACTTGAACCTGTGACCTTCTGCTTCTGAGCACACTGGCTGTGTGCACTGCACTACCATGTTGCCACAGAGATAGTGCATTCCCTGGTGATACCATGACTGTTCGTCAGACAGGACCTGTCTGTTGCAGTGCAGGATGTCATAAAAGGGGTGGGCATTCCAGTCTAAATGTAGCAAACCGGTATTATCGCACGATAATGTGCACTGCGCACATTATCGTGCGAGAGGGCGCTAAGCACGTTAACGCGCGGTAAACTTATGTAGGCGCTGACTTGCAAGTAGAGCATCAGAGGTGTAACACAATGGTTAATACACTGATTGATGGTACAGGGGTCATGATTTTGATCCCCCAATGTGCCTAATCTATAAGGCTGTCTGAGGCATTGTCCTTTACATTTAAGCAGTGCTGTTTGAGGCATTTTATTTTAATTTTAAATTAGTGCTGCCAGCAAACACACCCTCACAGTGCCGTAACCTAAGGTGCCGCATAAGGCGCCCTATAAGTAACTCCAGAGGGCACATTATAAAGTGCACTGTCCATCAAGGAACCCTATAATGTCCCCTATAGGATGCCTTATAAGGCGCTTTAAAGGGTGCCTTATGAGGCACCTTAAGGTTATAGCACTGTGAGGGTGTTTTTGCTGACAGCACTAATTTAAATTAAAAATAGACAATGCCTCAGACAGCCCTAGCAAATAACCCCACTGTGGGATCAAACCCATGATCTCTGGCTCTACAGGCAGTGAAATAACCAGTGGGTTACAGCTACTAGCAAACCCCAGGCTGGCTACAGAAGGACTGCAGGTCACCACACAAACTTTCTGCTGTGGTTACCAGGATAGGTTCAACCCACCACTACCCATGATGCACAGCACATACAAATCAGCAGTCTATAGATGATCACAAGATGGGGTATGCACCACACAGCACCTCAGCCTAGTAGGGGGGACTGACCATGTGCACCCCCACAGCACCTCAGCCTGGTAGGGGGTGCCAACAGTGTGTGTTAGTGGCACAGAGTAGCTACAGACCATCACATTGTGTGGGTACTGTGCTCACCCTGAGGGTGAGGTGGGGTGGCCAGCACCAGGTCCACAGCAACTTTCATGGCTGAAACAGGCTATGTTGCAGGTGCCCATCAGTGACCAGTGTGTGTGTGATAGGTAGTTCCTGCAGACACATTTAGGATACATCTGTGTATCTGTATTTCTCAATCAAGTTTAGTCTTTATGGGCTGTGGTTTACCAGAATAGTGTATATTCTGTGTTGGTGCCATAGTCCCTTGCTTGTAAGTGAAGGGGGGTGTTTGGACCCACAGGCAGGTTATGCACCACCACCCAACCCATTCTCTGTGGCTCTGTGGTGGGAAACAGGATCTTCCACCAACAGATCCACATTCTCCATCCCTGCAATGGTGGCAGTAGAGGGGACCATTACCCCCAGTCCTGCTGGGGAACAGACACCCTGCAGGGCAGTCAATGCAGATCTATCCACAACCATAAGGCAATGGCAGACAGACAGTAGGCCTGGAAATGTTCATCTGCCCCCCCTGCCCCCCGCCCCACCCCCCCGCCACCGCCCCTCCGCCCCCACCCCCGCCCCCCCACGCACCCGCCCCCGCCCCGCCCCCCACCCTTTTGTTCAGGTCATTTTCAATGTTTATTTGCCCTTTTGTTCAGTGCACTTGTATAACAACTATCACTTTTTTAGGTTTCCCTGACTTTGCTGTACATTGCTGACGTAAATGGTTTCTCTTTCCTGCAAATCTGCCTTTACGCCAGGGTTTTACTGGCTTTAGTTTTCAGACCCGGATTCCACAGCGTTAGTGTGCAGGGAGCCTCTCCCCTCCCACTCTCCACCCATTGACCCTCTCTCTCCACCCCTGGGGAGCCTTCCTCCGCCCTCCGGGAGCCTTTCTCCACCCTCAGCACTCGTTTCCGCCGCTGCGCGCGTTATCGCGTGCTAAGGTACGTTATTGCCCGGTAAAGCGCCATTATCGCGCAATAACGTACCTTATCGTGCGATAACATCACAGCAGCGCAATTCGCGCCCTTTAGTAAACATACCCCTTTGTTCTTCTCCATCTCTTTTCTAGCTTCCTTATTTGCTCTTTTATGTCTCAAAGATCTTGGGTGTACCACACTGCACATTTTTTCCACCTCTTGTGAGTAGACTCTATGGATGGATCTGAGGCAACTTGTCCTATAACTGAATTCCAATTTTTTTATGATGGTGTCTAGTCTGTTATATCTGAGGGAAGGTGTGGTGCTATTTCTTCTAGAAACTCCTTGTTGAACCTGCAGTATTTTCTACGGGTGAAGTTTATTTATTTATTTTATTTATTTATTTGGTTACATTTATATACCGCTTCTTCCAGCGATCAGTAGCGGTTTAACAGAGAATTTTACACAGCACTCATTTTATACATTTATATATGGATAAACTTAATCTGAGTTATACAGTATGAAATTTGAAGGTTATACAGTATGAAATTTGAAGGTTATATACATATTTACAGGTTGCAAATCAGAGGTTTGCGCTTCAGGTTATCTACATAGTCTTGTGTGCCATTGCATCAAGTCAAGTTGTAATATTCCTGGAATGAATAGGTTTTTAGGTTCTTCCAGAAATCTTTTAGGTCATTTTTGGCTCTTAATGCATAGGGTAGGTTGTTCCATTGGGCGGGCGCTGTAGATGTGAAAGCTCTGTTGCTAGTGAGGTTTTTGACATTGCGTATGTTGTGCGGGATGCATAATGTGTTTGGATTGTGTGTCCTCCTGGTCCTGTTTGGGGGTTGTGTTACGATAAGTGTAGAGATACTTTGTATTGTAATTTGCTTCTGTGATAACTGGTAAGGTGAAGTTGTTAGTGTGATGGTTAGACCAAGGGACTTGTTGAATTTGGATAGTTGAATCGGTCCAATAATTCTCTATATCTGATGATACAAATATAAGGTCCAGAGTGTTACTTTTTATATGGGTGCTGTCTTGTACTATTTGTTGATATTCGAGTGCATCCATTGATTTCAAGAACCCTTGGGCGTGGTTTGAGGTATTTGTGGGAAGGTTAAAATCTTCTAATAGCAGAAGGTATTTATTGCATGGATTTTTAGAACATATTAAATCAAGTATGGATGACAAAGAGGGTCTGTATGCTAGAAAAAAAACATTAGGGTGGTTATTCTGAACCATGAATAAGCCGTTTACACATATAATTTGCATGTTTTTGGAACTAAAACATCTAGACACAATTCCAAAAGCAAAACATTTTAAACGTATAGTCAAGAAAGATGGGTAATCTGAACGTGGGCATGAAGGGGAGGTACATGGGCATGGCGAGCCACTTAAACGTCTAGACCGTATTCTGACAAAACCGAGTACATACAACCTAGATATCTAGGTTAGACCTGCTAAAAGGTGGAATAACTGCCTATGTCGGCTAAAATAGCACTGTATTGTAACAACACAGAAGGATAGTTGTGTCATAAAAGGATCTGGACAAGTTCCTGAAGAAAAAGTCCATAATATAGACATGGGGAAAACAACTACGTACCCTGGGAATAAGTAATATAGCATGTTGCTATTGTTTGGGGATGCAACTCTGTAAATGTGATCCAAATTGTCTACGTCTGGAAATATAATAGACCGAATGGATTTTTGACCGAAGGGAACAAACTAAACCATTTGGAAGCAGAAGGAGTCCAATGGTAGTCCATAACAAAGGGCATTTTCACAGAAAACACAGCTGATTGGTATGTAAAAATGTCTACGTCATGCAGATAAACTTTATGCAGATGACATTTTCCAAACGTAAGTGCAAACCATTATCTTCTCCCATTCTAAAACATCTTCCCATTAAAAAGTAAGCACCCACCATTATCAAAGGCCAGTACACTGTTCTATCAATTGCTTATGCAAAGGCCAAATATGTTTCCTGGGGGAATGATAAAGAATCAGGAGGCTAATCTCTAAACTAGTATTATAATCTCAACAATGGGTATGTCTCAATAATGGGGTGAAAGCATCTCCCTTTCTGACCCACTTACTGTGAAGGTGGTTAAAAATAAGTCACATGTCAGACACTGAATAGTGGTGCCTTTCCGGGGGGGGTGTCCACGGCGGAGTTACATGTTTTGATGCGTTTACATGCACAGTGCTGTATACGTGCAAATTCCCAGAATAACGAACACAAGTGTACATCTAGATTCACGTGTATGTCCAACTTCCGCGTTATACGTGGATATTCGCTACAGTTTAAAACATGTAACATTTCCTGTGTGTTAAACCTCTTGGATATTCTGGAAGCTTATTTTGTGCAACATATCACCTCTACAGCAACACTGCCACTGACATGGTAGGTAAAAATGGTCTCTAATGTAACTGCGATGGTATGTGTGCTGGGGCCTGTGCCCCAGATGTGGGTCTGTGGTACATGTGGCCCTGTGGGAGACAGTGGTATTCATGGACCTAGGTGCAGAGGCCAGGTGCCCTGCGCAGACACCCACCACAGGGCAGGCAGGATGGGCATGTCGCTGTTCGAGGCAGGGACTGATTGGCTTGCATGTTGGCATGGCAGGTCCTTCCGCAACACCACATCCCCAGCCCCATACTGTGGTCACTGTACAGGGAGTGCGCATGTTTGGCCCCCATAGTTGCATGCCTGCTGGAGTTACATAGACATTACATAACACAGGTCTGAAAAAAAAATTTTTCGAGAGCTGTTTTGGTTATTCCACATAATCTTTATGCTTTTTGGTACGCTGAATCCGAAAAAGACCTCCATTTTGTCATAGGACATCACGTTTCCTGACAATTTAGGTAACTATGTTAAATAAGGCAATATCTCAAAATAAATGGAAATAGACTTATAAAATTAAAGTTTTATTACAATATTTTCATGAAAATCCTTTTTTGAACTGAAATGAGCTCACCTACACACACTAAACTTGATTCTTCTTCCTTGTGAGGCTCCTCTTGGTGCATTTATGCTTGTGAGTAGCATCTGGAATGTCTCTCTGAAGCATCCAACAGTAGTCTGCCATCATTGTAATGCTCCATTTTCCCTGGTATCTCCTTTCCATCTCTTTAATGTCTTGGTGGAATCGTTCACCTTGTTCCTCACTCACAGCTCCCAAATTTTCAGGAAAGTAGTCAAGGTGGGACTGGAGGAAATGCACTTTCAAACTCATCAGGCAACCTAAAGCTTGAAATGCTTTCAGCATTCGTCCGACGATCTTTTTGTAGTGAGGATCTTTGTTATTGCCTAAAAATTTCTGTACAACTTCTTTAAATGCAATCCACCCTTCTTTTTGAGGATCCGTCATGGTATTGACAAACTCTTGATCAACTATAAGCCTTCTAATGTCTGGTCCGACGAACACACCTTCCTTCAATTTTGCCTCCGACAGGCCTGGAAACTTGGTGACCAAGTATTTGAAGCATTCTCCATCTCTTGGAAGTGATTTTACGAATTGCTTCATCAATCCCAATTTTATGTGGAGAGGTGGTAGAAGAACTTTATGGGAAGGTACCAAAGTTTCTCGGAGGACATTTTTTTCACTGACTGTTAGCACCCTCGGCTGCCAACTCTTCTTGGTCCAGTGATTTTGTCGGTCTCAACTGTCCCATAGACACAGAAAACAAGGATATTTGGTATACCCAGCTTGTTGCCCGAGCAGCATGCACAAGACCTTCAAGTCCCCACACACTTGCCAACCATGGTCTTCATATTTAAGTTTACGAAGAACCAATTCCAAGTTCTCGTAGGTTTCCTTCAAGTGTACGGAATGACCTACAGGTATGGAAGCGTAAAAATCGTTATGGAGTAAAACTGCTTTGAGACTTCTTTTTGAAGAATCTATAAAAAGACGCCATTGCTCTGAATCATATTGGATTTTAAATTGACCCATCAGACCTTCGACATCGATGCAATAAACCAACTTGTCTTCCTGGGCGAAGTAAGGAACGAACTCCTTTTCACGATGTCTGAACCATGAAGATGACACTCTTGGCAACAATAAATTCCTGCTTTTCAGCCTTGATCCGAGTTACTCAGCAGCATCTTTGGGAAGATTCAAGTCTCTTACCAAATCATTCATCTCCTCCTGAGAAAACAATTTTGGTCTTGTATCATCTTCAAAGTCAGAACTTGATACGTCATCTGGTTCAGGTATGACTTCACCTTCATCGGAGCTAGGTATCTCTTCCAAGGTAGCAGGGGGCTTGGGTACTGGTATATCTGTGCCATGGGGGATGGAACGAATTGCCGAGTGAAGATTGGGGTATGAAATGGAATGCTTCCATTTGGAATTAAACCCTTTCACATCGCATGAACAAAAGTAACAGTCGTCACTATGGCTCTTTTGCTCTCACCATACCATAGGAATCCCATAACGGAAAGATTTTTTCTTACCCTTGAACCATTTTCGGAGGTCCTCAACACACCGTTTGCACACTTTATGAGGCGCCCAGACTTTATCTTGATCTCCAATTTTTAGTCCAAAGTATGCAAAGTATACTTTTTTCACAAAGTCTGTAATATTCTGCTGTTGCTTCAACACTGTATATTCACCACAGATGAAACAGAAACTGTCTGGCAAATTAATACACTTTCGCGGAGCCATAACATAACGGTTGAAGAATGACGAGCTAACACGAATTGCAATGAAAAAGTGTGAACAGCCTAGAACCAAGAACCTGATGATGATTCGTGCACAAGTGTGGCATGCAGGAGAGAGCAGCTCTGTGTCTATACACGAGACGTCACAGTGCTGGCCACGCCCCCTGCACTGACCGGAGCTGCTGCTATCTGCCCTGTGTCTCCCTCCCACTGGATTCTTCAGGAAAGATTAACCCCTTCTACCATTAGAAGCACGGACTTAAAACTTGCTTAGCTTATGTATATATTGCTGACCATCAGATTTACAGTGCTATATTTTTTTTTACATAGCTTGGACAACCCCTTTAAGGTTTTTTTGGCATTTTATATCTTAAATGCACTTATGTGAATTAATTAATAGTAATTTGAATTAATTAATAGTAATTTGAAAAAAATTGATAAATTTGAAGACAATTTTGCATGTTGTGGAAAATCATGACGTCTAGGAGTTTTTTCAATATTTTATTTGTTTTCAGCACACCAAAATACATGGAAATTAGATCAAAATAATCAAACAGCTTTTTAGTCGCAGACCTGTGTAACATATGATGGCAGATCAGGACCAGTATGGTCCATCTGGTCTTCCCAGCAAGGCAGCAAGAGTAGGTGCACTTGCCGCTCCGTGTAGGTCACCCCTATTGAAATGTAAGAGATGGTTAGGTTTATTGTGATGTTAATCTGTTGCTATAAAGGGATCCACTATGTCTGTCCCATGCCAATTTGAGTTCTGTCACTGTATTTACCCCCACCACTTCCATCGGGAGGGCATTCCAAGCATCCACCACCCTCTCAGCGAAACAGTATTTCCTGCCATTGCCTTTCAGTTTACCCCCTTGCAGCTTCATGTTCTGCCTTCTAGTTTTGCAGCTTCCCTGTCTTTGGAAGAGGTTTGTTTGTTCCTTACTACACTGTAAGTATTGAAAGGTCTGAATCATATCTCCCCTGTCCCTCCTCTCCTCCAGAGTGTATAGATGTAGGTTTTTAAGTCTCTTTTCATAGGTCTTCTGGCGCAGGCTCCAAATCATTGCAGTCGCCGTTCTCTGAACTGCCTCCAGCCTTTTCATATCATTGCGAGATGTGGTCTACAAAACTGAACACAATATTCCAAGTGAGGCCTCACCAACAACTTGTACAGTGACATTAGTACCTATACCTTTCTGCTGGTAAGTCCACTCTGAATGCAACCCAGCATCCTTCTGGCTGTTGCCACCACCTTGGCACACTGTTTTGCCACCTTGAGATCCCAAGAAACAACTACTCCGAGGTCCTTCTCCTCGTCCGTGCACACCACCCTCCCATCACCTATTGCATACATTGTCTTTGGATACCTGCTTCCCAAGTGCATGACACCGCACTTCTTCACATATAAATCCTAAATTCCAAGCATTAGACCTTTCCTCATTTTATCCACATCCTCAGGGGAATCTACACTCAGCCTGCTTTTGTCCTGTGCATAGATCTCCTTTGTATCCCAAGGCTGAGCCAGATGTACAAAGACGATCGCAATTCCAATCCCACGGGGCATGTCTTGCCCCATGGGATCAGATTCGCAAACAGACTTGTACATGCAGGCCAGGACTGTGATTCAGTCCTGTCCTGCATGTACAGCTACAGCTCAACTAACTCAGTTAGGGTATCTAAATGGAGCAGTGGCGCCATGGCATCATGTTGCCATGAAACCGTGGCTCCATTTCAAGGTCGCGATGTTGGTCGCCATGAAATAGAGTTCATTCCCCACAGCCTGACCCCCGATCCAGCCTCCTAAGGCCAGGATCGGGCTGCGGGGAATTATCACCTGCCCCCAACCCCATCCATGCCCCTCTCCTGACATTTCATCGTCCCTGGACATATGGAGTCAACATTAGAATTGGCCCTGTATGTCCACTGCCTGCCCACTCAATGCCCTCATGCTGTACCTTCCCTGCCCCCGTCTAACATCCCCTCACAACCGGCAGGGACGTTAAATGGGAGAGGAAAGCCAGCACGAATAACAGAGATGGACGTCCCATTGAGATGTCCATCCCCGCTATTCATGCCACAGAATAACCTCTTCTGTGTTATTACTGGTGCCTGAATACCTTGCTGCATGAGTAGTGCAAAAGACACCCCAGCAGTTCACACATGGGGTGCACCCACCCCTCATGGACATGTTTACAGGTAGATATACAACCATGCCGCATTATGTGGTGGACAGGCCACCCACCGGGTGCCCTGGGCACATGTGTGCAGTGGGAAGGTGCAGCACCATTGGTGTAGCACAACACCTGTCCCCCTGCCACCCACAGAGGACTTTGGGGGGGGGGCATTTGGTGGTAGCCCTGAGTCCCAGAGTGATCCCCTATGTGGATGTACACATGGACACAGTGATAGAAAGTAAAGTATTTTATTCAAACTATGTACATAGGTGATGGCCCCATTGTCCCACACACAGGCAGGCAGCCCAGGGGGCCTTATTGCTGATCACCTATGTGGGCTCAATGAGTCAAAATGGCCCCACCTCGGCTGCCTGGGCTGCTGCCTCCTGCCCCCTCCAATTCCCTCCCTCTACCCCTTCCACCCCCATCTCCACCTTCCACCTCCTGCCCTCTCTCATCCATAGTGACTTTTGAAGATTTCTTTCGAGTAGCAACCATACGAGACCCTTCTCTCGATCCAGTCGAAAGAAATCTTCAGAAATCACTATGGATGATTCCTTATATACATCTGGCTGCATCATCTAAGAAGGCACCACGCTTTGAATAGATTGGTGTTTTTTCATTTTAGGAGGAGGTTTAGTGGTTTAGCCTGGGACGACGCCAAGTGAGTGGACATTGAATTAACGGCTGGTCTATGTAGAAAGGTGATAAGAGGAGAACTGGGAGGAGATTTTGAGCCGAGGAATGAATACATCCAGATAAGTGACTTTTAAATGGTTTTATGCCTACTGAAAAGGATGATAACCGGTTGGTGTTGAGGGGCTTGAAATCCCCTTAAAACCTATGATAGGGTTGCGTCCCTAATTAAAAGAATAAAAAGGAATATTGCACAACGAGAAGGTTTTTCCTTCAGGGTGTAAGTTCCAACAAAAATTTAAATGTTTGGATGTGTGTTTCTCTTGTATTGTGGAATATATATGTGGGAGACATAGTAGGTTAATATTTTAGAACAGTCTGTTGATGAATGGCAGACTGTGGCGTGGGGCAGTTGAGCCTTTCCCTGCCTACCCCAAGATCACTGCTGGTCAGCAATGGTCACAGGTATGGCACTGGCCCAGCAGCCCTGGAGGGCTGTCATCTGCCAGCAGGACTGTAGTTGCTGGTACTACAGCCATTCTGCAGGGTGCAGGCACCTGTCCCACTACACCAGGGGTGTCCAACCCTGTCCTGCAGGGCAGCAATCCTGGCAGGTTTTTGGGATGGCCCTAATAAATATGCATGAATATATATGCATTAGAGATATCCTGCCAACCTGACTGGTGTGTGGCCCTCCAGGACTGGTTTGGAGATCCCTGCCTTACACCTCTGTCATTTAAGATTGTGAGTGGACAAGGTGCAGATGTCCTAGACATCAAAAAGGGTAGATAGAATTTGTCACATTCCTCCTCGCTTCTCACCACCACCAAAACGTTGTCTATTAGACAATGTTTTGGTGGTGGTGAGAATCCAAATCCAGTCCTGGAGGGCCACAAACCAGTCAGGTTGGCAGGATATCTCTAATGCATATATATCTCATGCATATTCATTAGGGCTATCCCAAAAAAACTGCCAGGATTGCGGCCCTGCAGGACAGAATTGGACACCCCTGCACTACACCCTCATCTACAAAAGGGGTGATTGAGGCCCCTTGGAGTATATAGTCCATACCACTTAGACCCATAGTGGCAGTACTATATAACCCTCATGCGAGTCTAGACACCCCACTTCCATGATAAGAGATACCCATGGCAGCCAGACATCAACACCTGGCATGCACTAATCTGGGTGGTGTCCAGCCCCATAGGGCCATATGTGACTGCAGAAGACAGCTGGAACAGATGCACCTTCAGTTGCACTGCTGGGAACACCTGTCACACACAGGTAGTGATGGGGATGTGCAGCAGAACCTACCACTAGCCCTACATGTACCGTGGACCTAGTGCTGGGCGTCCATCCTATCCCTCAGGGTGCACACAGAATCTGCACAATGGCATGGTCTCTAGCTACTCTGTGCCAGTATCACGCACTGTCAGTCCGTCTTACCATGCAGTAGTACCAGAGAGGTGCAGACCGCATTAGGTGGTCAGCTGTAGGCCACTGTTCTGCATGTGCAATGCATCATCGATGCTGGTGGGGTTATCCTATAAGAACATAAGAACATAAGATATGTCATATGGGATCAGACCAAGGTCCATCAAGCCCAGTATCCTGTTTCCAACAGTGGCCAATCTAGGTCATACGTACCTAGCAGTTTCCCCAAAAGACACAGGTTCCACAATGCTTGTACTGGGTCAAGCATTGATATCCTGGGTCCCTTCTTAATAATGGTTTATGGATCTTTCCTCCAGGAACTTGTCCAAACCTTTTTTAAACCCAGCTACACTAACAGCCTTTATTACATCCTCCGGTAACAAATTCCAGAGTTTGATTACACGTTGAGTGAAAAAATATTTTCTTTTATGAGTCTTAAATAGTTTACCCTGTAGCTTCATAGCATGTCCCCTAGTCTTTCTATATTCTGATAATGTAAACAGTCGATCTACGTTTACCTGTTCCACTACGTTCATTAATTTATAGACTTCTATCATATCTCCCCTCAGCCGTCTCTTTTCCAGTTTAAAGAGCCCTAACCTTTTTAGCCTTTCTTCATAGGAGTATCCTTCCATCCCCTTTACCATTTTGGTGGCTCTTCTCTGAAATTTTCTAATAACGCTATATCCTTTTTAAGATACGGCGACTAGAATTGCACACAATATACAAGGTGCGGTCTCAACATTGAAAGATATAGAGGCATTATAATATATTTTGTTTTATTTTCCATTCCTTCCCTTATGATACCTAGCATTCTATTTGCTCTCTTGGCTGCCGCTGCACACTATGCCGAGGGTTTTAACATGTTATCCACAATGACGCCTAAATCTTTTTCCTGGGTGGTGGTTCCTAAAGTGGAACCTTGCATCGTGTAACTATAGTTTGGGTTGTTCTTCCCTAGGTGCATAACTTTGCACTTGTCCATATTAAATTTAATCTGCCATTTTGATGCCCAGTCTTCCAATTTATCAAGATCCTCTTGCAATTTTTCACAATCCTCTTGGGTTTTAACAACTTTAAATAGTTTTGTGTCATCTGCAAATTTAATAACCTCACTCATTATTCCACTTTCCAGGTCATTTATGAATATGTCAAAAAGCAGCGGACTCAGCACAGATCCCTGGGGTACATCACTATTCACCTTTCTCCATTGGGAAAATTGGCCATTTAGCCTTACCCTCTGCTTTCTATCATTTAACCAGTTCCTGATCCACAGTAGTACACTGCCTCCTATCCCATGACTCTTTAGTTTTGCCAAAAGTCTCTGATGAGGGACCTTGTCAAAGGCTTTCTGAAAGTCCAGATACACTACATCAACCAACTCACCTTTGTCCACCTGTTTATTCACACTTTCAAAAAAACATAACAGATTAGTAAGACAATATCTTCCTTGTCTAAAGCCATGTTGGCTGTCTCCCATTAGGCCATGACTATCTACATGCTGAGTAATTTTATTCTTTATGATGGTTTCTACCATTTTTCCCGGTACTGACGTCAGGCTCACCGGTCTTTAGTTTCCCGGATCACCCCTGGAACCCTTTTTAAAAATTGGTGTCACATTGGCGATCCTCCAATCTTCAGGTATTAGAGATGATTTTAATGATAGCTCACAGATTATTTATTTATTTATTTAAAAGGATTTCTATACCGCCTTTTCATTGAATTAAGGCGGTTTTCACAGCAAACAATCACAAATGTGTTTTTGGGGGGGTCATGCAGTGTTCCATGTGTGCGAGTGTGTTAGGGTATATTAGATTCGTGATGCATTATTTACATTATGCGCTATTATACAAGTATACGCTATTATACAAGTAGTGGGGGTGGGGATTGGTCGTCTGTGTAGATTTGAATCATGTAACGTCCCCATAGTGTTCAATGAAGAGTGTTGTCTTTAGTTGCTTCCGGAAATCTTTGATGTCTGTATTTAGTCGAAGTTCGTCTGGTAGCTTATTCCAAATTGTTGGTGCAGCCAGGGAAAGGGCTCGTTCTGAGGTGTCCGTCCGTACCTTGGTTATCTCCTTTGGTGTGTTGACGCGGTTGTATGTGCCCTTTCTCCTTGGTCGAGTGCTGTTGTCAGGTTGTATGAGTGTCTGTAAGCTAAGGGCTGATGATTGTTGTTTAATTTTTAAAATGTTTACGATTGTCTTATATTTGATGCGTGCGGTGATTGGAAGCCAGTGTAGGTCTTTCAGGATAGGTGTGATGTGGTCTTGTCTTGAAGTGCCAGCTATTATTCGTGCTGCTGTGTTCTGTGCCAGTTGTAGTGGTCTGAGGGTCTGTTTTGGGAGGCCGCAGCAAGCTTCTTCTCAAATTCTCCCTTTGCCTGCTTTATCAGTGCCTTGAATTTGACTTGCCAGTGCTTGTGCTGTTTCCAGGTTTCGTCATTTGGCTCTTTTTTCCTTTTCCTGAAAGATGCTTTTTTGGTAACAACAGCCTCTCTGACCTCACCTTTAAACCATTCTGGCAGTTTTTTTGACTTCCTTCCACTTTTCTTAAAGCGTGGAATAAAGCTGGCTTGGGCTTCCTAGATAGTATTTTTCAGAACACCCAAGCTTGACGTAAGTCTTTAACCTTTGCAACTGCTCCTTTTAGTTTTTTCTTAACTGTTTTCCTCATTTTATCATAGTCTCCCTTTCGAAAGTTAAAAGGTAGTACTGTGGATTTCCTTACTATCCCTCCTCCACTAATTAAATCAAAGGCGATCATGCTATGATCACTATTGCCAAGTGGCCCCAACACCCTTATCTCTTGCACAAGATCTGGTGTTCCACTAAGGACTAGGTCGAATATGGCTTCCCCTCTGGTCGGTTCATGCACCAACTGCTCCAAGAAGCAGACATTTATTTCATCTAGGAACTTTATCTCCCTAGCATGTCCTGCCGTGACACTGACCCAGTCGATACCGGGGTAATTGAAATCACCCATTATTATTACTCCGCTGTAACTTTTGTTAGCTTCCTTGATTTCTCTGAGCATTTCATCATCCATTTGTTCATTCTGGCCATGCAGTCGATAATACACCCCCACAGCCATCGCCTTCCCCTTTTTACATGGAATTTCAATCCATAGAGATTCTACAGAAAATTTTGTTTCCTGCAAAACTTTAATCCTTTTTGACTCAATGCCCTCTCTAACATAGAGCGCAACCCCTCCACCAATATGATCAGCTCTATCATTACGATATAGTTTGTACCCAGGTATCACAGTGTCCCATTGGTTGTCCTCCTTCCACCATGTCTCTGATATTCCAATCATATCTAACCTCTCGTTTAGTGCTATATATTCTAACTCTCCCATCTTATTTTTTAGACTTCTAGCATTTGCATACAAGCATTTTAGAGACTGTATTTTATTCATATTAATTTGGCTATTTGTAGACATGGGTAATTTGGGATCTTTAAGCTCTGTCAGCACCATACTCGAGGGCATTTGTGCTACTCTTTTTTGGAACCTCTCTGCTTTTGGTAGTATCCTTCAAGGATACATTCTTCCGAACCATCCGCTCTTGGGCGACTGTTGGCTTTCCCCTATTATCTAGTTTAAAAGCTGCCCTATCTCCTTAATGCCAGCAGCCTGATTCCATCCCGGTTAAGGTGAAGCCCATCCCTTTGGAAGAGCCCCTCCTTTCCCCAGAATGTTCCCCAGTTCCTAACAAATCCAAAACCCTCATCTCTGCACCATTGTCTCATTCACCCATTGAGACTCTGGAGCTCTGCCTGCCTTTTGGGTCCTGCGCATGGAACAGGAAGCATTTCAGAGAACGCTACCCTGGAAGTTCTGGATTTCAACTTCCTACCTAAAAGCCTAAATTTAGCCTCCAGAACCTCCCTACCACATTTTCCTATGTCTTTGGTACCGACATATACCAAGACAGCAGAATCCTCGCCAGCACTATCTAAGACATAAGAACATAAGATATGCCATACTGGGTCAGACCAAGGTCCATCAAGCCCAGTATTCTGTTTCCAACAGTGGCCAATCTAGATCATATGTACCTAGCAGTTTCCCCAAGAGACACAAGTTCCACAATGCTTGTACTGGATCAAGCATTGATATCTTCGGTCACTTCTTAATAATGGTTTATGGACCTTTCCTCCAGGAACATGTCCAAACCTTTTTTAAACCCAGCTACACTAACAGCCTTTATTACATCCTCCGGTAACAAATTCCAGAGTTTGATTACACGTTGAGTGAAAAAATATTTTCTTTTATTAGTCTTAAATAGTTTACCCTGTAGCTTCATTGCATGTCCCCTAGTCTTTCTATATTCTGATAAGGTAAACAATCGATCTACGTTTACCCGTTCCACTCCGTTCATTAATTTATAGACTTCTATCATATCTCCCCTCAGCCGTCTCTTTTCCAGGTTAAAGAGCCCTAACCTTTTTAGCATCTCTTCATAGGAGTATCCTTCCATCCCCTTTACCATTTTGGTGGCTCTTCTCTGTACCTTTTCTAAAATCGCTATATCCTTTTTAAGATACGGCGACCAGAATTACACACAATATTCAAGGTGCGGTCTCACCATGGAACGATATAGAGGCATTATAATATCTTTTGTTTTATTTTCCATTCCTTTCCTTATCATACCTAGCATTCTATTTGCTCTCTTGGCCGCCGCTGCACACTGGGCCGAGGGTTTTAACATGGTATCCACAATGACGCCTAAATCTTTTTCCTGGGTGGTGGTTCCTAATGTGGAACCTTGCATCGTGTAACCATAGTTTGGGTTGTTCTTCCCTAGGTGCATAACCTTGCACTTGTCCACATTAAATTTCATCTGCCATTTTGATGCCCAGTCTTCCAATTTATCAAGATCCTCTTGCAATTTTTCACAATCCTCTTGGGTTTTAACAACTTTAAATAGTTTTGTGTCATCTGCAAATTTGATAACCTCACTCGTTATTCCACTTTCCAGGTCATTTATGAATATGTCAAAAAGCAGCGGACCCAGCACAGATCCCTGGGGTACACCACTATTCACCTTTCTCCATTGGGAAAATTGGCCATTTAACCCTACCCTCTGCTTTCTATCTTTTAACCAGTTCCTGATCCACAATAGTACACTGCCTCCTATCCCATGACTCTTTAGTTTTGCCAAAAGTCTCTGATGAGGGACCTTGTCAAAGGCTTTCTGAAAGTCCAGATACACAATATCAACCGACTCCCCTTTGTCCACCTGTTTATTCACTCCTTCAAAAAAACATAACAGATAAGTAAGACAAGATCTTCCTTGTCTAAAGCCATGTTGGCTGTCTCCCATTAGGTTGTGACTATCTACATGCTGAGTAATTTTATTCTTTATGATGGTTTCTACCATTTTTCCCAGTACTGACGTCAGTCTCACCGGTCTGTAGTTTCCTGTATCACCCCTGGAACCCTTTTTAAAAATTGGTGTCACATTGGCGATCCTCCAATCTTCAGGTATTAGAGATGATTTTAATGATAGTTCACTGATTACTGATAGCAGGTCTGCAATCTCATATTTCAGTTCTTTCAACACCCTTGGATGTATACCATCCGGCCCAGGTGATTTGCTACTCTTCAGTTTATCTAATAGTTGTAAGACATCCTTATCCTTATCCTTATCTAGGTGGTGCGTGAGCACCGCTACCTTCGCACCAGGCAGGCATGTTACCAGGTGATCCTCACATCCACCAGCCACCCAGCTATCTACATGCCTAATGATCGAATCACCAACTATAATGGATGTCCTAACCCTTCCCTCATGGGCACATGGCCCTGGAGATACTTCCTCGGTGTGAGAGGGTTTTACATCACCTGGAGGACAGGTCCTAGTTACAGGATCACTTCCTGCCACATCAGGATGATGCTCTCCTGTCACGTGACCTCTCTCCTCCATGGCAACATGGATGCTGCCAGACTGGAGGTGGGACTCAGGACTATATCCTTGTAGGTCTTGTCTATGTACCTCTCTGTCTGTCTTATGTTTTCCAAGTCTGCTACTCTAGCCTCTAGAGAATGGACTCGTTCCCTGAGAGCAAAGAGCTCCTTGCAGCTAGTGCACACGTAAGACCTCTCACCAACTGGGAGAAAATCATATATGTGACTCTCAATGCAAAAGACTGGAAAGCCCCCATCTCACTGCTGGACTGCTGTCTGCATCTTAGTTTTAAGTTTGTGTTTAGATCTTTAAGTTCTTTACTTACTAAGGGTTGCTATGGATATTTATACCAATAAAACGGTACCTAATATGTTTAATTTACCTTGTTCACCTGAAGCTTAATTAATCTCAGGTCCTTAGTGTATGACTGATTTGGGTAATGAACTTCACCTGAAAGCATCTCCTGTCTTTTAAGATGTGTAAGTACCTATAAAGCTACGATTATCCCGGGGGGGGGGGAGGGAGTGCTGGAAATAACACTTATTAAAAGAAGGCTGCTACACAGTACCCTGTCCTGTGCTGCTGAGGTAAGCTATATTCTGATTTGATTTAAATTATAGCTCTTTGCTGCTGCTAGGCTCTAGCTTATTATGAAATTTAAACTGCAAGCTCTCTGCTGGGTTCTAAGTTTAACCAGAAAGCTGTCTTCTGCGTTTTAAATTTAAACTAAAAGTACTTTGCTGATGCTAGGCCCTGATTGACTATTAAATTTAAACTACAGCTCTCTGCTGGGTATGAAATGTAACCAGAAAGTTCTCTTCTGTGTTTTAAATTTAAACTTAAACTGCTGCTACTAGGCCCTGACTGATTTAACAAAAAATAGTGGGTTCACAGATTAATTAGCTTTAATGGATAGAATTCCTTTCAGAAAATTCCCAGAAGGTATATACTCACAATTGCAGATCTCTCTCCAGATGTAACAGTCCCCTTTTCTAGTCCTGGCACACAGAGCAGACAGTTTGTGCGGTGACCTGCAGTCCTTCTGTACCCAGCCATTGCTATGCAACAAGCCATAGAGGTATAGCCTACTGGTTAGTACACTGACTTTCTAGGCAGAGGTCATAGGTTAAATTCCTCATTGTTTCCTTCTGTCCAAGGCAGATATTTGCTTGCCTGTGACAGTCATATCTTTGCAGATCCAAGCTGCCAGCCCATAGTACCTTCACCACAGTTGCCAACAATCCTTATAAGGTGTTTTAAGGTTCCTAATTAGGCACGTTACAAGGCACCTTATTAGGCACAGTAGAAGGCACGTTATAAGGCACATTACAATGCACCTTATTAGGCACAGTACAAGGCATGTTACAAGGCACCTTATTAGGCACAGTAGAAGACACGTGACAAGGCACCTTATTAGGCACAGTACAGGGCACGTTATAAGGCATGTTACAAGGCACCTTATTAGGCACAGTACAAGGCACGTGTCTTGTACTGTGCCTTGTAACGTGCCTTATAACGTGCCTTATTAACGTTCATTGCATATCCCTAGTCTTTATGATTTTTAAAGGAGTAAACAAGGAGTAAACAACTGATTCATGTTTACTCATGCTACTACACTCATTATTTTATAAACCTCTATCTTATCTCCCTTGAAGAGCCCTAACCTTTTAAACCTTTCCTCATAGGTATACCCTTCCATCTCCTTTATCATTTTGGTCACCCTTCTCCGTACCTTTTCCAGTTCTGCTAATTTTAAATGCGGCAACCAGAACTACACGCAATTATCAAGCTGCAGTTATACAATGGAGAGATACAAAGGTATTATTAACATTTATTTCCTGTCAATCACATCATTACCGGGTGGGTTACAATAAAACATGCATAATAGTTCACATATAGTATAACAAATTCCCCATTCCCTTCCTTAAAATTCCTAGAATTCTAATAGTTTACTTGGCTGCCATTGTACCTTGAGCAGAGGATTTCAACTTACTGCCCATGACATCAATTAGATGGCCCTGTATGTACAAGTGAGTGGACACCACACAAAGGCATTTGGTGAAAAATCTTGGGGGTATGTTTACTAAGCAGTCTTAACGTGCAGCCGGCGTTAGTGTGCAGGATGCCATAAAAGGAGTGGGCGTGTCGGTCTTAATGTAGCATTTCAGGTTAGCATCTGATAAGGTACCTTTTCCTGCGATAGAGGGAGCCGTGGTACGTTAATACGCATTAATCTTAAGAAAGCGCGCTGACCTACAAACACTGCAGCAGAGCTGTAGCACAATGGTTAATACACTGCCTGATGGTGCAGGGTTTATGAGTTCAGTTACCCAGTGGGCTTAATGAGTAAAGCTGTCTAAGGCATTACCCTTTACTTTAAATCAGTGCTGTCTGAGGGTTTTTGTTTTTGTAATTTAAAGTAGTGCTGCCAGCAAACACACCCTCACAGGGCCGTAACCTAAGGTGCCGCATAAGGCGCCCTATAAGGCACTCCAGAGGGCACATTATAAAGTGCACTGACGGCCAAGGCACCCTATAATGTTCCCTATGGGGCAACTTATAGGGCGCTTTATAGGGCGGCTTATGAGGCACCTTAAGATTACAGCACTGTGGGGGTGTTTTTGCTGGCAGCACCAATTTAAATTAAAAAAAGAAAATGCCTCAGACAGCCCTATCAAATAACCTAATGTGGGATCAAACCCATGACCTCTGGTTCCACAGACAATGAAGTAACCAGTGGGCTACAACTCTACTGCTGCTGATAAACCCCTGGCTGGCTATTGAAGGATGTCAGGTCACCACACAAACTGTCTGCTGTGGTTACCAGGATAGGGTTAACCCACCCATACCCATGATGCACTGCACATGCAGATCAGCAGTCTACAGATGATCACAAGATGGGGTATGCACCCCCACAGCACCTCGGCATGGTAGGGGGAACTAAACATGTGTGTTACTGGCACAGAGTAGCTACAGACCGTCACATTGTGGGGCGACCAGCACCATGTCCACAGCACCTGGCTTAGCTGAGACAGGCTATGCTGCAGGTCCCCATCAGTGCCTGTGTGTGATAGCTAGTCCTTGTAGCTACACCTGTATCCATCCGTATTTACCAGTGAGGTCAAGCCCTTGTGGACTATGATGCACCCAGAATAGTGCATATCCTGTGTGGGTGCCATGGTCACATGATTTAAGTCACAGGGGGGGGGGGGAGGTATTTGGACCCATAGGCGGATTATGTAGTACCACCCAACCTGCCCTCTGGGGCTCAGGATCTCCCACCAACAGATCCACATTCTACATCCCTGCAAAGGTGGCAGTAGAGGGGACCTGCAACCTCAGTCCTGCTGGGGAACAGAAACCCAGGCAATGCAGATCTGAGCTCATCCATAAAGCAATAGCAGACAGACAGTAGGCCTGGAAATGCTCAGCTGCCCCCCACCACTATCTGACATTCTCCAGCAACAAGCAGTGAGTCTCCAACCACTGCACCCTGCAAGGTGTTCCAACCATACATACACTAACTGCAGACAGTCTGCTAGCTAATCCATAGTGCATGTTACTGGAGAAAATGTAAGCACACCCAACAAGCAGATAAGTCAATGATTGGGCCTCAGTAAAGAGAACCCATACATATTGCTTGAGAGAAGTGCTATATAGCACTATGGGGGAACCTAGCTATGCTGTGGTCACTGCTCAGTCAAGGTGAGAGAGACCTCCCAGCAGAACATGCTGTGGCCACCCTGTCTGTGCAGGTGGTGGCTGGGCACTACAATGTACCAGCCATTGCCTATGCCCTGTGCAGATGCATCCTGCCCAGGCCGCCCTGTCCGGGCTATACCCACAGTACCTTGCTCCTCATTATGCACATTGGCAGGCCAATACTGGCAACAGTGCTAGCAGTGTGGGCTGAGGAGGGTATTGGCAGCCACCACACACTGGATAGACAGACACACACTCCCCACACCTATGCCAGCATTGTGCAGCTATAGAGGTGTTTGGCAGCCCTGGCCACCGCACCAGTCCTGGGCACAGTGCAGGCATGGCTATGGTATGCAATACTGTAGGAGTCACTCCCCAGGGTGGTAAACACTGTCAGACACAAGACCTGTAGCACACTCCACAGACATCAAAAAGGTTGCTATGATGCAGCTCAATCAACAAATTGTGCTTAACTTAGGAATTGCTATCTGCCAGTAATCATAGCAACCTTTTGATAGATGTGTACCGTATTCCCAGGTTTAGGGTGGCATTGCTAAGGTATGCAAGTGCTAGTATTGGGAGATGCACACAGAGCCCAAATCCTGCCTCTCCAGGTGGCTTTGGCTAATGGAGCCTGTGGGTGCGGGTGTATCTGCCCCTGTTGGCCGCTGCTCTAGGGCAGAGGTTCCCAACTCCGGTCCTGGTGGGCCAAACACTGTTCGGGTTTTCATGCTGTCCCTAATGAATATGCATGAGATACATCTGCATACCATGGGGGCGGTGCATAGAAATGGAGCATAGCCATATTTATTGGAGACAGCATGGGACCTGAATGTTGTTTGGCCCTCCAGGACTGCTTTTGGGAGACTCTGCTCTAGGTAATGCGCATGTTTATGGTGTCTGTGCTCTGTAGGGTAAAATGTAGGCATTTTAGGCATGTTTATGTTATCTGCACTAAAGGTTCTGTCTGTATTACCACATTTTAGTAGTGGGTAAAATATGGGGGACTGGGTTAGCAGAAACCTCAGCTGGGATTTGAACCTGTGACCTTCTGAACACACTGGCTGTGTGCCCTGCACCACCGTGCTGCCATAGGGGCAATGCATACCCTAGATACCATGACTGTTTGTCAGACAGAGCCTATGTTGCAGTGAACAGCACCCACTAAACAGGGCTGGGCCATGGTCTGCTGTGGGCAGCAGCCACTGCCCCCTCCACCACTAGTACCCTTCTGCCACCATGCTGACATGCCCTTCTGCTGGTGCTGCTGATGGTGCACAGTCTCAGGCCATCCAGTGTGTGGGTAAGCGGCTGCCTATGGTGCGGGTTCTGGGGTAGGGGTGCCTGCATAGATGTCCACACTTCCCCCCAGCACCGCCTGCCAATGTTCTGTACCGTTGGGGGTACCTGCTGGGTACTATCCCCTGTGACACTGTGGGAAACACACTCGTGCCCGTGTTGGGCCCTCATCAGTTGCTGTCTGGCTTCTCTACTGTTTCTGCATTCGTATGGGCCAGCTAGGCATCACCCTAATCCGCACTGTGGCCCAGCTGCACCACAGCATGTGCCGCCTGCAGCCCTCTGTGTCCCCTTTTCTAGCATCTTTCCAGTTGCCCATTCCGACATGCCCACCCTGCTGTTGCGGGACATGTGCATGTCATATGAAACCTGTCCAATAGAAAGGGAGAACCCTGATCAGCGTTATTTCACTGTGGGATCATTCACCTTGTATGGGAACAGAGCATAGCCCATTCCAAAATTGATATCTTTTTTTTTGGAGCTTTCTCAGTAATGTTTGTTGATGTTTCCCATTGATATCACTATTGCCCAGCTAGGTTATGTTTTTTTTCCAGTTTGTTCAGGTCATTTTCAATGTTTATCTGCCCTTTTGTTCTGTGCACATGTATCACACTTATCACCTTTTGTAGGGTTCCCTGGCTTTGCTGTACATTCAACCCCGAAATCCACAGCGTTAGTGTGCAGGGAGCCTCTCCCCTCCCACTCTCCACCCATTGACCCCTTCTCTCCGCCCCTGAGGAGCCTTCCTCTGCCCTCAGGGAGCCTTTACTCCACCTTCAGCGCTCGTTTGGAGTCAATGAAAGGCCAAGGAGAGGGACTTTGTACTGGTAATATTTGGTGTGTAGAAGGAACTGAAGGTATTTCCTTCATTTGGGATGAAGTAGAATGTAGCATAAGCATCTTTAAGATCCAGTGAGCATCAACAAGGAGTTGATGGAGGAGGTGAGTGTCCATCTTGAACTTCTTTTTGCATAAGAACAAGTTTAGCTCTCTATGGTCTAAAATGGGAGATTATCTTTTTTTATTATTGTTTTTGTTGGGATCAAAACATACTTACAATTGTGGTCAACATTATTTTTGCCCTTACATTTTAGGTATGTTGTGTACAATATCTTGAAAAATAATAGGAAATATTCCAACTATATGTCATCATAATATTTTAATAGCATGTTCAAAGGTATACAACAAAAAAAAGATGTCTGCGCAACATAGATGTAATAATTTCTGAGAAAAAACTAACTATGACATGGACATCAAAAATGACACCCTTCATTAATATTTGGTTGTACAACTCCTGGTAATGATAGCCTCCAGATGTTTCTTATAGACATCTATAAATTTTGTACATCTATCTGCAGGACGTTTCTCCCACTCATCAACACCGATTTGTTCCAGATCCATTTTTTCCTTTTTAAACATTGTGCTTTTGTATGTATGTTTTGGGTCATTGTCCTGCTGGAGGACTCATGAGCTTGAACCTAGACCTAGCTTTCTGACACTAGGTAGCACATTTTGCTCCAAAATATCTTGGTAGTTCTGTGACTTCATGATTCTTTAATAAATTCCAGGCTTCCAGTTCCTGGGACAGCAAAACAGCCCAAAATTATAGAACCTCTATCATATTTAAATGAAGGAAGGGTGTTTTATTCATTTTAAGCTTAGGGACAGGTTTACTAAACTGCGGTAAGGTAGCATCTGTAACGTTAACGCATGTAACGTAACGTTAACGTGCACCAATGTTACCTAACGCTCGTTAACATTACGTTACCGCATGGGAACGTTACATAACACGCGCTAGCGTTCCCGGCCGCGGTAAGCCCCAAAGAGGGTGGAGAGAGGGCGGAGAGAAGGGGTCAATGGGTGGGGAGTGGGCAGGGAGAGGCTCCTGCAACACCAACATGTGGAACTGAAAGGCTGAAAACCAACGCAAGTGAAAACCTGGCGTTAGAGGCACATTTGCTGGGGAGAGAAACCATTTCAGTGTCAGCAATGTACAGTTGAGACAGGGAGCCCAAGAAAGGTGATAGTAGTGCTCCATTTCAGCAACAGCATAGTGGCCAGATATGAAAGGCCACTATGACAATGGTGCAAATGGGGCAAAGGGGGGCCACAAGCAGGACATGCGGTGGGGACAGCTGGGGCACAGAGCAGCTAGGCTCTCCCCTAGGTGGCACATAGGAACACAGAAAATGGAAATCAGCAAGACAGCAACTGACCAGGGTCAAACATGCCCATGAATCTGTGTCCCACAGTGTCCCGTCCAGGGGACATCACCCAGCAGGTACCCCAAGGGGCACATAGCATTGGCAGGCAGTGCCGGGGAAAGCGTGGACATCTATGTAGGCACACCTATCCCTGAACCCACACCTTAGGCAGCCGCCTACCTGCGCCATGGATGACCTGGGACTGCGCAGCACCGGCACCAACAGCATATGGTCATGGCAGCATGGCAGGGTGGGAGTGTTTGTGCTGGAGGGAGCAGTGGCACCCGCCTGCAGTGGACCTAGGCCATGCCCTGTACCAGTACGAGGTGTGCAGTGCAACAGAAGAGGTCTGGCTGTGGAAAATAAGGGTAACCCCAGGAACCACTATGCTGCTGTGGCAACAGTGTGGTGCCGTACACTCAGCCAATGTGTTCAAAAGTAGAGGATCAGAGGTTCAAGTCCCAGCTGTGGATCCTGCAGAGCATCATCCTATATTTTACCCTACAATGCAGCCACAACATCAACATGTGCAAACCCCAACGCAGGGGTACAAACACCCACTCACACGGGCTCCACTATCCACAGCTTCATGGAGTGTCAGGCCATTGGCCCCAGCACGGAGCTGCAGTTATCACCAGAGCACTACTACTACCCCCTGCACAGCTTAGCAATGTTGGCACTGTGACAGGACCAGTATGGCGGGTGGGGTTGCCAACCACCTCTATGTTTTGTTATGTTTATTTCATTTGATTGACCGCCCTTCTGTGGTAATCAGAGCGGTTTACAATGTATAAATTAACAAGATGAGGCACAAGGCCGGAAAAAAGAAAGGAAGTTTACAATTTTTAATAGAATAGAGGAGAGAAGGTGAGTATAGAACTGTAGACATAGGAGAAGAGACTTACAGAAAAGGGGTGGGAAGTTTAAAGGCTAGGGAAAAGAGGTGGGTCTTTAAGTCACGTTTAAAGTTGGTGTGGTGGGGTTCTAAACGGAGGGAGGTAGGGAGAGATTATGCTGAGATAGGTGTGGGAGTGTGCGTATCCATTGTTTTGTGTCTGCCTACACCTCACTGAGCCCACATTGCTTACACTGTTTCCAGCATTAGCCTGCAAATGTGCATAATGAGGAGCAAGGTATTGTGGGTATGGCCCGGATAGGGCAGATTGACCAGAATGCATCTGCACAAGGTGTAGGGCAATGGCTGAGACACTATAGTGCCTGACTACCACCTGCATGGACAGGGTGGCCACAGCATGTCACGCTGGGAGGTCACTCTCACTCTGACCGAGCAGTGACCATGGCATGTCTATGTTCCCACATAGTGCCTTATGTTATTTGTCTCCAGTGTTACTTGTGTGTTCTTGGTTTTTGGGTCCAAGCACAGAAGTACCTGCTTGGTGGCTGTGCTGTGCATCCCACCTCTCAGTGCACAGGGTTCCTTTGAGAGCATGCACTATTGGTGGGCTAGTGGACTGTCTGCAATTAGTCTGTGCATGGTTAGAATGCCTTGTAGGGTGCTGCAACTGTGTACTGACTGCGCTCTGTGGTGCCTGCTAGTGAATGGCAGACCATGCCATGGGGCAGTTGAGGTTTACCAGGCCTAACCCCAGCATTATTGCTGGCTTGTCACTCCTCCAGGTGCAGGTATGGCTCTGGCCCACTAACCTTGGAGGGTTGCCCTTTGCCAGCAGGACAGGGGTTTCTGGTCCAACAGCCATTCATCAGGGCTCAGATGCCTGTTCCTCTGCCTGTATACCACTTAGACCTGTAGAGGCAGTGCTATGTAAACCTCATTCAAGTCTAGACACCCCTCATGCCCTGGTGACATGTGACTATGGCAGCCACACTGTAACATTGGGTATGTACTAATCTGGGTGGTTTCTGGTCCCATGGGGCCAGAGGTGACCCGAGAATACAGATGGACATGAAATTATGTTAGGTTGCACTGCGGGGAACACTTGTCACACACTGGTAGCAATGGGGATGTACTGTGGACCTGGTGCTGGGTGCCCATCCTAACCCTCAGGGTGAACACCGAACCTGCACAATGGCATGGTCTGTAGCTATTCTGTGCCATTATCACACACTGTCAGTTCTTCTTCCCATTCTGTTTATGTAGTTTCTATTTGACAGTGCCACTTGTTCTCTTTCCCCAGTAGGAGATGTATTGGTATTCTCTAAGATGTATTGGTTTAATATTTGCAGCGTTGCCTTTTGATAGGTAGGGTTTGATGTTTTATGAGTCCTGCTGGTACAGCACAGTTACTTACCTGTAACAGGTGATCTCCGGAACAGCAGGAATTAGTCTTCATATATGGGGAGACATCGCCGACGGAGCCCGCACGGGAATGCTCCCCAGCATCCAATCAGAAAGCCTTTGGGAGCATCCCCCGCGCCTGTGCGGTGGCTTCCCGCCCTTCCTACTGCCTCTCCCCAGTTGAGTTTCATAGCTGAGCCAGAAGGAGAGGAGAGGAAGGAATAGAGAGATACAACTCCTAGGGGAGGTGGGCGGGTTGTGAAGACTAATTCCTGCTGTTCCGGAGATCACCTGTTACAGGTAAGTAACTGTGCTATCTCCAGGAACAAGCAGGAATGAGTCTTCACATATGGGGACTCCCTAGCTAAGGATGCCCGGGGAGATCCCATAAGCACAGCCCAAGACAGGATGGAAATTTCCCAACCTGGATCCCCGGCATCCCCTGAGGGATGGAGGGAGGAGTTGAGAAGAGAGGAACAGCAAAACCCAAAGACTACAAGGGGAGTAGTCTTTAGAATGCATGTGAAGTATCATTAAGCATGTAATGAATCAATGACCTAGTACCACGTAGAGCTTACCTACTGGGTTGTAGGAAGTAGAACTGAGATGAAGGTACTGTAGACGCAGAAGCGAGGTCTTCAAGGGAACTTCACAGCAGCGAGGAGGAAGTTCCAAATCTGGATGGGCAGAAGACCCAGGAGTCAACTGGGGCAGGAGAAGGACGGCAGGTCTTCAAGGAAGCTCTGTGTGAAAAGCTGAGCACTCCCTCAGGAGTAGAGTCTGTAACCCTGAGGACTTAGAGTAGAAGACTGACTGATCTGGATAGCCCAGTCCGGAGGAGAACGAGGGTGTACCCCGGACCAAAGGAGTACACAGTCTACCCTAGCTGAAGGGATAGGGAAACAAGGGTCTGAACCTCATGAAGGAGGGCATAACTAAAAGTAGAAGCTGTTGACTTCACAGCAGTAAGCGGAGTACATAAGTACCGGCCATTGGGGAAATAGTCGGTAGAACACAGGCACTGTGGACATCACCCAATATGCACCTACCGAAACAGATAATATCTAATATTCCTTTATATATATACATATATATAATACATATCAAGGTAAGTTGGGCATGGAGAACGTCCACCCGGGTACTAACACAGGTATGCCCAGGAACCTACCTACGTGAGCATAACACATAACACTGATAAGGCGGACCTGCCACTGATCCACAGAAAACACCCACCTCGAGAGGTGGCGTCAAAGATCCATCCAGAGAAGGGATCCATTCCTGTGGGGCAGGGGCAGACCAGCGAAAACTAACAGCACGATAGCGTGAAGGACAGAGGATAATATCAGTCCGGTAAGGGCACATCAGAGGTACCTCAGGCCCTAGATGTGTACCCAGGGCATGCACGCAGAAAAAAACTCGCCCCCCGCCTTAACGGGAGACATGAGGATATAGTCAATGATAAGCCTTGGAGTGACTATAGCAGGGGGTTCTTCTGCCTGAACAGGGAGAACAGATAAGGGGACGGGGCTGATCCGGCCCTATCGAGGGATCGCTCAGGACGTGCTGCGCAGGATAGCAAACAAAGGTCTACACTGGGAGAAGGATTTCGGTATGGTATCAATCAACAGGGGGTCCCTGGAAGGGAAGGGTTCGGGGAACGTACCTAAGGGTAAGTCAGTTGAAGGGTAGTATGTCCATGGGTCATAGCTATCATGGAATAGAGGTGATCTCCCACTTCCGAAAGGAAGGAGAATACCTTAACCCCTGGGCAGCAGCCGAAGCATTTGCCCATCGAACGAACCCCAGTGTAGAGCTAAATTTTTTTTTTTTTTTTTTTTATTGTGCTTTTGTAGTCATTACAACAACCAAAATGAAAAAAGGAAATCAGTGTACCCCTGACAGATAAAGTAAAGGCAACATATTATACAACCAATAAATGGAGGACATAAATCAATCAACAAGGGACACTGTAAAGCCCACATTACGGAAGCAAACTATGTCAATTAAATAAGAAAACAAATGAGAAAACTATTAAGAAAACAAGGCCAGATGGCCTACCAATTGGAGGTTATTTCACATTGTAGATTGCACTTCCCTCACCCTGTTCTGCCGGTCTGAGAGAAATTTTTCCAAGTGTGAGACGTCCATGAAGATATAAGAATTACCCTCATAGACAACCACACACTTACACGGAGAGCGCAAGAAAAATGTAGCACCCAATGCCAGAACCCGGGGCTTAAAGGTCAAAAACTGCCACCGGCAAAGTTGGGTGCTACGTGTGACATCGGGGAAAACATTAATCAATTGACCACAGAACTTAGTGGCTTTGACTTTAAAAAAAGCTTTAAGAATACGTTGTTTTACAAGCATAGACGAGAAGGTCACCAGTAATGTGGCCCGTTGAGTAATTGTATCCAGAGAATCCTCCAGGAAAGCGGTTAGGTTAGATATAGATGGAACAATTTCATCAAAAGCCCCTTCTTCAGAGGTAACTTTCCTAGATCTAGAGGGTACATAATACATCTGGGTTATATCCACAGGATCAGAGATAGTTAACACCTCTTTAAAGCAATTCTTTGTCTTTGTAGTGCTCTGACACTACTATTAATTTAGTTACCCCTTATTCTCCATATAGTAATGACATTATGGGTATTATTAAAAAGCATATGAATGTCATTCATAGCATTCCGTCTTTGAAGAATAAAAGTGTGAGATGCGTTTGGACCAGACAGAGTAATTTTAAAGATCTTTTATGTCCTGCTATTGTGCCTCCTTTACAAGAGTCTATGGTGGACACTTCTCGAGGACATACAAGATGTGGCAATTGCCCCTTATGTGAAGTAAATCATACGATATCCTCGTTTAGTTGGAAAGGAAAAAAGTTTGAATTACAACATTCCACTAACTGCTCTACTACTCAAGTGGTATATGCTATTCAATGTCCCTGTTCTCTACTCTATATCGGGAAAACCTTAAGGGCATTTAAAGTGCGATTGGCAGAGCACCGCAGCCGTCTTCGCTGTAAAACAATGACGGCGCCAATAGTAGAACATTGCTTAGCCTATAATCACCAATTTACGGAGCTTCGATGTTTTTGCCTAGAACGGGTATCTAAAGCAATGAGAGGAAAATCACTGGATATGACATTAATCTATAAAGAACAACGTTGGATTTTTAGGCTTCAAACAGTTTATCCTGGAGGTTTAAACTCTCAGATAGATTGGAACCTGTGTACCTGATCAGTAATCTTCTAAGGGGCGTATCTCTTTAGCAACATATAAATAAATCCTTATCCCTGTTGTATACCGCATGCGCGGCGTTCACGTACCAAGTCTGGTCGTGCTGGCGGGTATTTTTCAACGGTGAGTCAACTGAGTATATTACTTGAAAGTGTCGATAACTTTTATGCCTTTCCTCGATGTGAACTATGAAGTCATATGGATATTAACGAGAGAATGTTATTTCTGTTTCCTAATGTATATAGGATAATAAAAGTCAGTGCAATACCCCTGAAGAAACAACCTTCGTGAAACGTAGTAGCGCTATGGCTGACGTTGGGATTCTTTACTTCAAAATAAGATAAGCCTGACTTCTTTTTCAAGAATTTTTATTGAAATTGCAAAACTTTATATATATATAAAAAAAGCTAAGAAAAAATACCTTCTTGATGGGTCATTGATGCAAACTAGAGCGTCTGGTGGAAAAATGTCTATACCATGAGCTCTGATAAGTCTGAGACCCAGATAGACTACATTGTAACATCTTTTAATGCAAAGAGAATGTTTTGAAACGATTGGAAACTTTTATTTTTCAATTCTCATACTAGTAGAGTAATCTGATACATATTAGCTTAACGGTGGCATTACTCTATAAGATAACCTGACCATTTTTTGATTGTTGAGTCCAAATTATGCTGTGCCCGCCTACACAAGTCTGACGCCTGCAACCATGCTGTACGACGTGCTCTGATGGCAATAGCAGAGGATCTGCTGACCGACAGGAAGGAGTCTAGAGAAGCACGAGAAAGGAACCCAGAGATATTCCTGCAATGATAAAGAAGCAAGGAATATTCAGAGGCCTTAGTTGCAGACAAAAAGGGAGACAAAAGAGATAATCTCTCGGTGACCTCCCGGAGTGCCAGGCTCATATAAAAAATATATGAAATAATTCTGGAAGCCAACATGGATGTTTGGAAGGTTTGATGCCCCAGGGTATCCAGCGTTTTAGAGGCACGACCTGGGGGGGCGAGAGGAATGCTGCTTCTTGCTTCCAACCTTCCTCAGTGCTGATTCCACCATGATGGAATGATGTGGAAGCTGGTGCTGCTGAAAACCCGGGGAGGGGGGCACCCGATACAGAGCATGCATGGCTGTAGACGGTGCCGGAACCCTCAAAGGCGACCGCCAAGCCCCCAGCAGAAGATCCTGCAGGGAAGGATGTAAAGGAAGCATTACGGCTGCCTGTTCCGCAGGGCCTGGACTTAGGGAAGGACCCAGAATAGGAATGGCAAGCAAGTCCGCCATGTCAAGGAGAAAATCCTGAAAAGACGGCTCTCCCAGAGGGGCTATGCCGGGGGAGGCGAAGGCGGGAGGGGCCGCCTGGGCACCAAAAGACCTATCGGACTGACGCCGCTGAGCAGAGGGTGGTACCAGCAGTCCCGGATCAGGGCAGTCAGCACGGCATCAACGGTTCCTGGAATTGATTCCAAGCTAGGCATCGAAGGGGTCGATGGCACTGATGGAACTGCAGGAATCGGCCTCGGCCCCGACCCCGGGGGCGGCCCTGCCCCCGACGATTGAAGCGGTTCCGAGGCAACCGGAGAGCAGTGGTTAGAAATCTCTGCACTGCGTCGCAGGAAGGGACCGGGGCCGGTCCCAAAACGTGCCGTAGCCAAGCCTTTGAGGCTGGATACCGATTCGAGGCTGGGCATCGAACCGAGCGAGGAGATCAACTCCCTCCTAGAGGGCCCCGGCGGCGGAGGCAGTGCCGGCGATGCCGATCCCAGGGAGCGAATCGGAACCGCGTCGATTGGTGCCGTAGGCACCGAGGGCCCCCGAGAACGAAGCTCGGTAGAGGGGGGAACACCCGACACCGGCGTCGATGCCGAGCGGTAGGCACCGCCAGATGCCGGGACCCCTCTCGAGCCTGTCTTACCCAGAGGAGAATCCTTCCGGGGCATACGACCCATCCCCGAGGGTACCCAGGCAACCCAACGACGAGCCCCTGCTGGGCGTGAAACGCACAATCCCGGTGCCGACGCCGGGGTACCGGCGTCTCTTGACGCTGGAACCAAGCCCCTGGCTGGCCGGGGCGACGGGAAACCCGTCTGGATCGAAGTGATCGAAGGCACCGGGGCCCCCCTTCTAGCGATGAGGGGAGCACTCGACGTCCGCGTCAATGCCGGGGGATCGCCCATCCGGGGCAGATCAATAGACCCCGAAGGTACCGGGGGAGCCAGGCGGCGATCCCTGGTGACGAGTGGAGCACTCGACACCCATGCCGATGCCAGGAAAACGGTGCCGTTCAAATCCAGTACTGCCCCCGTGCAGGGCTGGGATGCAGGCAAGTCAGACTGGGTCGAAGCGATCGGCCCCGAAGGTACCGAGGACACCAGATGACGATCCCTGTCGGAGAGTGGGACACTCAACGCCGACGCCGCTGCCGAGGAATCGGTACCGCCCGAAGCGGGTACCACCTCCGCACATGGCAGGGATGAAGGAACGCCAGACTGGGTCGAGTCGATCGGCCCCGGAGGTGCCGAGGACAGCAGCTGACGATCCCCAGTGAGGAGCGGAATGCTCGACACCGATGCCGATGCCGGGGGGTCGGTACCGCCCGAAGCGGATACCACCTCCACGCATGGCTGGGATGTAGGGAAGCCAGACTGTGTAGAGTCGATCGGCCCCAGAGGTGCCGAGGACACCAGCTGACGATCCCCGGCGCCGATGCCGGGGAAACAGCACCGCTCGAAGCGGATACCACCCTCAAGCATGGCTCGGGAATGTTCTGTGAGGAGCAAACCTCAGGAACAACCCGAAACCCCGTGAATGCTTTGGAGCCCGAAGACTCCCGCCGGAGTTTAATTGCCAAGGAGGGCTTGAGGGGTTGGCTGGAGCCGTCGTCATGCCGCGCATGAGACTCACCCCTCAAGACTTGGCTAGTCTTAACAGACTGTTCTGTGGTCACCTGATCCTGGAGAGAAGAGAAAACCGATGACCGCACCCTAGGGGGAAAGACGTCATCGAGGGACACCCGAAAAAGGGAAGGTCTTCTCCCGATACTGAAGCCCGGAGAACCGGGAAGAAAAGGGTCAGGGCCCAAACAGGAGAGGCACCAGGCATTGGAGTCTAAGTGAAAAACTAAGTCTCCACAGTGGGAGCACTTCTGAGGGGAAGAAGGCTCCATGCTGAGCAGCCCGGTAGGCCTCAAAACGACCAGAGGGAAAAAAAGGTTCCCTCGAGGTGACTAAAAGAAGGAAAGAAAAGAAAAAAAGGGGCACCAGTGGTGCCGTTGTCAGCGGGAAAAGGCCGCGACCACAGGAAACAAGAAAAGAAAGAAAAGTTTCTGCGGTGGCAGGAGGTACGTCCTGTCTGCTCCGCGGAAAATGAAAAACTGGGGAGAGGCAGTAGGAAGGGCGGGAAGCCAATGCGCAGGCGCGGGGGATGCTCCCAAAGGCTTTCTGATTGGATGCTGGGGAGCATTCCCGTGCGGGCTCCATCGGCGACGTCTCCCCATATGTGAAGACTCATTCCTGCTTGTTCCTGGAGATTGTTATGATATGGTGGGTTTGCAGGGCCGGCCCGTCCATTGTGCAAGAATGTTGTTTGTACAGGGCCCCGCGTTTGCACAGGGCCCCCCCCCCCCATAGCCCAGGTAGATTTAAAAACAAACAAACTTGCTGCCGCTGCCGTTGTGGCAGTAGCAGAATCGAGCATACCATGGGCCTCCCCTGCACGGCAGAGTCCTCCATGTGGTTTCAGTTCCCTAAGTGCCGGCTTTCAGAGTCGCGAAGATGCATACTCCATTTGGTGATCAGCTGTAGACTGCAGTTCTGCATGTGCATTGCATCATGGGTAATGGTGGGGTTACCCTATCTCAGCACACATAGCAGACATTTTGTGCAGTGACCTGCAGTCTTTCTGTAGCCATCCATTGCTATGATAGGAACCATAGAGGCGTAGCACACTGGATAATGCAATGACTTCCCAACCAGTGGTCATGGGTTTGATTCTCCTTTGTTTCTGCCTGCCCTTCACAGCTACTTTTCATTCCTGTAACAGTCATATCTTTGCAGATCTGTGCTGCCAGCCCATACTACCCTCACCACAGTTGCCAACAATCCTTCAGTCCATCTATCTGCTTCTGGCAGCTGTGTGGAGTCCTGTCTTCCTGTGCAGGCTGCCACCCCATGTCCTGCGCTGGATACCCTTTCCTGCATTGCGCCTCTTCGTGCTTGCCCCGCCTGTGCCTGATTTGCAGGGCACCGCCACTCCTCTTTCCACCCATCATTGTACCTATCCTGCCACCTCTTCCTCCACTGGGGGATACGTATTCCCATCATCTGCCACCCACTGTCTTTCCAGTACTACATTGCCAGCACCCTGTGCCATGGTACAGCTGCCCTCAACATGTTTGTCAATGGTACTGGCAGCCACATGGGATGCCCGCAGATATGGCAGGTCCAGTAGCTCCCAGCTCTCCCTCCTTCCTTCCCCTGTTCATTGCCTTTCCTCTGTGCCCTGTTTCTATACAGTGCCTTGTAGTGCGCGTTAGCATATGGCGTCTTGTACCGCACGTTACAGCGCCTTGTAACGCATGTTAGCTGACCCGATGCCTTTATATGGGCATCTGTATCATTGCCATGGATCCTAACGCGAGTTACCTTACCACAGTTTAGTAAACATACCCCTTAGTTTCTTCACCTGTAAATGTATTACTGGTCTGCATCACCAAAGAGCTCAAGTTTGGTTTCATCTGTTCACAGAACATTTTCCCAGAAGGATTACAGTTTCTCAAGGTGGGTTTGAGCAAAGATCAAACATGGCTTTTTATGTCTGTCTTTGAGCAGTGAGGTCCTCCTTGGCCTTTGCCCATGAAGTCTTTCTTTGTTTAGTGCACGGCAAATGGTGTGGGTTGAGATCACCACTCCATATTGCTCCAGGTCAGCCTTAAACTCTGTGGATGATGTATGGGGTATTTTTCCAACAGTTCGCACTAACCTTCAAAGATTTCTTGGATTAATTTTCCTCCTCCCACCACATCCAATGAGATTCTTGACAGTTCCATGAGCATAAATCTTCCTAATAATATTGCAAACTGTGACACGGGAATTCCAATGTCTATCTTGGAAGCCCAGACTAGCTATATTCTAAGTTTTAAGAAAAGTAGAAGGAAGTAAAAAAACCTGTCAGCATGTTTTAAAGGTAAGGTCAGAGAGGCTGTTGTAGTCAAAAAAGCATCTTTCAGAAAACAAAAAAAGATGACAAATGATGAAATCTGGAAACAACATAAGCACTGGCAAGTTAGATGCAAGGTATTGATAAAGCAGGCAAAGTGAGAATTTGAAAAAAAGTTTGCCGTGGATGCAAAAATACATAATACAATTGTTTTCAAGTACATTCATAGAGGAAGATCTATGAGAGAATCAGTTAGACCATTTAGATGATAAAAGTGAAAAAGGGGCACAAAAAGGGGAGAAGTCCGTAGCAGAGAGACTGAATGACTTCTTTGCTTTTGTCTTTACTGAAGAAGATATAGGCAAGTTACTCATGACTGAAATGGTATTTAAAGGTGATACATCAGAAGAACTGAAAGAAATATCAATAAACTAGGAAGATGTACTAGAACTAATTGATAAACTAAAAAGTAGCAAATCACCTGAACCAGATGTTATATATCCAAGGGTATTGAAAGAACTGAAATATGAGATCAAAGCCCTGCTTCACTTCCTGTTGGAAGGACATTAGGTTCAGAAAGACTTTAGAATCCTTACACTTCATGGGCACCTGATGGAGACACATCTTGTCCAGTTAAGAGACAGATTGAACAGGCTGGGTAATCAGTAGGGCTAACGGTCCCAGTCTGCCTACATACTTCCTCCTTATCATACTCCTTGCTAGACCCCTCCCCAACTTCCACCCACTATGCCCCTTCTATCTCTGCATGGGGGTGTTCTCATGCTGAGTGCTCCCTCTCCAGGCCTATTGCCAGTCTTTGTCTTCTAGAGTATTTTGGGCAGGGGCCCTTGGTCTCCCAATGTTCCTGTTGCCTCCTCTGTCTGCAGGGGAAGGGGATGGCAGCTCATTTTCTTCATCTACCTCCTCATTATAGGTATACACTGCTTCATCCCAAATGGTTCCTTCTCCAATGAGGTGTCATTGTTGCTGCTTGTCCTCTTCTTAGTGGTGGTGCTCTCTGTCTCAGGAGGGACACTGGGCCAGGGTGTGACTGCGAGAGGTGTTGCTGTTGCTGCTGCTGCTCCTCCTGTCAAATAAATAAGCCATGCTTAGTGCTATGATGCATGCTGAAAATTAACAGCAGTTCCACATAACAGATAAAGTCAAAGGGCAATGCCAGGTCCAGCCATCTATTGAGCAAGAATGTTGTTTGCACAGGGCCCTGCGTTTCTGGGGGCCCCATGCCAACAACATCCCACATTGAACATCAGCAGGCAGGGGGCTTTAGAAGGAGCTGGAGAGGCCCCGGTTCACCTCTAACAGATGACGAAGTGAAGCACGTCTTTTACTTTCACTTCGGCAACTGTACTGAAGTTTAGAACACTGCCACGCTGAGCACCAGGAAACAGGAAGTCCCCTTTGACCTCAGTGCAGCAGCATTCTAAACTTCAGTACAGCTGCCGAAGTGAAGGAAAAAGACACGCTTCACTTCGGCAGCTGCTAGAGGTAAGCTGGGACATCTCCGGCTCCCTCTAAAGCATTTTAGATAGCTGTGGGGCTCTTTGTGAGGGGAGTGGGGGGGGTGGCTTGGACTGGAAATGGGGGGAGCTAGGACTGGAAATGGACTGAGTTGAGTGGAGGAGGCCTTGAACTGGAAATAGCTGATGGAGAGGGGGCTTGGAATGGAAATGGACTGTGAGGAGAGAAGCTAGGACAGGAAATGGGCAGTGGAGGGGAGGCTTGAACTGGAAATAGCTGATGAGGAGGGGGCTTGGACTGGAAATAGCTGATGGGGAGGCAAACTTGGACTGGAAATGGGCTGAGTGGGGGGGACTTGGACTGGAAATTTGGGGCAGCGAGAACTGGAAATGGGCTGAGTGGGAGGGGGGCTAGGACTGGAAATGGGCTGAGTGGAGGGGGGCTTGAAATGGAAATAGCTGATGGGGAGGGGGCGTGGAATGGAAATGGGCTGTTGGGAGAGGAGCTAGGAATGAAAATGGGCTGTGGAGGGGAGGCTTGAACTGGAAATAGCTGATGAGGAGGGGGGCTTGGACTGGAAATGGGCTGTAGGGGGGAACTAGGACTGGAAATGGGCTGAGTGGAGGGGGGCTTGAACTGGAAATGGTCTGAGTGGGGGGGCTTGGACTGGAAATTGTGTGGGGGGAAACTCTCCCTTTGTGGCTCTGAAAAGCCTACGCTGAGGGAGCAGAGGCCGCATGGAGGACTCTGACAGGCAGGGGGGCCCCACGGGACGCTCGATTCTGCCTCTGCCACGGTGGCAGCGACAGCAGCAGCAAGTTTGTTTTTTTTTAATCTACCTGGGCTATGGGGGGGGGGGCTAAGACTGAAAGTGGGCTGATGGGGGGTAGGACTTGCAAAGGGCTATGGGGGGGCTAGGACTGGAAATGGGCTATGGGGGGGCTAGGCCTGGTAATGGGCTATGGGGGGGCTAGGACTGGTAATGGGTTATGGGGCTAGGACTGGAAGTGGGCTGATGGGAGTTTAGGACTGGTAATAGGCTATGGTGGGACTAAGATTAAAAATGGGGTGATGGGGGGTTAGGACTAGTAATGGGCTATGGGGGTGGGGCTAGGACAGGTAATGGGCTGGGGGAGGTATTAGGACTGGAAATGGGCTAAGTGGAAGGGGGGGCTTGAACTGCAAATAGCTGATGGGGAGGGGGCTTGGAATGGAAATGGGCTGTGAGGGGAGGGAGCTAGCAGTGGAAATGGACTGAGTGGGGGGAGCTAGGACAGGAAATGGGCTGAGGGAGGAGCTAGGATAGGACTGGAAATGGGCTGTTGCAGGGTGCTAAGTGGAAATGGGCTGTGGTGGGGGCTTGGATTGAAATGGACTCATGGAGGGGCTAGAACTGGAAGTAGGATCATGAGGGGCTTGTATTGGAAATGGGCTGAGTGGAGGGAAGCTAGGATTTGACATCGGCTGATGGTGGGGCTAGGAAAGGACTAGAAATGGGCTGATGGGGGGCTGGGATTAGAAATGAGCTGATGGAGGGACTCAGATAGGACTGGAAATGGATGGGGGAGATAGGACTGGAAATGGGCTGATGGTGTGGCTAGGATAGAATTGGAAATGGGCTGATGGGGGGCTAGGACTGGAAATGGGCTGCTGCGGGGACTAGAAGGGAGCGGATGCTGGGTGGGGCTGGAACTAGAAGGGAGCTGATGTTGGGGGAGGATTAGAATGGGATGGAGTTAGGAGAGTGAAATGGAGAGGGGAAAAATAAATTGTGTGGGAGGGAAGACAAATCTACAATTGGCTGGGTATTGGGAGAGTAAGTGGGGATTGAGGATGGAGGGGTAAAATTTGAGTGGATGAAATAGGAATGAGGAAAGAGCAAAAGGAGAAAGATTAGTATGTTAAAGCAGATGTAGAGAGAGAATGGAAAAAAAAACTAGAAGAGAGAAGAATGGACAAATGGACAGCAGACGATGGAGAGTTAGCAGAAGACATGAAGAAACCAGAAGAAAGTGGCTGGAGCAATTGCAACTGAAAAAAAATGCACAAAAGGTAGAAAAATATCTCTTTATTTTGAATTTATTAATGGAATATGTCAGCTCTGGGAAATGTGCATCATTAACGTCTGCATTTTGTTTAGTACAAGAGAAAATTAATTTATAGTTTTATTTCTACAGTGTTGTTGTACATTCCAAGTTTGGCTTTTGGGGTTCCCAATTTAATTATTGTCTTCCTGTTTCTAAATTGTGATTCCTTGTTTGGTGATGGTCTATGTTCTGGATGTGTAACTGAGCTGAGGTATTCTGTTTATGTAATTCCTATTTGACATTGCTACTTGTTCTCTTTCCCCAGTAGGTCATGTATTGTTATTCTCTGAAATGTATTGGTTTAATATTTGCAGTGTTTGATAGGTAATGGTGCTTTGTGAGTCCTGGTAGTGCTGTTATGATATGGCGGGTTTGCTATGGGTTCTAAATGATAACTCAAAGAAAAAAGAAAATTTTTGTCGGAACTACTGCCATGAAAACTTACGTCTTCTCGAAGCAGAATGTTCCTTTTAATTAAAAATTTGAAAAAGGGATAGAAACCCTAAATAAGAGCAATGGTTTTGAAGAAGGGCTGGGAAGCACATAAGCCCGAAACGCAACGTTGGGTCAACAACTAACAACATTTCAATTTATGATTTATGATTGTTGCGGATAATTATCTTCACCTGTGGACGCATTCTCCATGACTTTGGAAATTTTCGATGTTATATCGGAGCCAGGACTTGAGCTAAGTGCCAATGGTTACTATAAGCTACTATAATATGGAGTGCGAGCAAGGTTTTTTATTAACTCACTTTCACATTTGTTTGTACCCTATGGGTTTATGATATCCTTTTGGGTATATTTAGGGTTTCTATCCCTTTTTCAAATTCTTAATTAAAAGGAACATTCTGCTTCGAGAAGACGTAAGTTTTCATGGCAGTAGTTCCGACAAAAATTTTCTTTTTTCTTTGAGTTATCTCTTAAGGTGGTAGTGATATTATTGTGGGATATACTCTCTAAGATTAATTTTCTATGGGTTCTAAATGGGCAGTGTTTGTAGTAGTTCCTATTGTGCCTGGCGGTTGGCACTGGATTATAGTAATGTAGAAATCTTTTAGTCTTTCTTTATCCATGCACTCATTAAGAGGCATGTTTACTAAAATTTAGCATATGGTAACATTATGTAAATATTTATGCAAATGAGGCCCATTATGCAAATGAGGCCCCACACCCAGTCTCTGCACATGGCCCCGTATCCTCCTTGGGCCACCTGTGGGTTTGCTATGGGTTCTAAATGTTAAAAATATTAAACCCAAAACCACATATCCCACATATATATTGCCCAATACCAAAGGAATGTGTGTGCTAAACCAATAAAATTTTTGTCGGAACTATTGCCATGAAGACATAATATCCTCTCGCAGCGAGAACTGTATATTGGAAAAACTATCCATAGCGCAAAACAGAGATTGCAAGAACATCGCTCTCGTATTACTACAGGAGTGTTGTCTGATCCTGTGGTTCAACATTGTCAGGATTTTCATCATGTCTTTCAAGATTTACGTTGGCGTATTTTGGATCATGTTCCAGTCAAGCTTAGAGGCGGGAATCGGGGTGCATGTCTCTTGTATCGGGAGCAATTTTGGATTTACCAACTAAACTCTTTAACACCGTAAGGTTTAAACTCCTCCCTGGATTGGTGGAGTATTGTATAATTTGGGGTTTCCTTTTGATGTTAGGATCATGACTGTGATAGGCTTATCGATTAGTGATGTCATTTTATTCTGACCAATAAGAGGAACCTAGGTTGGTCTGTTTGTTCACATTTGCAACGGAATTTTGAGGAAGGGCTGTGAGTGTCAGGAGCCCGAAACGCAACGCTGGGTTAATGATTTCAATGATTTCTTAATACGTTGCATATTGATGGAGATATCTTTACGATTTGGCTTTTGCTGGGGAGAGATCTGTTTTGCCTCCTGAGACCCATCTGGATATTATGAACATCATGGAGTCTGAACAAGGAACTCTGAAAAGTTAAATAACCTCCCACTCATTGGCAGAGCCACTATAATCGTAATCCTTTAGATTCAGTTCTTATACTAAATCAAGTTAACCCTTTATGGTTTGAGTATCTTAAGGGTTGTAACCGGGTAGCCGGACTAGGCGCTTCCCCAACCCCAACCCCCCCCCCCCCACCCAGTCATACCCAACCACACCCCCGTATGGTAAAAACCACAGACAACTTTTATTTGGTAACAAACTGGTCGCAGCTTTATTTCCAACAGGAACGTATTAACATTAATGCCAATAATACATCACTATAGCAACCCAGCGGAGCGATGTGCCGCCAGCCATGCTACTAGCAAAGCGGCCCCGCCTCCGCTGCGGCCGTGGACCCACCAACGGCCGAGCTCACCCACCCCTATCCGACTTCGCCATATTACAAGCAAAAGTCTTCCAGGGGTTATCCGGGCAAGGGCACCCCGCCCCCACCCCAAGTGGCATAAGGCTCCGGACCCCGGAAACCTCCGGGATCCCGCAAAACACCCACACCCCACAGCTGCGACACCCCAAAATCACCCCCAAACCGCAGTAACAAAGGGCGGGCGGGAGGGACGCCGTTCCGACAGCCTAACAGCATGTGCTCCTGGCTCGCGCCCGCCTCAGGAGCACATGCCCGACCGGCCCGTCTGATTGGCTCCGCACAACACATGCACCCGCGGAGCCAATCAGATTAAATGATGCGCTCCAATGGCGCGCGCCTCCGGCTCGCCCCCCCACACTATGCAGGGTCCCGCGCCTAACCGACACCCGGTTACGCTCGGGCGCCAGGACCCTGCCCGCACCCTGCTTACTTTTCGGGGTTGCGCCCCCAATTTTAAATAAAAGATAAAAAGAAACGTATTTGCTGTGAGAGGATATTATGTCTTCATGGCAATAGTTCCGACAACAATTGTATTGGTTTAGCACACACATTCCTTTGGTATTGGGCAATATATATATATGGGTTCTAAATGGGCAGTGTTGTAGTACTTCCTAATGTGCCTGGCGGTTGGCACTGGAGTATAGTAATGTAGAAATCTGGTAGTCTTTCTTTATCCATACACTCATTAAGGCGCATGTTTACTAAAAGTTAGTGCATGTTAACATTATTCAAATATTTATGCAAATAAGGCCCCTTATGCAAATGAGGCCTCCCTCACCTAGTCTCTGTACATGGTCCCGCACCTCCCTTGGGCCACCCCTGGGCACTGCAGTTTAAAATTCATTAGCTGCGGTTGGTGAATTGCTGTGCATCTCTTAGGGGTGGGGTGGGGGAGAATATAGTCTTACTTGGTACCTACATCTGGTGACCCCATTATACAAAATCTATACTAAATCCTAGCCTATACTAAATCAAATGCAATATTGTGCAGCTAAAATGATAACTGCAAGAATACTACCAACTAAAGTGCAGTGCCAGAAGTAAAAGAGAATAATAATAGTTCCTCTTTGGATAAAGTGCATTGAAGGAAAAATATACTCATTGAGTGCAGAGGTATCCCTGATAGGTGGGTATCTAAAAGGATTAAGATCATCAGATATTGGGGAAGATCCAAGACATCAAACTGAAGCATGCCGCATTAACAGAAGAATGTCTGAAATGTATATGTTCCAACAATAAATTGAATGTAGCAGCAGAAGCACAAAAACTGCAAAGATATGAAGAACACAGAAAATAAAAATATGAAAATAAATAAATTAGAGAGAACTCAAAACAATTCTACAGGGAATTGCGAAAGAGCATTAATATGGTAAAGCACCACCAACCCAAGCCAAAACAGAAACTTTCTAGAGAAAACTATATGAGAACCCTATAGAGCACAATCAAGAAACAGAGTGGTTACCCTGCATATAGAAGCATTTAGAAAAATCTAACATCAAACCTATGGAATGACCTGTAATAACAACAAAAGAGCTAAAAAGCAGGTTAGAACGAGCCTCCAAATGGAAGAGCCCAGCCCCAGAAGGAATAACCAACTTTTGGCTCAAAAATTTAATATCATTTCAGCAAGACCTGGCAAACTGCAAAAAACAATTGATCAAGCAGGCAAACTTAACTCCACAATAGCTTATAACAGGAAGAACATTTTTCATTCCAAAAAGAGACCCAAGTGACAATCCCAAAAATTACAAGCCAATAACTTGCCTACCTACAATCTATAAGCTGTTCACTGCAATGCAGATAGAATATATGATTATATCAAATCCAATAACATCATTGCAATACTGCAAAAGGGCAACAAGAGAGGGGCATATGGAACCAAAGACCAGCTAATGTTAAATAAGCCATCATGGCCAGTGCTAAGCAGAAATCTCAGTATAGCATGGATTGATTATAAGAAAACTTTTGACAGCGTCCCATACTCTTGGATAATAAATTGCCTTGAGATGTAAAAGATAAATCATTTTTTTTAATATAGTACATTAAGTTCACCAGGACAATGTAGCAAACTACCTTATTTTTGAAGTATGGAAATAGTCAGTACATCATTTCTAACATCAAGATCTAGTGAGGAATATTTCAGAGAGGTTCCTTGTCACTACTTTTGCTTTGTATGGCACTAAATCAAATGAGTACTCTCATCAACTCTTTGGGATATGGATTTAGCTTGAATCCTAAAGAAAGTAACAACCCAGAGATAACATCCCATTTACTATTTGTAGATGACCTAAGCTCTACAGTTCCAGTGACCAACAATTATCTTTTCACTACACTCTGTGTAGTGAAAAACTTTTCTGATGATATCAGGATGACTTTTGGTCTAGACAAATGTGCTAAGGCAACTTTTTTTTTAGAGGAAAATTGAGTGAAACAGAAAAACATCTCCCTGGCTGAGGGCTATGACATCAAGGAACTCTTAACAGGAAGGCATATATAAATATCTTGGAGTAGATGAAGGAATGACACTCAAGCAGAAATTACTGAGGGAAAAAAATCAGTAAAGAATGCTATAGTAGGTTAAAATCATTATTGGAAAAAGCCTTAACATCATGGAATAAGCTACAAGCCATCAATCAGCAGGCACTTCCTTTACTTTAATATAGCTTTGAGATTATAGACTGGCCTCTTAAAGATATTGAAAAACTGGATATACGAACATGAAAACTCCTCCATGCCCATGAAGTGATTTACAAGAATCAGTGTATGCCAAGACTATACATTCCTATAGCTGGAGGAGGGCTAGGCCTCATAGAGACTGATTACACATACATAGCTACTATCACAGGCTTCCAGGCCTACCTAACAGCATCATCGGATCCAAATGCAGAAAAAGTGCTGAAATATGAAAGAAAACATCCCAGAATCTGTCTCCATCGTCTAAAATGGACAAGCATTCCAATGACTAGATGGAATGAGTGAGAATCCTCAAGCACACACAGGAAAGGAAGCAAAAGAATTTTCAAAACAAGAGAAAAAAAACTCTTCAAAGAATTAGATCAGTAAATGAGACAAAACAAGTGGGAAATGCAAAAATATAGTGAAAAATACAAAGTGTCACTCCAGGAACCTTGTGTCGATCAAGAACACACGGATGAAAGGTTCAGGAGTTATAAGTTTGATAGTTGCAGCCTAAGACAGAGGATTATAGACAAGATGGTTTACAGTGAGCATTGAAAAAAACTGGCAATATAGATATATGTTGATTATTTAAGAAAGATCTGGAAACAATGACTCACCTCATAGCTGGCAGTGAAGCTCTGATGGCAGAAATCTTTTATACAGAACGGCACAACAAAGTAGCACATCTCATCCATTGGAAACTCTGTAAACACCATAACATCACTGTGCTTGACAAGCACTGGGATCTTGACCCTAAGAGAATTACAGAGAATGAAGAGATTATGATCGCCTAGGACATCATCATTTTGATGGATAAGAAACTGAATGTGAGGAAACCTGACATTGTGGTAAAGGAGAAAAACATAAGAACAGCATTAATGAGAGTTGTAGGTTCCAAGTGATTATTCTGTGAATCGCGCGAGAAGCAGAATATCCTGAAATACTAAGAAATGCAGTCAGAGACCAAGAAAATGTGGCGGAAAGATACAGAAATAATTTCCATTGTACTGGAGCTACTGACTTGACAAAGAAGAATTTTGAAGCACATCTTGATGAACTACCCATACATGTTACATCAAACAAACACCAGAAGGAAGCTCTCTTTGGTACTATGCAAGTACTATGCAGAACATTAAGAGTAAATTTGAGAGACTGAGATTATACTCAACATACACTGGCTTAGAAGTGAGGTTCATGACTGTCATGATATACGCAAAACTAATGCATTTGGATAAACTGCCCCAGATAAGCCCTCAATGGCCTTACTAGGCTATTCTGCATGTTTCTTTATAGATCCTGACCTGGAAATTTGTGGCCTCAGGTTAACAAACCTTGAGACATGGATGCTAATGTTCTGCACACTTGATAGAGTGGAAGGTGTAGCACTAGAGCACAATTATGGATGCTTGTTTGAGGTTGTTGAGGGATTTCACCTGCATATTACTAGGCTTTTCACAAGCATGATTATGCCAATAATGGTATGTGGTACATGGATTTCCTAGGATGCATATTACTTGTACCATTCATCCCTCATGCTTCATTGCTAGCCAATATGTAGGTGGAATGCATCATCAAGACCTTGTGCAATATGTGCCCTGGGTAGGGTTGCTACTGCTCTTTATACCTTCACTCTTCTGGTATATGTGTATCTTGGGAGGTGGTGCATAATGAGTCCAGTGTTGGGTAGGCACCTGCCATCAGAAGCTTTAAGAATATGGAGGAATAGACATGTGGTCAGTGGCTGATATGTGTGTTGTCCTCCTATAATTCTACATCTAATGCCCTGAACATCCCACTCATGCGTGAGAACTGCACTTGAGATTTCCCACCATACCACTTCTCCATTTCTCTTTAGGTTATCCCAGGGAAACTACTTCCTTGTCCATCGACCTCACCTGCTGCTGTTACCCGAGTACTGAGCTGCTTTGTCAGATTTGTAACACCTATGGGGCTCTTATACACCTTGTCCAACAGCTGCTCATGGAATTCTGTCAGGTGCAGTCATTCCAATCTATCTTCATTAGGTTGGTGCTGCGTGCTATAGTTTAGGCATGTGCATTTCAAATTTGTTTGGGCATTTTTGCACATCTAAAAGTGAAGTGTGCATGCAAACTGCTTGTACAGGAGTATATTGATTATGAAAGCATACATTTGTAGTTATATGGGTCCACAAGCAATTTGTATGCACAGTAGGTTCACAATTGCAAGAAAATAAAAAAATGTGGTTTGTTTTGCATGAAAATGTCAAATATTGGGCCTGCATGCATAGTAGATCATTTAAAAATTTTTAGCATTGATTTGGATGTCTGAAGATGTTCACGTGAACATGGAAATCACAGACATGTCTTCATAGCCATGCCACAAATGACGTTTGCAAATGTCTCTGGTGCAAGGACATTTAAGTAGGCACAAGGGTGCTGCAGAGGCATGTCCAGGGAGTGTCAATGTACTTACATGCTCCTTTGGGCACCTCGGTGTTTATACCTGCTCCAGGCACAAACAGTTATCAGGAAAGTGCTTGTTTTCACTTAAAATATCCAAAAAGTGTAGAATTAATTGATTAGCTTTAGATCATAAAGGCCCACACTGGGATTTAAACACTGACCACTCTGCTCTGAAGCTACTACTCTAACCATTATGTTATTAGACACCTCGGCTCAGAAAGGCTTTCCTGGAAACATTTATATAGACATTTGATACACATGGATATCAGGCACGTCCACATTTCTGAAATTGTGCCTGAACTTGCACGTGCCTACGGGGTTTTTTTTCAGATGTTCTGGCTTTGACATCCCAGATTGCCCTTGGACGTCTCAATGTGAATTATGCCTCATAGTGTCAGCATGCATCTCATGACCTGGCCAAGTAAAGTTGCTAATCCATGGGGCCTACCCTGACTGTTATAGCATACCTTCATGCAGGTGCAGCCCAAGGGGGATAAGGGCCATGCGTGGAGATTAATTGTGGGGCCTCATTTGCATAATAACCCTCATTTGCGTAAGTATTTGCATAACATTAGCATGCACTTTTAGTAAACATGCATCTTAATGAGTGTCTGGATAAAGAAAGACTAACAGATTTCTACATTACTATATTGCAGTGACAGCTGCCAGGCCCATTAAGAAGTCTATAAACACTGACCATTTAGAACCCATAGCAAACCCACCGTATCATAACAGCACTACCAGGACTCACAAAGCCTCAACACTGCAAATATTAAACCAATATATCTCACTGGAGGAAAGAGAAGAAGTGAGACTCAAATGGAAATTACATGAACAGAATACCTCAGCTTGGCTACACATGCAGAACATAAACCATCACCGCACAAAGAACAAGGGATCACAATTTAGAAATAGGAAGATAATAATTAAATTGGGAACCCCAAAAGCCAAACATGAAATGTACAACACCACTGGAGAAATAAAACTAGAAATTAATTTCCTCTTACACTAAACAAAAATGCAAAGATGTTAGTGATACACATTTCCCAGACCTGACATATTCCAGTTAATAAATTCAAAATAAAAAGTAGTTTTCTACCTTTTGTTTGGGCATTTTATCTTTCAGTTGCAATTGCTCTAGTTACTTTCTTCTGGTTTCTTCGTGTCTTCTGCGAGCTATCCATTTGTCTTTTCTTCTCTTTTAGATTTTTTCCATTCTCTCTCATATCTGCTTTAACATTCTGATCTTTTCCCTTTTGCTCTTTCCCCCATTTCCTTATTCCTTTATTATCCACTCAGATTTCACCCTTCCATTCTCAATCCCCACTTACTCTCCCAATACCCGGCCCATCATAGACTTTTCTTCCCTCCCACACAAAATATCTTTTCCCCTCTCCATTCTCATTCCCCATCCCCATCCCCTTCTAGTCCTCCCCCAAAATCAGCTCCCTTATAGTTCTAGACCCACCCAGCATCCGCTCCCTTCTAGTCCCATTCTCCCATGCCCCCACATCAGCCCATTTCCAGTCCTAGCCCCCATATGCTCTTTTCCAGTTCCATTCCAGCCCCCCATCAGCCCATTTCCACTTCAAGCTCCCCCATCAGTCAATTTCCAATCCTAGCCCCCCATCAACCCATTTCCAGCCCTATTTTAGCTCCCAACAACCCACATCCAGTCCTATTCCAGTCCCCATCAGCACATTTCCAGTCCAATTCGCTCATCAGCCATTTCCAGTCCTATTCCTGCACATTACCCACTTGCAGCCCAGGCTCCCACCGTCAGTCCATTTCCAGTCCTATTCCAGCTCCTCATCAGCCCATTTCTGTGAGATAGGAAGGACTGGCGAAGGCCCCAGAACAAGGTTAGAGACTATAGCAGAGACTGATGAGCTTTTGTGTGATAAGGTTACTTACACTAATATAGATCATCTTGTCTATGGCAATCTTGATCTGGCTATGGATAGTGATGACCCTATTTATAGTACTCTTGATATAGATACAGACAGTAGTGAAAGCACACATAATGATGGAGAAACAGGACTGTGAAGGTGGCTATAGCCATATACCTTTAACCAGGTAAAGATATATGCTTATTGTAACACAAGGCTGAACTGCAAAACATACATTTTAGATAGAAGCTTCTGTCTCTGTAAGAAAACTGCTGACAGTTATTGCAAAAGAGATTAACTAACAAATTGTGTACACAGCTACTCTTGCCAAAGGTTAGTTTCTGCAAATTTTGGGGACTTTCTGTGTTAGAGACATCCCTCCGCCCTTCTTGTGGTAAATGATGGGTCAAATTTTAGATTACAACTAATGTCAGCACTATTGCATGAACTTTCCAAGAATCAAGACCTTAGGTCAACATGTAACTGGAAATCAAATAAAAGCTTGAGTAATCAGCAGAATTTAGAAAGAAATTATAAGTGTAACTAATCAGCTCTTGTTTAATTAAAGAATTGTAGCGACCCCTGCTGTTGCTTTATGATTATGGTCATGGACTTGTAGCTTCTGCTTTTTTATGATTTTTGCAAAGCATCAGCAGAAAAATGATCCTGAAAGCAGATTTTATTCCAGACCTGTAATTTTGTAACATGAATATCATCTGATGTTAATTAAAAATTAACTGTGTCAGCCGATACTTCTTAATAAAAGGAAGATCTCTGGCGGAAGATTTTCAAAGGTAGTTGGAGGAGGAGCCTTGATTTGCACCCCGTGATAATCTTCCTTCTAGAGCTCTGGAATTAATATAACTGATTTTCTCTGTATGTGTCTTGTTTTTTTTCCTTCCTGTTAGAAGGGCCAGATAAGTCTAAGGGGTATGTTTTCTAAACTGCGTTAGTGTGATTCGCGTTAGGAGCCGCGTTAGTAGAAGAAATGCCAAAAAATGACATGGGCGGTACATCGTTACCGATAACGTTATAAGGCGCCGCGCAGCAATGATCGTTACAGGGTGCGTTACTGCTCGTTAAGCCTAAGAAGGCGCGCTGACACCCAAAAAACAGAAACAGAGCTGTAGCACAATGGTTACTACACAAACTGCTGGTACAAGGGTCATGGGTTTGATTCCCCAGTGTGCCTAATGAATAAGGCTGGTTGAGGCATCATGTGTAACCCTTTGAAGGCCTACTATAAATATTTATTCCACATTCTGAAGCCGGTTTAAAGTTTGCATATGTCAGGAAAATTGTACCCGTCTTATTCAATATGTTCCAATAGTGACGTTCCCTCTGCCATGGTCATGTATTATATACCATTTGATAGGAATATTTAGGCAGAAGTTTGGATCCCGAAAGTGTTGGGCTTGGCCTGGAAAGGGTTAAGTATTGGGCTGTGAGGAAGTTTCGTTGTACTTTAATAGTGCTGCCAGCAAACACACCCTCACAGTGGCGTAACCTAAGGTGCCACATAAGGCACCCTAGAAGGCACTCCATAGGGCACATTCTAAAGTGCGCTGTCTGCCAAGGCACCCTATAATGTCCCCTATAGGACACCATATAAGGCACCTTATAAGGCGCTTTATAGGGCACCGTATAAGGCGCCCTATAGGGCGCCTTATGAGCCACCCTAAGGTGACAGTACCCTGTGGTTCTGCTGGCAGCACTAATATACAATAAAAATAGACCATGCCTAAGACAGCTCTATCGATGAACCCCACTGTGGGTTTTGAACCCATGACCTCTGGCTCCATGGGCAGTGAAATAACCAGTGGGCTAGAGCTGCTAATAAACACCTGGCTGGCTACAGGAGGACTGCACGGCACCACACCCACATCCTGCTGTGGTTACCAGGATAGGGTCAACCGATCCATACCCAGGATGCACAGCATATGTAAATCAGCAGTCTACAGATAATCACAAGATGGGGTATGCACCCCACAGCAACTCAGCCTGGTAGGGGGTGCCGATGATGTGTGTTAGTGGCACAGAGTAGCTACAGACCGTCACAGTGTGCGGGTCCTGTGCTCATCCTGAGGGAGAGGTATGGTGCCCAGCATCATTCGCACAGCACTTGGCTGTGCTGAGATAGGCTATGCTGCAGGTCCCCATCAGTGCCAATGTGTGATAGGTAGTCCTTGCAAACACCCCTAGGTTATGCCTGTGTTCATCTGTATGTCACACCTAGCCCTTATGGACTATGATGCACCCAAAAAAGTGCATACCCTGTGTAGGTGCCATGGTCACATGATGTAAGTGAAGGGGGGTGTTGGGACCCACAGGGAGATTACATACCACCACCCAATGCACCCTCTGGGGCTCAGGGTGGGGGAGGCAATGCAGAGCAGTACACATCCATAACGCAATAGCAGACAGACGGCAGGTCTGGAAATGCTCAGCTGCCCCCCACCATTATCTGACATTCTCCAGCAGCAAGCCTACAGCCGCTGCACCCTGCAAGGTGTTCCAGCAAGACATATACTAGCTGCAGACAGTCCACCAGCTAGTCCATAGTGCATGGTCCTGGAGGAGATGCATGTACCCAGAACGGGGATATCAGCATACACACCAAGCAGATAGGTCAGTGATTGGGCCCCAAAAGAAAACCCATAAATACCACATGAGAGAAATACTATAGAGCACTATGGGGGAACTTAGCCATGCCATGGTCACTGCTCAGTCAGGGTGAGAGTGACCTCCCAGCAGGACATTCTATGGCCACCCTGTCCGTGCAGGTGGTACCGGGCACTACAATGTCCGAGCCATTGCCCTATGCCCTTTGCAGATGCGGCCAGGCCAGGCCACCCTATCCAGGCTATTCCCACAGTACCTTGCTCCTCATTATGCACATTGGCAGGCCAATACTGGCAACAGTGCTAGCAGTGTGGGCTGTGGAGGGTGTTGGCAGCCACCACACACTGAATAGACAGACACACACTCCCCACACCTATGCCAGCATTGTGCAACTACAGAGGTGTTGGGCAGCCCAGGCCACCACACCAGTCTTGGGCACAGTGCAGGCATGGCTATGGTACGCAATACTGTAGGAGTCACTCCCCAGATTGGTGAACACTGTCAGACACAAGACCTGTAGCACACTCCACAGACATCAGAAAAGTTGCTATGATGCAGCTCACTCCAAAAATTGTACTTAACCTAGGAATTGCTATCTGCCAGTAATCATAGAAACCTTTTGATAGATGTGTACCATATTCCCAGGTTTAGGGTGGCATTACTAAGGTATGCAAGTGCTAGTATTGGGAGATGCACGCAGAGCCCAAAGTCCTGCCTCTCCAGGAGGCTTTGGATAATAGGGCCTGTGGGTGCGGGTGTGTCTGCCCCTGTTGGCTGCTGCTTTACGGCAGAGGTTCCCAACTCCAGTCCTGCGGTGCAAAACACTGTTCGGGTTTTCATGCTGTCCCTCATGAATATTGTCACGGTGTGGATCTAGCAGAGCCTATGGAAATAGGTAGAAATGCAGAAAGTGGATCTGACACTGACAGCTCAGAGAAACACATGGCCCAGAGTTTCTATAGGCAACACACACAAATTAGGTCACAAGGTGTGAGAACACGCCCAAGCAGCAGGAAGGCTCAGGGTTCATTAAGTAATGAAGAGCAGCTGAGAGGGGGCGGAGTTGAGGCACACACACATAAACCTAACTCACCTGAAGTTAGAGTTAGTTCAGTGAGTTCGGGAAGTTCGGGTTGGAGTGGAGGTTGGAGTTCAGCCAGCATGAGAGCCGGAGAGAGAACTACCGAGAGAGCTGGAAAAGCTGAGAGGGTTAGTTCCAGAGCTGAAAGAGACAACCCAGGAGACTGCTTCAGAGAGCAGTGCACAGACACGTCTAAGCTCAGTGACGTTTATCCAGAAGGTAACAGAGGATACAGTTTGGAAGCCAGGCTTAGAAAGGCTGAGAAAGCTAATTACCCAAGCAACAGGCACAGAAGGGAAAAGGAGTTCTTGCCTGAGGATATTTTTATATCTGGAGAAAAGCTAAAGGGAAAAGGCTGTAGGAAGCTTCCGTCCTGGTCCACTTCTGTGATCTCAGCTGTACCGAGAAACCCCAGTTTGAGGAAGCAAGAAGGTAAGCTGATTGGCTCTAATAGAGGGAAAGCTGAATGCAGTAACTTTCCATGTAATTGTCAAAGTTGGTGGGGCTCTCAAGAAAGAAACTCCAGTGAATGTGGTAATTGTCCCTCACACACTTTCACAGAGGAAGCAAGGAAGTTTCTGTGCAATGGGGAGAGACTGCTAAACAATAATACTTCTGGCTATCTGAAGGAAAGACAGTTTGAAGGAGAAAGTGAAGAAATGCAGTGTGATATTCAAGGGGAACAGCCCTCAGATGAATGCATGGACTGTACACTGATTATTGCCAATGATATCTCCTCTTTATGTTAAAGAGGCCGTGGAAACTTTCTAGTCACTGAAGTGAAGGAGAAAGGTTTTTTCTGTTTGCTTGGAAAAGGACTGTTTAAGATACCTTTTTATTTGAGTAAAGAAGCTGAAGATAGAAGCAATTTTGGTTCATATTTGTTTCCTTTATTTTGTACCAGAAGATGGTCTGTTTGCCTTTGTTTTCATTGCTATAAAAGAATCCACCCGGAAGGGGAATAAAAATCCTGTCTTAAAGCCTTACCACCCAACTGCAACTCATTTCTTGGCTAGCCTGTGAAAACTACAATACCCAGAGGGCATTGCAAGGCTCTCTGCACCACTTCCTGGCTGGTTAAAGATAAGGCCCCAGTGTAATACCCTGCTTTAACCTGTGGGGACCCTCGCTGGGTGACAATATGCATGAGATACATCTGCATACCATGGGGGTGGCACATAGAAATGCAGCACAGGCATCTTTATCAGAGACAGCATGGAACCTGAATGGTGTTTGGCCCTCCAGGACTGCATTTGGGAGGCTCTGCTCTAGGTGATGTGCATGTTTATGGTGTCTGTGCTCTGTAGGGTAAAATGTAGGTGTTTTGGGCATGTTTATGTCATCTGCAAGAAAGGTTCTGTCTGTATTAGCACGTTATAGTAGTGGGTAAAATATGAGGACTGGGTTGGTGGAAACCACAGCTGGGACTTGAACCTGTGACCTTCTGCTTCTGAATACAGTGGTTTTGTGCACTGCACCACCATGTTATCACAGAGATAGTGCATTCCCTGGTGATACCATGACTGTTGGTCAGACAGGGGCTGTCTGTTGCAGTGCATGGCACCCACCTACACAGGGCTAGGCCACAGTCTGCTCTGGCCAGCTCCCACTGCCCCCTCCACCACCAGTATCCCTCAGCCACCATGCTGACATGCCCATCTGCTGGTGGAGCTGGTGGTACGCAGTCTCAGGCCATCCAGTGTGCAGGTAGGAGGCTGCCTATGGTGCGGGTTCTGGGGTAGGGGTGCCTGCATCGACATCCACGCTCCCCCCCCCCAGCCCCGCCTGCCAATGTTCCGTACCCTTGGGGGTAGCTGTTGGGTACTATCCCCTGTGACACTTTGGGAAACACACTCGTGCCCATGTTGGGCCTTCAGCATATGCTGTCTGGCTGCTCCGCTGTTTCAGCATTCGTATGGGCCACCTAGGCATCACCCTAGTCCGCACTGTGGCCCAGCTCCACCACAGCATGTGCTGCCTGCGGCCCTCTGTATCCCCTTCTCCGGCATCTGTCCAGTTGCCATTCCGACATACCTGCCCCGATGTTGCGGGACATGTGCACGCCATAGGAATCCTGTCCGATGGTGGGGAAAACCCTGAGCAGCGCTATTCAACTGTGGGCCCATTCACCTTGTATGGGGACGGAGTATAGACCCTTCCACGATTTATATCTGTTCTATGGAGCTTACTCAGGGGGGGAGGGGTTGATGTTTCTCATTGATACCACTATTGGCCAGCTTGGTTATTGTTTTTTTCCAGTTTGTTGGGGTCATTTTCAGTGTTTCTGTGCCCTTTTGTTCTGTGCACATGTATCACACTTATCACTTTTTTTTGCTTTCCCTGCCTGGGCTGTACATTGCTGACACTGAAATGGTTTCTCTCTCCTGTAATGTGCCTTTAACGGCAGGTTTTCATTCGCGTTGGAATTCAGCCCTGGAAATCAGCGCGTTAGTGTGAGGGGAGCCTCTCCCCGCCCACTCTCCGCCCACTGACCCCTTCTCTCTGCCCTCTCTCCACCTTCTGCGTTGTATTACCGCGCCGCGGGGCTTTACGATCGTTAGCGCATCATAACGCGTGTTATATAACGTTAACGATTGTTAGCGCATCATAACGTGCGTTATGATGCGCTAACGATCGTTATCGTTACATAACGCGCGTTATTCACGATTACCGCAGTTTAGTAAACATATCCCTAAGAATCTAGGTAGGAGGGCCTGCCCCCAAAAGGGCACAACAATTTCACAGGTCTGCGACTAAAAAGCTGTTTGATTATTTTCATCTAATTTCCATGTATTTTGGTGTGCTGAAAACAAATAAAAAAATTGAAAAAACTCCTAGACGTCATGATTTGCCACAACATGCAAAATTGTCTTCAAATTTATCAAATTTTTTCAAATTACTATTAATTAATTCAAATTACTATCAATTCACATAAGTGCATTTAAGATATAAAATGCCAAAAAAACCTTAAAGGGGTTGTCCGAGTTATGTAAAAAAAAATATAGCACTGTAAATCTGATGGTCAGCAATATATACATAAGCTAAGCAAGTTTTAAATCCGTGCTTCTAATTGTAGAAGGGGTTAATCTTTCTTGAAGAATCCAGTGGGAGGGAGACACAGGGCAGATAGCAGCAGCTCCGGTCAGTGCAGGGGGGCGTGGCCAGCACTGTGACGTCTCGTGTACAGACACAGAGCTGCTCTCTCCTGCATGCCACACTTGTGCACGAATCATCATCAGGTTCTTGGTTCTAGGCTGTTCACCCTTTTTCATCGCAATTCGTGTTAGCTCGTCATTCTTCAACCGTTATGTTATGGCTCCGCGAAAGTGTATTAATTTGCCAGACAGTTTCTGTTTCATCTGTGGTGAATATACAGTGTTGAAGCAACAGCAGAATATTACAGACTTTGTGAAAAAAGTATACTTTGCATACTTTGGACTAAAAATTGGAATGGAATATCCGGATCAGCTGAATAGTGCCACAGCTAACCAGGCAGCTTTGGTGGTGAAAGTTAGGCTAGCCTTTAAGGTGCCTAACTTTCTTTGCAAAAGGATAACTGGGCAGCAGCTGAATATCACTGCTGGGGTTCCACCTCCATTCTGCCACCCCCTCCCCCCCCTGGAATGCCCCAGTGCTAGATGGCTAGCATTGAGGTGTTTAGTGGCAGTACATGGGGATATTCAGTTCATTGACTGCATTAGCGTTGCTGAATATCCTGGTCGCTGCTAACCATGTTAATCGTTTTGAATATTGGCCCCTGTAACTTTATGTTGTGGATGTGTCTGTGTGGATGTGGATATGTTTATGATAATGTGTGGGTGGGTGTCTACAGTTCAATTTTTCTCAGACAGTTGTTAAAGTGAAAGCATGTGCGACTTTAATTTTGAAAACTAATGCAAAGTCTGAAAGTAAAAGTAACCCGTAGATTTTCAGCTGTGCAGGCAGTATAAAAATGATCCCCTTTAACAATGATTTTAAAAGGTAAAACAGTTTTAGGCACAGAACTGGCCATTTCTAAATGATAGTTGAAATGAACTGTATGTGGTTAAAATTATGTATATACCTTACGGGGGTTATTTCAGAAGCCCATTTGTGTTTTCAAGTCTGAAAATGGGCATTGAGATGTCCCCAGAGCCATTTCAGAAGCTGACTTTGTAGACGTCTCCGGGCGAGGATATCCAAGTCTCAACAGGGGCGTGGAGTAGATGTGTCTGGGGCATTCCCAGAACTTGGACGTCCTCACCTTTTTCAGAAATGGCCTGGATTTTCCTAGTCATATCCAAGCTTATAACTGCTGCAGGCATGAATAGGCATTGCAAAGTGCACGTTTTGTCAGACAAACATTGGGAGGGTGTTGGAAAGGAAGATATTCATGTCTCCTATATTTTCCATGACAGAGAATGAGGGCTTATGATTTCATTTTGCTATGCCGCTGTACATCGCTTATGCTAGCTTTCATGAGATGGACATCCCTAACCCCATGCTTTCCTAAGAGGAACATCTATGTCGTCGGTGACAATGACATCTACGACAGTGATGTCTATGTTACTAAAATCAGGTGGAGACATAGAAGTCCCTAGAATTTTCCTGCATGTTCTGCTCTAGTTGTCCCAGATTGTACGTGGATGCCCTTTCTAAAATGTTACATCACATGTGCAGAAGTTTATCTGAGCTGGGTAGAGGAATTCCCAGAGATGGAGTATGAACTTAACTCACATATTTCATAAATACACAGATGTGCCTGGAAACAAACTGGCAAATGTGTGTATACCAGAGAGTAGGTTTAGGCACGTGCATGTTCTTTCTATGGGGTAATTTTCAAGGCAAAGGTATCTGCATACTTTCAGTTAGAAAACTGGTATAACTTACTTCCGCACAAGCTAGACAGTCTGTTATAAAATTATCCTCCCTACGTATTGCCTGTGAACCTGCCCATTCTTTCTAAAAATATAATTGTGTAAAGAAATGTAAAAACAGCACAATAGATTTTAATCTTTATATGCCTTTGTTTCTTCAGATCAGTTATGGCTCTACAGATCCAAACCTCAGTGACAGGGTTCAGTTTCCAGCCTTTTATCGGACCGCTCCCAATGAGCTTGCTCAGAACACTGCTGTTGTTCAATTGCTGAAGCACTTTGGCTGGAATTGGGTTGGAATGCTTGTATCAGAAGATGACACCAGTGTAAGAGGCAGCCAAGAATTGAGGAAAGAGATAATCAGCAATGGTGCCTGCATTGAATTTTCAGAAGTACTTCCTTCAGTGACTGGGTACACCTTGCAAAAGTTCAACAGCATTTTTAAAACCATTGCAAATTCCTCTGCAAATGTTGTGATCATCTATAGCAGTTCATCTGCCTTTGATTTATTTTTATTTGAATTATCTTTACCAAAAAATAAGGTTTGGATTGCCTCAGTTACCTTGATGGATTCTCCAGATTCATATTATTGGTCAACATCATTTTTTATTCCATTTAACGGAACACTGGCATTTTCTCTCCCCAGAGGAGAGATTCCTGGTTTCAGGGATTTTATCTATCATACAAAGCCTTCTAAGTACCCAGATGATATGCTACTTAAATCTCTCTGGGAATTTCATTTTATGTGTGTCTTACCAGATAATAATGGAACTTTTCCCTTTCGATTCCCATTCGATCATTGCACAGGGAATGAAACATTAAAGAGCCTTAGTCTGAAAGTACTCGATGTCTACAATTTTAGATATACTTACAACATTTACACTGCTGTGTATGCATTTGCTCATGCTTTGCATAAAATGTATTCTTATAAAATCCAAGCTAGTCAGCTCGTAGATGGAACAACTCTAACAAAAGACTTCCAGTTATGGCAGGTAAAATATTTTATCTTTGATAAATTGAGCTATTGTCTCCTCCATTATCCATCACATACAAACTTTCCCGAATGTCTTGGGTTTATAAAATCTCTAAAGTGTATTTCATTTGTATACATTCCTAATAACACCAACCATACTATGCTCACCTTGAAATACAGTATAGTAAGGAATTTCAGACCAGGGACACAAATTTATTTTAAACACTTTATATACAACATCATTTGATACAAATCAGTCAATGTGGTTAACAAAATATAAAAATAATAACAATCTGGTAAAGCCAAATAATTACTCCCCAAACTCACCAACTATACATTTATCAAAAACCCAGTCACATCCAATTTTCAAGCCCACATCCCTGAAACAATAACTGGCCTACTGGTATTTGGTGAACTGCACTCCAACTCATAGCCTGACAAAGATCCATGGAAGACATACTTGCTGGAATAGGAAGTCATGATCCAAGATCTATGGAAATTGATATATCTGCACCCCCCTCCCCTCCCCTTATCACAAAAACAAATTTTGTTAGAGCTACAATGCATTCTTTTTTAATTTTGTCTTTATATATCAACCTAAATCTTGCAATTGTTTAACTACTATTGCCTATAGTGAATCCTTGTTCTCTGTCATTTGTGGAATGGGAGGATGAGTGCAGTAAGGAAAACCGGGATGGATTGTCCAGATTTATGTGAAATAAGGTAGTGGAGGAGAGATGAATATGGGTCTCCAGATTCAATGCCTATTTCTCTAGCCACTAGGCCACTAACTCATCATCTGAACTCTCCCATCTACCTGTAGCCATAGAACAGTTTAATGCTGAAATTTTTAATTTTCATTTTATTACAGTGAGAATATTTCATATAGGTAATTTTGAAAATAAATGATTCAGGTTGGGAGAAACTGAAGTATGTAAAACAAATGCAAAGGCATATAGAAACATAGAAAAATAATGACAGAAAAATACCACATGGCCTATCTAGTCTGTCCTTCCATATCAACAACTACAACAGCCCACTTTTTTCCTTTAGAGATCCTCTGTGTTTGTCCCATGCTTTTTTGAATTCAGATACTGTACTGTTCTTATCTCTACCACCTCCACTGGGAGACTATTCCACAGATCCATCACTCTTTCCGCAAAGAAATATTTCCGCATATCACTCCTGATTCTATCCCCTTTCACCCTCATCCCATGTCCCCTCATAGCAGAACTTGCTATCAATTGAAAGAGGCTCTCCCCATCTGCATTTATGCCATGGAGATATTTAAATGTATCAATCATATCACCTCTATCCTGCCTTTCCTCTAAGGCAGAGGTGTCCAAACCTGTCCTGGAGGGCCACAATCCTGCCAGGTTTTGGGATAGCCCTAATGAATATGCATGATATATATATGCATTAGAGATATCCTGCCAACCTGACTGGTTTGTGGCCCTCCAGGACTGGATTTGGAGACCCCTGCTTTACACCTCTGTCATTTAAGATGGTGAGTGGGCAAGGTACAGATGTCCTAGACATCAAAAGGGTAGCTAGAATGTGTCACATTCATCCTCGATTCTCACCACCACCAAAAAGATGTCTAATGGACAATATTTTGGTGGTGGTGAGAAGTGAGGAGGAATGTGACAAATTCTATCTAACCTTTTTGATGTCTTGGACATCTGCACCTTGCCCACTCACAATCTTAAATGACAGAGGTGTAAGGCAGGGGTCTCCAAATCCAGTCCTGGAGGGCTACAAACCAATCAGGTTGGCAGGCTATCTCTAATGCATATATATCTCATGCATATTCATTAGGGCTATCCCAAAACCTGGCAGGATCGTGGCCCTCCAGGACAGGTTTGGACACCTCTGCTCTAAGGTGTACATGTTAAGATCCTTAAGTCTGTCCTCATATGCTTTATAATGAAGACCACTAACCATTTTAGTAGCCACCCTCTGTACCGACTCCATCCTGTTTATATGCTTTTGAAGGTGCGGTCTCCAGAATTGCACACAATATTCCAAATGAGGTTACACCAGAGACTTATACAGAGGCACTATCACCTCCTTTTTTCTGCTAGTCATTCCTATTCATATACACCCAAGCATCCTTCTAGCTTTTGCTGTGACCTTTTCTACCTGTTATGCTACTTTAAGATCATCATATACAACCATGCCTAGGTCCCACTCTTCTTTAGTGGACAAAAGTACTTCACCCCCTATACTATATTGCTCCCTTGGATTGCTGCAGCCCAAATGCATGACCTTGCATTTTTTAACATTAAATCCCAGCTGCCAAATTCTAGACCATTCTTCAAGCTTAGCTAGATCCCTCCTCATGTTATCTACACCTTCCTGGATGTCTACTCTATTGCAGATTTTGGTATCATCCACAAAGAGGCAAACCTTACCCGACAGCCTTTCTGCTATATCACTAACAACGATGTTGAAAAGAATCAGACCAAGGACAGATCCCTGGGACACACCACTCGTAACTTCCTTCTCCTCAGAGTGAGCTCCATTTACCTGTACTCTTTGTCGCCTCTCACTCAACCAATTTCTAAGAACATAAGAACATAAGATATGCCATACTGGGTCAGACCAAGGTCCATCAAGCCCAGTATTCTGTTTCCAACAGTGGCCAATCCAGGTCATATGTACCTAGCAGTTTCCCCAAGGGACACAGGTTCCAAAATGCTTGTATTGGTTCAAGCATTGATATCCTGGGTCCCTTCTTAATAATGGTTTATGGACCTTTCCTCCAGGAACTTGTCCAAACCTTTTTTAAACCCAGCTACACTAACAGCCTTTACTACATCCTCCGGTAACAAATTCCAGAGTTTGATTACACGTTGAGTGAAAAAATATTTTCTTTTATTAGTCTTAAATAGTTTACCCTGTAGCTTCATTGCATGTCCCCTAGTCTTTCTATATTCTGATAAGATAAACAATCGATCTACGTTTACCCGTTCCACTCGGTTCATTAATTTATAGACTTCTATCATATCCCCCCTCAGCTGTCTCTTTTCCAGGTTAAAGAGCCCTAACCTTTTTAGCCTTTCTTCATAGGAGTATCCTTCCATACCCTTTACCATTTTGGTGGCTCTTCTCTGAACCTTTTCTAAAATCGCTATATCCTTTTTAAGATACGGCGACCAGAATTGCACACAATATTCAAGGTGCGGTCTCACCATGGAACGATATTGAGGCATTATAATATCTTTTGTTTTATTTTCCATTCCTTTCCTTATGATACCTAGCATTCTATTTGCTCTCTTGGCTGCTGCTGCACACTTGGCCGAGGGTTTTAACATGGTATCCACAATGACGCCTAAGGGGTATGGTTACTAAACTGCGTTAGTGCAATTCGCGTTAGGAGCCGCGTTAGTGAAAGGAAAGCCAAAAAAGGACATGGGCAGGACTTCGTAACCAATAACGAGCAGTTACGCAGCAATGATCGTTACAGCGCACGCTACTGCGCGCACACTTAAGAGAGCGCGCAGACACCCAAAGACAGAAACAGAGCTGTAGCACAATGGTTACTACACAGACTGATGGTACAAGAGTCAGGGTTTGATTCCCCAGTGTGCCTAATGAGCAAGGCTGGCTGAGGTATCCTTTGAAAGCCGACTATAATATTTTAATCCGCAGTCTGCAGGCGGGTTACAGTTTGCATATGTCAGGAAAGGTGTACCCTTCCTATGAAATATGTTCCAATAGTGACGTTCTCTCTGACATGGTCATGTATTATATACCAGTTGATAGGAATATTTAGGCGCACCCTATAAGGTGAAGTGTAAGGCGCGCCCTATAGGGAGCACCTAAATATTCCTTTCAAATGGCATATAATACATATAATATAGGGCGAAGTGTAATGTGCACCCTATAGGGCGGCACGTAAGTCGCGCCCTATTGGGCACCGCATAAATCGTGTCCTATAGGGTGCCGCGTAAGGCGCGCCCTATAGGGCGCCATATAAGGCGCTCCATAGGGCGCCCTTTGAGCTACCCTAAGGTGACAGTACCCTGAGGGTGGTTCTGCTGGCAGCACTAATATACAGTAAAAATAGACAATGCCAAAGACAGCCCTATCAATGAACCCCACTGTGGGTTGTGAACCTATGAACACTGGCTCCATGGGCAGTGAAGTAACCACTGGGCTAGAGCTGCTAATAAACACATGGCTGGCTACAGGAGGACTGCATGGCACCACACCCACAGTCTGTTGTGGTTACCAGGGAGATTACATACCACCACCCAACGCACCCTCCAGGTCTCAGGGTGGGGGACAGGATCTCCAGCCCACAGATCCACTTTCAAGCCTCTGCAATGGTGGCAGTAGAGGGGATCAAACACCCTACAGGGCAGGCAATGCAGAGCAGTACACACCTGTACAGCAAGAGCAGACAGACGGCAGGTCTGGAAAAGCTCAGCTGCCCCCCACCATTATCTGACATTCTCCAGCAGCAAGCCTCCAGCCGCTGCACCCTGCACGGTGTGCCAGCAAGACACATACTAGCTGCAGACAGTCCGCCAGCTAGTCCATAGTGCATGGTCCTGGAGAAGATGCATGTACCCAGAACGGGGATATCAGCATACACACCAAGCAGATAAGTCCATGATTGGGCCCCAAAAGGAAACCCATAAATATCACATAAGAAAAATACTATATAGCACTATGGTGGAACCTAGCCATGCCATGGTCACTGCTCAGTCAGGGTGAGAGTGACCTCCCAACAGGACATGCTATGGCCACCCTGTCTGTGCAGGTGGTACCGGGCACTACAATGTCCGGCCATTGCCCTATGCCCTGTGCAGATGCGGACAGGCCAGGCCACCCTATCCAGGCTATTCCCACAGTACCTTGCTCCTCATTATGCACATTGGCAGGCCAATACTGGCAACAGTGCTAGCAGTGTGGGCTGTGGAGGGTGTTGGAAGCCACCACACACTGGATAGACAGACAAGCACTCCCCACACCTATGCAAGCACTGTGCAACACTAGAGATGTTGGGCAGCCAAGGCCACCACATCAGGCCTGGGCACAGTGCAGGCATGGCTATGGTACGCAATACTGTAGGAGTCACTCCCCAGGTTGGTAAACACTGTTAGACACAGGACCTGTAGCACACTCCACAGACATCAGAAAGGTTGCTATGATGCAGCTCACTCACGAAATTGTACTTAACCTAGGAATTGCTATCTGCCAGTGCTCATAGCAAGCTGCTGATAGCTGTGTAACATATTCCCAAGTTTAGGGTGGCATTACTACGGTATGCATGTGCTAGTATTGGGAGATGCAAGCAGAGCCCAAATTCCTGCCTCTCCAGGAGGCTTTGGATAATGGGGCCTGTGGGTGCGGGTGTGTCTGCCCCTGTTGGCTGCTGCTTTACGGCAGAGGTTCCCAACTCCAGTCCTGCGGTGCCAAACCCTGTTCGGGTTTTCATTGCTGTCCCTCATGAATATGCATGAGATACATCTGCATACCATGGGGGTGGCGCATAGAAATGCAGCACAGGCATCTTTATCAGAGGCAGCATGGAACCGGGATGGTGTTTGGCCCTCCAGGACTGCATTTGGGAGGCTCTGCTCTAGGTAATGTGCATGTTTATGGAGTCTGTGCTCTGTAGGGTAAAATGTGGGTGTTTTGGGCATGTTTACGTCATCTGCAAGACCGGTTCTGTCTGTATTAGCCCGTTCTAGTAGTGGGTAAAATATGAGGACTGGGTTGGCGGAAACCAAGGCTGGGACTTGAACCTGTGACCCTCTGCTTCTGAATACACTGGTTCTGTGCACTGCACCACCATGTTCTTACAGAGATGGTGTGTTCCCTGGTGATACCATGACTGTTGGTCAGACAGGACCTGTCTGTTGGAGTGCACTGCACCCACGTGAAGGGGGCTAGGCCACGGTCTGCTCTGGGCGGCTGCCACTGCCCCCTCCGCCACCAGTATCCCTCAGCCACCATGCTGACATGCCCTTCTGCTGGTGGTGCTGGTGGTGTGCGGTCTCAATCCATCCAATATGCAGGTAGGCGGCTGACTATGGTGCGTGTTATGGGGTGTGGGTGCCCGCATAGCTGCCCACGCTTTCCCCCAGCACCGCCTGCCAATGTTCCGTGCCATTGGGGGTACTTGCTGGGTACTATTCCCTGTGACACTGTGGGAAGCACACTCTTGCCCATGTTGGGCCCTCAGCAGTTGCTGTCTTGCTGCTCTACTGTTTCAGCATTCCTATGGGCCAGCTAGGCATCACCCTAGTCCCCACTGTGGCCCAGATGCACCACAGCAGGTGCCGCCTGCAGCCCTCTGTATCCCCTTCTCCAGCATCTGACCGGTTGCCCGTTTCGACATGCCCGCCCTGATGTTGCGGGACATGTGCATGCCATAGGAACCCTGTCCAGTGGTGGGGAAGTATCTGGACAGTGCTATTTCACGGTGGGCCCATGCACCTTGTATGGGGACGGGGTATGGACCCTTCTGCGGTTTATAAATACATAACTAAAATAAAGAAATACATACATATCTGTTCAATGGAGCTTACTCGGGGGGGGGGGTTGATGTTTCTCATTGATACCACTATTGGCCAGCTTGGTTGCTGTTTTTTTCCAGTTTGTTGTGGTCATTTTCAGTGTTTCTGTGCCCTTTTGTTTTGTGCACATGTATCACACTTATCACCTTTTTTTGGTTTCCCTGCCTAGGATGTACATGGCTGACATTTAAATGGTTTCTCTCCCCTTTAATATGCCTTTAACGGCAGGTTTTCATTCGCGTTGGAATTTGGCTCTGAAATTCAGCGCGTTAGTGTAATGGGAGCCTCTCCCTGCTCACTCTCCGCCCATTGACCCCTTCTCTCCGCCCTCTCTCCGCCTTCTGCGTTGTTTTACCGCACCGTGGAGCATCACGCGTGTTAGCGCTTGATAACGCACGCTATAGCGCGTTTATGATCGTTAATGCGCTACAGCGCGCGCTATAGCACGCTAACGATCATTAACATCGTACAACACGCGTTATTCACGTTTACCGCAGTTTAGTAAACATACCCCTAAATCGTTTTCCTGGGTGGTGGTTCCTAATATGGAACCTTGCATCGTGTAACCATAGTTTGGCTTGTTCTTCCCTAGGTGCATAACCTTGCACTTGTCCACATTAAATTTCATCTGCCATTTTGATGCCCAGTCTTCCAATTTATCAAGATCCTCTTGCAATTTTCCACAATCCTCTTGGGTTTTAACAACTTTAAATAGTTTTGTGTCATCTGCAAATTTGATAACCTCACTCGTTATTCCACTTTCCAGGTCATTTATGAATATGTCAAAAAGCAGCGGACCCAGCACAGATCCCTGGGGTACACCACTATTCACCTTTCTCCATTGGGAAAATTGGCCATTTAGCCCTACCCTCTGCTTTCTATCTTTTAACCAGTTCCTGATCCACAATAGTACACTGCCTCCTATCCCATGACTCTTTAGTTTTGCAAAAATTCTCTGATGAGGGACCTTGTCAAAGGCTTTCTGAAAGTCCAGATACACAATATCAACCGACTCACCTTTGTCCACCTTATTATTCACTCCTTCAAAAAAACATAACAGATTAGTAAGACAAGATCTTCCTTGTCTAAAGCCATGTTGGCTGTCTCCCATTAGGTTATGACTATCTACATGCTGAGTAATTTTATTCTTTATGATGGTTTCTACCATTTTTCCCGGTACTGATGTCAGGCTCACCGGTCTGTAGTTTCCCGGATCATCCCTGGAACCCTTTTTAAAAAGTGATGTTACATTGGCGATCCTCCAATCTTCTGGTATTAGAGATGATTTTAATGATAGTTCACAGATTACTAATAGCAGGTCTGCTATCTCATATTTCAGTTCTTTCAACACCCTTGGATGTATACCATCCAGCCCAGGTGATTTGTTACTCTTCAGTTTATCTAATAGTTGTAATACATCTTCCCGATGTATCGATATTTCCTTCAATTCTTCCGCACCTTTAAATACCACTTCAGTCATGGGTAACATCCCTACATCTTCCTCAGTAAAGACTGAAGCAAAGAATTCATTCAGTCTCTCCTCTATCGCCTTGTCGCCCCTTAGTGCTCCTTTAACCCCTTTATCATCTAATGGACCAACTGACTCTCTCACAGGTTTTTTGCTAAGAATGTACTTGAAAAGGTCTTTACTTCGCGTTTTTGCTTCCACAGCAAGCTTCTTCTCAAATTCTCCCTTTGCCTGCCTTATTAATGGCTTGCATTTGACTTGCCAGTGCTTGTGCTGTTTCCAGGTTTCATCATTTGGCTCTTTTTTCTATTTCCTGAAAGATGCTTTTTTGGCAACAACAGTCTCTCTGATCTCACCTTTAAACCATGCTGGCAGTTTTTTGGACTTCCTGCCACTTTTCTTAAAGCGTGGAATACAGCTGGTCTGGACTTCCAAGATAGTATTTTTCAACAACAGCCAAGCCTGATGTACGTCTTTAACCTTTGCAACTGCCCCTTTTAGTTTTTTCTTAACTGTTTTCCTCATTTTATCATAGTCTCCCTTTCAAAAGTTAAAAGGTAGTACTGTGGATTTCCTTACTATCCCTCCTCCACTAATTAAATCAAAGGCGATCATGCTATGATCACTATTGCCAAGTGGCCCCAACAACGTTATCTCTTGCACTAGATCTGGTGTTCCACTAAGGACTAACACAATCAGTAACTTTAGGATCCATCCCTCCCGCAGTATTTTAGGGTGCATCCCATCCAGTCCCATCGCTTTGTCTACTTTAAGGGGGATGTTTACTAAACTGCGGTAACGTTACAGACCGCACGTTAGGTAACGTTAATGATCGTTAGGTAACGTTAACGCTTGGTATGTAACATTAATACACGTTAACATTAACTAACAATCGTTAACGTTCCCGGTCACGGTAAACACTGCAGAGGGTGGAGAGAGGGCGGAGAGAAGGGGTCAATGGGCGTGGAGAGGCCCCCTGTATACTACCGTGCTGAACTGAAGTGCTGAATCCTACCGCGAATGAAACCCTGCGGTTAGATGCACATTTGCAGGAGAGAGAAACCATATCACTGTCAGCAATGTACAGCATAGACAGGGAGCCCAAGTAACGTGATAGTAGTGCTCCATTTCCAGCAACAGCATAGTGCCCAAGTATGAAAGGCCACTATGGCGATAGTGCACATGGGGCATAGGGGGCTGCAGGCGGGACATGTAGCGGGGGAAGCTGGGGCACAGGGTGGACTAGGTGGGCGCCAAGGTGGCACATAGGAACATAGAAACCAGAAATTAGTATAACAGCAGCTGACAATGGCCAAACACAATCCACCTACATCTACCTGGTCCACCCGAGCTAACAGTTGCCAGGGCACTGACCTAACATCCCCCCAGCCAACCCTCCCCCAAGCGGAAGGGACATACTATTGGTAGGCGGTGTTGGGGGGATGAGAGGATGCTCATGTATGCCAACTGCCCCAGACCCTGCTCCCTAGGTGACCACTTACCCACACAATGGATGGCCTGGGACTGCGCACTACCAACACTGACAGCATATGGCCATGGCAGCATGGCAGGGGGGGGGTGCCCATTCTGGAAGGGGCAGTGGCACCTGCCTGCAGTGGACCTAGGGTACCAAAAAGAGCAACAGGTACCTGCACACTAGACAGAGAACCAACCAGGCAGGTACACAAAGACTGCCGACAATTCAATTCAGGTGGAAAATCTTTTTATTGGGCCCCAACGCATTTCGGCTAGAAAACCTTCTTCAGGGGGTCTTCAAAAGAGAACATACACAAAAAATAATGACAATGTAAACATTTAAAGATTATAAATACATGAAAAATCATAAATTTAATAAAAACATCAATCATAAATATAAAAAAACAAATATAAAACATATATAAGATGTAGAGCCTTTAAACAAAATACACAAATTAAACACCATCAAATAATAATAAAAAATAATAAAAATATGGAATAATAAATATATTGATATTAATATAAATATTAATATAACTAAAAAATGAAATCATATAATCAAATAAAATTATAAGAGAGTGAAAATAAAAAGGAGAGATGAGGAGGACATGATTACAGGGAAAAGAAAAAAGGTACCTTATTTCTGTCACGTGGTACACTAAAAACTAAAAATAAATTAAGGGGTATGTTTACTAAACTGTCTTAACATGCACCCGGTGTTAGTGTGCAGGATGCCATAAAAGGAGTGGGCATTTCGGTCTTAAAGTAGCAAAACGGGATTATTGCACGATAACGTGCTCTGCACACATTATCCGGCGAGATGCCGCTAAGCACGTTCATGCACGGTAATCTTAAGTAGGCGCGCAGACAAAAAAACACAGAAGCAGAGGTGTAGCACAATGGTTAATACAGTAACTGATGGTATGGGTTCATGAGTTCAATCCCCCAGTGTGTGTAATCCATAAGGCTGACTGAGGTGTTAACTTTTACGTGTGAGTATTGATTTTTGAGGCATTTTATTTGTAGTTTAATTAGTGCTGCCAGCAAACACACCCTCACGTGCTGTAACCTAAGGTGCCGCATAAGGCATCCTATAAGGCACTCCATAGGGCACATTATAAAGTGCACTGTCTGCCAAGGTACCCTATAATATCCCCTATAGGCACCCTATAAGGCGCTTTAGAGGACACCTGATAAAGCACCTTATAAGACGCTTTATAGGGACCCTTATAAGGTGCTTTATAGGCCGCCCTATAAGGCACTTTATAGAGCGCCTTATAAGGTGCATTATGGTTACAGTACACTGAGGGTGTTTTTGCTGGCAGCACTAATGTACATTAAAAATAGACAATGCTTGGACAGCCTTATCAAGTAACCCCACCATGGGCTTGAACCCATGCCCTCTGGTCCCACAGGCAGTAACGTAACCAGTGGGCTACAGCTGCTAACAAACACCTGGCTTGCTGCAGAAGGACCACACGTTACCACACAAACTGTCTGCTGTGGTTACCAGGATAGGGTTAACCCACCTGTACCCATGATGCACTGCACATGCAAATCAGCAGTCTACAAATGGGCACAAGATGGGGTATGCACCCCCACAGCACCTCGGCCTGGTAGGGGGAACTGACTGTGTGTGGTACTGGCACAGAGTAGCTACAGACCATCACATTGTGCGGGTACTGTGCTCACCATGAGGGTGAGGTGAGGCGCCCAGCACCAGGTCCACAGCACCCTTCATGGCTAAAATACACCATGCTGCAGGTCCCCATCAGTGCTTCTGTGTATGTGATAGGTAGTTCCTGCAGACACACTTCGGATACATCTGTGTCCTTCTGTATTTCTCAGTCATGTCTAGCCCTTATGGGCTATGATGTACCCAGAATAGTGCATGTCCTGTGTTGGTGCCATGGTTACATGAGGTAAGTGAAGGGGGGGGGGGTGTTTGGATGCATCGGCGGATTATGTACCACCACACAACCCACCCTCTGGGGCTCAGAGTGGGAAACAGGATTACCCACATTCTACCTCCCTGCAGTGGTGGCAATAGCGGGGACCATCAACCACAGTCCTGCTGGGGAACAGACACCCTACATGGCAGGCAATGCAGAGCTGTACACATCCATAAAGCAACAGCAGACAGACAGTAGGCTTTAAAATGCACAGCTGCCTCCCACCACTATCTGACATTCCCCAGCAACAAGCCTCCAGCCACTGCACCCTGCAAGGTGTTCCAGCAAGACACACACTAGTTGCAAACAGTCTGCTAGCTAGTCCATAGTGCAGGGTCCTGGAGGAGATGCATGTACCCAGAACTGGGATGTCAACATACACACACCAAGCAAATAAGTCAGTGATCAGGCCCCAAAAGAGAACACATAAATATCACATGAGAGAAATGCTATATAGCACTATGGGGGAACCTAGCCATGCCGTGTTCACTGCTTAGTCAGGGTGAGAGTGACCTCCCAGCAGGACATGCTGTGGCCACCCTGTCCGTGCAGGCGGTGGACGGCTGCTACAATGTCCAAGCCATTGCCCTATGCATGTACAGATGAATCCAGACCAGGCCACCCTATCCTAGCTATTCCCACAGTACCTTACTCCTCATTATGCACATTGGCAGGCCAATACTGGCAACAGTGCTAGCAGTGTGGGCTGTGGAGGGTGTTTGCAGCCACCACACACTGGATAGACAGACACACACTCCCCACACCTATGCCAGCATTGTGCAACTATAGAGGTGTTTGGCAGCCCTGGCCACCGCACCAGTCCTGGGCACAGTGCAGGCATGGCTATCGTACGCAATACAGTTGGGGTCACCCCCCAGGGTGGTAAACACTGTCAGACACAAGACCTGTAGCACACTCCACAGACATCAGAAAGGTTGCTATGATGCAGCTCACTCAGAAAATTGTACTTAACTTCGGAATTGCTATCTGCCAGTAATCATAGCAACCTTTTGATAGCTGTGTACCCTATTCCCAAGTTTAGGGTGGCATTGCTAGTGCTAGTATTGGGAGATGCACGTAGGGCCCAACATCCTGCCTCTCCAGGAGGCATTGGATAATGGAGCCTGTGGTTGCGGGTGTGTCTGCCCCTGTTGGCCACTGCTTTAGGGCAGAGGTTCCCGACTCCAGTCCTGGTGGGTCAGACACTGTTCGGATTTTCATGCTGTCCCTCATGAATATGCATCTGCATACCACGGGGGCGGTGCATAGAAATGCAGCACAGGCATCCTTATTAGAGACAGTATGGAACCTGAATGGTGTTTGGCCCTCCAGGACTGCATTTTGAGACTCTGCTCTAGGTAATGCACATGTTTATGGTGTCTGTGCTCTGTAGGGTAAAATGTAGGTGTTTTGGGCATGTTTGTGTCATCTGCAATAAAGGTTCTGTCTGTATTAGCACATTTTAGTAGTGAGTAAAATATGGGGACTGGGTTGGCAGGAACCACAGCTGGGACTTGAACCAATGACCTTCTGAACACACTGGTTGTGTGCACGGCACCACTGTGTTGCCACAGAGACAGTGCATTCCCTGATGATACCATGACTGTTCATCAGACAGGGCCTGTCTGTTGCAGTGCATGGCACCCACCTACACATGGCTAGGCCACGGTCTGCTCTGGGCAGCTGCCACTGCCCCTTCCACCACCAGTATCCCTCTGCCACCATGCTGACATGCCCTTCTGCTGGTGGTGCTGGTGGAGCGCAGTCTCAGGCCATCCAGTGTGCGGGTAGGTGGCTGCCTATGGTGCGGGTTCTGGGGTAGGGGTACCTGCATAGCTGTCCATGCTTTCCCCCAGCACCGCATGCCAATGTTCCGTGCCCTTGGGGGTACCTGCTGGGTACTATCCCCTGTGACACTGTGGGGAGCACACTCATGCCCATGTTGGGCCCTCAGCAGTTGCTGTCTGGCTGCTCTACTGTTTCAGCATTCCTATGGGCCAGCTAGGCATCACCCTAGTCTGCACTGTGGCCCAGCTGCACCACAGCATGTGCCGCTTGCAGCCCTCTGTGTCCCCTTTTCCAGCATCTGTCCAGTTGCCCGTTCCGACATGCCCGCCCTGCTGTTGCGGAACATGTGCACGCCATAGGAAACCTGTCCAATGGATAGGGGAAACCCTGATCAGCGCAATTTCACTGTGGGCTCATTCACCTTGTATGGGGACGGAGCATAGACCCTTCCAAAATTCATATATTTTTTGGAGCTTTCTTGGGAGTGTTTTTTGATGTTTCCCATTAATATCACTATTGCCTAGCTTGGTTATGTTTTTTTTTCCAGTTTGTTCAGGTCATTTTCAATGTTTATTTGCCCTTTTGTTCTGTGCACATGTATCACACTTATCACTTTGTGTAGGTTTCCCTAGTTGTGCTGTGCATTGCTGATGGAAATGGTTTCTTTTCCCTTTAAATCAGCTCTAACGCCAGTGTTTCACTGGCGTTAGTTTTGAGCCTCAGATTTCACAGCGTTAGTGTGTGGGGAGCCTCTCCCCTCCCACTCTCCGCCCATTGACCCTCTCTCTCCGCCCCGGGGGAGCCTTCCTCTGCTCTCCGGGAGCCTATCTCCACCCTCAGCGCTCATTTGCACCGCTGCACGCGTTATCGCATGCTAAGGTACCTTTTCACCTGATAAAGTGCCATTATTGCACAATAAGGTACCTTATCACACGATAATGTGGAAGAGCGCACGTTAAGACTGCTTAGTAAACATACCCTCAATTTCATGGTCTTTAAATTGCATTGTTGCAAGCTAAAGCGTTGCACAAACCAATAAGAATTTTCAAAGGAAGATTTTTATTCCCCACTTACTGTCATAGGCTTTAAAACCACTTATATGGAAGGCTTAAATTAATTTCTAAAATGCATTGTTATTAGAGCGAAGCATTTCATAAACAGGCGTTTATGGAAGAAATATCAAAAGAATGCCAAAAAAACTTGACCATCTATTGCACATTGCAATTTTTTACTTGTTTGAAATGAAAAGCCTTACACTTCAAATTGCAGAACGCCTAACAATTTCACACGTGCGTAAAATGAAAGAAGTAAATGCATAAAACTTCAAAATTAAGAAAACCATAGAAGAGGCGCCAAGGATAGAAAAATAATAATCTACTTCAGAGAACAATATGATTAAATTATAAAATCATATTAATACTGTGACATGCCATAAGTCACTAAAGGAATTCTGCGAGGAAAATTTGTAATACAGTGCGCCTCACACTGTCTGCTTGTCCAAATCAAAATAGCTTGCAAACATGAAGGCTACTCATCAACAGATCGAAAATTTATATTAAATCCAGAAGCAGAGTCACAGGTTCAAGTCCCAGCTGTGGTTCCTGCAGAGCATGTCCCTATATTTTACCCTACAATGCAGATACAACAGCAACATGTGCAAAGCCCAAAGCAGCGGCGAACAGGGGTACAAACACCCACTCACACAGGCTTCACAATCCAAAGATGCATGGAGAGTCAGGCTGTTGGCCCCAGCATTGAGCTCAAGTTATCACCAGAGCACTACTACTACCTCCTGCACAGTTTAGCAATGTCAGCACTGTGATCAGGACCAGTGTGGTGGGCAGGGTTGCCAACCACCCCTATCTTTGCACAATGCTGCAATAGGAGTGTGTGTGTGTGTATGTCTATCCATTGTTCTGTGGCTGCCCACCCCTCTCTGAGCCCAAAATGTCCAATTCTTACCAGCGTTAGCCTGAATATGTGCATAATGAGGAGCAAGGTGTTGTGGGTATGGTGCAGACAGGACGGATTGGCCAGGAAGCATCTTCACAGGGTGTGGGGCAATGGCTGGTACACTGTAGTGCCCAAACATTGCCTGCATGGACAGGGTGGCCACAGCATGTCATGCTGGGAGGGCACTCACTCTAACCGAGCAGTGACCATAGCATGTCTAGGTTCCCACATAGCACTTTTATTATCTGACTTGAATGATACTTTTGTGTTTTTGGTGCCCCAATCACTGAGATGCCTGCTAAGTGCACGTAGGTCTTCTGTGAGCATGCACCGTGGACTGTCTGCAGTTAGACTGTGCATGGTTGGAACACCCATAAGGTGCAGTCTGACTGTGCTTTCTGCTTTGGATTGCAAGACAGTGTTGTGTAGCAGTTGGGGTGTTGTAGACCTAACCCCAACATTGCTGCTGGTCTGTCACTGCCCCAGACACAGGTATGGCATTGACCCTAGAAGGCTGTCTTATAGCAGCAGGATAGAGGTTGCTTCACCATGGCTGGGGCACCTGTCCCTTACCTACAAAAAGGGTGATGTGGGCCCTTTGGGGTATGTAGTGTATACTACATTGACCTTATAAAGGCACTGCTACACACACATCATGCAGGTCTAGAAACCCCTTTTCTCTCATAGCAGCGCCCATGTCAGCCAGACCCTAACACAGGGTACACACTAATCGGGGTGGTGTCTGGCCCCAGAGGGCCACATGTGACTGCAGGATACAGATGGACACCGAATTACCTTCAGCTACACTTCAATGAACACCTGTCACACACTGGTAGCAATGGGGATGTACAGCAGGACCTATCTCTTGCACCACAAGTACTGCGGACCTAGTGCTGGGCACCCATCCTATCCCTCAGGGTGAACACAGAACCTGCACAATGGCATGGTCTGTAACTACACTGTACCAGTATCATGCACTGTCAGTTCGTCTTTCCAAGCTGAGGTACCGGAGAGGTGCAGACCCCATTTGCTGATCAGCTGTAGACAGCTATTCAACATGTGCATTGCATCATGGGTACTGGTGGGGTTACCCTATCCTGGCATTCAGAGCAAACAGTTTGTGTGGTGACCTGCAGTCCTTCTGTACCAAGCCATTGCTGTGATATACACCTGTCTTACTCAACTAGAGTGCATGCCTGTAACAGTCATATTTTTGCAGATCTGTGCTGCCAGCCCATAATACCCTTGCCACAAATGCCAACATTCCCTCGGTCTGTCTATCTGCATCTGTCAGCTGTGTAGAGTCCTGTCTGCCTGTGCAGGCTGCCACTCCATGTCCTGCACTGCTACCCTTTCCTGCATTGCGCCTCTTCATGCTTGCCTCACCTGTGCCTGATCTGCATGGCACCACCACTCCTCTGTCCACCCATCATTGTAACTATCCTGCAAACTCCACCTCCACTGGGGGACACGTATTCCCATCATCTGCCACCAACTGTCTTTCAGGTACTTTACATTGCCAACACCCTGTATTCATGATAGGTGGATGGCTGGGCTGAGTGTGGGAGGGCTAGGACTGGAAATGGGCTGATAGGGGGCTAGGATTGGAAATGAGTTGATGGGGGAGTTTTGACTCAAATGGGCTAATGGGCAGCTAGAATAGGACTGGAAAGGGCTGATGGGGGGCTAGGACTGCAAATGGGCTGAGTACGGGGGCTAGGACTGCAAATGGGGTAATGGGGAGCTAGGACTGGAAATGAGCTGAATGGTGGGCTAGGACTGCAAATGGGCTGATGGGGGAGCTTGGTTTGCAAATGAGCTGATTGGGGGGGGCTAGGACTGCAAATGAGCTGATGGGAAGGGCTAGGACTGGAAATGGGCTTTTGGGAGGCTAGGATTGGAAATGGGCTGATGGGGCCTGGAATAGGACTGGAAATGAGCTGACTGGGGGAAGGCTAGGACTGGAAATTGACTGATGCGGTGACATGGGAGAATGGAACTAGAAGGGAACAGATGCTGGGTGGGGCTGGAACTAGAAGGGAGCTGATGTTGGGGGAGGACTAGAACGGGATGTGGCTGTGGAATGGCGATGGCGAGGGAAAAAGATTTTGTGTGGGAGGGAAGAAAAATCTCCGATTGGCTGGGTATTGGGAGAGTAGTGGGGATTGAGGATGAAAGGTTGAAATTTGAGTGGATGATAATGGAATAAAGAAAGAAGTGGATGAAAGAGCAAAAGGGGAAAGATCGGTATGTTAAAGCAGATGTAGAGAGAGAATGGAAAAAGTCTAGAAGAAAGAAGAAAGGACAAATGGCTATCAGACAATGGAAAGTTAGCAGAAGACATGAAGAAACCAGAAGAAAGTGACTGGAGCAATTGCAACTGAAAAATAAAATGCACAAACAATAAAAGATAAAATAAAATACTTATTTGAATTTATTAACTGGAATATGTCAGTTCTGGGAAATTTGCATCTTTAACATCTGCATTTTGTTTAGTACAAGAGGAAATTAATTTATAGTTTTATTTCTGCAGTATTGTTGTACATTCCAAGTTTGGCTTTTGGAGTTCCCAATTTAATTATGGTCTTCCTATTTCTAAATTGTGATCTTTTGTTCAGTGATGGTCTATGTTCCGATGGTGCAATCAAGCTGAGGTATTCTGTTTATGTAGTTTCTGTTTGACAGTGCCACTTGTTCTCTTTCCCCAGTAGGACATGTATTGGTATTCTTTGAGATGTAGTGGTTTAATATTTGCAGTGTTGCCTTTTGATTGGTGCTTTGTGAGTCCTGGTAATGCTGTTTTGATACGATGGGTTTGCTATGGGTTCTAAATGGGCAGTGTTTATAGTACTTCCTAATGTACCTGGCGGTTGGTACTGGAGTAGAGTAATATAGAAATATGGTAGTCTTTCTTTATCCAGCCACTCATTAAGAGGCATGTGTACTAAAAGCTAGCATATATTAACATTATGCAAATATTTATGCACATGAGGTTCCTTATGCAAATTGGGCCTCACAATGAGTCTCCGCACATGGCCCTGCACCCCCTTGGACTGCCGCTACATGTAGTTTTCTGAAACCATGCCCCCTTGCAATTTCTATTTATTAGTTGAGTCCATATGTACATTTATCCCTTTCTAAATTTGCCATATATATACCATTTCCAGGTGTACATGTCATGTTAGAGGGGATAGGTTCTTTTGCCTCAGTTTATTGTAGTCTTCTTTCCCACATACCTTTGCCAACTCACACCCACTATAGAAGAGACCATCAAATGTCTTATCCTATCATTATAATTCATCAAACATTGGACTTCATAGCAAAGTCTTGAGTAGCTTTCAAAAATGTAAATAATCCTGTTCCCACCTTAAATGAATAGGTAACTTGTTCTACCAGGGTGGAGCAGGGACTAAAAATGCCCTGGAATGCAGAATTTGTAATCTTATTTCTTTACTGGAAGGAGTGCATAAAAGTCTCCCTTGAGAAGATAGAAGAGCCCAGCTATGAATGCACCATTCCAAGCTGTTCAAATAATCTCACCCTTTGGTCTCATACAGCAATTTAAAAACCAACAGCATCAACTTAAAAATGTAGCATTCTTGAACCACAAACCAGTGTCATTTCTGTAAAGTCTTAAATAGGTCTTACAACTGCATGTTGAAGTAACTGCACTCTGTGCACTGATGTAGCAAATGGTCTGACCGAAGGCAGGGATACTGTTTTGGTCAACATTATTGGCACCCTTGAATTTGAAGTATGTTGTGTAAAATATCTTGAGAAATGGAAATATTCCAACTGTATGTCATCATAATATTTTAATAGTACGTTCAAAGGTACACAACAAAAAAAACTTCTATGCAATTTAGACATAATAATTTCTGAGAAAAAAACAAAATATGACCTGGCCAGGATTAATGGCGCCCTTCACTTGCATAGCCCTTGGCAGTGATGAGAGCCTCCAAACATTTCTTGTAGCCATCTATACGTTTCGTACATATGTCTGCTGGTAGTTTTTACTACTCTTCAACTGTGATTTGTTCCAGCTCATGAATGTTTCCAGGATTAATTTTACCAAAGGGAGATTTCAGCTCTTTACAAAGATTCTTGATTAGATTGATATCAAGACTCATTGCTTGCCAGTTTAAAACAGTCCATTTGTTCCTTTTTAACCATTCTTTTGTACCTTTGATGTATGTTTTGGGTCACTGTCCTGCTGGAGGACACATGACCTTCCACCCAGACCTAGCTTTCTGACACTAGGTAGTACATTTCACTCCAAAATACCTTGGTAGTCCTCTGACTTCATGATTCCTTTAATATGTTTCAGGTCTCCAGTTCCTCAGGCAGCAAAACCAGCCTCACAATGTTATGGAACCTCCCTTATATTTAACTGTAGGATGAGTGTTTTTTTTTTCCTTATAAGCGTCATTTCTTTACCTATAAATGTATCACTGGTCTGTATTGTCAAGGAGCTCAAGTTTGGTTTCATCTATCCACAGAACATTTTCCCAGAAAGATTGCGGTTTAAATAACTAAAGAACTCACCAATACTAAGATGCAGACAGTAGTCCAGCAGTGAGATGGGTGTTATTTAGTCGTGTGTATTGAATGCTGCATGTATAATTATCTCTCATTTGGTAAGAGCGCATATGTGTGTACTTGATTCAAAGAGCTCCTGCTCTCAAATAAACTATGGAAGCTGTGGTAGATAGAACGATATGTAGAGGAGACCTTAAGGTTCATAGTAGAGAAGACCTGCTTCCATTCTTGCAGCCTCTGGGTTGTCTTGGAGGAGATAGGTTACCTGAAAGGAGAGCATCACTTTGGTGAGGAAAGAAACAAACCTGCAGTCAGGACCTGCCCTACAGGAGATGTAATAACCTCTCACAATGAGGATGTGTGTTAAGGTGTTTCTGTGTAGGAGAGAAGGGTTTAAAATAACCATTTTATTTAGCAATTTGATCATTATGCATTTAGATAACTAGGTGAGGATCCTTGGTCATTTGCCTGCCTGGTGTGAAAATGACAGACCTCTTATTACACCTAGATAAGACTCTAGACAGTGCTGTGGAGGAGCTGGCTGTCTTGGTAATTATGGGTATCAACAACATAGGAAAGTGTGGGAGGTCAGTTCTGGAAGCCAAATTTGGCTTTTAGGTAGAAAGTTGAAATCCAGAATATCCAGGGTAGCCCTTTCATAAATGTTCTGTGTTTCATGTTCAGACCTCAAGAGACAGACAGAGCTCTAAAGTTTCAATGTGAGGATGAAACAGTGGTAAAGGGAGGAAGGATTTAGATTTGCTAGGATCTGGACAACATTCATGGGGAAAGAGGAGCCCACTCTAAAACGATGGGCTCCACCGTTTTTAAACATGAGCCTGGGAGAAAGTTGATGGTCACTCAGGAGCCCATGAAGAATCAAAACAGGGAAGTTAGGGCATCCTAATAGAAAAGTTGTAATAAAGGCAAAAGTAGGCCTGATACTTTTAAAGGAAGAGCAGATAAAGTTAAAAGATTGCAAATTATCCCTTTCAATACTAAGCAAGTTATAGATGCAACAGAAAGCCTATTGTATCTACCTCTTCATTCAGTGCTATATACATTTAATCTTCCATCTTATTTTTTAGGCTTCTATTATTTGTATGCAGATTTTTCAAATATAATTTGTGCCCTGGTATCACAGTGTCTCATTCGTTATCCTCCTTCCACTAGGTTTCTGAGATGCCTATTATATCTACCTCTTTGTTTAGTGCTATAAACTCTAGCTCTTCCATCTTAATTTTAGCCTTCTAGAATTTACTGTATATACAGATATTCCAAAGTATGTATTTCAGACACCTGGTAGAAGGAAGATAACCAATGGGACACTGTGATACCAGGGTACAAATTATATTGCAATGATAGCATAAATCAGATTGATGGCACTATGTTAAAAAGCATGTTGATCAAACAGAATAAACATTCTACAGAGAACATATGCACGGTTGAATACTTATGGATAGAAATTCCATGTGTGAGGGGAAAGAGAATAGTTGGAGGGGGGTATACTACGAATCGGCCTGACCAGAATGAGCAGACAGATGATGAAATACTAACAGAAATTTAGACAGCTAACACATTTGGCAATACTATAGCAATAATAGATTTTTTCAATTACTGCAAATTGAATGGATAAATGCCACATCAGGAAAGGCTAGGAAGGTAAAGTTCCTAGATGAAATAAATGACTGCTTCATAAAGCAGCTAGTTTATGAATCACCAGATGGGGAGCTATTTTAGATTTTAGTCTTTAGTGGCATAAAGGACTTGATGTGAGAGGTAACAATGTTAGAGCAATTTGGCAATAGTGATCATAACATGATCCAATTTGAGTTAATAACTGGAGTAGTCAATAAGGTGCATGTTTAATAAAGGTTGTCACGCACTAATGAAGCCTGAAAAGAAGATGTTGCAAATAAATGTTAAGGATCCGATATTGAACTAGGCTCATTTTCAAAGGGCTATGCGCCTCATCGGCGCATAGTTGTCCTCATCAACTTCTAACCCGGATATTCATTGCTTTGATGATGGCATTGAATATCTGGGGATCATCACATACACTGGAAGCCACTGAAGCTAATGGGGCAGCAGCGAAATTTCATGCTGCCCGGTTAGCTCCTGTGCCTATAAGATAAGTGAGGGGTTTCCTATCTTTTTGTCATAGATCACTAACCAGGCAGCATGCAATATCACTGCTGTCCAGTTATCGCTTGTTGCTGTCTCCAACCTGCCTTGGAATGCCCCCGACATGCCCCAATGCTAACCGGATAGCACTGGAGCGCATAGAGGAGTTAGAAGAGGATATTCAATGGTACTAGCTGTGTAAGTTCCATTGAATATCCTGATTTAAGGCATTTAAATGGTTTACTGGGCTGTAAACCGTTTAAATCCCTTTCAAAAATCATGCCCCAAGAGTTTAAATCAGGGGGAATGCTCATATAAACCCTCTCTCAAGTCACTTCATTGACTCCCTATCCTTTTCCACATCCAGTTCAAACTTCAGCTACTGACCTCTAAGCGCACTCATTCTGTAGCTCCTCACTACATTTCCTTTCTTATCTCTCCCTACACCCCTCCATGGGAATTTCACTCTTCTAGCAGGTCACTTCTATCTGTGCCCTTCTCTGCCACTGCCAACTCTAGACTTTGTTCATTTCATCTTGCTGCTCTATATGCCTTGAACAAACGATCTAAGTCAGTATGTCAGGTTTTATCTCTGGTCCTATTCAATCCAGGCTAAAAACCCATCTTTTCAGGGCTGATTTTGTATCTTGATTCACTTATTTTCTTGCTATCATTGAGGAGTAGCCTAATGGTTAGCGCGATTGGCTTAGGAACCAGGAGGCTAGGGTTGAATTCCCACTAGCACTCCTTTTGGCCTTGGGCAAGTCACGTAACCCTCCGTTACCACAGAAAAATCCAAGTTATCAATGTCCCTGTTTAATGTACATTACCAAGTTACAATATATACCACATTGACTGAAGGATAAAGCTTTATTAAAAACCCTGTTAAATAAATAATTATTATGTTTATTGCATTTGATATATGGCACCTTTGAACAGCAAGGTGATATACAATCTTTACCATTTCCCTAGATTTATTCTGGTCCCCAGTTGTGTTTTCTGTCTCGATTAGATTGTAAGCTCTGTTGAGTAGGGACCATCTCTTAAATGTATATGTACAGTGTTGGTTATGCCTTGTAGTGCTATACAAATAAATAGTAATAGTATTAATAGTAATGCTTACAAGTACCATCTTTAAAACCTAGACCAAATGTATTTCACCTTTTAACTATGCCAATTGACAGCGTAGCTAAACGGTGAGGTGAAAGAGGCTATTACAGCCAAAAGAATATCTTTCAAAAATTGGAAAAAGCCTCCAAATGAAGAAAACTGGAAACAGCAGAAGCAGGGCAAGTTAGACACAAAACATTCCTAAGGAAGGCAAAAGGAGACTTTTGAAACAAGTTTGCTGTTAAGGAAATACTCATCATTAAAAAAAAACATTTTCAGATACATTAGAAGCAGGAAGCCTGTGAGGGAGTAAGTTGCACCATTAGATCATCATAGAGCAAAAGGGGCACTCGGGGAGTACAAGGCCATAGCTGACAGACTAAGGGGGTTATTTTAGAAGCCTGATTTTCATTTTGCATGTGTATGCACATGTTCATCTTGATTACATCCAAATTATAAGTGTTGCAGGTATGCCAGGGATATGGTTCAGGTGGAAGAAAATTCTACATGCATATCCTTCATTTCATATAGTGGATGCATGCAAAAGACGGAAATTGTCCTTCCTGTCCTCCATGTCATGTTTAAGTTTTTAAAAGTGCACTTTTCCATCAGCCCTTTACAGAAGAGATCAAGGGACACAGCCCCTTTAATCCTTCAATGTTTATTCCCCCTCCACATGTTAACTAAGCAGACATTGAGTCCTCTGTGAATGATTAAGAGTGAAGACATCAGGTTTATAAAATGTCCAGAATGTACATGTAATTGATTATATTTACACATGCATGTTTGGAAATGCCAACACTTACATGTTTAAGTTGCTGAGGTTTCCTCATCAGCTTTCTCCACATGTATATTTGCAAAATAGTGTCTCCCACTGCATGTGGATGCACACCTTGCACATCCTCCTTTGATTTCAAAAGAGGTAAATGGTGAGCAGCAAAGATATGACAATTTTACCTCAGACCTACGTGCACCCATACTTTCCTCTAAAGTTTAGATAGATTTGCAGATATTTACTCCCACTACTACTACTACTACTACTGAGCCTTTGTATAGTGTTACAAGACATACGCAGCACTGCACAGATATGTAAGAGACAGTCCCTGCTCATCAGAGCTTACAATCTAGTCAAGACAAAAGTATAGACAGGGATACATCTAAGGGGAATTGTAAAGAAACAAGGAGATCAGGTGAGTCAGGATCTTAAAGCAGCAGCGAAGAGGTGAGTTTTCGGCCTGGATTTGAAAAGGGTCAGAGAAGGCACCTGGCGTACAGATATAGGTAGTTTATTTCAGGTGTAAGGTGCAGAAAGGTGAAAGGAGTGAAGTCAGGAGTTAGCAATAGAAGAAAAGGGCACAGACAGAAGCAATTTGCCAGAAGAATAGAGTTCCGGGGGGGGGGGGGGGTGTAGGGAGAGATAAGAGAAGAAAGGTAGTGAGGAGCTTCAGAGTGAATGCACTTATAGGTCAGCAGGAGAAGTTTGAAATGGATGTGGAAATGGATAGGGAGTCAGTGAAGTGACTTGAGAAGAGGGGTAATCTGGGCATGACGAGGCTGTTGGAAGATTAGTTGCACAGCAGAGTGTTGAACAGATTGAAGGGGAGAGAGATGATTCAAAGGAAGACCAGCAAGACGTAGACTACAGTAGTCAAGACGGGAGGTGATTAAGAAGTGGATAAGTGTCTTAGGGGCATGTTTACTAAACACCGTTGCTGTGCGGGTTCCCGTTAGTGTGCTGGTGCCATATAAGGAGTGGGCGGGCCAGGCAGAAAAAAGAAAAAAACTGGACCGTACGTGTGTGCGTCGCGCAAATGTGCGGGGCCCACATTAGCGCGTGGGAAGGCTAAGTGGGGCGCTGCTGCATAACCAAACAACAGAGCCATAGTACAACGGTGAAGACACTGACCTATGGTGTAGGGGCCAGGGGTTCAAACCCCCATTGCGCTCAATGAAAAAGACCAGCTGAGGCATCAACTTTTATGGGCAAAAGTGGTGTAGGAGGTATATTGATTATGGGCGGCAGAAGGCGGCGCACTCTTTTTTTATACGGCATGAGGCGGCGCACTGTTCATTGTGGGCGGCAGATGGCGGCGCGCTGATAAAATGGGGCAACAGAAGGCGGCGAGCCTGTGGGCAGAAGGCGTCGGGCTGATGTGTGAGGGGGCAGCCCAATAGTGGGAGGGATAAGTGGCGCGCTGATGTGCAAATAGTAGGAATGGAGCCATAGCACAATGGTTAAGACACTAACTACTCATGCAGGCATCATGGGTTCAATTCCCCACAGTGCCCATTGAAGATGGCTGGCTGAGGCATTATTTTAAGGGGCATGCCCTTGTTGGGCGACATAAGGCGGCGCGCTGTCAATGTTATGCGGCAGAAGGCGGCGCACTGCTAATTTTGTGCGCCACAAGACGGCGCGCCGATGGCTACAAGGCTGCGCACTGCTGCTCAAGCACAGGAACAGAGCCACAGCACAATGGTTATGACACTGACCAATGGTGCAGGGACCAGGGGTTCAATCCCTCACAATGCCCATTGAAAAAGACTAGCAGAGGCAGTATGTTTTATGTTGTGGAGTGCTGTAGTAGGCCCACTAATTTTATTTTGTGATAACAACTAGAAAACGCACGCTCACAGCATGTTAACATAAGGCAGCCCATAAGGCACATGTGACAGTGCACCGTCCGCCAAGGCACCCTAGAATGTCCCCTATAGGGCAGCATGTATGTTGCGACACAGGATAATGTATAGTGCACCCTATATGGATGGCAACCATAAAGTGCTGTATACGGCGCCCCATAAAGCAGTACGCTCTGGGTGTTATTGCTGGCAGCAACATATGTACAGTAAATTAAAAAGATGCTGTGGACACCCCTATCATAGAACCCCACTGTGGGTTTGAACCCATGACCTCTGGCTGCACATGGAGTGATGTAACCATTGGGCTACAACTCCATAGCTGTAAGCAAGCCCCTGGCTGGCTGCAGATAGCCTGCACGTCACCTCACAGACAGTCTGCCGGTGTAAACAGGATAGGGTTAGGCCACACGTACCCATGATGCACTGCACATGCAAATTAGCTGTCCACAGATGGACACAAGATGGGTAATGCACCCCCACAGCACCTCGGCCCTGTTGGGGGGAGTGACCGGGTGCACCCACACAGCACCTCGGCCTGGTAGGGGGCACTGACCGGGTGTTTTACTGGCACAGAGTAGCTACACACCGTTACATCGTGTGGGTTCTGTGCTCACCCTGAGTGTGCAATGAGGCGCCCAGGACCAGGTCCACAACACCTTCCATGGCTGATGGAGGCCAAGCGGGAGTTTCAAAGCAGTGTTAATGTATAAGATAGCTAGTTTCTGCACAAACACCATGGATATCCCAGTCAGGCTCAGCACCCCCCTGGGAACCCCCACCAGGGCCTTCCCCCCCAAAGCAGCAAACATGGTCCCCCATCAAGAGATCCACACTGTACCTCCCTGCAAAGGTGGCAGTAGAGGGCAACACCACCCCCAACCCAATAGCAGACAGACATAGGACCAGGATAAGGTAAGCTGCACCCCACCACCAGATATTCCCCTGCAGCAAGCCAACAGCCACTGCACCCTGCAAGCCATTCCAGCAAGACACATACCAGCTACAAACAGTCTGCTGGTTAGTCCATAGTGCATGTTCCCAATGGAGACACATGCACCCAAAACTGGTCTGCCAGCATACACAACAAGCAGATAAATCAGTGACTGGGCACCAAATAGAAACCCATATCTATCACATGAGAGAAATACTGTACAGCACTATGGGGGTGCCTAGCCATGCTGTGGTCACTGCACAGTCAGGGTGAGCATGATCTCCCAGAAGGACATGCTTTGGCCACCCTGTCTGTGTAGGTGGTGGCCGGACACTACAATGTCCCTGCCAGTGCCCTATGCCCGGTGCAGATGCATCCTGGCCAGGCTACCCTGTCCTGGCTATACCCATGGTACCTTGCACCTCATTATGCACATTGGCAGGCCAATACTGGCAACAGTGCTGGCAGTGTGGGCTGTGAAAGGGGCTTGCAGCCAACACCCACTGTATAGCCAGACACACACTTCCACACCTATGCCATCATGGTGCTACTATTGAGGAAGTAATTAGCCTTGCCCACCAAACCGGTCCTGAGCACAGCAAGGCATGGATATGGTACGCAGTACAGCTGGGGGTCACTCCCTAGGGTGGTAAACACCGTCAGAGGCCAGGCCTGGAGCACGCACCGCAAACACCTAACAGATTGTTCGGATGGGGTCAACTAGCAGTATGTGCGTAACGTATGGATATCTAGCTGCCTGTGCTCCTAGCAAACGTCTCAGAGCTGTGTACCATATACCTCAGGTGTAGGGTGACATTGGTAAGTTATGCAAGTGCTAGTTTTGGGAGATGCATGCAGGGTCCAATGGTCTGCCTCTCCAGGAGACATTGGCCAATGAGGCCTGTGGGTGTGGGTGTGTCTGCCCTTGATGGCTGCTGCTTTACGGCACAGATTCCCAACTCCAGTCCAGGTTTGCATCACACTGTTCTGGTTTTCCTGCTGTCCCTCATGGATATGCATGAGCTACATCTACATACCATGGGTGTGGTGCATAGATATACAGCACAGGCATTTGTATGAGTGGCATCATGGAACCTGACTGGTGTGTGCCCCACCAGGACTGCATTTGGGTGATTCTGCTCTGGGTACTGGCCCTGTTCATGGTGTCTTTGCTCAGTGGGGTAAAAGATAGACGTATTGCCATTGCATATGTCCAAGCCAGGAAAGGTGTGCCCTTACTATCACTGTTTACTTGGGGGAAAAATATGTGGGCAAGATTGGCAGTTGCCCCAGTTGGACTTTGAACCTGTGACCTTCTGCTCTTGCATGTAGTGTCTGCGTGCACTGCACCACTGTGTAGCCACAGATTGGGTGGATTCCCTGGCATGTCCATGACTGTGGATCCGGCAGGGCCTGTCTGTTGCAGTCTGTTGCAGTGGATGGTGGCAGCCTGCACATGGCTAGCTAGGCCTCTGTCTTCTGTCGCTAGCAGCCACTGCCCCCTGCACCACATGTACTCGTCCGCCAACATGCTGGCATGAGCTCCTCCCATAAAAAGCAGGTGACCTGATTGGAATGTGGCAGTACGGGACTGCATTTGGGGTACTTGGCTGTGGGTAATGCCCATTGTTGTGGTGTGTGTGCATTGTTGGGTAAAATATGGGTGTTTTCCCCATGCTTATGTCACCTGCAATACAGGGGTGTCTGCGCTATCTGTGTTTAGTGGTGGGTAAAATATAGGGACTGGGCTGGCAAGTGCCCCAGCTGGGCTTTGAACCTCTGATCCTCTGGTCCTAGAGGTACTGACTTTGTCCACAGCACCACACTATGGCCACAGAGACAGTGCAGCCCCTGGAGGTAGTAAGCCTGGCAGGATGGAGTCACAAACCCTGCTCTACGCAATTTTACTGTGGGCATATGCACCCTGTCTGGTGACAAACGTGCACATCAACCACGGAAATGACCACGGGAACTGGGGGAAACAATATCACCACGCTGGGCAACAGTGATATTAATGGGCAACCATAGCAAACACTCCCAGGACAGCTCCACAACAGGAAATGTTGTTTGGAAGAGTCTCCGCTCCGTAAACCCTTCCAAAATTCATTTCTTTTTTCTGGAGCTTTGTTGGGTGTGTTTTCTGTATTTGCCCATCATTATCACTGTTCCCCAGCTGAATTACTATTTTTAATAGTTCTGTTGTGGTCATTTCCTATTTTTATGTGCACTTTTGTGCTGTGCACATGTATCACACTGCTCACGTTTTGCTGGTTTCCCCGATTTTCCTGTACATTGCTGACGGAAATGGTTTCTCTTCCCTTTAAATGCTTTCTACCGCGAGTGTTTCACTCGCGGTAGTTTTTACATGCAAATTCGGGCCCGATACTGTGCGGGGACCCTCTCCCCTCCCACTCTCCACCCATTGACCCCGTCCCTCCGCCCCTCCGGAGCCTTCCTCCGCCCTCCTTTAGCCGTTCCACGCCTCTATCGGACATTTGCGGGCCCGCACTTGTACGGGGCCCGTTGGTGTGCCGCGTACCTGTGCGGGGGTGACACGCACGTGTGCGGGGCGTTTAAACGTGTTTATGCGCGTTTCAGTGGCGCGTTGCCGTGCGCTATTTTGCGGCGCGCAAATTTGCGGACTTTAGTAAACATGCCCCTTAGTAGTGTGTTCAGAAAGTAATGGGTGGATTTTGTTGATGTTATAGAGAAAGAAACGGCAGGTCTTAGCTTTCAGATGGATGTGTGTGGAGAAGGAGAGAGAGGATTCAAAGACAACTCCAAGGTTGTGAGCCAAGGAAACAGGGAGGAGTAGAGAGTTATCCACAGAGAATGAGAAAGGAGGAAGAGGAGAGGAGGTTTAGGGGGAAAAATAAGAAGCTCAGTTTTCGCCATGTTCAGTTTCAAGTGGCGGTGAGACATCCAAGCAGCAATGTCACAAAGGCAGGCAGAGATCTGGCTCTGGATTGCCGTAGATATTTCAGGTTTAGAAAGCTAGATCTGGGAGACATCAGCATAAAGATGGTACTGAAATCCCCGGGAAGAGATGAGCACACCAAGGAACTGGGCATAGATAGAGAAAAGGAGTGGACCCAAGACAGATCCTTGGGGTACACCAACTGAGAGCAGGATAGCAGCAGAGGAGAAGCCACCAGAACAAACACTGAAAGAGTAATTGGAGAGATAAGAGGAGAACCAGGATAGTACAGAGCCCTTAACACCAAGTGGGGTCAGGGTATCAAGGAGAAAGTTGTGGTCAACAGTGTCAAAAGCAGCAGAGAGGTCAAGAAGAATGAGGACAGAATAAAGGCCCTTGGATTTTGCCAGGAACAAGTTACTGGAGACTTTGGCAAGAGCCATTTCAGTACAGTGTAAAGGACGAAAACCAGACTGTAAAGGATCCCGGAGGGCATGAGAGGAGAGGAAGTCAAAGCAGCGGCGATGAACCATGTATTCAAGTAGTTTAGAAATGAAGGGGAGGAGGGAGATGTGTCGATAATTAGAAGAACAGGTAGGATCAAGTGAGGGTTTCTTGAAGAGAGGTGTAACTACAACATGCTTGAAGGCTGCAGGGACAGTTGCAGTGTAGAGCAATAGGTTGAGAATATGAGAGATGGAAGGGACAACAGTAGAGGAGATGGGGCTTAGGAGACAGGTGGGGATAGGATCAGAGGAGCAGGTAGTGAGTTTGGAGGAAAAAAGAAGGTGTGCAGTTTCCTCTTCGGAGATCACAGAAAAGGAAGAGAGGGTAGCAGAGGTAGATGGGGGGGGGGGTGTAAGTGGGCAGGGAAGAGGGGAAAGAGGGGAAATTGCTGACTTTGTGGGGAATTGGAGGGTGATCTTGTGGATTTTGTCATGGAAATAGTCAGCCAGTGTTAGGGCAGAAAGGGAGGGAGGGGTCGGAGGCAGAGGGAACTTGAGGAGAGAGCTGAGAGTAGTAAAGAGACGGCGAGGGTCAGAGGCAAAAGAGTTAGTCAAATGGACTTAATAGTCTTGTTTGGCAAGTGTTATGGCTGACTGGAAAGAGACAAGAATGAATTTGAAGTGTAGAAAGTCTGCAAAGGAGCGGGCTTTGAGCCAAGCATGCTCAGCTGAATGGGCACAGGAATAGATAGTGGGTAGTGGATGAAAGCCAGGGCTGGGGTGCAGTACGCCTCAGAGAACATGGCATGGGTGGAGTGAGAGCATCCAGAGCAAAGGAAAGTGTAGCGTTATAAGAAGCTACTGTCTTGTGAACAGACTTAGATGGCATAGTGAAGGAAAGAGATGAAGAAACAGTGAAGGAGAGAACCAAAGGATCAATAGCATGAAGATTTCTAAATAGGTTGGAGAAGACAGGATGAGATTGAAGCGGCAGGTGATGAAGAGTGAAGCTTAGCAGGTATTGGTCAAATAAGGGAAGAACTGAGGTACAAAAATTTGAAGGTAAACAATTAGAGAAAAATACATGGTCAAGGCAGTGGCCATGCTGGTGAGTAGGGGCAGTAGAGAAAAGCAGGAGGTCCAACCAGAAGGTAAGGGAAAGAAGCTTTAAAGGATAAGGATCAGCGGGGTTATCAACATGAATGTTAAAATCCCCAAGATTAAGAGTGGGGGAAGAGGAATCCAGAAAGAAGGAGAGCCACAAATCAAAGTCAGTGAGAAAGGTAGAAGTAGACTTGTCAGGAGGTCGATAAATAACAACTACCTGGAGAGGTAGTGGAGTGAAAAGGCAGATGGAGTGGACTTCAAAGGAGAGAAAGGAGTGAGACTGAGGCAGCAGGAGGGGTTGGAAATGGCAGGAGGGAAAAATTAGAAGTCCAATACCACCACCACGGCCAGTGGAGCAAGGCGTGTGGGAGAACTGATAGCCACCATGACAGAGAGCAGTGACAGATGCTGTATCTTCTGGGAAGAGCCAGGTCTCAGAGCAAGAAGATGGAGAGCATTAAAGATAAAGAGATCATGAGTAAAAGCAAGTTTATTAGAGATGGATATTGCTGCAACCACATAAACAGCTTTTCTAAAATGTGCCTTCATATGAATTCTTTGTTCTTTACAGAGGAAGATATAAGTAAGCTACCCATGATGGAATTAGTATTTAATGGTAAAGATTCAGAGGAATTGAAACAAATCTCAGTGACCCTGTATGATGTAATAGGCCATATCAAAAAGCTAAAAAATAGAAAATCACTTGGATCAGAGTACTGAAAGAACTCAAAAATGATATTGCAGATCTACTATTAGTAGTCTGTAACCTGTCATTAAGAACATCACTGAAGGGTGACCAACATAACACCAGCTTCTAAAAATGGTTCCAGAGGTGATCCAGGAAACTGCAGACTGGTGTGCCTGATATCAGTGCAGGGTGAAATGCTAGAATTTGTTATAAAGACTAAGGGGTATGTGTACTAAACTGCAGTAATGTAGCAGCGGCTACATTAAGGCATGTTATGTAACGTTAAGGTACCTTAACGTTACATTCTGTAACATTAAGGCGCCTTAACATTACATAACGCGCCTTAACGTTCCTGGCTGTGGTAAGTCCAGAAAAGGGTGGAGAGAGGGCGGAGAGAAGGGGTCAATGGGCGGGGAGTGGGCGGGGAAAGGCCCCTTTCACACTAACGTGGAGAAATTAAGGGCTGAATCCTAACGCAGCTGAAAACCTGGCGTTAGCACACATTTGCAAGAGAGAGAAACTATTTAAGTGTCAGCAATGTACATCGTAGGCAGGGAGCCCAAGAAAGGTGATAGTAGTGCTCCATTTGCAGCAACAGCATAGTGCCCAGGTATGAAAGGCCACTATGGTGATGGTGCAAATGGGGCATGGGGGCTGCAGGCGGAACATGCAGTGGGGGCTACTGGGGCACAGGGTGGACTAAATGGTTGCCGAGGTAGCACATAGGAATGCAGAAAATGGAAACCAGCAAGACAGCAACTGACCAGGGTCAGACATGCCCATGAGTCTGTGGCCCTCAGTGTCCCATCCAGGAGACATTACCCAGCAGGTATCCCAAGGGGCACATGACATTGACAGGCGGTGCCAGGGGAAGCGTGGACATCTATGTAGGCACCCCTACCCCAGAACCCACACCTTAGGCAGCCCCCTACCTGCCCCCTGGATGGCCTGGGATGGCGCACCACCGGCACCGACAGCATATGATCATGGTGGCATGGCAGAGGGGGTGGGTGATTGTGCTGGAGGGAGCAGTGGCACCCGCCTGGAGTGGACCTAGGCCATGCCCTGTACCAGTACGTGGTGTGTAGTGCAACAGAAGAGGTCTGGCCAAGGAACATAAGGGTAGCCCCAGGGACAACTATGCTGCTGTGGCAACAGTGTGGTGCAGTACACCCAGCTAGCATGTCCAAGAGCAGAGGGTCAGAGTTTCAGGTCCCATCAGTGGATCCTGCAGAGCATCTCCCCATAGTTTTAGCCCACAATGCAGCCACAACAACAACTTGGGCAAACCCCAACACAGTGGTGCACAGGGGTACGGACACCCACTCACAAGGGCTACACTATCCACAGCTTCATGGAGTGTCAGGCTGTTAGCCCCAGCACAGAGCTGCAGTTATCACCAGAGAACTACTACTACTACCCCCTGCACAGATTAGCAATGTCAGCACTGTGATCAGGACCAGTGCGGCAGGTAGGGTTGTCAACCACCTCCATCTCTGCACAATGCTGAGATAGGTGTGAGAGTGTGCATATATCTCTCCATTGTTTTGTGTCTGCCAACACCTCACTGAGCCCACATTGCTCACACTGCTTCCAGCGTTAGCTTGCAAATATGCATAATGAGGAGCAAGGTATTGTGGGTATGGCCCAGACAGGGTGGATTGGCCAGGATGCATCTGCACAGGGTGGAGGGCAATGGCTGAGACACTATAGTGCTCGACCACCACCTGCATGGACAGGGTGGCCACAGCATGTCACACTGGGGGGTCACTCTCATTCTGACCGAGCGTTGACCATGGCATGTCTATGTTCCCAAATAGTGCCACATATTATTTGTTTCCAGTGCTACCTGAGTGTTCTCAGTTCTGTGGCCCAATCGCAGGGATACCTGCTTGGTGTCTGTGCTGTGCATCCCACTTCTGGGTACACAGGATTTTTCTGTGAGCATGCACTATGGACTGGTTAGTGAGCTGTTTGCAGTTCACCTGTGCATGGGGGGAACACCTTGTAGAATGCTGCAGGTGCAGTCTGACTGTGCTGTCTGTTGATGAATGGTAGACGGTGGTGTGGGGCAGTTGAGCCTTCCTTTGCCTACCCCAAGCATCATTGCTGGTCTGCAGTGGTCACAGGTATGGCACTGGCCCAGCAGCCCTGGAGGGCTGTCATCTGCCAGCAGGACTGTGGTTGCTGGTACTACGGCCATTCTGAAGGGTGCAGGCACCTGTCCCACCACACCCTCATCTACAAAAGGGGTGATTGAGGCCCCTTGGGGTATATAGTGCATACCACTTGGACCCATAGTGGCAGTGCTACTTAGCCCTCATGCGAGTCTAGACACCCCACTGCCCTGATAACAGGTACCCATGGCAGCCAGACCCTAACACCGGGCACACACTAATCTGGGTGGTGTCTGGTCCCTCAGGTACCAAAGGGGAGGAGCGTCGCTCTTGCAGAACAGATGGGGAACAAGAGGAGCAAGAGACGTAGGTTGGTAATAGACTGCTTTATTGATGATGGTCCCTACGCGTTTCGGCAAACGCCTTCCTCGGGGGACATACAGCTAACAAATTCACATATTTTCTTGGTCTATTCCCATGACCCTCCACAGGCATCTCATTAGGTCCAATTGATTCATTTCTTTGTTTGGCATTCATTTTTCTTTTATCAGTATGTATGTATTTCAAGATTCGTGCATTTTATTATTATATTCACAATTTTTAATGTTTTTACATTGTTGCAATACTGATCATTATTTATTATTCTTATATGTATCATATATTTTATATTTTTATGTATTTATTGATTGTTCATTCATATTTTTTAGCATTGTATAATAGTTCGACCAAACTGTCTTAATGAGACACCTCAGTTGACACAGCACTGGTAGGTTTATTTATATGTCTGATTTGATTGGTTTAATCACTTTTCATTCAACACAATTGACACACTTGTTGCATTTCAGTGTGACTTTTGATTCACTCCACACCCCCCCCTTTTGTCCATGATTCAGGGCATGCATGTACAGTTGTTATTATTATTTTTTAATTATTTTTTAATTATTTATTCATTCCATAAGGTCTTAGTTATTTATATGTATATTGGTCACTGCCCCTGAACTAAGTGTGCATAGTCCTCACCATTTGTGCAAATTGGTTTTGCCTTTGTCTCGGCCCTTCTTATTTCACAGTTGTTTTGAATGTACTTTTATAATTTATTTAATTATTTATCATTACATTTTTTATCTTTGTATTTGTAGTATGTATATCATTTATTATGACACTGTTTGTTTTTAACATTGTTTAGTTTTAATAATGTCTGTCATTTTATGTTAGTTGTATGTCCCCCGAGGAAGGCGTTTGCTGAAACGCGTAGGGACAATCATCAATAAAGCAGTATATTACCAACCTACGTCTCTTGCTCCTCTTGTTCCCCATCTAGTCCCTCAGGGCCATATGTGACTGCAGAACACAGCTGGAACAGATGTACCTTCAGTTGCACTGCTGGGGACACCTTTCACACACTAGCAGTGCTGGGGATGTGCAGCAGGACCTATCTCTAGCACCACATGTACTGTGGACCTAGTGCTGGGCACCCATCCTATCCCTCAGGGTGCACACAGAACCTGCAGAATGGCATGGTCTGTAGCTACTCTGTGCTAGTATCACGCACTGTCAGTCCGTCTTACCACGCTGCAGTACCGGAGAGGTGCAGACCCCATTTGGTGGTCAGCTGTAGTCCGCTGCTCTGCATGTGCAATGCATCATGGGTGCTGGTGGAGTTACCCTATCCTGGCACACAGAGCAGACGGGTTGTGCGGTGACCTGCAGTCCTTCTGTACCCAGCCATTGCTGTGCAACAGGCCATAGAGGTATAGCCTACTAGTTAGTACACTGACGTTCTAGGTGGAGGTCATGGGTTCCTCATTGTTCCCTCCTTTCCAAGGCAGATATTTTGCTTGCCTGTGACAGTCATATCTTTGCAAATCCGTGCTGCCAGCCCATAGTACCAGTGAACCATGTAAATACCTTAAATCAGGATATTCAATGGTACTTAAATGGTTAGTTCCAATGAATATCTCCCTTCTAACTCCTCTATGTGTCCCAATGCTATCCGGTTAGTATCGGGGTGTATCGGGGGTGTTACGGGCTGGAATGAAGCCAGCGACAAGTGATAATTGGGCAGCAGCAATATTGCATGCTGCCTGGTTGGCAATCTGTGGCGAAAAGATAAGTGAGGAAAACCCTTGCCAATCTTTCGGCACAGGAGCTAATCGGGCAGCATTCAATATGCTGCTGCCCAATTACCTAATGCAGCATCTGGCATGTGTGTCAATCCCAGGCTGTATATGACACCAACATTGAATATCTAGGGTTAAGGGTTGGTGGGCAGGGCTATGTGCTGTAGTGGCGCATAGTCTGCCCAGAAGAATATCACACCCTAAAATTATTGAACACATGGTTTAATTGAAAGAGTCAACATGGATTTAGCCATCAATCTGCTACATTTTTTTGAAGGCATGAATATATATGCGGTAAAGAAGAATCAGTTGATGTGGAGCCCGATTCAGGGAGAGGGGACGTCAGGGTCATCTGAACTTCCCTGAGTAAGACGGTCCAGTTAGGAACCGATTCTGGACTGCAGGAACTAAATGTTCCTGTGGTGCACAGAATCGGGCCCGTAGATGGCCTAGCATGCCCATGCCATCTGCGGGAATATCCTCCCCACAGGCAGCCCCGACTCCCGCAGCTCACCCCTCCTCTTTCCCTCTGCCCAACTCACGACTGGCCTGACGGGGCTTGGATCAGGCGGCAGGGACCTCCCACACCCAGTCCCAGCCCCTGGGGGGATTTCCAGGCCTGATATAGGGGTTGGTACTGCTTATTCTACCTTTGAAGTGGAATAAGCAGCATGTCACCTTTGACTCAACAGGAAGTACAGGGCCATGATCTGAGTCAGTCCTGCACATCCTGCCAGGCTGGCCCACCCCAACTCTACCCATATCCCACTCCCTCCCACCCCCCGCCGGTCCTTCCCGTCCTGCTTCTCAGGACATAGGGGGAGAGACGGAGGGGGAATCGGGCCCGGATGGTTTGTGGGGCTGCACATTCCGTCGGGACATGCAGCCCCACAACCTACATCCCAGAATAGGGCCTATAGTGTACCTGAATTTTCGGAAACTTTTGATAAAATCCCTCATGAGAGAATCCTGAGGAAATTAAAAAGTCATGGGATAGAAAGCAATGTCCTGACTAAAAAATGGTCGATATTCTCAGTGGATAAAGATTCGTAGAGGAGCACTGCAAGGATCTGTGCTAAAGCCAATGTTTTCTGACATATTTATAAATGATTTAGAAATGGGAACAACAAGTGAATTAATCAAATTTGTAGATGATACAAAATTATTCAAAGTTGTTACACTTCATGCAGATTCCGAGAAATTGCAGGAGGACCTTGGGAGACTGGAAATCTGGACATCCAAATGGCAAATAAAATTTAATGTTGATACTGTAAGTGCTAGGTAATGCACATATGATAGAATAATACAAATTATAGGTTCACAGTGTTAGGTGCCATATTAGGAATCACCACCCAGGAAATTGAACTAGGGGATATGTTTACCAAATGGCAGTAAGGGAGCCTGTCTTTTCGAGCAGCTATAAGGGGTTACCGTGCAGTAAGTGTGCTGGGCATGTTAGAGGCATTCCAGCGTTAAGGGGTGATAGTGGACATTTAATGGGTGGTAACAGGACATGCTGTGTTAAGGGGTGTTAATGGACACCTAACGTGGAGTAACAGGACATGCTGCATTAAGGTTTTTTGCATGCACTTTAACGCAGGAAAACCTCTGAAACACTGAAAGGGAGACAGGGAAGCCATTGGAGAAGGTATGGATGCAAGGACAGTTGGTAGCTGATAGAGTTAATTCACCTGATGCCTGGCTATGTGGCAGTATGTGTGATGAGCATGTTTGACCATACAGCAGTCCTGTCGACTAGGCGAGATAGGCAGCTGCCTAGAGATTCTGGTCAGTGTGTGTGTTGGCAGTATCATGGGTGGGTGGTGGCAGCAGTGAAATCAATGGATGCTTTGCAGCAGTGGGGGGCGCTGTGACAGGTGTGCAGTCCTAGATGCTTCTGAAAGCATATACCATGCCGTAAGCTATATTATAGTGTCTGTGAGGTATGGACATCTATCCAGATGTACTGTCAATGTGTGGCATGCCATAGGCCAGGACAGTGTCTGGGTGGAGGCAGCATGTTCCTGATGTGGCAGCAAAGTGAGGATTGTCTATGAGAGTTCATGTGGAACAGTCACAGGAGAGGTGTGCATGATATGGCTAACTGCTGCAAATGTCTCTTGATGGCCATGTTGGGGCGGCTTACTGGCAAATACATGAATCCCCCTGATGGCCAAATGGTGGGTTCAGGGCTGTGCCATGGATTTTCCAAGCAGAGAGTTTGCAATGTGTGTGGTGGGTGGATGTACAGGATCTTACTGGCCAACAACATTTGGTGTGTGTGATCCAAAAGTAGCAGTGCCATGGGGCACACAAAACATCTTTTGTGTGGGTGGGACTGGTGCCTCATCCTGTAGAACTACAAGACAATACACCAGACAGAGTGGCATGATAGACAGGGACAAGTTGAACCCATTTGCCCCATCTGGAGAAAGCAATGATGGCAGAACAGTATAGGAGATGGCTATGCAACGAGGGTTATGTGCCTGAATGTACAAGATATATCCTCTTTACGTAAAGCTGAGAAGTCACAATGATGGCACAAGAGAAAATGCATCCATAACAGTTGTCCCAGACATCTGCTGCATATACATCACTGACCTGCTGCAATGGGCCGTGGCAGAGCCACCAAAGCCATCTCTCAGATGTCCATTATGGAGAATGCAATGTTGGGCTACCCAACTTGTAGCAATAATGCATAGAAATGTAGAAGGATGATTGTCTGCAGGTCATAGCAGAGTCAGGAATGTGCGATGTGGGCAAGTGACCCGAGTAGCACTCAGGCACAAAACAAACAAGTGGGAATCAAACCCTAGACCTTTGATTATAGAAGTAGTGAACCAACCTGTAGGCTAAACCTCTACACAGCTGTGTAGAGCCTGCAGGTCTCTGATCAAACTGTTTGCTGTGTGTGCTGTGTGTGCTGGTATAGGTTGGGTCCTGTACATGCAAAACAGTGGTCTGCAGCTCAAAAACCAATGGTGAATGCACTGATCCAGAACATCAGCTCAGTAAGATGCACTGACTGTATGTTCTACATGCACATAACAGATGCAAGCTGTGCTGCAGAGCTGTTTCAGCTGTCACCCTGAGAGTGAGAATGGGTGCCCAGCACCTGGTCCGCTGAGCCTGCAGTGTTATAGATGGTTTCTGCTGGCTATGCTGCAAGTCCACATCACTGCTAGTGTGTGGCAGGTATTGTCTGCAGTGTGTTGTACTTTTTTTCCTTGCTTTCTGCATGCTTGTAACATGCTGTAGGAGACAACACCAGCTCTGCCTTGTGTTCCACTCATGTTAGACACTAATCCTCCGATAATAGTGCAGGTCAGTGCCCAATGTCAATATGCTGATGCCATGGATAGCCACTGCAGTGGGGGCATATAGGCTAGTGTGGGGCTGCTACTACTACTCTCCTGCCCTGACCCCAGTGAGTAGGCTATGAACCACAGTTGCCCCAACATTGTGAACCAACAATCAAACACAGTAAGTGCAGTAAGATTGCCCCTGCTGCCCTTCAGTGGGCTGTGTCAGCCATGTACAAAGCAACTGCGGTTGGCCTGTTGATTAGCATGCATGGCATGTGTTTAGAGTGACCATGAGCACCCTGCCTTGGGTTACTCAGCATTGACAACCAGCATTTTGCTCAGTGTTTTGCAGCCTCAGACAGAGACTGGAGCAGACATTATAATTGCTCTATGTGGATGCATAGCCATGCCATGGTCACTTTTTGGTCATCGTGAGAGTGCCATCTCAGAATGGTATGCTGTGGCCACCCAGACCATACATGTGGCAGACGGGCACAATGATGTCTCAGCCATTGACCCTACCATTGCGGAAGACACATCCAGGCCAATCTGTGCCATTTCAGGTGATACCCACAATCTTCTACCTCACGTTATTCACAATTTGAAACAAAGGTTGGGAACATCTCAAACAATGTGAGTCAAAGTGAAGTGCAGAAAAAGGACAAAAGGGAGCCATACACACACATACGCATACACTCTCACTGGTGCACGGTACAAAATTGGGGATGGTTGGCATTCCTGCTTGATACTTCTGTCTCGATGTCAGCTTAAGGACTGTTAACTTGTGCTTGTGCTGTTAGCGTGCCTTGGCCTCACTGCACGTTGTTACCACCCGATCATGTGCTATTAGCCTCCAACCAGCTGTGGATAGTGGAGCCTGTCAATGCTGCTGGTGGGTGTTTCCAACCTTGCTGGTTGCACATGCTGAAACTGTATTTGCACTCTCAGCTAAACCTTGTCTACAGGAAGATGCAATGCTGAAACCCCAGCAGGAATGTGAACCTGTGACCCTACACACATATACATACCAACTGTGTTTGTTGCACCACATAAGAACATAAGATATGCCATACTGGGTCAGAACAAGGTCCATCAAGCCCAGTATCCTGTTTCCAACAGTGGCCAATCTAGGTCATACGTACCTAGCAGTTTCCCCAAAAGACACAGGTTCCACAATGCTTGTACTAGGTCAAGCATTGATATCCTGAGTCCCTTCTTAATAATGGTTTATGGACCTTTCCTCCAGGAACTTGTCCAAACCTTTTTTAAACCCAACTACACTAACAGCCTTTACTACAACCTCCAGTAACAAATTCCACAGTTTGATTACATGTTGAGTGAAAAAATATTTTATTTTATTAGTCTTAAATAGTTTACCCTGTAGCTTCATTGCATGTCCGCTAGTCTTTCTATATTCTGATAATGTAAACAATTGATCTACGTTTACCCGTTCTACTCCGTTCATTAACTTATAGACTTCTATCATATCTCCCCTCAGCTGTCTCTTTTCCAGGTTAAAGAGCCCTAACCTTTTTAGCCTTTCTTCATAGGAGTATCCTTCCATCCCCTTTACCATTTTGGTGGCTCTTCTCTGAACCTTTTCTAATAACGCTATATCCTTTTTAAAATACGGCAACCAAAATTGCACACAATATTCAAGGTGCGGTCTCACCATGGAACGATATAGAGGCATTATAATATCTTTTGTTTTATTTTCCATTCCTTTCCTTATGATACCTAGCATTCTATTTGCTCTCTTGGCCGCTGCTCCACACTGGGCCGAGGGTTTTAACATGTTATCCACAATGACGCCTAAATCATTTTCCTGCCATATGGAAATAACAGCCCCTATTGCTGACATGCTTCCTTTTGGCTGGCCTTTGGCACATGTTGCAATGCGCATGGCACAAAGGACGAGAACAAGGCTCCTGTCTGCTGCAGGCTGGTACCGATGCCCACACAACCACCATCACCATACCATTCAGACATGCCCATGCACTGTCAGTGGTGGAGGTGTGCAGTCCCAGCATGTTAATCATGCAAGTTAAGCAGCCACTTTGAGTGCAGGGCCTGGATGGGGGGCAGAGTCAGAGGCACACATGGGCGACCACACAGCTCCCCCCAGCAGCTGACTATGCAGGGGCTCCATCATAGCCTGCCACCGATACATCTTGGGGGGAGGATGGCAGTCACTGCTGTGGTATTTCCCTGACAAAAAACAACCCCCCCCCCAAAAAAAAAAAAACAGTACAATCACTATAATCAATGAAACAAAACACAAGATTGTCTGGTATGCAAGCGAAATATGTGATATTAATATGTTGACACCTCACACATTTCACTTGCATACCAGACAATCTTGTGTTTTGTTTCAGTGGTATTTCCCTGGGCATATGCATTTTTCAGCTACCTGGAGGGCTAAAGCTGCAGGTGCTATCAGCCTCTTCCTCCACTTTCCTCCACGGCTAGGTTCAACATCACTATGGGGGAGGCCTGCAGGGATCTCTACCTAGGATGCCATGTCACTTGGACTGCCCCATGTGACAGATATCCTTTCCACAGCTGCTGTATGTTGTGTTTCACCAAAGTCATTGTGTGATCATGACGGACATCACAGATGGTGCGTGTTGGGATGCCCCTATATGCGGAGGTTACAATGGTTAGGCCCCTTCAACCTAGAGGACAAACAGCTAAGGGTAGATATGGTAGAGTTCTATGCATTACTGAATGGCATGGAAAGGGTAAATGTTGATCAGTTGTTTATGCCATCAAAATGTGGGTGGACAAGGGGGCAGGCAATGTCGCTACAGTGTAATGCATTCCGGACTGATGGGGCATATAGTTTGTCAGGCAACCCATAGGCAATCTCTGGCACTCCAGTCATGAATATGTCATAAAGGCTCCTTGTGTAACTGTGCTTAGAGAAGGTTTGGTTAGGTTCCATGGGATTGGTCATTGCACTATTATGCAGGGGCCACTGCAGATCCACAGCTTGCCCCATTACAGGCATTGTTGAACATGGGTACATTTTAAGGGCCCAGCTAAGTACTTGTGAGCATAATTGGCCACTGTGGGATAGAGAATATGGGGCTTGATGGACCATGGTCTAATCCAGCATGGCATTTCTGCAGATCCTCTGTTTTTTATGCAACTATGTGCCACCTGGGCAGCTCCCTGGCCAGCAATGTCCACCTGCACCGACCACTGCATGACCAATGTGCCACCCCCTTTGCTCCATTGGCAGCATCAGCATAGTGCCCTTTCCTACTTGTGCACCATGCTGCTGCTGCTAATGGAGCACTGCTATCACTGACTTGGGCTCCCTTGTCATTTCATCACACTGCTCACATTTAAATAGGCTCTCTCTACTCTGCAGACACTTTTTCCGTGAGATTTTACATTGCAGTAAAGTTACAGGCATTAAAGGGTTACTAGGGGTGTTATCGCGAAAGGTGTTAAAGTAACAAGTGGTGTTACCATCCCTTTTACACCTACTTTCCGCCCCTTCATGCCTGCTCTCCGCCTCCTGTTCCCTTTACACTGCAGGAGCCTTTTACACACGGAAACTCTGAATTGGCCAGAGTGAACAAATAGATGATGAAATGGATGATGAAGTGCTCAAAGAAATCATGGAAGCTAACAAACGTTACAGTGCAGTAATAATAATGGGTGATTTCAATTACCCGGGTATTGACTGGATCAATGTCACAACAGAACATGCTAGGGAGATAAAGTTTCTAGATGAAATAAATGACTGCTTCTTGGAGCAGCTGGTTCATGAACCAACCGGATGGGGAAGCTATTTTGTACCTAGTCCTTAGTGGAACACCAGATCTGGTGCAAGAGATAAGGGTGTTGGGGCCACTTGGCAATAGTGATCATAGCACGATCGCGTTTGATTTAATAAATGGAGGAAGGATGGTAAGGAAATCCACAGTATTACCTTTTAACTTTCAAAAGGGAGACTATGATAAAATGAGAAAAATAGTTAAGAAAAAACTAAAAGGAGCAGTTGCAAAGGTTAAAGACTTCCTGTACATCAAACATGGGTGTTGTTAAAAATACTATCTTGGAAGCCCAGACCAGTTGTATTCCATGCTTTAAGAAAAGTGGAAGGAAGTTCATAAAACTGCCAGCATGGTTTAAAGGTGAGATCAGAGAGGCTGTTCTTACCAAAAAGCATCTTTCAGAAAATGGAAAAAGGAGCCAAATGACAAAAACTGGAAACAACATAAGCACTGGCAAGTTAGATGCAAGACATTGAAAAGGCAGGCAAAGAGAGAATTTGAGAAGAAACTTGCTGTGGAAGCAAAAACTTGAAATAAAGACTTCTTTAAGTACATTTAGAGCAAAAAACCTGTGAGAGAGTCAGTTGGACCATTAGATGATAGAGGGGCAAAAGGGCACTAAGAGGGGACAAGGCCATAGCAGAGAGACTGAATCAATTCTTTGCTTCGGTCTTTACTGATGAAGATGTAGGGATGTTATCCATGACTGAAATGGTATTTAAAGGTGATGCCACAGAAAAACTGAAAAAAATATTGATACACCGAGAAGATGTATTACAACTATTTGATAAACTGAACATAGCAAATCAACAGGATCGGATAGTATACATCCAAGGGTGTTGGAAGAACTGAAATATGAGATTGCAGATCTACTATTAGTAATCTGTGAACTACCATTGAAATCATCTGTAATACCTCAAGATTGGAGGGTGGTCAATGTAACACCAATTTTTAAAAAGGGTTCCAGGAGTGATCCATGAAACTACAGATCAGTGAGCCTGACATCAGTACCGGGAAAAATGGTAAACCATTATAAAGAACAAAATTATTGAATATGTAGATAGTCATGGCTTAATGGGAGACAGCCAACTTAACTTTAGCCAAGGAAGGTCTTGTCTTACTAATTTGTTATGTTTTTATAAAGGTGTGAATAAACAGGTAGGCAAAGGTGAGTCGGTTGATATAGGGGTATGTTTACTAAACTGTCTTAACATCGCAGTGGTGGTATCGCGCGATAAGTGACGTTATTGCGTGATAACGTCACTTAGCGTGCGATAACGCAGCGGCGGCGTTAAGGCACACTAAAGCTGTGAAATCTGGGTCTGAAGGGTGGAGTAAGGCTTCTCAGAGGGCGGAGAGAAGGGGTCAATGGGCAGAGAGTGGGAGGGGAGAGACTCCAGGCACACTAACACTGTGAAATTCGGGTCTGAACACTAACGCCAGTGAAACCCTCGCGTTAAGGCACATTTGCAGGAAAGAGAAACCATTTCAGTCAGCAAATGTGCAGCAAAGGCAGGGAGACCCAGAAAAGTGATAGTTGTGATACATGTGCAGGGAACAAAGAGGCAAATAAACATATAAAAGGACCACAACCACATCTAAAATCCCAATAACCAAGCTGGCCAATAGTGATATTAATGATAAACATAAAGCAACACAACTGACAAAGCATATAAATTAAGCTATCATGTTTGGAAGGGTCTATGCTCTGTTCCCCTACAAAGTGAATGATCCCACATTGAAATAGCGCTGATCAGGGTTTCTGTCATTTAGATTGGGCAGGTTTGTTATGGCGTGCACATGTGCAGCAACAGCAGAGTGGGCACGTAGGCAAGGGCAACTGTACTGATGCTGTAAATGGGAGACAGGGGGCTGCAGGCGGCACATGCTGTGGTCCGGCTGGGGCACAGTGAGGGCTAGGCAGATGCCTAGGTGGCACATAGGAATGCCGAAACTGTAAAGCAGCAAGACAGCAACTGACGAGGGTCCAACATGGGCATGAGTGTGTGTCCCACAGTGTCACAGGGGAGATTACCCAGCAGGTACCCCCAAGGGCACATAACATTGGCAGGCGGTGCAGGGGGGGGAAGCGCGCATGTCCATGTAGGCACCCCTACCCGAGAACCCACACCATAGGCAGCTGCTTACCAGCATACTGGATGGTCTGGAACTGCGCACCACCAGCACCACAGGTATAATGGCATGGCAGCATGGCGGCGGAGGGGGTGCTGGTGGCAGAGGGGGCAGTGGCATCTGCCCACAGCAGACCATGGCCTAGCTCCGTTTAGGTGGGTGCCATGCAATGCAACAGACAGGGTCTGTCTGATGAACAGTCATAGTATCCCCAGGGAATGAACTGTCCCTGGGGCAACAGTGTGGTGCAGTACACACAGCCAGTGTGTTCAGGAGCAGACGGTCACAAGTTCAAATCCCAGTTGTGGTCCTGCCAACCCTTTCCCCATATGTTACCCAGTACTAAACCATAGTAATAAAGACATAACCTTCATTGCAGATAAAATAAACATGCCTGAACACCTATATTTTACCCTACAGAGCACAGACACCATAAACATGTGCAATCCCTAGAGCAGAGTTTCCCAACTGCAGTCCTGGAGAGCCAAACACCATTCAGGTTTCATGCTGTCCCTAATAAATATGCCTGTGCTGTATTAGTATGCGCCACCCCCATTGTATGCAAATGTACCTCATGCATATTCATTAGGGACAGCATGAAAACCTGAACAGTGTTTGCCCCACCAGGACCGGAGTTGGGAACCTCTGCCCTAGAGCAGCGGCCAACAGGGGCATAAACACCCACACCCACAGGCCCCACTATCCAAAGCCTCATGGAGAGTCAGGCTGTTGGGCCCTGCGCGCAGCAGCATCTCCCAATACTAGCACTTGCATACCTTAGCAATGCCATCCTAAACTTGGGAATACATTACACATATATCAAAAGGTTGCTATGATTAATGGCAGATATCAATTCCTAAGTTAAGCACAATTTGTTGATAGAGCTGCATCATAGCAACCTTTCTGATATCTGTGCAGTGTGTTTCAGTTTTGGTTTCTGACAGTGTTTACCACCCCGGGGAGTGACCCCAACAGTATTGCATACCATAGCCATGCCTGCACTGTGCCCAGGACTGGTGTGGTGGCCAGGGCTGCCAAAAGCCTCTATATTTGCACAATGCTGGCATAGGTGTGGGAGTGTTTGTCTGTCTATCCAGTGTGTTGTGGTTGCCTACACCTTACTCAGCCCACACTGCTTGCACTGTTTCCAGTGTTAGCATGCCAATGTGCATAATGAGGAGCAAGGTACTGTGGGTGTGGCCTGGGCAGGATGCATCTGCACAGGGCATAGGGCAATGGCTGGAACATTGTAGTGCCTGGCCACCACCTGCATGGACAGGGTGGCCACAGCATGTCCTGCTGGGAGGTCACTCTCACCCTGACTGAGCAGTGGCCACGGCATGGCTAGGTTCCCCCATAGTGCTATATAGCATTTCTTTTAAGTGATATTTATGGGTTCACTTTTCTGGGGCCCAATCACTGACTTATCTGCTTGGTGTGTGTGCGCGCTCACATCCCAGTTTTGGGTGCACGCATCTCCTCCAGGAACATGCACTATGGACTAACTAGCAGACTGTCTGCAGTTAGTATGTGTATGGCTGGAACACCTTGCAGGGTGCAGTGGCTGGAGACCCACTGTGCTCGCTGCTGGTGAATCTCAGAAAGTGGTGGTGGGGGGGGGGGCTGCTGAGCATTTCCAGGCCTACTGTCTGTCTGCCATGGCCTTATGGATGTGTACAGATCTGCATTGACTACCCTGTAGGGTGCCTGTTCCCCCGCAGGACTGGGGTTGATGGTCCCCTCTACTGCCACCATTTCAGGGATGTAGAATGTGGATCTGTTGGTGGGAGATCCTGTCCCCTACCCTGAGCCCCAGAGCATGGGTTGGGGACATAATCCGCCTATGGGTCCAAACACCCCTTTTCACTTAAATCATGTGACCATAGCACCCACACAGGATATGCCCTATTCTGGGTGCATCATAGTCCACAAGGGCTAGACGTGAATGGGAAATATGGATAGACACAGGTGTATCCTAGGGGTGTCTGCAAGGACTACCTATCACACACTGGCACTGATAGCAACCTGCAGCATAGCCTATCTCAGCTATGCCAGGTGCTGCGGACCTGGTGCTGGGCGCCCCACCTCGCCCTCAGTGTGAGCACAGTACCCCACAATGTGTCGGTCAGTAGCTACTCTGTGTCAGTAACACACACGGTCAGTTCCCCCTACCAGGCCGAGGTGCTGTGGGGGTGCATACCCCATCTTGTGATCATCTGTAGACTGCTGATCTGCATGTGCAGTGCATCATGGGTACGGTTGGGTTAATCCTATCCTGGTAACCACAGCAGACAGTTTGTGTGGTGACCTGCAGTCCTTCTGTAGCCAACCAGGGGCTTGTTAGTAGCTATAGAGATGTAGCCCATTGGTTACTTCACTGACTGTGGAGGCAGAGATCATGGGTTTGATCCCACAGTGGTGTTATTTGATAGGGCTGTCTGAGGCATTTCCTTTTTAATTTAAATTAGTGCTGCCAGCAAAAACACCCTCACAGTGCTGCAACCTTAAGGTACCCTATAAAGTGCCCTATAAGGAACATTATAAGGTGCCTTTGCGGACAGTGCACTTTATAATGTGCCCTCTGGAGTGCCTTATAGGCACTGTTCCCTCTAAGCTGTGCGCGTGTGCGCGCGCGCACACCTCGCTGAGCGAGCGCACATACTTCACAACAGAGTGCACAAAAATTACGGCTCTGATTCTGATAGAAAACAACACAGACATCATAAAATTTAAAAGTTATGATTGTAATTACTAGAAATTCCCTGCTTCATTTAGTAATCATCTATTTTCATTTAATTTGATTAAAATCAATGTGGTGTACATACTGTATTCTGACGTGTAGTCAAATTTTAAAGTATATAACTCCGAGTGTCATTATGTGGCACACAAAAATTTAGCCTTCCTTCAAAAGCTGCACACAGCTGATATTTTATGCGCACACAGCCTACAGAAAATTAGAGGGAACATTGCTTATAGGGCGCCTTATGCGGCACCTTAGGTTACGGCACTGTGAGGGTGTGTTTGTTGGCAGCACTAATTTACATTAAAAAAGAAAATGCCTCAGACAGCACTGATTTAAAGTAAAGGGTAATGCATCAGACAGCCTTATTCATTAAGCCCACTGGGGATCAAACTCATGACCCCTATTTCATCAGTCAATGGATTAACCATTGTGCTACACCTCTGTCACTGTGTTAACAGGTAGGGCCTAATAAAGGCTAACAAACGTTAACATGCCAGGGCTCCCTCTATCGTGCGATAACAGACTTTATCGTGCGATAACAGACTTTATCGCGCAATAACGGACTTTATCGCTCGATAACCCGAAATGCTACTTTAAGACTGGAACACCCACTACCTTATATGGCATTTGTCACAGTAAGACTGCAACTAACGACGGTAACATTAAGACAGTTTAGTAAACATACCCCATAGTGTATCTGGATTTTCAGAAAGACTTTAACAAGGTCCCTCATGAGAGACTTTTGGCAAAATTAAAAAGTCATGGGATAGGAGGCAGTGTACTATTGTGGATCAGAAATTGGTTAAAAGATAGAAAGCAGAGGGTATGGCTAAATGGCCAATTTTCCCAATGGGGAAAGGTAAATAGTGAAGTACCCCAGGGATCTGTGCTGGGTCCGCTGCTTTTTGACATATTCATAAAAGACCTGGAAATGGGAATAATAAATGAGGTAATAAATTTGCAGATGACACAAAATTATTCAGTATTGTTAAAACCCATGAGGATTGTGAAAAATTACAAGAGGACCTTGATAAACTGGAAGACTGTGCATCCAAATGGCAGATGAAATTTAATGTGGACAAGTGCAAAGTTATGCACCTAGGAAAGAACAACCCAAACTATGGTTACACGATGAAAGGTTCCACATTAGGAACCACCACCCAGGAAAAAGATTTAGGCATCATCATGGATAACATGTTGAAACCCTCTGCCCAGTGTGCTGCAGTGGCCAAGAGAACAAATAGAATGCTAGGTATCATAAGGAAAGGAATGGAGAATAAAACAAAGGATGTTATAATGACTCTGTGTCGTTCCATGGTGCGACTACACCTTGAATATTGTGTGCAATTCTGGTTGCTGTATCTTAAAAAGAATATATTGTTATTAGAAAAGGTACAGAGAAGAGCCACCAAAATGGTAAAGGTGATGGAAGGATACCCCTATGAAGAGAGTCTAAAAAGGCTAGGGCTCTTCAACCTGGAAAAGAGACAGCTGAGGGGAGATATGATAGAGGTCTATAAATTAACGAATGGAGTGGAACGGGTAAACGTAGATCAATTATTTATGCTATCAAAATATAGAAAGACTAGGGGACATGCAATGAAGCTACATGGTAACTGATTTAAGACTAATGATATTTTTTCACTCAATGTGTAATCAAACTCTGGAATTCATTACCGGAGGATGTAGTAAAAGCTGTTAGTGTAGCCGGGTTTAAAAAAGGATTAGACAAGTTCCTGGAGAAAAGGTTCATAAACCATTATTAAAGGGACCCAGGACATCCACTACTTGCCCCAACACAAGCACTGTGGAACCTATGTCTTTTGGGGAAACTTCTAAGTACTTTTAACCTAAATTGGCCACTGCTGGAAACAGGATACTGGGCTTGATGGACCTTGGTCTGACCCAGTATGGCATAATGTTATGATCTTATTGTTGAGGCATTAAGGGGACATGTGTGCTGTTATCACACGCAAATGGCACACTTGCTCCCTTACCACCATTTTAGTAAACATACCCCTAGGTGTCTTCATGGCTAACATGTTAATCTTCTGCTCAGTGTGTGGTAGCAGCCAAAAATGCAAACAAAATGTTAGGAATTATTAGGAAATCCATATAGAATAAAGCAAAGAATATTGTAATGCTTCTGTGTTGCTCCATGGTGGAACAACACCTTGAGTATTGCATGCAGTTCTAATTGCCAAATCTTAAAAAAAGATATAAAAGATATAGAAGAATTAGAAAAGGCTCAGAAAAGGGCAATCAAATGATAAAGGGGATGGAGCAGCTCTGCTATGAGGAAAGGTTAAAGAGATTAGGGCTTTTCAGCTTGGAGAAAAGACAACTGAGGGGAAATATAATAGGAGTCTATAAAATCTTGAATGGAGTGGAGTGGGTAAACGCAAATTCTTTGCTGTTTCATAAAGTCCAATGAATAAGAGACAAGCCATTAAGTTACTGAATAGCATATTTAAAACAAATAGGAAAAAATATTTTTTTACATAAACCATAGTTAAGCTCTAGAATCTGTTGCCAAAGGATGTGGTAAAAGCAGTTAATGTAGTTGGGTTTAAAAAAGGTTTTGGACAAATTTCTGGTGGTAAAGTCCATAAACCATAATTTAAGTAGACTGAGAGAAAACCACTCCTTACCCCTGGGGTGAGTAGCATCAGTGATTTTGTGACTGACCACAGCCTCACAATGGCTTGGGAAACTGCAGCCTATGCTGCCTGTGGATGCTGTACGTCAATGGGGTACCTTCAGAGGTCAGGATAGACTCAGAGGGGATTCAACACTCTCCCCCATGTCATCTCTGAGGCCTGCCTGGCTGCTTCATGGAATTCAGGAAACACTTGGCACTCCTGTCTTAACCTCTGTTGGGGGGGTTCAGGAGAGGCATGAGGGAGAGTGAAAAGAGAGGTGACATCTGAGCAGGTGTTGTTTCCAGAGAAAGTGATTCTGGAGGCAGGAGGAAGTTAACTATCCTCTCCAAAAGTTGTGTTATGGTAGAGGTCAAGGCCCAGAGATCAGTGTGAATGCCCTCTTCATCCTTGTGTAAGAAGTTATTTTGTTGTGACAGAATCTCTATCCATCTCAGCAATGGATCTTCACACACTCTTGACAGCACAAACTCAGGGACTCTTTACCTGCTGTGTTGCTCTCACAATGGTTCATCTAAAGGTTGTGGTGAAATTGCTGGGATAGGCCCTATAGCCTCCTCATCACTGACTGGATCATCATCTCCACTCTCCTCCTTGTTTTCAGTGTCTGACTGATGTTCCCTCTCTTGCCTTTGAGGCACTGTTGCCTCTATATGGCCTGCGTCTTCAGAACAACCAGGATTTACTGGACCTCCTTCCTCCTCTTCCATGTCCCTTCTCTAGTCATCCTTTGCTTCCTGTGTCCTGGCTGTTGCATCATCTGCATATTTAATTGGAGCTACTTATCAACTGAGCCCTGTCATATTCACATAGATGTTGCTTGGAAGTACGCAGGAGATCACTGAGTAGGACATCTGGACTTTAGCAAGGTAGCAGCTCCTACAGATTGGCATTATAAGGTATATGGTACTGCAAGAATTATGGACTATCCTCGAGGTTGTTCTCGCCCATCCTTATCTGATGGTCCTCCATCTATGACAATGTGGATATGGCAAGACTGTGAATGTTCTAATAGATTTTATTGTACAATGGGTGATTCAAGATGTTTATAAAGGAGGAATGTTAAGAGGTACAACAGATAGGGAATTACACGAAATAGCATGAAGTGGCTGCCAGTAGGGTTAAGCATTGACAAGGACTTAGGTTCTATGGCAGGTGGCGGTGAGATGTGCAACTGGCTGACCTCAGATATCATGTTTTCATCTACTATAGATAAGATCTGGCATTCTGTCTAGGAGAGAGAAACCTAGCTGACCGGCCCCACTTGATCTTGAAAACATGCTTTGTTTTAACTTTTGCACAGGCCCTCTATTTCTTTCTCAGGTCATCACAATCCCAATTGTTATTTGTTGAGGATGGACTATATAGCACATGAGAATATACACAATTTGTACAATTTCTTTCATAAGGAGCTTGACTTTACCAAGGGTAAAATTTGTTTTGTGAAGGAGGGTTCTATGTCTGGGAATATGCACATGCTTGTAAAATGTATGTACACATCTATTAAAGGTCAAAGTAGGCACACATGTTCCTAATCAAATGGCAATCACTTTTTTTGCCAGATCATTTAAAAAGTAGGTCATTGATTTAGAAACAGAGAAACATGATGGCAGAGAAAGACCATATGGTCTAGCTAGTCTCTCCTTCCATTGCAATTACTATAGTCCCTGTTTTCCCTTTAGAGATCTTCTGTGTTTGTCCCATGCTTTCTTGAATTCAGATACTCCTTGTCTGTACTACCAACACTGGGAGACTATACAATGCATCTACCACTCTTTACATAAAGAAATATTTCTGCATATTACTCCTGAGTCTATTCCCTTTCACCCACATCCTATGTCCCCTCGTTGCAGAGCCTATTTTGAAGTTAAGGAGACTCTCCTCCTGTGCATTTATGCCACAGAGGTATTTAACTGTCTCTATCATAACTCCTCTATTCTACCTTTCCTCTATAGTATACATATTGAGATCTTTAAGTCTTTTCCCATATGGTTTATAACAAAGACCACAAACCTTTCTGGTAGCCACCCTCTGCACCGACTCCATCTTGTTTATATCTTTTTAAAGGTGTGGTCTCCAGAATTGCATACAATACTCCAAATGAAGCCTCACCAAAGACTTATACAGAGGCACCATCCCCTCCTTTTTTTTTCTGCTGGCCATTCCTCTCCTTTTGGGTGGGATAGCTGTAGGTACTTACTTTCAGCCAACTGTAAGCACCTAGATACCTTCCCTGACCTCCTTCTGCTCTAATTGCCTGATTGTCATCTAGAAGTAAAGCGATCCTGAATTCTCTACAGGGAGAACTATTCCAGTAATAGGTAACAAAACCCATCTATGTGGGGGACATACTGGAATTAGTGCTTATGAATGGGGAGAATGTTTCTGATATTATATTGGATGATTATCTCACATCCAGTGATAACTGATTGGTATAGTTCAGTTTTAGTACAAGGCCTGACATAGTACATTCAAAGAGAGGATCCTAGACTTTAGGAAAACTAACTTTGTCAAGATAGGACACTACTCAAAGGAGTCATTAGCGGGATGGGACAGCTGGCGAATGTAGAAAAGCGGTTGGCAAAACTGATAGAGGATATTTTAAGGGCTATAAATATTTTTGTTAGGAAAGTAAATAAATGTAAAATGAGAAGGAGGCCACTATGATTATCAAAAGAAGTATCTAAAAAGGTGAAGACAAAGAGGGTGACCTGCATAAAATACAAGAAATCATAGAATGATGAAGACAAGCATCAATATTTGGAAAGGCTAAGAGAAGCTAGGAAAGTAATCTAATCTGCCCAATTAGGTGGCTAGAGTTGTTCCTCCAGTTATGGTTAATTTTGATGGAAGAAGAATTTAGGACAATCTTACAGGATGAGATAAGAAATGAAATTTTTGAAATGGACTTTTGAATGAATTATCGAATTAAGGAAGTATTGAATATGAATTATTGAAAACAGAGAGTAGGGTTAAATGGCCAATTTTCTCATTGCAGAAAAGTTAATTATGGAGTCTCCCAGGATCTGTGCTGGGCCTTCTACTTTTTAACATGTTCATAAATGACCTGGAAATGCGATTAACAGGTGAGATGATCAGATTTGCAGATGACACAAAATTATTCAAGGCTTTTAAAACAAAAGAGGATTGTGAAAAATTGCAAGAGGACCTTGAGAAATTGGGAGACTGGGTGTCCAAATGTCAGATGAAATTTAATGTGGACAAGTACAAAGTTATCTACTAAGAGGCACATTTCAAAGTGCAAGCTGGGGCATCAAAGCCAGAACGTCTGAAGAGAAAGGCAAATGCAATTCCAGAAACATGGACATGCCCGAAATGCACATGTATCAAATGTCTATATAGATGATCCCAAGAGAACATTTCAGAATCAAGAAATTTAATAGCATAATGATTAGAGTAGTAGTTTAAGCAGAGGGGTAGCCAGCGCTCATATTCGAATGTGGGGCTTTATAATCTAAAACTAATTGCTTAGTTCTCCATTTTCTCTACACTCTCCTGATGTTTTAAAGTGAAAACAAATACTTTCCTGATGCCTATTGTCTGCAGCAGGAATAAACATGCACATGCCTGCAGACGGCTCTGCTGCTTCTGGGATCGAAGGGGTATGTGTAAATCCATTACCCCTTCCCAGACATGCCCACACCACACTCCCATGCCTACTTGAACATCTTTGAATGGTATTTGTGGAATGGTTATGGAGATGTGTTTGTGATTTTGACCTACATGTCTATCGCCATCCCTTTTTCAGTTGGTGTACCTCAGGGCTCTGTCTTGTGATCTCTCCTTTTCTCTCTCTACACTCAGTCTCTTGGTGCACTTATTTCCTCTCATGGTTTTCAGTACCATCTTTATGCTGATGACTCTCAGATCTACCTTTACGTGCCTGAAATATCTCCTGGAATCTAGGCCCAGATCTCTGCCTGCTTATCTGACATTGCTATCTGGATATCTCAACGCCATCTGAAACAGAACATGTCCAAAACCGAGCTTCTTATATTTCCTCCTAAACACACCTCCCCCCTTCCTCCCTTCTTTATTTTTGTGGATAATAGTACACTCCTCCCTGTTTCCTCAGCTTGCAACCTTCAGGTCATCTTTAATTCTACTCTCTCTTTCTCTGCAAACATCCAACAGATAGCTAAAACCTATCACTTCTTTCTCTATAACATTGGCAAAATTTGTCTCTTCCTTTCTACACAACTACTAAGACACTTATCCATTCTTTAGTCACTTCCCGTCTAGGCTATTGGAACCTCCTCCTGCTAGTCTCTCTCTGAATCATCTCTCTCCCCTTCAATCTGTTCAAAATTCAGTTGCACGGCTATTCTTCTGCCAGCTTCTACATGCTCATATAACACCCTTTCTCAAGTCGCTTCACTGGCTCCTATCCATTTCTGTATCCAGTTCAAACTTCTCCTACTGACCTATAAGTGCACTCATTCTGTTACTCCTCACTATCTTTCCTCTCTTATCTCTCCCTTCACCCCTCCTCGGGTGCTCCACTCTTTTGGAAGATCCCTTCTATTTGTGCCTTTCTCTTCTACTGCCAACTCCAGATTTCGATCCTTCTACCTTGCTGCTCCTTATGCCTGGAACAAACTACCAGAGTCTGTGCATCAGGCTTCATCTCTGGCCCTTTTCAAATGCAGGTTGAAAACTTACCTCCTTGATTCTGCTTTTGGATTCTGATTTGTTTGGTCTCCTATGTGTTTCTTTGCCACTCCCATAAATGTGTCTGTCCTCAGCTGTTGTGTTGTCTATCTTGACTAGATTGTAAGTTCTGGTGAGCAGTGATCATCTTTTATATGTGTCTGTACAGCACTGAGTATGCCTTATAGCACTATACAAATAATAGTAATAGTAAACCATGACTATACCTTTTAGAATGACCCCCTTAGGGGAGAGCAACCCAAACTATGGTTAGATAATGCAAGGTTCCACTTAGGAACCACCACCCAGGAAAAGGATCTAGGTGTCATTATGGATAATCACTGAAACCCTCTGTCCAGTGTGCAGCAGCGGCCAGGAAATGAAATAGAATGCTAGAAATCACAAGCAAAGGAATAGAGACTAAAACCAAAGATATTATAATGCCTCTGTATTGTTCCATGGTGCGACTACACCTTGAATATTGTGTGCAATTCTGATCACTATATCCTAAAAAGGATATAGTGGAATTAGAAAAGGTACAATGAAGAGCCACCAAAATGATCAAAAGGATGGAAGAATAGCCCTTCGAGGAAAGACTTAAAAGGTTTGGGTTCTTCAACTTGGAAAAATGATAGCAGACGGGAAATATAATAGAGGTCTATAAAATAGTGAATGGAGTGGAATGGGTAAACATAGATTAGCTATTTACGCTTTCAAAAAGTAGAAAGACTAGGGGACGTGAAATGAAGCTGCAAAGTAATCGGAGAAAATATTTTTTCCATCAACACGTAATCAAACTCTGGAATTTGTTACCAGATGTTGTAGTAAAAGCTATTAGGGTAGCTAGGTTTAAAATAAGTTTTGGACAAATTCCTGGAGGAAAAAGTCCATAAACCATTATAAAAAAAGGACTGGGGAAATCCTCTGCTTACCCCTGGGATAAGTAGCATGGAATCTGTGTACCTTTTTGGGAACCTGACAGGTACTTGTGACCTGGACTGCGCTTTCATGCACTGTGCCCTTTGTAACTACAATGGGCATGGAAGGCAGTGTATGGCTGTAACAGGACCCCTACATCAACTACTACAGGCTAGATGGGCAGCTTCTAGTTGGTAGTGCTCTTCAGCTGCTCAGTATTGGGTTGCTCTCTCAGATGCTCAGTATCGGGTTGCGCATTCTCAGTGAGTGTTCACCAGAAAAGGAAGCTCCTGAGACAGCAGAACAGCACTGGCCAGCTCCAGATGGGGCGATGGGGTAAAGGGTGGTAATCTGATGGTCAGGGAGTCAGTGGGATGGGACTAGGGTAGGGGGGAGCAAGGCATGAGGTCAGTTAGTGTGTGGCAAGCTAGTAGGGCAGGAACAGAAGCAGAGGAAAGAGTGATGTTTGTCCTCACTTCCGCCCCTTCTAGTTCAAGTTTGGAATCTGATTGTAACCCCCACAAGGGGTTACGTTTTTTTACCTGAGAGGGTGTTTTTGCAGCATTGGCAGTTGTTGAGTGTCTCATTTGAGGGGAGCTGGAGTATGTTTTGATCCGGATTGGATCTGTGATGGGACGAAAAGTAAATGCATGAGAAAAGATCCGGAGCGGATCAGGCGGATCCGGGTCTCTCGGATCAAGAGACTGGTATCCCACGCTGTGAAGTAGCGCTTGAGAGTTATTGCAGGTGGAGGTGAAAGCTGAGACTCCAATTTGATTTTAGAAAGGGAGGTTGGATTTCAGAGGTTTTTTTGGGTAAGGTTAAACTGGTGAAATGTCATAGCGGAGTGCTGTTTTGAGTTAGAAACCTGAGAAAACAGGGTTTAATAGTCAGTCGGTGATTGTTGGGAAAGGGATAATTTCTTTTGGAATTTATGTTATTTTTCCTGTTTAAATTCAACATAGAATTTTGATACCATTATTTCTTATGGGAGTTTTAAAAGATAAAAACAGAGATTGTAGCTGCAAAATAGAATTCGTGGCAACTGTTGTTATTAGAATACTGGTGCAATCATGTTTTTTATTGGCTGTAGGTTTTCTGATGATGTCATTTTTTGAGTTAGTGTTGCCTGGGGTTACGGATGAGAAGATGGAGAAGTGAAGAACTGTTTGTGAGAGTGAGCAGTTGGTTATTATAGGATTTCTTATAAAGGTTGAAGATTTGCTTTCAAAGTAGGAAAATATGGTTGAGTACTACTGAAATTGGTCGGGTATTTTAAAAAGAAGGAAAGCTGCTTGTGGAAGTGTAGCAGCAGAGCGCAGACAAACCAATGATACCAGGAGTCAGTTCAGAAGGTCCAAATCATTTATTTGTGCACAAGTCTCAAGCAAAATCAATTTCAAAATGGCTGAGCAAAATTCTCTGGCAAGGAGTGGAGGAGTGGCCTAGTGGTTGGGGCAAGGTACTTCAGGCCGGAAGGTCAGGGGTTCAAATCCCACTAGAGGACAGCAACCTTGGGCCGGAAGGACTGGGGTTTCTAGCCCCACAGGTGCTCCTTGTGGTCTTGGGCAAGCCACTTAACCCTCCATAGCCCATGTTCCCTGTAAAATAGTTATCTCCAAGTTATAATGCCCTGTTCAATGTAATTTCAGTTTGTTCAATGTAAACCGCACTGATGCAGAATAGCGTGGTATATAAGAGAATGTAAATAAATACAACAACTTTTATAGACTTTAGCTTCATTCTAGGTATAGAAAAACATTTCATTGGTCCCGGTAACCTCCCATACCTCCTCTATTGGTCCCGGTACTGATATGATTATCCAGTTATGTTCCTTCAGTGGGCGCAGCACCTGCTTACCCCCCTTCTAGTCCCAATTACAATGGTCAGTTCTCTAACTTGTTACTTTCCTTCTTTCAAGGCTGTTGGGCTAGTTGCTACGTGCAGTGAAGCAGGGCTCTATAACTTCTCTGTCAGCAGTTTTAAACATGAATTTCTGTATTTTTCCATCTGTTCTGCTTGTCTAAGCTAATTCAATATTTTTACTGAGTTCTTAATTCTATAGCAGCATATTGGGGAATGTGCAATTCCTATGGGCCTCTTCACAAGCTTCATTTACAGGTCAAGCTAGTTAGGCTTGCTTATGTCAGACACTGTGGATCACAGGCCTACACCTGCCACATTCCCCCCTTTGCTTAATCTCACCCTATTAGTTAATAAGGTGTGAGAATAAATTACCTTGAAATAGTTATACCATGATTGAAGGATTTCGACTAGGACTAGCTTTATATAGGGCCATTATTTTAGTTGCGGTCTTCCGCTCTACTGTACTATCAATAGCACTGTGAATGGAACGCATACAGCATGGGATTATACATGGCAATAGAAAAATAACAACAACAATCAGTAATACTAGTATTAGAAAAGTCTTTAGTCCTCCTAGCCATGAGAAAAGGTTAGCAAACCAGTTAGGTAACCTTAGTGGGAGCCAAGTCTGTACTGGCACATAAGCATGTTTGCGCATATCTTCAGCAATTTCTTCAACTACTTGACCTTTATCATCTATTTTCAAACAGCAATTGGTTAAATTCAATTTACCACATACTCCTCCTTCAGCTGCTAACAAATAATCAAGTGCTAAACGATTCTGGTATATGGCAGTGCGCATTTGGGTACTTTGTCTAGCTAAAAGTGTGAGAGCATGGCTAGTTTCATTAGTTATTATTTCAACTACTGCTTGTAAGCGAATAATACGATTGATCATATAGATTGGTGTCCGATAACCGTACATACCATCATCATTCTAAGTGGCAGGCCCATAATACTCAATAATTCTTTCTGGTGGCCAATCATCACCTTCCCACTTCTCCCATTTGCCTATTTGGAGGGGTGCTCTCTTCTGTCGCAACGCTCTTTTGTGTCTGTGGGTAGTGTACACTGGGTATCCTAATTGTTCTCCATGCTCTGTGGGTAAGAGAAAGAAAGAAGGTCTGATGGTCCCTAAGACACATGCTCCTCCCCAGTGTGATGGGAGTTGAGCATACGCTCGGTTTCCACAGATCCAATACAGGCCAGGTGGGGCTTGCCAAGCATGAGTTTTGGCAAGGTTAGTCCATAAACTAGCAAGTTCAGGAAATCTGGTTAATGGGTTAGGAGGTTCAGGTTCTTTACTTCCTGACCACCATGATGTCTTCTTGGTAGTGGCATTATAGAACTTCTGGCTAAGACAGACCAGCTGTCCTACCATTTGGGTGAACTGTGGTCCAGTTCTAGCATAGCAAAGACGTCCAATAATTGAGTGTGCTAACACCCATTCACTAGTAGTCTTGTGTATCTTAGTCTGATTGTAAGTCAGAGAATAATTCAATTCTTGGGCCTCCCATGGCCATTGGTCACCCATTTGGGTTCCGCCACAGAAATAACAATCTGAGATTTTTAGACTGGATACTACTGCTCCAGCTAATTCTAGAAATAAGTTCTGGGATGGATGGGGAATTTCAAACTTATTTACATGCATGGCTTCATAGAAAGTATTATGGATGTGGTATTTAGATGACTTATAAGCTTGGGTGTTCAATCTTATATACACAATAGTTCCTGGATCTACTGCTCCTCCTGCAATACGTAAACCAAACTTATATCCTTGTTTCCATGCATTAGGATTACGAATCCTTAATTGCAAAGGGTTACAAGCACCTTTCTTACATTTGTCATCTGTTTTTGACTTAGTCAAAGTGGCAACTCGTTTATCTCTCTGTTCATCTGTAATACCAGCATTCCATGTAGCATAAAAAACACACTCCCAGTTTGGGCAATAGTAATCTGCAGCTGGGGCAGTACTATATGACTCTTTCTTACCAGTACACTTTCTCCATCCCGTGGCACCTTCTGGGCACATATACTTATGATCATTACGATAAGCTTTTTCCCAGGTACCACATCTGGAACGACTATCTCTGTTTATAACATCACATGCATCAAAATATAAAACAGCAGGTATACTAGCATCTTTAAGTGGTTGCGTAGCATTAATTATAGGTCCGTCTGCATCATTCCATCGCATTTCCAACGTATAATATGATGGTTTCTGATGCGGGTTATAGCATACTCTGGAGCTACCTTTAATGCAAATATTTAGTTCAGTGGTGTTATAAACACACCGAGTCACTTTACCAGTGCATTTATAGTGAGAATGATAAACCAAAGTCTGAGTTACTTTTAGTCCAGTTCGAGTAGAAGTAACGCAAGCAGTGCATGGAGGTAGAGCATGAGTCATTTCAAAACCTCCAAAACAGGCAACCAGGGCTAAGCACAGATAAAAATACATGTTGATTGGAGTTCTTCTGAATCCTCAGCTTGCAAATCTTGATCACGACGATCTTTTCTTCGTCCCGTGCGCTAATTAAGCATTTTCAACGGGTGCTGAGTGTTGATTGAAGATTCTCAAGTTGTCCATCAAACAGTAACCAGCTTAGTAATTTCAGCTGGCTTTTGGAGTAAAGTAGTATCAAAGTAGTGTGCAAAATCACACGCAAATTGGGTTCGTTGAAACACAATTATTGCTGTATGGAAAAAACAGCAATCCTCTTCGAAAGACTTGGCTACTGCAGGGCACTGTGACAAAGTGTCTATGCTGCTGGTTGCCGTCTCAGAGTAACTCGTAAAGGTGCATCGTGATGCTGTTCCGCTGTCCACTGCTCAGGTTCTGGAGCTGCTGCGGGCTTGACTCTGCTGTGGTGGATCCAGGCGTCAATCTCCGCTACCTTTACTGCAGTTGGGGTAGACAGGATGACGGTGTATGGTCCCTTCCAATGGGGTTCCAGCGGTGTCTTCTTCCAATCTTTGATCCACACCGAGGTACCAGGCTGGTAGGGATGCAGGGGTTCAGTCAAGTTGATAGGCAACTGGTCTTGGATCCACGCATGGAGAGTCTGCAGAACAAAACTAAGAGCTAGGAGTTCATGCCTGGTTATTTCTGAACCAATTTGGGCTAGACTTCCTTTAATTCCTTGCACTATTGGTGGGGGTTTACCATACAGAACTTCAAAAGGGGAAAAACCTGTTGACTTCACAGGAGCTGAGCATATTCTGAGCAAAGCTATTGGGAGCACTTGGGGCCATTTCAAGTGTGTCTCCTGGCAAAGCTTAGACATTTGGGCTTTTAAGGTACGATTCATTCGCTCAACTTTCCCTGAACTCTGAGGTCTGTATGCAGTGTGGAGTTTCCATTGTATCTGTAGGGCTTTTGCTAACTGTTGGGTAATCTGAGAAACAAATGAGGGTCCATTGTCTGACCCTATTACTGCTGGAATTCCAAATCTAGGGACAATCTCTCTCAACAAAACTTTGGTGACTTCTCTGGCTTTCTCGGTTCTGGTTGGGAAGGCTTCTACCCACCCAGAGAAAGTACAAACTAATACTAATAGGTAGTGGTATCCACTGGCTTTTGGCATTTCAGTAAAATCAATCTGCAGGTGGTGCATGGGGGTTATACCTCCTGACTGAACTCGAGGTGGTGTAATGAGACCTTCCTTGGCATTATTTTTGGCACAAATTAGACATTGGCGTGCTACTGAGGCTGATATGGTTGTCAATAGAGTAATGTAGAAATGCGGTCTGAGTGCTTTTTCCATAGCAGTCTTCCCATAGTGTGTGGCTTCATGGAAAGCTTTGACAAAGGCTGGTCCTAACAATTCAGGAATTACTATTTGTCCTGGGGGTTGACTGCCCTCTGCTGGTGGCAGTTCAATCCACCCATCTTTCAGTACTCCATCTTCTTTGTTACAGTAATAGTCTAATTCTTTGGTGGTATATCGTGGTGTCCATGAGTTCAAGGGTACTGGAAACAATGCTGCTTGCATTGGCATGGCTTGTGGCGAAATTTGTCCTGTCATAGCTGCTTGTCGTGCTGAGGCATCTGCAAATCTGTTCCCTCGGGCAACTTCTCCTTTTCCTGCTTGATGTCCTCTACAATGTATGACAGCTACACGAGTTGGGGCCCATACTGCGTCAAGTAGCATCAGTATCTCGGGGCCATACTTAATTGATTTTCCTCCGGATGTAATGAGTCCTCTTTCTTTATAGAGAGCTCCATGGGCATGTAAGGTGGTGAAGGCATATTTAGAGTCTGTATATACATTCAACACAAGTTTCTCACCTAGTCGTAGTGCTCGGGTGAGTGCTATCAATTCTGCTTTCTGGGCTGATGTGCCTGAGGCTAGGGCTGATGATTCAACAACTTCATGTTGAGTGACTACTGCATATCCGGCACAGCGTCGTCCATTGATGATGAGACTACTTCCATCTACATAATAGATTTGGTCAGGATTATCTATGGGCACATCTGTCAAATCAGGTCGGCTTGAAAATACGGTGTCCATGACTTCTATACAGTCATGCTCTGGGAGTTCTTCACTAATGGGTATCAGTGTGGCTGGATTCAAGGCATGGCTCACTTCCAATTGTATCTGTGGGTTTTCACATAGCATGCTCTGATATTTCAACATTCGGGAATTGGTGAGCCAATGATTTGCTTTCTGTTCCATAAGGGCAAGGACTGCATGTGGCACAGTGACTCGTATATTCTGTCCTAGTGTGAGTTTGTCTGCTTCACTCACTAACAATGCTGTAGCTGCAACTGCTCTCAGGCAGGGTGGCCATCCTTTGGCCACAGTGTCCAATTGTTTCGATAGGTATGCTACAGGTCGTTCCCAATTTCCCAATTTCTGAGTCAACATGCCTAAGGCATTTCCTTGTGCTTCATGTACAAACAGGTGGAAAGGTTTATGAACATCTGGTAGTCCAAGGGCTGGTGATGACATCAATTCTTCCTTCAACGTCTTGAAGGCTGTATCCTGCTCAGGTCCCCACTCCAATGATGACTTTTCTTCTCCTTTTGTGGCTTCATACAGTGGTTTGGCAATTTGGGCAAAGTTGGGTATCCAGATTCGGCAATATCCTGCTGCTCCCAGAAAGGCTCTGACTTGTTTTCTGGTTGTTGGGGTTGGAATCCTGCATACTGCTTCTTTTCTCTCTCTGCCTAATTTTCGACTTCCTTGGGTTATACGAAAGCCCAAGTATTTCACTTCTTTTTGGCATAGTTGTGTTTTTGCTCTGGAAACTTTGTATCCAGCTTCATCTAGTAACTGCAAGAGATCTTTGGTGGCTTGTATACATTCATTTTCTGATACAGCAGCTATCAGCAGATCGTCCACGTATTGGAGAAGCACTCTCTTCCCCGGGGCCACTGGATAGCTGGAAAGGTCTTGATTTAGTGCAGCACTAAAGATGGTTGGCGAATTCTTGAATCCTTGGGGTAATCGTGTCCAGGTAAGTTGGCCCCCTCTTCCAGAGATGGGGTCCTGCCATTCAAATGCAAATAATATCTGACTCACAGGGGCTAATCTTATGCAAAAGAATGCATCTTTCAAATCTAGAACAGTAAAGTGGGTGGCTTCAGCAGGAATCAGTCCTAGAAGAGTGTAAGGATTGGGTACAACTGGATGTATAGTTTCAACTGCTTCATTCACTCTTCTTAGATCTTGCACCGGGCGGTAGTCATCTGTTCCAGGTTTTTTTACTGGCAGAAGTGGGGTGTTCCATGGGGATTGACATACTTTCAGTAGACCATGTTCCAGTAATCTTTGCAAGTGGCGGTGGATGCCTTCAATTGCAGCTCTAGGGAGAGGGTACTGTTTGACATGTACTGGTGTAGCACTAGGCTTGAGAATTACAATCACTGGAGCTATATGTTTGGCTAGGCCTGGGGGACTGCCTTCTGCCCATACTCCAGGTGGGGCATCAATGTTTTTCAAGGTTTGTTCAAAATAGGTGGCTTGGACAGAATCATCACTATAATATCTCCATTCTTCTTCTCAGGGAACTGTGAGCAGCATTATTCCTGCTGGTTTGGCTTGTGAATTAACTGTCATTTGCATTTCTCCTCTTTCAGTGAAGGATATTTGGGCCTGTAGCTTGGTTAACATATCTCGTCCCAGTAGTGGCACTGGACATTCTGGCATGTAAAGGAATTGATGAGTTATTTGCTGTCCTCCTAGACTGCATATGCGATTCTGAAGAAAAGGTTTTGTAGCTTTGGCGCCAGTTGCTCCTATAATGGTGACTGCTTTTGTAGAAAATGGGGCTATTTTCTTGTCCACTACTGAATGTTCTGCTCCAGTATCAACCATAAAGTTCACAATTTGGTCTCCTATTTGTATTCCGACCATAGGCTCCTGGAGACCTAGAGCAAATTCGGAGCCCGGTCTGTCCTAATCCACGTCATCTTCATCATGGGCTGTCGTAGCCAATGCTTGTATGGCTTCTCCTCTTTCTTGCTGGAATTGTTCTCGATTGGCTCCTCCGTGATGTCGGGGACGGCCTCGTCTTTCTTCTCTCCATTGATGATTGCTTTCTTCATCTTCGTGGGCGTCTTCAAGTTGCGGGCATGCATCTCTCCAATGTCCTTCTTCTCTGCAATAGGCGCATTGGTTTACGCCTAGCTGCTGGGGCCGGCTTCCACCTCGGCCCCGCCCCCTTCCTCTGCTCCTTCGATTAGGGACACCTCCCCTTTTCTGTTCAACTATGGCTGCGGCCAAAAAATCAGCTTTCTTCTTCATCTTTCGATCACATTCTTTCTGTCTTTCATTATCACGATTCACATACACTTTATGAGCGACTTCCAATAACTGTGTTGCATTCATGCCCGCAAACCCCTCTAATTTCTGTAATTTACGTCTAATGTCTGGTTGTGACTGATTTACAAAAGCAGAATTCACCATGCATAAACTTCCTGGTGCATCGGGATCATAGGGAGTATACATTCTGTATGCTTCAGTTAACCTTTCATAAAACACTGCTGGACTCTCATCTATGCCTTGGTTAACTTCAGTAACTTTGGAAAGGTTCATAGCTTTCTGGCCCCCCCTTTTCAGGCCTTGTAACAAGCCTTGGCGAAAACGGGCTAGGGCTCTGGATCCTCTTTCAGTATTCGGATCCCATTGGGGGTCTTCATTCGGAAATTGCCTCTGGGCTGCTTCCCGATGGTCTATTCTTTCTTCTCCTCTTTCTGGAGCTACAGGGTTATCTGCCAGCTGATGGCTGCTTTTCTGATTCGTGTCCGCTCCTCCGTAGTAAATAAGGTGGACAGGAGCTGACAGGAGCTGACGGTTTCCATAATAGTATTCACTAATTCTGTAAGCTCTTGGGGTTTATTAGTATATGAGGCATAATGTGACTTCCAATTTAATAAATCTGTTGTAGAGAAAGGGACATACACATAGCTTAGGGGTCCCGCTACCACCTCATTATCATCATTTCTTACAGGTATTCCCGGGACTTGCCGTAAGGGCATTATCTTAGCTGTAGTGGTCTTTTGGGATCTAAGCAATATTTTCGTACTTCTCCTGTCAGGGCTCTTTTTCTTCTTTTCTGCAGGCTTATTACGAATTACTTTCTTTTCTATATGCTTTGTCTTGGATTTACTTTTTACTGGCAGACTTACACTGGCGGTCACTTCTACACTGTCAGTCTCACTCAGGGAATTCTCAATTTCTTCACTCTCTGTTTCTGAATCTGACTCGCCTTTCTCTGTCTCTGTTTCAGTAGAATCATCTTCTTCAAGTAAAGGGAGCTCATCTTCCTGCTCTTCGGGAGGTGGCTCGGGGGTTGGGTCCCACACCCGCTGTCTTCGGGGCTCTGGGGCAGGACGCCGGGCTACTCTCACTGGGCCTGGGGTTCTAGGCTGTCGGGGAATTACTTCTGGGGACTCAGGATCAACCAGGATGGGCTTTTTCCTGGACTTCTCATCTTTCCCTTTCTTGTTCCTGTTTTCTGACTATGATCTGTTTTTGCTAACATTATTCTGCACTGTTCTTCATAGCAGCGCTGCGCCCAAGGGGGCGGATCTTCACAAATACTTAACCAGGAATCTATATAGGGGTACTGATCGGGGTGCACTATCCGCACTCTACTATGAACTAACTGGATAATTCCTACATTTAAGGTTCCCTCTCGGGGCCAGGTAGGGTCTAGATCGGGCCACTCCCTAGTACACAAAATCTGTAAATGGGCTGCAGTCATTTTAATACCATAATCTCCTGAATATCCCTCTTTAAAATGTGCGATCATACATTCTAATGGAGTGTTCCTAGTAGACCCCGCCCCTCCCATTTCGATGTGTGCGCGCAACAACAGACAGAAGGGAAAAGGAGGGCGGACCGTGGGTAAGGGGTCCTCACGGCCCTAGAAACGTATAAGGGAAACAAATAACAAGACAAGACGACAATCGCTTCCCCCTTTTTGCGACCTGAACGCGGTCGCCCGGTCAGGAAATGCGCTACTCAGGGGTCCGCCTTCGCTTGGTCCGTGTTGCCAGACCTCTCATACACACTTCATTCACACAATCATGCTAGCAACGTATCCCAGAATGCATTCGTTTCTATCTATTCTGACTAGTCTTATTCAATTACCAAAATACAAGAAGACGGGAGTTTCGCCCTGCGAATACTCATGCGGGGGTACTCGGTCCGTCTTTGAGAGGTGATCAAGCTCTCTTACCAATTACCAATTTCCAAGTTCCAAATTCTCGAGATTACAAGTTCCAAGTTCCAATGGCAGCACTGCTCTTTCTATATCTGTCTAGACAACAAATCAAAACTATACTCACCGGATCCGGTCCTCAAACTTCCCCAAGCAGGCGCATGAGTTGGACCTTGGACTCCCCTCACTCGGGTTCGAGGCGTTGGCTCCAGCCGGGCCCGGCACCCGCCGAGGTCCGACCAACTTCCTCCAATGCAATGGACCGGCGGCGCCAGGAAGCAGCCCCCGTCGGTAGGGCGCGATCCCGGCAAAACCAAGCCTATAGAGGCGGAATGTCGTGGTATATTGCCCTATATACACTCTGATTCCACAACTTCCCGGCCAATGCACCAAGAATATGTAGCAGCAGAGCGCAGACAAACCAATGATACCAGGAGTCTGTTCAGAAGGTCCAAATCATTTATTTGTGCACAAGTCTCAAGCAAAGTCAATTTCAAAATGGCTGAGCAAAGTTCTCTGGCAATACAACAACTTTTATAGACTTTAGCTTCATTCTAGGTATAGAAAAACATTTCATTGGTCCCGGTAACCTCCCGTACCTCCCGTACCTCCTCTATTGGTCCCGGTACTGATATGATTATCCAATTATGTTCCTTCAGTGGGCGCAGCACCTGCTTACCCCCCTTCTAGTCCCAATTACAATGGTCAGTTCTCTAACTTGTTACTTTCCTTCTTTCAAGGCTGTTGGGCTAGTTGCTACGTGCAGTGAAGCAGGGCTCTATAACTTCTCTGTCAGCAGTTTTAAACATGAATTTCTGTATTTTTCCATCTGTTCTGCTTGTCTAAGCTAATTCAATATTTTTACTGAGTTCTTAATTCTATAGCAGCATATTGGGGAATGTGCAATTCCTATGGGCCTCTTCACAAGCTTCATTTACAGGTCAAGCTAGTTAGGCTTTCTTATGTCAGACACTGTGGATCACAGGCCTACACCTGCCACAGAAGTGAGAGCAGAAATGTGTTAAACACAGCTCCTGACTGAGTTTTGTGACAGAGTGACCGGTTTGAATGTGCTTAGGAATTGCACATTTAATTACAAAGAGCTGTGTATATACTTATTTACTGTATACTTGACTCGGCTGAAAACTTTTTTTTTAAGGTGATGCTAGTGAAAGAGCTCCCTAAAAATAGGTTTCCTGTTTTGAATGGTCCAAAGGTGACCAGAATATTGGAATGACTCTGAAGTGAGGATAAGTGTAAAGTAACCTGTTCTAAAGGAAAAGAAAACTGTTGTTTACTTTATTGCATGTGGAGTAGCACTACTGAAATTGCATAGTGTACTACAAGTTAATTGTACAAAGCATGCTGTAAGGTGGAATGAATCTAGTTATTGTGGAATAGACACATAGGGGTATGTTTACTAAAGTTTCTTAATGTGCGTGGCGCGCATGAGCACGCGCTAAGGTACCTTAGCGCATGCTAATGATGCTTTACGGGGGAAAAATGTGCTTTAGTGCATGCTCATGCACGCAGCGGTGCACACGAGCACTGAAAGCGGGGAAAGGCTCCCGGAGGGCGGAGGAAGGCTCCCCAGGGGCGGAGAGAAGGGGTCAATGGGTGGAGAGTGGGAGGGGAGAGGGTCCCCGCACACTAGCGAGGTGAAATTCGAGGCCAAAAATAATGCAAGTGAAAACCTCGCGTTAGAGCCGATTTAAAGGGAAGAGAAACCATTTCTGTCAGCATTGTACAGCAAAACCAGGGAAACCTACAAAAAAGTGATGTGTGATACATGTGCACAGAACAAAAGTACAAATAAACATCGAAAAGGATCCCAACAAAATTAAAACAAATCATAATCAAGCTGGGCAATAGTGATAGTAATGGGAAACATCAAAACACACTCCCAAGAAAACCCCAAAAAATAAATATTAATTTTGGAAGGGTCTACGCTCCGTCCCTATACAAGGTGAATGATGCCACAGTGAAATAGCACTGATCAGGGTTTCCCTCTCCATTGGACAGGTTACCTATGGCATGCACATGTTCCACAACAGCAGGGCGGGCATGTCGGAATGAGCAACTGGACAGATGCTGGGAAAGGGGATACAGAGGGCTGCAGGCGGCACATGCTGTGGTGCAGCTGGGGCACAGTGCGGACTAGGCAGATGCCTAGATGGCACTTAGGAATGCTGAAACTGAACAGCAGCCAGACAGCAACTGATGAGGGCCCAACATGGGCACGAGAGTGTTTATCACAATGTCACAGGGGATAGTACCCAGCAGGTACCCCCAAGGGCACAGAACATTGGTAGGCGGTGTTGGGGGGAAGTGTGGATGCCTATGCAGGCACCCCTACCCTAGAACACGCACCATAGGCAGCCACCTACCTGCACACTGGATGGCTTGAGACTGCACAACACCAGCACCACCAGCAGAAGGGCATGTCAGCATGATGGCAGAGGGGTACTGGTGGTGGAGGGGGGCAGTGGCAGCTGCCCAGAGCCGACCATGGCCTAGCCCTGTGTAGGTGGGTGCCATGTACTGCAACAGACAGCCTCTGTCTGACAAACAACCATGGTATCTCCAGGGACTGCACTGTCTCTGTGAGCACAGTGTGGTGCGGTGAACACAGCCAGTGTGTTCAGGAGCAGAAGGTCATAAGTTCAAGTCTCAGCTGGGGCTACTGCCAATCCAGTCCCCATATTTTACCCACTACTAAACCGTGATAGTGAGGACAAACCTTTATTGCAGAGAACATACGCATGGTTCAAACGCCTATATTTTACCCCACCGAGCACAGACACCAGAAACATGCGCATTACCTAGAGCAGAGTCCCCCAAATGCAGTCCTGGAGGGCCACAAATCATTCAGGTTTTATGCTGTCTCCAATATAAGGCCATGTCCGCATGGTGACGTAGGGGTACTGGTGGTGGAGGGTGCAGTGGCTGCTACCCAGAGCAGACCATGGCCTAGTCCTGTGTAGGTGGGTGCCATGCACTGCAACAGACAGGCCCTGCCGGACAAACAGTCATGGTATCACCAGGGAATGCACTGTCTCTGTGGCAACATGGTGGTTCAGTGCACACAACCGGTGTGTTTGGAGGCAGAAGGTCACAGGCTCAAGTCCCAGCTATGGTGCCTGCCAACCCAGTCCCCATGTTTTACCCACAACTGAAATGTGCTACTACAGACAGAACGTTTATTGCAGATGACGTAAACATGCCCAAAACACCTACATTTTACCCTACAGAGCAAAGACACCATAAACAGGTGCCTTACCTAGAGCAGAGTGTCCCAAATGCAGTCCTGGAGGGCCAAACACCATTCAGGTTCCATGCTGCCTCTAATAAAGATGCCTGTGCTGCATATCTATGCACCACCCCCATGGTATGCAGATGTATCTCATGCATATTCATGAGGGACAGCATGAAAACCTGAACAGTGTTTGGCACACCAGGACTGGAGTTGGGAACCGTAAAGCAGCAGCCAACAGGGGCAGACACACCCACACCCACACCCACAGGCTCCATTAGCCAATGCCTCCTGGAGAGGCAGGACATTGGGCCCTGCGTGCATCTCCCAATACTAGCACTTGCATACCTTAGCAATGCAACCCTACACCTGGAAATACGGTACACAGCTATCAAACGTTTGCTATGATTACTGGCAGATAGCAATTCCTACGTTAAGCACAGTTTGCTGATTGAGCTCCATCATAGCAATCTTTCTGATGTCTGTGGAGTGTGCTGCAGGTCTTGTCTCTGACAGTGTTTACCACCCTGGGGAGTGACCCCCAACAGTATTGCGTACCATATCCATGCCTGCACTGTGCCCAGGACTGGTGTGGTGGCCAGGGCTGCTAAACTCCTCTATAGTAGCACAATGCTGGCATAGGTGTGGGAGTGTGTGTCTGTCTATCCAGTGTGTGGTGACTGCAAACACCCTCCACAGCCCACACTGCCAGCACTGTTGCCAGTATTGGCCTGCCAATGTGCATAATGAGGAGCAAGGTACCATGGGTATAGCCCGGACAGGGTGGCCTGGCCAGGATGCATCTGCACAGGGCATAGGGCACTGGCTGGGACATTGTAGTGCCCGGCCACCACCTGCACAGACAGGGTGGCCATAGCATGTCCTGCTGGGAGATCACTCTCACCCTGACTGTGCAGTGACCACAGCATGGCTAGGCACCCCCATAGTGCTATGTAGCATTTCTCTCATGTGATATTTATGGGTTTCCTTTTGGGGCCCAGTCACTGACTTATCTGCTTGTTGTGTATGCTGACATCCCAGTTCTGTGTGCATGCATTTCTACCAGGAACATGCACTATGGACTAGTTAGCAGACTGTCTGCAGCTGGTATGTGTCTTGATGGCGCGCCTTGCAGGGTGCAGTGGCTGAAGGCTTGCTGCAGGAGAATATCAGATAGTGGTGGGGTGCAGCTTAGCATATCCATGCCTAATGTCTGTCTGCTATTGCGTTATGGATGTGTACAGAGCTGCATTGACTGCCCTGTAGGGTGTCTGTTCCCCAGCAGGACTGGGGTTGATGGTCCCTTCTACTGCCACCATTGCAGGGAGGTAGAATGTGGATCTGTTGGTGGGAGATCCTGTTTACCACTCTCAGCCCTAGAGGAGGAGGAGAGCGGTGGTACATAATCCTCCTAGGGGTCCATAGGGGCTACACCTGTCTGAGACATACAGATATATCCAAGGTGAGTCTGCAGAAACTACCTATCTCACACATTAGCACTGCTGGGGACCTGGTGCTGGGCGCCCAACCTCACCCTCAGGGTGAGTGCAGTACCTGCACAATGTGATGGTGTGTAGCTACTCTGTGCCAGTACCACACACGGTCAGTTCCCCCTACCAGGCCGAGGTGCTGTGGGGGTGCATACCCCATCTTGTGATCATCTGTAGACTGCTGATTTGCATGTGCAGTGCATCATGGGTATGGGTGGGTTAACCCTATCCTGGTGACCACAGCAGACTGTTTGTGTGGTGACTTGCAGTCCTTCTGCAGCCAGCCAGGGGTTTGCTCGGAGCTGTAGCCCACTGGTTACTTCACTGCCAGTGGAGCCAGAGGTCATGGGTTCAAACCCACAGTGGGGTTATTTTATAGGGCTGTCCCAAGCATTATCTATTTTTAATGTACATTAGTGCTGCCAGCAAAAACACCCTCAGCGTACTGTACCCATAAGGTGCCTCAGAGGGCGCTTTATGATTACCGTCCATATAAGGTGCACTATACAGTATCCTATGGAGCGACTGATAGGGTGCCCTATAGGGGACATTATAGGGTGCCGTGGCGGATAGTGCACTTTATAATGTGCCCTATGGAGTGCCTTATAGGGTGCCTTATGCGGCACCTTAGGTTACGGCACATGCAGGCCTTATTGGTTTGCAGTTTCATTTGGCTCCTGATGGTCGTAGGATGATGGGAGGACAGGGTGGGGTGGACTGTGTTCTGATTTTAAATATCTTATGTCGCAGAAAAGATTTGTCTAGTTTGATTTTATTGCAAATTGGATATTTTTTGTTCAGTTTGCTTTTCTGTCTGTATTTTGTTGAAAAATATAAATAAAGAAATGTACCCCCCCCCCCCTCCAAAAAAAAAAACATGCTATCTCCATTGGTGAGCACTAAATCCAGCATCGAGCTTTCCCTGGTCAGTTCCATCACCATTTGTCTAAGTAACGCATCTTCTAAGACACCCACAATTTTTTTACTTCTTTCAAGATTTGCAGAAGGAATACTCCAATCCACAACGGGTAGATTAAAGTCACCGAATATGATCTCTTCCCCCTTCGTAGCTATCTTTGTAATATCAATTATCAAGTCTCTTATCTATTTCTTCGGTTTGAGTTGGAGGCCTATAGACTACATCAGTATAGATGACAGTACCATCTCCTCTCTCCAACACAATCCACAGCGCTTCTTCTTTTCCCCATGTCCCCTGCATTTCAGTAGCTTTAATATTGCTTTTGACATATAGGGCTACTCCTCCTTTTCTACCCCATCTCTTTTAAATAGATTATAGCCAGCTATGGCTATATCCTATTCATGCGACTCATTAAACCATGTTTCTGTAATGGCCACAATGTCTAAGTACAGTTCCACCATTAGGGCTTCCCGGTCAGGAACTTTCTTGTCTAGGCTTTGAGCGTTTGTGCTCATTGCTTTTCAGCATTTGTTGACTGGCTTGCCTGTATCTTTCATGGATTTTGTTCTACATGGCTCTTCCCACTTACCATTGATGTGTGTTTTAAAAGTGTGGCTGTTTCCAATATTATTATGCTTTTGCTGGGAGTGACATCCTGAACTTGTTTTTCTCCATCCATCACCCCCTTTCCCTAGTTTAAATGCCTGTCCACATACTGCCTGAATTTTTCACTTAAGATCCTTTTCCCTGGGATGGAGAGATGTAGTCGATCAGCACATTATAGCTTCTTGTTGATCTCCGGGAACAAGCAGGAATGTAGTCTTCACATATGGGTAGTGTTGGTACCAACGGAGCCCGTGTGGGAACGTTCCCCAGTGTCCAATAGGAAAGCTTTTGGGAGCATCCCACTGCGCCTGCATAGCTGCCTTCCCACCTTTCTAGCTCTTCCTCCTCAGTTCTTCCTTTTCCAGAGATCCGACAAGAAGCAATTCCTGTCATCACGGAAAATTTGTTTTTTTCTTATTTTTTTGTGATCACGTCTGCCTTCCCATCGACACTGGTACCGATCCCCATCGGTACTTTCTTTTCTTTTGTCGTTCTTTAAAAAAAAAATCTGTGAGGGAAGGAATTTTTTCTTCCTTCAGGCGCATTGATGCCATCTTAGGCCTAGGCCTCCCCTTTTATCATAGTCAAAATGGAAAAAACATTCAATGGTTTTAAAAAGTGTTCAAAATGTGGCAGTACCATTTCAGCCACAGACACCCACGACTGGTGACTAAAATGCTTAGGTCCAGATTATCTACCATCAGAGTGTCTTCTTTGCAAGAAGATGACAAAGAGAGGCCTACAAAACCGAGCTGCAAAACTAGGCACCCTCTTTGCCTCCGATGCAGTATCTTTAGCATCGATGTCATCGAGAGCTTCATCTTCCTCCCAAGAATCTCAGGTATCGAAATCTAGGTCTTCTTCGAAGACTGGCTGGCCCTCCAAGGGCAGATGCCTTGGGCGTTGCCCTGGAGGGGGACACTCTGGCCAAACAACCCCAGTGGGAGGACCTTGCCTCCAAAGCCTTAGTGGGGTCCCAGGATGCTCCCAAGGCCTCCACCTCTGGAGAGCTCTTGATGCCATGCTCAGGGATTGTGGCCCACAACTCCAGTACCGATACCCAAGCATGGGTAAGTTCCATGGATCAACGTATCCTGGCTATTGAGCATAGCTTAGCAGCCTTACTGGTGGCCTCTGTCTTGGTAAAGCCTTTACAGCCAATCCCTCAGGCACTGGTACCGGCTCCGGTACCGACACAGCCTGCATCAACTTTTTTGCTACTTACTACGCTACCACCGATGCCGGCCCTCAAATCTGTTTCCGGTACCGAGGTTCTGGCACTGCCAGACTTAACTACCAATACCCGGGACATGAGAACTCTCCCGGAAGACCCATCTCTATCCCCACAACATTGCATGTCCCCTCCGGAGGACATGACTTCCAAAGACTTTATTTGTGATGTTGCTCGGGGTCTGTCCATAATTGTGACATCGGAGAAAGAGCCTAGGGCTGAAGAACTTGAAATTCTTCAGTACCCTGCAGCCCCAAAGGAAGCTGCAACTCTCCCCAATCATCACATACTTCACGACCTTATGCTTCGTATGTGGAAAAAGCTCTTTACCATTTCTCCACATACCCAACGACTCAATATCGTGTATCAGGTATTGGAGTGTACTGGTTTCCAAAAGATGCAATTACCACACCATTCCATGGTGGTGGAATCGGCAATGAGTTGAATAAAGAGTGTTAAGACACATTCCTTGAACCTGCTGTCTGGCCTCCATGTTATCGGCTAGAATCAGTTCCCACATACTATATATGGGTATATTCCTCAGAGAGGTGGCTAGGGATTTGGAGTTAATGGCTCCTCTTCTCCCCAATGACAAGAGAGCAGATTATCTCACTCTTGTAAAACATACTCAAAATGTTTCAAAGTTTCTTAACAGGGAAACTTTTGCATGTTTTGAGGGCATCAACAGAACCACATCTATCTCCATCGGGGCATGCAGAATTGCTTGGCTTCAAGCATCGGATCTTGAACAATGGGTTCAGGACAAACTGGGTAACATCCCTTGCACTGGTGAAAACCTTTTTGGCAAGGATTGGCAAGACAAGGCCGCTTAGAATCTGAGAACATTACTCTTAATAGACTATCTAGGTCTACGGCTAATCCAGCTAAGAAAAAAGCAGAAAAGAAATCTTTTTTCAATAATAAGAAGAAGTACTATCCTTCTTACACCCCTGCTGTACAGTGTCAACACCATGCTACTCAGAAAGGGCAGCAGCCACCAAAACAGCAAAGGAAGGCTCAGACTCCTAGGTCACAGCCACCTAAACAGACCCAGCCTCCTCAGAGTCTTTGACTCCTTTCTAGAGAACATAGCCGCTCTGCCTCTGGAGATTCCAAATCCTACACACATCCTCGGCAGGCTTTGTCACTTTGCCCACAGGTGGCATCTTATCACATCAGAGCAGTGGACACTGTCCATAGTACGGGAGGGGTGCAAACTTCATCTACAAAGCCTGCCCCCCCAGACTCCTCCAAGACAGTTCCGCTCTCAGGCCCCTCTTTCTACTCTGTTGTTACAAGAAATCACCTCCCTTCTTCTTCAGGGAGCAATAGAGGAAGTTCCACCATTCCAGTAGGGAATGGGTTTTTATTCTCCCTACTTCCTCATTCCAAAGAAAACAGGGTGATACAGGCCCATTCTGGACCTCCGAGAACTGAACAAGCACCTGATATGGGAGAAATTCAAAATGATCTCCCTAGGTACCCTTCTTCCCTATCTCTAGAGTCAGGACTGGCTCTGTTCTCTGGACCTCAAAGAAGCATATACTCACATACTGATTCTCTCACAGCACATAAGGTTCCTGCATTTCATGTTTCAGGGGAGACATTATCAATACAGAGTCCTACCTTTTGGCTTCGCCTCTGCCCCAAGAGTTTTCAGAAAGTGCATGGCGATAGTAGCCACATTCTTAATAACTCTCAGGATATTTGTCTTCCCTTACTTAGATGACTGGCTCATTCGAGCAAACACCTCTCTAGAGGCCAGTCTTTCCCTCTCACACACCATGCAGGTGCTGCAACACTTGTGATTTGTAATAAATCTTCCAAAGTCCCAACTCGTTCCCTCTCAAACTCTAGAGTTCATAGGGGCTCTTTTAGACCCTCAGCAATCAAGGGCATTTCTGCCTCAACTCCATTGCGCATGACTCAATCAGTTAGCATCTCAAGCAAACTTCAAGAGGTTTCTCACTGCTCAAGATCTACTACAACTTCTGGGTCATATGGCATCAACAGTGCATGTTGTCCCATATGCTCATCTACATATGCGCGCAGCTCAATGGGCCCTGGCTTTCCAGTGGGCTTAGGCATCCGGTCATTTGGGGGATAAGATAATGGTCTCTACCCACCTAATCTCATCTCTCCAGTGGTGGCAATCCCCAGAAAACCTCCTGGTAGGGTCACCTTTTCAGATGCCAGCACATCAATGTAACCTGATGATGGATGCATCCAAATTGGGCTGGGGAGCTCATCTGGACAACTTCTCCACTCAGGGGCTTTGGTCCACAGGAGTCACAACTCCACATAGCTCAGAGCCATTCACAATGCTCTCAAGGTCTTCCAGGACCATCTTTGATTCCGCTCATTTCTAGTTCAGACAGACAATCAAGTAGCCATGTTCTACTTGAACAAACAGGGTAGAACACGCTCTTGGACCCTCTGCAGCGAGGCCCTGCATCTGTGGTTTTGCCACATAGCATCACATTCACCTACTCGTGGTATATCTTCTGGGCAAACACAATGTCTTGGCGGACAAATTCAGTCGAGTCCTTCCCCCCCCACAAGTTGTCTCTCCATGCAGACAAGATCGCTCACATCTTTCAGATCTGGGGAACCTCAGAGATAGACCTGTTCATAAGTCCTCAGAATGCCAAGCTTCCTCGCTTCTGCTCCAGAACTCCTGCACCAGACAGCTAGCAGGTAGATGCTTTTCACCTCCACTTGGGTCAAGGCTTCCTGTATGCCTTCCCTCCCATTCCCCTCATTCCCAAGACGCTTTTCAAGCTCCAGAGAGACAGGGGTTACATGATACTCATAGCCTCACATTGGCCACAACAACCGTGGTATCCTCTCTTTCTACATCTGTCTCGGGCTCAACCCATAGATCTGGGATTTTTTTCTTCATATTTAGTGCATTTTCAGTAGAGTGGGCATTGACTTTCTCATTTAAGGGCACTTCAGTTTCCACAGATTGGGCACCTCATTATCCAAGGCAGAGAAGGCATTATGCAGGGATATCTCTTTATGTAGAGGGTGTCTCTGCATTACAGGTTGCAACCTACCAGAGTGCACTGTGATCCATTTGTTCCTGGGCTGTTTGATTCTTTGTGAGAGTAGTGGTGGATTTTCTTCAGTTTGTACCCTAGAAGAGGTGTGTTTAATTGCAGATAATTCTTCCCTTAGTATAGTCAAATCTTTATGCATAACAGCTAACTTGAGGCATATCAGGCAAGCTCTTAGGTTCCAAATGATTCTTCTCAGAATGAAAGCACCACAGTTATTGCATTGAATTCACGACATGCTGATTAAGTGATCCTAGGAGAAGGAGAAAAGGTGAAAAGGTGAGTGTAACAAAGATGTCAATGTATTTGATGACTATATAGGCAATGCAATCCTGGGATGGGTGGGGTGAGGAGTAGGGTAGGCAGGAATTTAAGCATCCCTGGCCGGTAGACCTTACATGAACTGAGGGCATACTCAGATATCTGATTTAAAGGCTATGCAAGGAATGTAGGCAGTCTGAATATTCCCAAAATATGTAATCTGTGATTATAGATATCTTGTTCGTAGCAGAGCGAGTGTTGATAAGTGAGCAATTTAGTTGTGCATATTCATCATTTCTATATTTCTTGTTTGGGTTACCCTGGGTGGTGATAGGTATTTGAATGAGGCGGTCAATGTATTCATACCATCTGCTGTTGTCTGGTTTGTAAGGTCTTTGGGTTCCGGATCTGTGTAGTATTGGAATATGATTGCAGTTATGCGTCAGTCCATCAGAGAGATTGATCAGAATATCAATTCCAACTGTGGTAACAATATAAGGTTGCCATCCATGCATCTTATATATTTGAGAGATATATAGGTATTGGGTGTGTTGCAGCACAATGTTTCAATTTACTTTGGAGAGGAATAGATTGTGTGTCAGACCTCTTTGTTAATTTGAGGAACTAGTTTATCAGGTATGCTAGATGTTGCTTACCAATAGTTGTCGCTTTTCTGGAGGTGCTTCTTTCTTAGTCTTGAAGATGTGGCCAGGAGCTTCAGCAGTTAACAGACACGTTTATTTCCATAATGTTTGTTGCAGCTTTCAAAGTGTCATTCAGATTATCTCCAAACACCAGATCTGGTTCTCCTGAGATTCCAGTACCGGGTAACACTATATCTGGTGAAGGGTGGTAGTGAAGAAGGGTACCATTGGTCATTGCTGGGGGCACTCTGAGGCCACTTTAAAGGCCACACCAAAGACCCTTAGGTGCGGCCCACCAAACATGGGCATGCCTTGCGGCTCTTTGAATTTAAAGGGTTGCACAGAGCCAATGGTTGGCTGGTTGCATGGGGGGGGAGGGGTGAGGAGGAGCTTACCTTCTTGCTCTCTCCCGAAGCTGGTCTTCTGTTCCGGTGGTGATACTGTTATTGGTGGCGGACAAGCCTTGTGGTTCTTTAAATTTAAAGGGTTGCATGGAGCCAATTGTTGGCTGGTCAATTGGTCATGTGGGGGAGCGAAGAGAACTTACCTCCTTGTTCTCTCCAGAAGCTTGCCATGTACAATTTCTATTTGCAGATGTAGGTGATCTACATGGTTAGAAACCAATATTTACATGTGGGGATGCTTCTAAAATAACCACCACAGTCTCAAATTCACATTTAAAATAAAATGCTTATGATGTTAGTTCTAAACACAGTTATAATTAGATAAAGTTTAATCAATACAGGTTTCACTGAAACCTGAACATAACTATTCCCACTGTAATCACAACTAGAGAGACACAACAATAACAAAACTTTCCATGAGTATACAAATTAATTGGATATTTTACTTTTCATCCCTTAGCTCAGACATTCCATCAAAAAACTTCATTTTCAAACAACCTCCAATGACAAGATTTCCTTTGACGATAAAGGAGATTCAGTAGGTCGATTTGATATTGTAAGCTGGATTGTATTTCCTAATAGGACTCTTGCTACTATCCCAGTAGGAAGTTATGACCCCACTGCCCCTAAGGACCAGCAACTTCTCATCAATGACAGCACCATTCTTTGGAATCCAAAATATAAAAAAGTAAGTGTGAGACATTATGTTACATTTCTTTCTCTTACTGTCTATCATATTTAAATGAAGAAAATCATTTCTCCTTATACACAGTATGGGGAAAAAAATTGCAAAAGTAATATTGGAAATGCAGTTGTACAAAAAGTGATACACCTCTGGTATTCTTTTAGTCTCACCAAAGATAAATATAATTTAAATTTCTGTTCTGTTAAACAGGCCTTGCAAGAAAATTTTCCCTTTCCCTTTGTAAGAGAAGAGAAAGATGATTCCTGAAGTAATTTTGTGGAGGCACATTTCATTCTGAGCATCCTGGTCTCTCCGCATCTGGTCAGAACCATACGCAGAGAGAAAGACTCGATTCTGATCCCGTGGGGTACATCTAGCCCCTGCAGGATCAGATTCCTGCACATACAGGCCCCTACCCAGCTAACTCAGTCAGGCTCCTGAATGGAGCTGTGGTGCCATGGCAACCAGTTGCCATGGTACTATGGCTGATCCCTGGCCGCCAACCACTTTCACCTTTCTTCGCAGCCCGACCTACGATCTAGCCTCCCATGGCCAGGATCGGACTGTGGGGAATCTCCTGCACCTCTCACCATTTTGATCCTGGCCGGGCCTCCCGTCCCCTATGTCTAGGGGGACTTATTCTACCTCCAATGTGGAATAAGTCCCCCATCCAATCTGCCGGCCCCGGAAGTACAGGGACAACTTCAGAATTGGCTCTGTACATCTGGGGCCGTGGACCACCCATTGCCTGCCCTAACTCCGCCTCCGTACCACCTCCTTCCATCCCCGTCTAAACCTCCCTCTACAAACTCCTTTTCCTATGGGGAGGCTTAGTTGGGGACGTCAAGGGGGACAAATAGCGGGAATGGAAGTTCCGTTGGGACAGAATAAACCCCAATGCCTCTTTTTTTAAAAAATTGTTGTTTGTCTTAAAGTTTGACAAAACTTGTTGCTGCATAAATAAAAACATAGAAGACAAGCAAGTTAAGACCACATGGATGTCCCATTTCTGCCTGCCTGCACTACTCTCAGGGGCGGCTCTATAATGAGGCCGAGTGAGGTGGTGGCCTCAGGCGGCAACTTTTTGGGGGCGGCAAAACTTGCCCCCAAAAAGACTGCCTCACTTGGCCTTCAAAAAACAAAAACAAATGATCAGAGCAGCTGGAGCCACTGCCACTGCCACTGCAGCAGCAGCAGAATGAAGAGCCTCACGGTCCCCCCACCTCCCCAGCAGAGCTCTCCTTTCAGTGCCGGCTGCTTTTTAGAGCCGCAAAGGGAGAGTTTTCCTTTCCCGTGGCTCTGTTAGTTGATCCCGCCAGCGCTGATGGGCAACAGGAAATGCCACCTGCAGGGATCATCACACGTCCCTACTTGCTCCATATGGCCAATATGAGAGACATTTGTGCAGTTGTTATAAGCACATGTATCAGGAGGATTGTATGGTGGTTAGAAATGCTGAGACAGCTGTCATACCCAAATAACTGTGTTGGGACTTCCCCTTGGCACAGGTACACTTTTTTCAAACATACTGTAACTGTATTTATGCAGTCAAATCATGTACATTGGGGCAGCAAGGCCATACCACACTCTCATCTACTGTCATTCATTCTTCAGCCCATACATCAGCATATGCCCATTATGTACAGTCATGTATTCTCCTGTCAGATGTTACACCATGGCCCATACAGGAACAGTTTAATCATTTGGATGTGTCACTCACACCTCTCCTGTGAATGGACTGCATGTCGGCCCTCCTGCTTTATCATCCTTTTCATGCTCACATCATGGCAATGCTGGCTTCGCCAGTGCACACTGCTTCCCAATCCAATGCCACATTATAGCACGTTTCGTGGGCACCCCTCACTGATATGGTACAGCTGCCTCCCACATGCTCATCCCACTTACTGACTAGTACGTAGGATGTATATGGATCTGACAGGTCCATCAGCTCTTACCTTTCATTTCGTCCATCACTTAAAATGTGACTTTCACAGGGGCTCCTTTATCCAGCATTAAGGTGACTGCCATTTTCAGGCATTAAGGTGCATGCCTGACACCTTAACGACCGATGTCTTGTTAGTGCCCGATGAGTGGAGCCAAGTGCCCTTACTGCCGAGAGGCCTACTGCCTGCCCTGGCCTTTAACACGCAACAGCACCCTTACCATTTCAATTACCACTTGCTAACTGGTATGCCCTTAACGCTCTTTAGTAAACATATCCCCTTGACTTCCAAACTTAAAGACAGAAGCATTCTAAAAAGGAGTTAGCCTCTGACATTGTTGGCAAAATGCCACATTATTTCTTTTTCATGATATTAGTGACTGATCACATCATAGAAAAGTGATACCAATCCTTCCTGCTTATCTTTTCCCAGTCTTAAGAACTCGTAATGTAACAATCTTACCAATACTTTACTATTTTGCTTGTTGTCCCTCAGACCCCCCGCTCTGTGTGTAGCGAGAGTTGTCTACCAGGATACAGGAAAGTTCCTATAAAAGGACAGCCGATATGTTGCTATGACTGCATCCAGTGTCCACCAGGAGAAATTTCAAGCAAGACTGGTGAGTAATTGCTAAAATGACCATTTATTGAAATTTTGAGAAATGATGGTTATCATTTAATGATTGGGTAAGATGCTGAAGGTAAAACAGGACATTAACAATAAAAGAGGCAGGCAGACAACTAAAGAAAAAAATGGAGCAAAAAATCTATCCCAGAACAATATAAAGAATTACTGGACATATATACCTTTATACACATACACGGGTATTTTCTAGTTCTATATCAAAAGGTGTGAAGGCCCATTTTAGTAGGGCTCATAGATTAGAATTGAAACATCGAGGTCAGGAACTCAATACTGCTAAACATGGAACTGTTTCTAAAACACCCATCCACATTTATTTATTTATGGCCGCCTGCATGGATCATCACTTGTCCCTACTTGCATTTATTTTATTTTATTTTATTTATTTGGCTGAACTTTTATACCGCTTTTCACTGGATCAAAGCGATGTACATAGAACAAAGTTAAACAATGTTTCCATGGAACTGTAACTATTTACATTTAACAGTTTAACTAGGATATTTCGGGCCCAATATTTGAAAGGCATTTACATGATTTACAGCCCTATAAACCATGTAAATGCCTTAGACAGGAATATTCAATGCAACCTACACAGTTAGTGCTGTTGAATATTCCCATCTATTTCCCCTTTGTGCCCTGATGCTATCCAGTTAGCATCGGGGCATGTTGGGGGCATTCTGGGGCAGAGCAGAGGCAGGGAGTCCTGGTAACTGGGTAGCGGTGATATTAGACCTTAAGAACATAAGAACATAAGATATGCCATACTGGGTCAGACCAAGGTCCATCAAGCCCAGTATTCTGTTTCCAACAGTGGCCAATCTAGGTCATATGTACCTAGCAGTTTCCCCAAGAGACACAAGTTCCACAATGCTTGTACTGGGTCAAGCATTGATATCTTCAGTCACTTCTTAATAATGGTTTATGGACCTTTCCTCCAGGAACTTGTCCAAACCTTTTTTAAACCCAGCTACACTAACAGTCTTTACTACATCCTCCGGTAACAAATTCCAGAGTTTGATTACACGTTGAGTGAAAAAATATTTTCTTTTATTAGTCTTAAATAGTTTACCCTGTAGCTTCATTTCATGTCCCCTAGTCTTTCTATATTCTGATAACGTAAACAATCGATCTACGTTTACCCGTTCCACTCCATTCATTAATATATAGACTTCTATCATATCTCCCCTCAGCCGTCTCTTTTCCAGTACCAGTACCCAGTACCCAGTTAGCTATCCATGGCTAAAACAATGGCAACAGGATTAGCACACCCGCAGGTTATCGCAAGACTAAGCAGGCAACATCTAAGAGAACTCCTCGCTGCTGGCGCCTGCATTGTGGAACTCCCTCCCTATGGACTTAAGGACCCTAAACGACACCAAAGACTTTCGTAAGGCACTCAAGAACCTCCTCTTTACCGAGGCCTATGAGCAACCACCTTAAGTTGCCAAACACTAGATACCACCCAAGTGGCCCATCATCTACTTACACCACTTGGCCCCAACTACCCATACCCATTTGGACCTATAAGCACATAGTATTTACGTTTGTGAGTCATATCCCCTCCTGTTATTTATTTATTTATTTATTTTATTTACAGTCTCTTATATACCGCACTATTCAGCATCAGCGCGGTTTACATGGAACAAAAATGCTCAGTACAATTAACACGTATGAGTTTACAGATAACAGGGCAAATAACTTGGATAACAGGGGTAAACTATTTACATGTGTACTGTTAAATGTGTACCTCCTATTGTGCTGTGACCACTTTGATTAAAGGATAAGGTGGTATACAAAACTGTCTAGATAAATAAATATAACTAAGCAAGCATTTGGATTGCTCTGTGGATGAGGCTCTGTGGTTAGGCTCTGCGGATGATTCTCCTTGATGCCTAAGCTGGATATTCAATGCCATCACTGCAGCATTGAATATCCGGGTTTAGAGTTCAGTGGGCAAGGCTATGCGCATAGCCCGCCCAACTTAATATCAGGCCCTTCATCCTTAACTTATTTACAGAACTGTCTTGAGTGTTTGGTGGGGAAAGTCTGTGATGAGAGAAGGAGGGGATTAGGTGGGTGTCCAAAGTACAAGATGAACAGGTGAGTTTTGAGGAGTTTACAGAATGAAAGGAGGTCTTTGGTTTTACTTATAGGGTTCAGGACAGAGTTCCATATGGTAGATGCATAGAATTCAAAGGATCTAGCACATGCCAGTTGAGTGTGTGAAGGGTAGCTAGGAGGTTTGTGGTAGAATGCCTTCTGGGTCTGTTGGTCTGAGGTAGATTGATAAGTGTTTAGAAATGGGGATGATAGGTTGTTGAGTGTCTTGAATATCTTTAAGAGGATTTTATATTATATTCTGTGCTATAAGGGGAACAAGTGCAGTTAGTAAAGGATGGGGATTATATGATGATATCTTGATGCTTGTTGGATGATCCAGGCTGTTGTGTGGAGGGCTTTCTGATGAGGTAGAAGGGTTGAGTGAGGTAGACTGTGATAGATAGAGTTGCAGTAGTAGATGTGAGGAATAATCAAGGCTTATAGTGATGAGCGGAAGTCAGATGGATCAAGTAGTGAGCAGAAGTGCTGTAGAGATTGGGTCTTTTAGCAGACCGTCCTTGTGATGTTCTTTATCTGTGTCTTCACAGTGAGGTGGTGATCTAGGGTGATTCCCAAATATTTTACTTCAGATTGGACTTGAATTTCTGTGAGGTTTAGGGTGATGGATGAGGGGGCAGTGAATGAGTCATTCTTGCTGATGAATATGGATCAGTTTTCTTGAGATTTATGGAAAGGTGGTTTATGGCAAGCCATTGAGAGATGTCGGTGAAGCATTGTTGTAGGCCAGTGTAGGATAGTTTGTTTGTATCAAATACTGCATACAGCATGATATCATTGGCATAGATATAATAGTGGATGTTGTGTGATTGGATGGTTGAGCAGAGTGATTGCATGTAGATCTTGAAGAGTAGCACTGAGAGGATGGATCCTTGTGGGACTCCTTGGGTTTGAGGGTAGGGGGTTGATGACAGAGCACCGATCTTTATTTGTTGGAGTCTGTTTTGTAGGTAGACTTGGAACCACTTTAGTAGAGCACCGTGGTTCCTATTGTTTGTAGGCGTTTTAAAAGAGTGTTGTGCTTGATGGTGTCAAAGGCGGCTAAGATGGCAAGGAATATTAATATAAATCCTTGATAAGTGTTTTTAGTTCATTTTATGAGCCTGTTCATGAGTGAAGTTAAGAGGATTTCTACTCTGTGGTGTGGTCGGAAACCATGTTGCTGCTGGTCAAATAGTGCACGTTTGTTGAGGTATTCCTGTAATTGTACCGTTGAATGTTTTTTTCAATTAATTTGGCAATGAATGGTAAGCTTGCTATAGCTCCATACAAGGTGGGGTTAGATGGGTCTAGGTGTGGTTTCTTTATCTGTGGGTGAATTGAGGAGGTTTTTAGCTATGCTGATAGTTCACCTAGTTGCAGAGAGATTTGGGTGAGTTTTTCGAGGAATGGGGAGAGCTCGGTCTTTGTGGCTTTGATCCAGCTCACTGGGCAGGGATCCAGTGGGGACATTGTAGTATTGAGGGATGGTATGATGGTTTTTATGTTTTCACTGGTGACTGGTCGAATGTGGTCCATGAGTGAGTGGGAGGAGATGTCTGGTGGTTGGGTTTGGCATGCACAGTAGTATTTGGCTAGCTGTTGTGGCATGATAGAGACAAGCAGCAGGAGGAGCCATTTCAGAAATACAGACATGGAAAAATTGAGAGAGGAAACCCAGCAACTTACACGTGCAAGTGCCAGAATTTCACAAAAAAACATGTAACTGTTACCACTTTCATGTATATCTGGGCCATTTTGCAAACCTAGATGTATAAATGCTCTTAATTACAGAGAACTTTATCTTGACTCCAATTCAGTTTGGAGGGGCAAATGAAAATTGGGGGATTAGGAAGAATATTCTTCTTAATTTCTCCTGTAAAAGGCTGGCTGAAATGAACACTTTTTAAATGCCTAGTCAGATCAGAGTGCAGGTGTAAATCCAGACATGGCTAACTTCAGGCTTGCACATGCATTCGCTATATGACATGAGGAATACATGTGTAGATATCGGTATCACCCAGGCCAGACCTCCAACATGCCCTCATACACTTTTGCTGTGGTCATTTACAAGAGAATGTGATTTACACATGTATATGCTGATTATGCACATTTAAATTGCAAAGAGGCCTTCTAAAATAACACCTTTAATAAGCTTATAAGACCTAGAGGTCAAGAAAATATTATTTTGTTATATTAAAATTGTTGTTTTCCAATAGACATGGAAAGCTGTGAAAAATGTCCAGAAGATCAATGGTCCAATGAAAAGAGAGATCAGTGTATCCCAAGAACTATAGACTTCCTTTCCTATGAGGAGCCTTTGGGCGTAATTTTGGCTTCTGTAGCTGTAATCTTCTCCATATTCACCACTGGAGTGCTGGGAATATTCCTTAAATACAAGGACACACCAATAGTGAAAGCCAATAATCGAGAGCTCAGCTACATTCTCCTCCTTTCCCTGATACTATCCTTCCTGTGCTCTTTGATATTTATTGGTCGTCCACAGCATGTGACCTGTCTTCTCCGACAAGCTGCCTTTGGAATTATTTTTGCAGTTGCCGTTTCTTCTGTTTTAGCAAAAACCATTACCGTTGTCATTGCCTTTAATGCCACAAAACCTGGAAGCAATTTGAAGAAGTGGATGGGGCCAAGAGTATCCAGTTCTATAGTGCTTCTGTGCTCACTGGGTGAAGTTATGATATGCATTATTTGGCTGAGTCATTCTCCACCATTCGCAGACATAGACACACAGTCTGAAATGGGCAAGATGATATTACAGTGTAATGAAGGGTCTGTCATTGCATTCTACATTGTCGTTGGTTACATGGGATTTTTAGCTCTTTTGAGCTTCACTGTTGCTTTTCTGGCTAGGAAGTTACCAGATAGCTTCAATGAAGCCCAGCTGATTACTTTTAGCATGCTGGTGTTCTGCAGTGTTTGGGTGGCCTTCATTCCAGCATACCTGAGCACCAAGGGCAAATACATGGTGGCTGTAGAGGTCTTTGCTATCCTGGCTTCTGGTGCTGGATTGCTGGGATGTTTATTTGTTCCAAAATGCTGCATTATTCTGTTGAGACCCGATATCAACACAAGAGAATATTTAATAGGAAAAAAAACCCTAACATCAAGTAGTACTAGAAACTCCTAACTGCTGAATACTCCAATTGGGTAAAAGATGGGTCTATTAAATCTAACATTGTAATTACAGATATCATCACTGTACCTTTTATAATAATGCTGAAAATGAGAGGCAATTTTTACTAACAGATATCATCCAGTGTGAGGCTGATGGAAGACAGATAACAACACAAGAATGGTGAAATGAAACACAAAGGGATATGTTTACTAAAGAGCATTAAAGTCAGCAAAGCAAAAACAAGTTAAAAAAAAGTAATCACCATACAAAATAAACATGCTATAACAAAGACCAGTTTTGGAGCCTACTTCTCAAAGTTAGAATCTTAAACTCCTCGAGATTAATATGCAAAGGATTTTGGATCATAATTTCAGAAGTTAGGCTCTAAATCGGCTTCCTTGAAAATTCACTAGGGCTGAGTACCTAAATTTATGCTCCTAGTTTCACTTGGTTCCTAAATTTAGGAGCCTAAAGATGATTGGTAAGAGGAGGTTTAGGATGGGAAACAAGTTAGAATTTTAACACAGATTTTTAGGGATGTTCAGGCAAAAATAAGTCATTTGATTTAGTTTCCTGCATTAATTGCCATTTTTTTTTGTTTTGCTTTGTTTTTATACATTTTAATTTCAGGGAAATTCTGTTAATTAAAAAGTGACAGTGGCTACTTCCCAAATGAAATAGTAGCTGAAAGGTTACTAGAGGTTCTCAGGCAAATAAAAAAAAATCCAAGATTACAACTACCCTACTAATCGTTTGTATAGAACTACAGGGTGTACGCAACACTTTACATAAAGATGTAAGACACAGTCCCTGCTCATCAGAGCTTACAATCTAATCAAGATGAAAAAGAAATCACAAAGCTGGGGACTAGAGTATGTTAAGTTACACATAAGTAGTGAATGAAAGAGCGAGGGGCATCAGGATCACAAAAGCAGCTTCAAAGAGGTGGCTTTTTAGCCTGGATTTTAATAGGGCCAGAGAAAGAACCCAACACACTGACTCAGGTAGTTTGTTCCACGCATATGGAGCAGCAAGGTAGAATGGACGAAGTCTGGAGTTGGCAGTGTCAGAGAAGGACACAGATAAAAGGGATCTGCCAAAAGGGCAGAGCTCCCGAAAAGGTGTGTAGAGTGAGATAAGAGAGGAAAGAAAGGTAGTGAGGAGGAGCAGAATGAATGAACTTGTAGGTAAGTAGTAGAAGTTTGAACTGAATGCGGAAATGTAGAGGGAGCCAGTGATGTTACTTGAGAAGAGGGGTTACATAAGCATAGCAGCACTGGTGGAAGATAAGACATGCAGCTCAGTTTTGAACAGATTGAATGGGAGAGAGATGATTCAGAGGGAGACCAGCAAGGAGCAGGTTACAATAGTCAAGATGGGAGGTGAGGGTCTCAACAGTGTGTAGAAAGGAAGGATGAATTTTGTCAGTGTTATAGAGACATATGTGACAGGTCTTAGCTATCTGTTGGATGTGTGCAGAGAAAGAAAAAGTAGAGTCAAAGATAACCCCAAAGTTGTGAGCTGAGGAAACAGGGAGGAGTGTAGTGTTATTCACAGAAAAAGAGAAGGGAGGAAGGAGAGAGGTGGGTTTAGGGGGAAAGGTAAGGAGCTCAGTTTTGACCATGTTCAGTTTCAGTTGGTGGTGAGACATCCAGGCAGCAATGTCAGATAAGCAGGCAGAGATCTGGACCTGGAGTATTAGAGAGATTTTAGGCACAGAAAGATAGATATGAGAGTCATCAGCATAAAGATGCTACTGAAAACCATGGGAGGTAATAAGTGCGAGAAGAGGAGATGTTCCAAGGCAGAGCCCTGAAGTACACCAATTGAAAGTGGGATGGCGGTACAGGAGGATTCACCAGAACATACACTAAAAGTGCGATAGGAGAGATAAGAAGAAAACCAAGACAGAACAAAGCCCCTAAATCCAAGCAAGGACAGAGTATCAAAGAGAAGATCTGTTCTCATAAAACATAGAAACATGGTGGCAGATAAACGGTCTATCCAGTCTGCCCTTCCTTAATCAGCTGCTAAGTGGTTCAGTCCCTTTTTTTGCCTTTAGAGATCTTCTGTGTTTGTCTCATGTTTTCTTGAATTCAGATACAGATCTTGTCTCTACTATCTCCACTGGGAGACTATTCCATGCATCTACCACGTTTTCCATTAAGAAATATTTCTGTGAATTACTCCTTAAACTATCCCCTTTCACCTTCATCCTATTGAGTCCTGCTAGGTACGTATGACCTAGATTGGCTAGGTATGTATGACCTAGATTGGCCACTGTTGGAAACAGAATACTGGGCTTGATGGACCTTGGTCTGACCCAGTATGGCATATCTTATGATCTTATGTTCTTATGTTATGCTCTTATCCTATGCCCCCTTGTTGCAGAGTTTTTCAATTGAAAGCCTCCTGTGTACTTATGTCACAGAAGTATTTAAATGTCTATTGTATCTCTCCTCCCACCTTTTTTCCTAATTATACATACCAAGATATTTAAGTCTGTCCCCATATGCCTTATGATGAAGCCCACTGACCATTTTGGTGGACACCCTCTGCACAGATGCCATCCTGTTCATATTTTTTGAAAGTGCAGTTTCCAGAATTGCACACAATACCCCAAATGAGGTCTCACCATAAACTTATACAGAGCACTATCACCTTCTTTCTGCTGGCCATTCTTCTCCCTATGCACCTAAGCATCCTTTTGGCTTTCTCCGTCACCTTTTCTACTTGTTTAGCCACCTTAAGATCATCAGAAACAATCACCTCCAGGTCCCACTCTTGTTTTGTGGAAAGAGGTTCTTCACCCCTATACTGTACTGCTTCCTTGGATTTTTGCAGCCCAAATCTATGATCCTGCATTTTTTAGTGTTTAATCTCAGCTGTCAAATTTTCAACCATTCTTCAAACTTTACTAGATCCCTCCTCATGTTATATATTCTATTCCAGATTTTAGTATCATCACCCAATAGCCCTCTGAATATCACTTACAAAAAGGTTATGGACCCCCTGTGGCGCACCATCATGACCAGCTCAAGGGGTTTTGCTGCCCTAGGCAGGAGCCCTGGCCGTGCCACTACCCCCTACCCCACTGCCACCGAGTCTGTGTTCTGAGGGGCCGGCGGTATCAGCAGCAGTTTAAAAGTGTCAGCTTTGTCGCCGCTTTGGTGCCCATGGCAGGTCATGTGTTTTGGCACACATGGCCTGCCGCTTCTAACCACTCTCTGATAGGAAGTTCTGCCAGAGGGGTGTGGTCAGAAGCTGCAGGCTATGTGTACCAAAGCACATGGCCTGCCATGGGCACCAAAGGGGCAGCACAAAACCACCATGCCATTCACCATGGTCTGCCACACTAGACATCTGCCTAATGGGTGGGCCGGCCCTACACACCACTGGAAACATCCTTCTTTTCAAAGTGAGATTCATTTACCTGTACGTTTTATTGCCTCCCACTCAACCAATTTCTAACCCATTCACTTTAGAATTCATCCCTAGGGCTTTACTGAAATCTAAGTGCACCACATCTAGTGCTCTCCCTTGATCCAACTCTCTGGTCACTTAGTCAAAGAAATAATGAGATTTGTCTAACAAGACCTACCTCTAGGAAAACCATATTGCCTCAGTTCTTGCAATCCATTGGATTCCAGAAACCTCACTATCCTCTATTTTAGCAGCGTTTCCATTCATTAACTAACCATAGATATCAGACTAACCGGCCTGTAGTTCCCCACCACATCCTTACATCCACTTTTGTGTAAAGGGACCATATGCACCATTCTCTAGAACCCCAAATAGGTGCTGTTAGGTGAGTCCGCGCTTCGTGCCATGTTTACTGCACTTGCATGCTGATGTGTTCTCCAGGCCCATACTCTACTTCTAGCCCACCCACTGTCCACAGTAATGCAGTAGTGCCAGTTGGCATGCATTTTAGTGGTCAGAAGCTGACATGCTCATGTATTAGAGTCCACCGCAGCCAGTTACCTCTCACCAAAATGCCCAATAACAGTTAGAAGCATTTAATAAAAGGTTCCCATAGTTTCACGTAATTTCTGGCACAAAAACATGAAAAGTCTTTGGAGTAAGTCTAGAGCAGGACTCAATAGGATTAACAAGGCCAAATATATGCAAAGGGTTTTACATGGAGCTCAAGAGCAGACACAATTTGGGCTAACCGGGAAACAGGAAGTAATAGTACTAGAAATACAGCACAGCTAAGTATAGGATGGCTAGAGTCAGCCTCCCCAGAAAGCATGAAGTCCAAAAACGTCCAACCAAAGGATGCATGATGGAAATGATGACTCACACGGAGGTAGAATACTTTTCAGGATAAGTTTATTGCTTCTAATACCCTACAAAGCCATGTTTGGGCTGGGGCCTTCTTCAGGGTTATAACTTAAACACAAGCAGCATAAATATACTAATACATCATTCAACCAATAAAAATATTATTAATATAAATTTTGCATTAATATATTAAGAATACATAAAATGATGACACATAAAATGTAAAAAAATATATATATACTCTATATGCATACATACACACACACACAAACACAAATAGTTTATTTCAAATCATATAAATAAAATCATAAACTATAAAAGAATAAAAACAACAATCATAAAAATCATAATAAAATAAAAACCAATAAAAAGGTAAGACAATGGAGCATATAGAAAAAAAGTACTGATTGTATGGTAAACATTCTCAATAAAAGCTAACAATATATCTATGTGTTGTTGTTGTTAAGTGCCATCGAGTCGGAGTTGACTCATGGCGACCCTCTGGATAGCTATCCTAAATTGTGTTCGGTCTTCAGTCAGGTGGCTCATTGTTGACAGTTGGTACCTGTGTTGTTGTTGTTAAGTGCCGTTGAGTCGGAGTCGACTCATGGCGACCCTCTGGATAGCTATCCTAAATTGTGTTCGGCCTTCAGTCAGGCGGCTCATTGTTGACAGACTGGTACCCGTGGCTGCTGTTATTGTATCGATCCATCTCATTGCTGGTCTTCCTCTTTTGCGTTGACCTTCTATCTTGCCAAACATAATGTCTTTCTCTAATGATCTCTCTCTTCGCATGATGTGTCCAAAGTATGAAAGTCGAAGTCTTGTCATCTGAGCTTCTAAAGAAAGCTTAGGTTTGATCTCCTCTAGTACCGACTGGTTTGTTCTTCGGGCAGTCCATGGTATACACAGTATTCGCCGCCAGCACCATAATTCAAAGGCATCAATTTTCTTCCTATCTGTCTTTTTCACTGTCCAGCTTTCACATCCATATGATGTTATTGAAAATACCATGGCTTGAACAAGTCGAATCTTTGTATGGAGAGAGACATCTCTGCTCTTGAGAATCTTATCTAGGTCTTTCATAGCCATTCTGCCAAGAGCAATGCATCGTCTGATTTCTTGACTGCTTGTTGCTTCTTTATTGATAGTTGATCCAAGTAGGTTAAAGTTCTTCACAATTTCAATTTCTTCTCCTTCAATGATGAACCTGTTGATTATGCCAGTTGTCATGATCTTTGTCTTCTTTACATTAAGGTGCAGGCCCATTTTGAGACTATGTTCTTTGATTGTGAAAAGCAAATGTTTCAGATCATCTTCACTTTCAGCCAGTAATGTGGTATCATCAGCATAGCGAAGGCTGTTGATGAGTCTTCCACCAGTCTTCACACCTCTGTTGTCTTCATACAATCCTGCTTCTCTGATGATTTGTTCTGCATATAAATTAAACAGGTAGGGGGAAAGTATGCAGCCTTGTCTTACACCTTTGCTTATTTTAAACCATTCTGTTTCTCCTTGTTCCGTTCGAACTATTGCTTCTTGATCAATGTACAGATTGTGCAAGAGAACGATCAGGTGTTCTCGTATACCCATGCTTCTTAATGTGGCCCAGAGTTTCTCATGGTTTACACAGTCAAAAGCCTTGCTATAGTCGATAAAGCACAAATAGATATCCTTTTGGTATTCTTTAGTCTTTTCAAGGATCCATCTCACATCTGCAATGATGTCTCTCGTTCCTCGCCCTTTCCTGAACCCTGCTTGCACTTCAGGTAGTTCTTGTTCCAGGTATGGTTGTAGTCTCTTTTGAATAATCTTCAGTAGAATCTTGCTGGCATGGGGGATCAGAGCGATTGTGCGATAATTTCCACAGTCAGTTGAATCACCTTTCTTTAGTATTGGTATAAACACAGATCTTTTCCAGTCAGTTGGCCATGATGTTGTCTTCCATATTTCTTGGCAGAGCCTTGTGAGTACGGTAACAGCTGCATCAGATTGCTGCAATACTTCTATGGGAATGCTATCAATGCCTGGTGCTTTGTTCTTTGATAAGGCTTTCAATGCTGCTTCAACTTCTTCTTTCATCACCAATGGTTCCCGATCATAAGGTACAGGTTGAAACGGCTGTTGGTCCACTTGATCTTTATCATATAAAAACTCTGTATATTCCTTCCACCTTTTCTTGATCTTCTCAGCATCATTCAACATAGAACCTTGAGCATCTTGTAACATTCCAATTCGAGGCTGGAACTTTTTCTTTAACTCTCGTAGCTTTAGGAAAGCCGATCTTGTTCTTCCTCTAATAGTTTCTGCTTCTATTTCCTTGCAAGTGTCATTGTAGTACTTTTCCTTGTCCTGTCTTGCTGCACATTGGAAATCTCTGTTGAGTTCTGCGACTGTCTTTCTTTCTCCTCTGGCTTTAGCTTCTCTGCGTTTCTGGGCAATTTTCAGAGTTTCTTCCGTCATCCATTTTGGCTGTTTTTGCTTTTTCACCTTTTGTAGAGACTTCTCGCTTTCTTCCAACACAACCTTCTTGATGTCATTCCATAACTCTTCCGGAGCTCTGTCATTTGTATCTAAAGCAGCAAATCGATTTTGCAGGCAGTCTTTAAATTTCAGTGGTATATTCTCAAGGTCATATTTTGCTGCATTCATGAGTGGTTTGCTCTTTTTCAACTTTAGCTTGAGTTTGCATACTAGTAGTTGATGATCTGTACCACAGTCAGCTCCAGTTTTTGTCTTTGTTGATGTTACAGAGCTTTTCCATCGTTGACTTCCACAGATGTAGTCAATTTGATTTTTATACAATCCATTGGGTGAAGTCCATGTGTACAGTCGACGCTTGTGTTGCTGGAAGAAGGTGTTTGAGATGAATAGATCATTGGTCTTGCAGAATTCTATCAGTCTTTCTCCAGCTTCATTTCTGTTGCCAAGTCCATATTTTCCAACTACTTTGCCTTCTTCTTTGTTGCCAACTTTTGCGTTCCAGTCACCCATGACTATCAGGATATCCTGTTTGCATGTTCTGTCAATTTCAGCTTGTACTTGTTCATAGAACTCTTCAATTTCATTCTCTTCTGTAGCTGTTGTTGGGGCATATACTTGAATTATAGTTGTGTTGATAGGCAATCCGCGTAGACGAATAGAGATTAAGCGTTCGCTGACTGCATTGTATTTCATTACAGTTCTTGCAAGTTTCTTATTTATTATAAATGCAACACCATTTCTTCTTTGTCTTTCATTTCCAGCATAGTAGATCATGTGATCATCTGATGCAAAGTGCCCCATGCCAGTCCATTTCAGTTCGCTGACACCCAACAGATCAAGTTGTACACGTTCCATTTCATTCTTGACCACCTCCAACTTCCCTTGGTTCATGCTTCGTACGTTCCATGTTCCAATGTGTAAGACATCTTTACAGCTTCTGACTCTCATTTCATGCGCAGCTACATCTGCAGTCAGACTTCCCGAGGGCTTCGATCCAACCACATCATAAATGCTGGCTTTACTCTGAAAAGTCTTCAGCTCTTCCCCAGTAGCTAGTTGAGTGCCTTCCGACCTGGGGATCTCATCTTCCAGCACCATAGCACAATTTGTTTTGTTGTAACTATCCATTGGGTTTTCATGGCAAGATACAGAAGTAGATAGCCGGGCCTTTCTTCCGCACAGTTTAAGTTTGGTGTTGTTGCCGTTGTCACAAAAATGTGATCCTCCGCCGTCAACACTGTCCCATTCTGCTGCTGCTGAGATGGGTGGTTTGTCTTGGTCTGGCACCTCAGCTGAGACCTGTCCATCTTGGGAGACCCTGCCAGTAGTTAAACTACAGATAGTTTAGCTCTCAGCATCACTGATGCACACAAGCCCTCACAGCACGACAAGCTGCAAACCAAGTTTTAAAATGTATATTAAGAGAATATAATCTATGTCACAGTGCATTTATAAACATTTATTTTAAATAATAAGTCCCTCCAACTTACTGTATCTGAATTCATGCAGGAGAAAAGCCCACATACACCTGTTCATGGAGTTCTCATCAGGTTTGGTATATATGTAAATTCAATATTCTAAAAACATGTTTAAAAAAACACAACATAAGTTTTATGTATATAGTGATTATACTGATAAATAAAAAGGAGCGGCAACTAATCAATAACTTTGTTTGAGTCTAGTTTGTGCGCCACTAAATAATCTTAAAAATGTGTATATATGAGGAAGCAGAGCCAGCAGGGGCTCGATATGGCCACTTAGGAGATTTTCTCCCTTGTACCCCGACAACCAATCCTGCTCTATAGAGGCCTGATAGGAAAGTAGAGTCTATAGAAGAAACCCACTGCCTGGTGAACATGGCTAACAGCAAACAGACCCGGTTGGATTTTGCGAATCCTCAGGGTGCCGGTGCAAAAAGAACAAAATCGGATCCGCTGTCCTTTCCCAAGATGGTGCCTCAACAGGAGATGGCAGAAGGAGTGCAAGAGATACAGTATTAAAGGAGATCAGAGCGGTCCGCAATTGCGTCGATGCAAACGGAGAATTGTTGAATGAACTACAAGCAGATCTGAAGGAGATGAAAGCACAAATGCTATTGCTTACAACTAGAGTTGAGAAAGTGGAAGGGACTGCCGTGGCCCACAAAGAGCGTATCCTGCAACTCATGAAAGCATCACGGAGAGCGGAGCTCCTGGAATGTAGCTTGGAAGATATGAATAACAGGGCCAGGAGGAATAACATTTGTGTCGTGGGGATACCTGAAGGCACAGAAGGGAAAGATCCAGTGGCCTTCTTAGAGGGTCTGATCCTTAAGCTGCTGAAAATCAATTTCGCCCATCCCTTTAAAACAGAATGGGCACATCATATTCCGGTGCCAATGAGCTTACAAACAAGAAAGTCAAGGTCCATGATTTTCTGTGTACTGAGATTCCAACAAGTAGCACAAATAATGACGGCGGCCAGAGCTACTACTTCCCTTCAGTTTGATGGATACAAAATCGCGCTCTATCCAGACTTTAGTAAGATAACAGTTAAGAAGTGGAAGCAATTTCTATCATACAGAACAAGGCTGCAGCGCCTACAGGGACGATATGGACTATTCTACCCAGCCCGCTTCAAAGTTACTTTAAATAACGCCACAAAAAGATTTGAAGATCCAGTGATGTTGGAGCAATACATCGAAGATCAGGAAGCACTATTAATGCACTGAACTTGGTTCTGGTTTCCAGTGTGTTGAATGGCTGCCTTTGGGAGCAGATGATAGGCGCACTGCTTCTTGGAGCTCTTTGGTGTCATGTACCTGTATTACCGGCAGCGACACAGAAGACTATACCTTACCCTAAAGCTTAGAATCTATAACCTGCAGGTTAAAGTTATAAATACTTCTGTATTTTTGCTATGATGTTAGACCGGGTTTGTGGTCGGATTCAATAGAGTGCGCAAGCTTGTAGTGTAGATAAAGACGAAAGGAGGGCGCCTCATTGCTTTGAGTTGTGTGGTTACTAATATTCTATGTTCAAGCAGAGGTTAACCATGCTGTTCGTAATCTTTTACATAAAAGGATAGGGATGGGGATTTATTTAGTAATTTGTGGGTCTGGGGCATCCTATGGGGAGATCCCTTCTGTCTCACCCAATGAATAAGTCCCCTGTTTCAGGGGGAATGGGTTGCTCTCTGAGGGATGGAGAAGATTGGTTTATACTTTTTTGAGGTCCACAGGCATTTTCTGGTATGTCTCTGCTATAGTTCCATGGCTAATGTAATGAAGGTGCTGTCTCTGAATGTTAAAGGTATTATAAACCCAATGAAAAGGAAAAAGATCATTGCTTACTGTAAACATCAGCAAGTTGACTTGGTCCTATTGCAGGAAACCCATATCTCCAGGAACAAGCAGGAATGAGTCTTCACATATGGGTACGTCGGTACCGACGGAGCCTGCACGGGAATGCTGCCCAGCTTTCAATCAGAAAGCTTTTGGCAGCATCCCTCGCGCCTGCGCAGTGACTTCCCGCCTTCTCCACAGCCTCTCTTCAGTTTTCGTTTTTCCGCGGAGCCAGCAGGACGTTCTCCTGTCACCGCAGAAACTTTTCTTTTTAATTGCTTTAATTATTTTAAATTTTTTGTTTTCTTGTGGTCGCGACTGTTTTTCCCGCTACCACCGGTACACCCGGTGGTTTTTGGGCTAAAATCTGTAAAACTTTTCTTCAGGTTTTTTTGCCTTAACTCTGAGGCCTACCAGGCCTTTTTTCATTATGGAGCCTTCTTTTCCTAAGAAGTGCATCCGGTGTGGAAACACCTGTTTCTTTTTAGACACCAATACTTGGTGTCTCAACTGTATGGGTCCTGGCCCTTTTTCCCCTGACTTGTCAGGAGATAATCTTGTGAGAAAACCTTCAGTATTTAGAATTTCCCTCGATACCGTTTTTTCTTCGGCAGTGAGGGTACCCGGTTTCTCTACTCCACGGAATCAGGTAACCCAAAAACAGTCTAAGACTAGCCAATGCTTGAGTGGTATGTCCCATGCCCAGCATGGTGACGGCTCCGGCCTTACCCTCAAGAACCCATTGGCATTACCCCTGCGGGAGTCTTCGAGCTCCAAAGCGTTAAAGGGGTTTCAGGATGTTCCTGGGGCTCACCCCTCACAGAACATGCCTGAGCCATGAGCGGAGGTGGTATCCGCTTCGAGCGGTACCGAGCCTCCGGCATCGGCACCGGTGTCGAGTACTCTACTCTTCACCAGGGATCGTCATCGGGCATCCTCGGTACCTTCGGGACCGATCGATACGCACCGCATTGACTTCCCTCAATCTCAGCCATGCTTTGGGACGGTACCGGCGTCGATCGGTTCCGATACCCTAGCATCGGCATCGGCATCAATGGGTGCTCATAGGGTATCCTCGGTACCGTCGGTATCGATCGATGTCACCCAGGCTGCCTTCGTGGTATCGGCATCGCCGATCCTACCACCGCCGTCAGAACTGTCGAGACATGCATCGCTAGCCTTGCTCTCTTCGATGCCGAGTCTTGAATCGATATCGAGTCTAGAGGACTGCGTACCGACGTGTCCCGGAACCGACTCCTGTCGTTTCCAAATAGGTAGTTCCGAAGATCCTAGCCATAACTCCCTCATGATCTCGGTACCACTACAGCAGTTCCCGATGGCTACTTCACCTGCTAGTCCTGTATCAGTAGCGATGTTGATGCCTGTTCTTGCACCGATGCCTAGTTTGGAACCCATACCTGGCCTTGGTGCAGTACCTTCTCCGTCCTCTGATACTCAGGCTCTTTCTTTGGCCTCACCAAGAATACTTCCCCTAGGAGATCAGTCTTTTCAGGCTTTTCTCCTGGATATGGCAGCCTTTCTTAATATTTCTATCCCTGATTGTGATCCTACTCATGGCTCACCGGCACAAATGCAAAATATACAGTTTCCTTTACATCCTGCTCTGCAGGATCTCCTTCTCAGGATATGGAAATCACCCTTACGACTTCCTCAAGTTTCTACTGACCTTGAGGTTAGGTACCGAGTGCCACCCTCTCCAGGATTCCAAAAACCTCAACTTTCTCATCGTTCCCTTGTAGTGGAATCAGCACTGAGAAAAGTTAAGAGCAAGAAGAAGCATTCTTCTTTTCCGCCAGGTCGTTCTTCAAGAACACTTGATGCTTTTGGCCGTCAAGCCTTCCAAAACTCTATGCTGGCTTCCAGAGTGCTCTCCTATATTTTTCATATGAGTCTAACACTCCAGGAAGTCACAGAGCAATTGTCTCTTTTGACCCCTTTTTTACCAGAGCCCAAAGCTGCTGATTATTCCTTGCTCATTAATCACAGTCGGAATATATCCTGGTTCCTGTCTCGTGCTTCTATAGACTCTTTTGAGTCCGTTAGCAGATCCTCTGCTACTGCCATTGCAGCACGTCGCAGAGCCTGGCTTGAGGCTTCAGACTTGAACAAATGGGCACAAACTATACTAGCTCATTCTCCTTGTACAGGGGAAAGTCTTTTCAATAAGGAGGCTTTACGTCAGGTTGCTCAATGCTCCACTGACTCTTTTTCCACTAGAAACCATTCTAAGCCGCCTCCTTCTTCAAAAAGTAGGAAAGGTCCTGCCAAACCTTCTTTCCCTAAGAAAAGAAAGTTTCATTCCTCTCCTGCCCATTATTCGGCTGTACCTGAACAAGAGACGCCTCAATCTAGTCTGCAGTCCTCCAGTTCTGGCCAGTCTACACATTCCCAGCAACCATAGGGACCGGGAATTGTAACTTACACTTTCCTTCTACATCTTAGACGTTTTTCAGTGTACTACCCTGTAAAAAAAAAAAAAACAACAACTATTTTGTTCAGGGACTACACACTTCTCCTCTTCTTACTCTCTAGAGGAGCAGCTGTGACTATTACCTGATAGTTCTATCCCAACTGAACATTCTTCCTTCAGTTGACTTCCCCATGGGTACGTCACCCTACAACTACTTAAGGACTTCCATTCGGAACTACTTCTCTAACAAGCTCGTTCCCCAGACAAGGATAGATGATATTCCCTCCTTTTTCTTGTCTGTTTTTTCTTTTTCAACACACGATGGTCTCTTTGCTGTTTCCGTCAGCAGCTCTGCCTGCAGGAGTTACAGTAATTCTCTTGCTGAAACTTTATCCAAGTTCCAGTCCCTTGTTCAAATCTTTGTCCACCCTCAGTAGTGATTCCAAGCTGCCTTGGATCCTCCTACTTGTTTAGACTTTCTCACATTATTCTACCCATCTCCTTTCCTAGGATATGGCAACATACCTGACTTTCAGTCAGTTTGTCTCATAGCTCTCCTGCACAATGCTCTCTGCAATCTTCAGAGAAGCTTTCTACTATGGGGGCCTTGCTGCAGAGCATTGGTCTTGTCTCTGAAGTTCCTCTTTTACTAAAGAAGAACTTATAACCCTTCCTATACCTGAGAGGGTTCTCCGCCCCCCCCCCCTTTTTAAATTGGGGTGTTAACACATTGGGGCATGTTTACTAAAGTGCGGTAAACGTGACTAACGCGCGTTATACGACGTTAACGGCCGTAAGTGCCGTATAACGCGCGTACCGACGCGCTAACGACCGTTAACGTCATACTACGCGCGTTAACTGTAGTTAACGATCGTAAAGCTCCGAGGCGCGTTAAAACAGTGCAGAAGGTGGAGAGTGGGCGGAGAGAAGGGGTCAATGGGCGGAGAGTGGGCGTGGAGAGGCTCCCCTTACACTAACGCGCTGAAATGCAGAGCTCAATTCCAACGCGAATGAAAACCTGCCGTTAAAGGGGAGAGAAACCATTTAGCTGTCAGCAATGTACAGCAAAACCTGGGAAACCAACATAACGTGAGCAGTGTGAAACATGTGCACAGAACAAACTCTCAAATAAAACCTCAAAATGACCACAAGAAACAGTGTAAAACGTATAATTAAGCTGGGAAACTGTGATAGCAATGGGCAACAATACAAACACTCCCAGGAAAGCTCCAAAAAGAAGGAATGATGTTTGGAAGGGTCCACGCTCCGTACACCCTTTCAAAAAGCATGTCATTTCATCGGAGCTTTCCTGGGAGTGGTTTCTAATGTTGCCCAATGATATCATTGCTGCCCAGCTCGGGTATGGGGGTGTGCCCCCTTTCTCTGAGGCCCTTTCTGAGGGTTACGTGCACCTTTGTCCCCATACAAGGTAAATGAGGCCATAGTAAAATTGTGCAGAGCAGGGTTTCTGACTCGTCAGGCCAGGTTTTCTATCTCCAGGGACTGCACTGTCTCTGTGGCCACAGTGTGGTGCAACGGACACAGCCAGTACCTGTAAGACAGAGGGTCACAGGTTCAAATCCCAGCTGGGGCCCCTACCAACCCAGTCCCCATAGTTTTACCCACCACTAAACAGTGATAGTAAAGACACCCCATTATTGCAGAGAACATACGAATGGTTACAATGCCTATATTTTATCACACCAAACACAGACACCAGAAGCAGAGTCTCGCAAATGCAGTCCTGGAGGGCCTCACACCATTCAGGTTCCATGCTGCTGCTACTAAAGATGCCAGTGCTACATATCTATGCACCACCCCCATGGTATGCAGATGTAGCTCATGCATATTTATGAGGGACAGCATGAAAACCCGGACAGTGTTTGGAACACCAGGAGTGGAGTTGGGGAACTCTGCCGTAAAGCAGCAGCCAACAGGGCCAGACACACCCACACACCCACCCACAGGCCCCATTGGCCAATGCCTCCTGGAGAGGCAGGACATTGGGCCCTGCCTGTACCCCCCAATACTAGCACTTGCATACCTTAGCAATGCTACCCTACACCTGGGTATATGGTACACAGCTATCAAATGTTTCCTATGATAACTGGCAGATATCAATTCCTACGTTAAGCACACTTTGCTCAATGAGCTCCACCATAACAATCAGTCTGATGTCTGCGGTGTGCGCTGCAGGTCTGGTCTCTGACAGTGTTTACCACCCTGGGGAGTGACCCCCAAGAGTATTGCATACCATATCCATGCATGTACCGTGCCCATGACTGGTGTGGTGGGTATGGCTGCAGAACCCCTCTATAGTATCACAATACTGGCATAGGTGTGGGGGTGGCTGTCTGTCTATCCATTTTGTGGTGGCTGCAAACACCTTCCACAGCCCACACTGCCAGCACTGTTGCCAGTATTGGGCTGAGAGGGGGCAGGGAGAGGCTCCCCCTCACTAATGCGCTGTAATTCTGAGCCCAATTCCAACGCGAATGAAAACCTGTCGTTAAAGGCATATTAAAGGGAAGAGAAACCATTTCCGTCAGCAATGTACAGCAAAACCGGGGAAAACTACAAAACGTGAGCAGTGTGATACATGTGCACAGGACAAAACCTCAAATACAACCATAAAATGACCACAAGAAAAATTGTACAAATCATAATTCAGCTGGGCAACAGTGATAGCACTGGGCAACAATAAAAAAAACACTGCCAGGAAAGCACCAAAAAAAAGATATGATATTTGTAAGGGCCTACGCTCCGTAGACCCTTTCAAAACTCATATCGTTTTAATGGAGCTGACCTGGGAGTGTTTGGTATTGTGTCCCGATGATATCATTGTTGCCCAGCTTGGTTATGGGTGTTTGCCCCTTTCTGCAAGGTCAATTGTGAGGTTACGTGCACCTTTGTCTCCATACAAGGTATATGGGCACACAGTAAAATGTTGCAAAGCAGGGTTTCCGACTCGTCAGGCCAGGTTTCCTATCTCCAGGGACTGCACTGTCTCTGTGGCCACAGTGCAGTGCAATGGACACAGCCAGTGCCTCTAAGACCAGAGGGTCACAGGTTCAAATCCCAGCTGGGGCTACTGCCAATCCTGTCCACATATTTTTCCCACAACTAAACCGTGCTACTATGGACAAACCTTTATTGATGAGAAAATATGCATGGTTAAGACGCCTATATTTTACCACACCAAACACACACACCATAAACAGGCGCATTACCTAGAGCTGAGTCTCCCAAATGCAGTCCTGGAGGGCCCCACACCATTCAGGTTCCATGCTGCCTCTAATAAAAATGCCTGTGCTGCATATCTATGCACCGCCCCCATGGTATGCAGATGTAGCTCATGCATATGTATGAGGGACAGCATGAAAACCCGAACAGTGTTTGGAACACCAGGACTGTATTTGGGAAACTGCTATAAAGCAGCGGCCAACAGGGCCAGACACACACCCACAGGCCCCATTGGCCAGAGCCTCCTGGAGAGGCAGGACAATGGGCCCTGCCTGTATCCCCCAATACTAGCAGTTGCATACCTTCGCAATGCCACCCTACACCTGGGTATATGGTACACAGCTATCAAACGTTTCCTCTGATAACTGGCAGATAACATTCCTACGTTAAGCACATTTTGCTCATTGACCTCCACCATAACAATCATTCCGATGTCTGCGGTGTGTGCTGTAGGTCTGGTCTCTGATAGTGTTTACCACCCTGGGGAGTGACCCCCAACAGTATTGCGTACCATATCCATGCCTGTGCTGTGCCCAGGACGGGTGTGGTGGGCATGGCTGCTGAACAACTCTATAGTAGCACAATACTGGCATAGGTGTGTGGGGGGGGGCTGTCAGTCTATCCAGTGTGTGCTGGCTGCAAACCCCTTCCACAGCCCACACTGCCAGCAATGTTGCCAGTATTGGGCTGCCAATGTGCATAATGAGGAGCAAGGTACCATGGGTATAGGCTGGACAGGGTGGCCTGGTCAGGGTGCATCTGCACAGAGCATAGGGCACTGACTGGGAAATATTAGTGCCCGGCCACCACCTACACTGACAGGGCGACTGCTGTATGTCCTGCAGAGACATCAATCTCACCCTGACTGTGCGGTGACCACAGCATGGCTAGGCATCCCCATAGTGCTATATGGTATTTCCCTCATGTGATAGATATGTGTTTCTTTTTGGGGCCCAGCCACTGATGTATCTGCTGGCTGTGTATGCTGGCATCCCAGTTAGGGGTGCATGCATCTCCCCTGGGCACATGCACCATGGCCTAACTAGCAGACTGTCTGCAGCTGGTATGTGTCCTGATGGAGTGCCTTGCAGGGTGCAGCAGCTGAAGGCCTGCTGCAGGAGGATGTCAGATGGTGGTGGGGTGTAGCTCACCCTGTCCATGCCTAAGGTCTGTCTGCAATTGTGTTATGGATGTGTAAAGAGCTGCAGTGACAGCCCCCTGGGGTGTCTGCTCCTCAGCAGGACCGGGTTGATGTTTCCCCCCTACTGCCACCTTTGCAGGGGGGTAGAATGTGGATCCATTGATGGGAGACCCTGTTTGCCATGCCTGGCCCCGGGGGGGGGGGGGGGGGCCGCGCGCAACACCAGACTGACGCAGACAGAGATATCCTGCTTTGGATGGGGGGGCCACACCAGACTGACACGGACAGAGATATCCTGCTTTGGACCTGCGCCATGGACGTTGCTGTGGACCTGGTGCTGGGCGCCTCACTGCACCCTCAGGGTGAGCACAGTACCCGCACAATGTGACAGCCACTCTGTGCCTGTGCAACACACGGTCAGTCCCCCCTACCAGGCCGAGGTGCTGTGGGGGTGCACACAGTCAGTCCCCCCTACCAGGCTGTGGTTCTGTGGGGGTGCATCCCCCATGGTGTATATCTGTGGACAGCTAATTTGCATGTGCAGTGCATCATGGGTGTGCCAGGCACAATCCAACCCTGGGAATCACCTGCACCTACACACAGGCTCAGATGCTCAGGCTCAGGAGTGGAGGAGTGGCCAAGTGGTTGGGGCAAGGTACTTCAGACTGGAAGGTCGGGGGTTCAAATCCCACTAGAGGACAGCAACCTTGGGCCGGAAGGACTGGGTTTTGTAGTCCCACAGGTGCTCCTTGTGGTCTTGGGCAAGCCACTTAACCCTCCATAGCCCATGTTCCCTGTATAATAGTTATCTCCAAGTTATAATGCCCTGTTCACTGTAAGTTCAATTTGTTCGATGTAAACCGCACTGATGCAGAATAGTGCGGTATATAAGAGAATGTAATAAATAATAAATAAAAAAAGATGCACCATAGGCCATCACATGTACATCTGTTAGCATACTGCATAGGTGCAGGACACCCTGAACAGTCTGTAATATTAGGTGGCCACGCTGGTAAAACACACGTACCAACGCACGTTTATACGCACGCACCAATGCTCGTAGCTACGCACGGGACACCGCGCGCAGCTCACGCACGCGCACCAACCACTGCTCAGTCCCAGAAAGTAAACCTCACAACACCCCCACAGGTCCCCCAAAGTAATCCCTACATCTGCTTAAACTGTAAACAGGTCTGTGGCCCTGTCACCACACATCACCCTCAACACATTCAGAGATGGAACAGCACAAATATCTGCACAATGCAACGCCCCGTGGCAACGCCCATAGCAACGCACGTGGCAAGGCATATCTCATTCCACAGAGATGGCAGCAAGGTCAAGGAAGCCATCCTTTACCCAGAGGGAGCTGTATCTCCTGACGGAGCTCGTCTGCCTCAGGCAGAGGTGCCTATTCCCCGGATCCTCGAGGAGGCAGGACCTGGGAAGAGTGAGGAGAGCCTGGGAGTGCCTCACCATTCGCTATAACCGCAGTGCAGACTACCTACGTGAGGTAAGTCCATGGGAGCAGGCACCACAACAAAGCAGGTGCATAGGAACACCATGCAACCAGGGCAGCAAACACATATGGACCAAGAGGGACTGCAAGGTGTGTCCATATCCAGCTCTGAGTGAGGCCTGCCCCCCCCCCCCATACAACCACCAGCCCCACCTCAGGGGCACAAACCCATCCTGCTGCTCTGGTAGCTGTCCCTGTCTGTGCATACAGGGATGGACTATAGCCCAGGGAGGAGGAGGGCCCAAATGAGGCCAAATCACAGTCCCTGTGCTCTGTTATCTGTCCCTGTCTGTGCATACAGGGATGGACTATAGCCCAGGGAGGAGGAGGGCCCAAATGAGGCCAAATCACAGTCCCTGTGCTCTGTTATCTGTCCCTGTCTGTGCATACAGGGATGGACTATGGCCCAGGGATGAGGAGGGCCCAAATGAGGCTAAATCACAGCCCCTGTGCCCTGGTATCTGTCCCTGTTGATGGGCAGGGGAAACAGCCCACAGTCCCAGGATGCAGTAGGCCGTCCCCCAGAGCCCCACCCAGCATCCTGGTGCTGTGCTGAATGCCCCAGTCTGTCATCAGAGGGCCTAGCTATGTTGCACACTGTGAAACAGATATGTGCCCCGTTAGTGCCCACGAAAGGGTGTCTGTCCCCTAATGTCAATATGTGTTTTTCAAACAATAGGTCGAGGATCTCCATAAGAAGGCGCGGGAGCTGAGAGTGAGGTACCCCCGTTTTGTCGAACGGGTCCGGAGGGAGCGGTTGGCCCAACGGGACGGTGCGTGAGGTGACATGGCCCTGTGGGGCACCTGCTGTCCTGAACACAGGATGTATGTGCATACTGTGGCTGCTGTGTGACAATGGCTATAACACCTCCTCCCCTTTCCCACAGCGGATGAACGTGCTGAACAGGAGCCCATGGAGCAGGATGCGGGCCAGGGTGAGCCCGAGGAAACAGAGGGGCTGGAGCAGGCGGCGAGCCCAGGGGATATGAAAGTGTCAGCCCGCAACACCCTGATGAGCCTGCTGAAGACGACGCTGGGGGGGGGATGCCGAGGGTCTGGGGGGGCGGGAGGAGGGGGAAGGTGAGCAGATACGGGTGGCTGTGGAGGGGGAGGTGGGGGGGAGGCGGAGAGGGCAGAGCGTGCTGGGGGGCAGGGGGCGGTGGGGATGGCACAGGTGGGGGGGGGAGGGACCCTGCTGTGGGGGGAGTGGACCTGGAGGGTGTAGTCCATGGGTTGGCGGAGCAGGAGGGGGATGGGGCGGGTGCGGGGAGGGGCCAGCCGGGTGGGCCATGTGCCCATCCACAAGGGTTGTCACAGGGCAACGGGGGCGCCAGCCACCTGGACCAGGGTGAGGGCGATGCGCTGTGCCTGGACCTGGACATGGCACACATAGCCACTGACATGCGTGCTGTGGATGCAGCCACACAGACACGGGGAGACCTGTGTCTGTGTGGCTGCATGTGCGGCCTGCGTGTGGCAGCGGCTATGCGTGCGCATGCATGCGCCCAGAGCCAGCACGCGCTCATCATGGGGCAGGTTCTGGCAACCCTGACCATGGTGGCTGACCGGCTGCGCTCGCTGGAGGAGCGCGTGGGAGGGGGTGCGCCGGAGCAGCCACCATGTGACAGGGGTCCCCGGGGTGTGTAGCGCGTGGATACGCAATGCACACCTGCCCTGTGACAGCCCATGTACAGGCCAAACCCACCCTGTGCTCTGTAGGGTGGTATATAGGCATATACGGCATGTTACTGTTATCTGCAAAAGGGTTTCCGACGTTGTAAGATACCATGGTTTAGTACTGGAGAATATATGGGGACATGGCCTGCAGGAGCCACAGCAGGGGCTATAACCTGTGACCCTCTGCCCTTGTACACAGTGGCTAGGTGTACTGCCCCGAACCGTTGCCACAGAGGCAGGTCAGTCCCTGGGGATAACCTCACTGTTCATTTGACTGTTAAAATAAATATTAGATATGTTTTTCATAACACCCTGCTGTCCATATCTCATTCTTTGCGATGGGTCTGTGTTGTGTGTGCAACACACGTGGGCACACACATGTCTGTAGGTGTACGATAGGAAGGGTGTGCGCCAGGGCCGGATCCACCCTGAGTGAGGCCTTACGCCAACAAACATTGTGGGCCCCCAGCAGGGGCGGGCCAAGAGGGGGGCGGGGCCTCATATGCATAAGGGGCCTCATTTGCAGATATATTCGCATAATGGTACCATATACAAACGTTCAGTAAACGTGCCTCTTAATGAGTGCATGGATAAGGAAAGACTAAAAGATATCTACATTTCCATAATCCTGCGCCAACTGCCAGACACATTAGGAACTACTACAAACACTACCCATTTAGAACCCATAGTAAACCCGCCGTATCCTAACAGCACTACCCGGACCCACAAAGCACCATACACTACCAATCAAAAGGCAACAATACAAATATTACACCAATACATTTCAGAGAACAACAATACATGACCTACTGGGGAAAGAAAACAAGTGGCAATGTCACATAGGGCTTATATAAACAGAACACCACAGCTCAGTTACACATGCCGAACATGGACCATCACCAAACAAGTAATCACAATTTACAAACAGGACGACAATGATCAAACTGGTAATCCCAAAAGGCAAACATGGAATGTCCAACACTGTAGAAATGATACCATACATTAATTTGCTCTTGTACTACACAAAGCGCAGACGTTAATGATGCACATTTACCAGAGCTGACATATTCCAATTAATATATTCAAAATAAAGATAGCTGTTCTACCTTTTGTGCATTTTTCTCAGCTGCAATTGCACCAGCCACTGTCTGCTGGATTTGTCGTGTCGACTGCTAACTCTCCATCATCTGCTGTCCATTTGTCCTGTCTTCTCTCTTCTAGATCTTTCCCCATTCTCTCTCTACATCTGCTTTAACATACTGATCTTTCTCCTTTCTCCTTTTGCTCTCTCCTCATTCCTATTTCATCCACTCATATTTTACCCCTCCATCCTCAATCCCCACGTACCCTCCCAATACCCGGCCTATTGTAGTTTTGTATCCCTACCACACAAACTATTCATCCCTCCTCCATGTTACTCGTCCAGCCCCATCCCATTCTAATCCACCCCCAACGTCAGCTCCCTTCTAGTTCCAGCCTCAACCAACATCCATTCCCTTACAGTCCATGCATCAGCCCATTTCCAGTCCTAGCCACCCATCAGCCCATTTCCAGTCCCAGCAACCCCCCAACCCAATACCAGTCCTAGCCCCCCATCAATCCACCTACAGTCCTAACCCACATCACCCCATCCTCAGTTTATGCCCCCCCTATGACCCATTACCAGTCCTAACCCCCATCAGCCCACCTCCAGTCCTAACCCCATCATCCCATTTCCAGTCAGCACCCCCTAGCCCACTGCCAGTCCTAACCCCCCCAACAGCCCACAGTCCATTACCAGTCCTAACCCCATCAGCCCACCTCTAGCCTTATCCCCCCCCAGCCCATTCCCAGCCACAGCCCCAGCCCCCCCATAGCCCATTACCAGTCCTACTCCACCCCCATAGCCCATCACCGGTCCTACCCCCCCCCCCCCCGGGCCTAAGGTAACATCTAATTTGAAAAACAAACCTGCTGGCTGCCGCAGCGGGGCCCCCTCTGCTGCCGCGGCAGCACAGACTGACCTGCGGGGGGCCCCCTCTGCAAGCTGCCCCCGTCGGTCCGTAGATCCCTCCCTCCGTGCACGCTGGGAGAGGCGCGGAGGGAGAGGGTCACCCTCGCGTCTCTGTTAAGCCCGCTGGGGCTGATGGGAGATATCCCATCAGCCCCTGTGGGCTAACAGCGACGCGAGGAGACACTCTCCATTCCCGTCTCTCACAGCCTGCAGCCTGCACCCTGCACGGAGGGAGGGAGGGAGGGAGGGACGAACCGACGGCCTCAGTTTGCCGAGGGGGCCCCCGCGGGTCAGTCGGTGCTGCCGCGGCAGTAGAGGGGGCCCCGCGGCGGCAGACAGCAGGTTGTATCTCTTTACCTTTATTCAACAAAATAAATGCCCTGTTCCTCTTTTGTGGGCCCCTGCCAGCTGTGTGCCCTAAGCCATGGCGTACTGGTAAATCCGGCCCTGGTGTGCACAGGTTACTGCATACGTGTCAGGCAGCTAGCATAAATATGGACAGTACATGTGGCCATGCCACACATGTCCCAGGGAACACACATGTGACAGTGCCCAGGGACCAGCAGTGGTGGGATATGCAGGCTTTGTGCAACATCTGTGCTTGGTGCAGGCCAGGGTGGGGTATGGCATGGGGAACACAGGTGGCATAATGGGCACTGAGCGTTGATGTGCACAGAGCTATGGGTGGACAGAGTGGGCATGGCCCTAGGGTGGCATGGGCTGTGCCACATGTTGTGCTCCGTGATCGTGTGTGTCATGGTGTGGGGGGACATATTGCAAGTGCTGCACATGGGGGCTCCTCCGCAGAAGCTGTGACACGTGGCATTAGTCTATATATGGTAGGTGGTATGGCACACGACACAGGTATGCAGCACGGACAGTGCCCTTGCAACCACATGGCCTGTCCCTCCACACATGTGCCTGTGGGGCATCCCAGGTGGGTCTGGAAAGTATGCTATGTGCACGATGGTAGTGGCCCGGGGGGTGGTGGGGTGGGGATGTGAATGTCATGCCAAAAAGTAGACAGGAAGCACATGTCACCATCATTGTCCAGCTGTGTGTGTCTTTATTTAGACCTCCCCCTGCCACCTTTCTGGCGTCCCCGCCCACCCCGTGGCGCTTGCCGCCCCCTTGCTGCTGTTGCTGCTGCAGGTGGTGTTGTCCCCTGTGGCTGCTGGACAAGAGGGCTTCCTGCCCCCATCCCTGCTTCCATGCGCGCATGTGCGGCAGCCATCTCTTCACATGCCGCGGCAATGCGGCCTGCATGTCCCACGAGGGCCGTCATGGTACACTGTAGGCACCTCTGCATTCGCAGTTGGCGCCGTTGTGTCCGTGACACCGTGCGCAAGGCATGCCGTATACCTGGGGGGAGAGGACATAGCACAATATGAGATGTGTTACACAGCGACACCTGCTTGGGTCCATATATACCATGGCAGTATAGGGCACTCACCCTCGGCATCTCTGTGGGCTGCGTCAGTGTTGGCCTGCATCTGTGCGATAACCTCAACCACAGCAGCGAGTGCCTCATTCCGGTGTTGCCCACACACATCCGCAGGCACATCCCCAGTGTCCTCTGTGGTGATTGGTGCGTCCACATCCGGGATGTCTGGAACCTCTATCTCCCTATCACCAAGGGGTGCATCCTGGCCCTCCGCACACACATTGCCTGCCTCCGCACCAGTGTCAACGGGGCTTGGTGGTGCCACGTCTGCCACTGCCTGTGGCTCCTCCTCCTGGTCGATGGCGCGGGGATCACCTGGGTGCCACAGGGATACATACGTTAGAGGGTGCTCTTTGCTGTTTGACATCCCCATCATATACCCCCTCAGGCACACGTGGGTTACTGATCCACGTGTGTCTGAGCCATGGCTGTAGTAGCACCCTACTATGTTTGTGCACTCCCCATGCAAGTGCCCCCTGTGGTCTGTCCCCTGAGGCCCCCCACAACACCTCTGTGTGCAGGCGCACACCCCAGCCAGGGCCATCATCACTCACAACCTGACCGCACCCAGCATGTCCCCCGAGGATGCAGTGTATCGTCGCGTAGGACACCCCCTTACACGTGTGGCCCTAGTGGTCCCGCCAGCTGTGCGCCCGTTTTTCACCAACTAGACCACAACCTAATAATACTACTATGTACCTGCAATGATCAGATCCAAAATGTCAGTACAGGTGCAATGACAGTCTCTGTTTATTAGATAACTGATGATCAGATACAGGTGGGAAATTGGGGAAACGAGTTCTATCGGGCACTGGGCACCTCATGACAGCATATCCCCCCCAGAATATGAGCTGCATACTATATAAAGATATGTCTCCTGCTTCCGTTTCTTTCTACATGCAGTCCTCAGAACTAGTCCTGTGTGTCCTCTCCCCCCTCCCTCTTATTTCCTATTATTGCCTATTTTGTACCCCTTCTTTCATGTTGTACAATCCCTCGTGGCCCCCCTCCCATACTCACCAACTATGGTGCAGCTATCTACGTTTCTGCAGAGCCCAGGCCTAGCATACATGTTGGTAACCTGTGGTTTCCTGTGTATGTTTTCCTGTGCACATAGACCTTACAGGCCTTTATCTGATATCCCCTTGTCGGCCCATGTCTAGACTCTCCAGGCCACACTGGCACCTTACAAGGCCCATGATATCCCCTTACATGGGTATATCTGGTGCTGGATCTCTTCTTGCTAAGGCCTATATTCTGGCCCACATGTTGTAGCTGCGTGGCTGTTACCAAACTATTCTGTGAGATTCAGGGCAGCCACTAAGTGATTATGAACCTGGAACATTAGTAACCCTTAGCACCTACAACTCTGAGGCAAATCTATACTACATAACCCCAACGCAGTCATACGTAACCTCTACCAGTACTTCAACCCTACACAGCCCATCCATGTGTGGCATGCAACATGTGGTCAGCCTCTGCTGTCGTTGTGTGGCGGTCACCCATGCACAGTATCACATTCACTGCATGTTGCCACCAACTGCCACCCATACACAGGCCCCCCACCACCCATCATTGCTCCTGAATGGGTGGTCACACTGTGTCTCATTTGTCCCGCTCGCCCTGGACATCCACTTACTGGCCCCCCTCTTTCTAGTCTCGCACCATGTGACCATGCTACATCCCCACCTTGGTCTGCATTCCCCCCTTACCTGCTTGTGGGTGGGCCGTGTCCAATGCTGCAGGCAGTCCGTGGACATACATTGTCCCGAGCCTATCAGCCAGGCGTTTCTCCAGCTCGCTGAGTTTGGGCACATATGCTGGTCCCCCTCCAGTGCCTTGGGCCCCACGTCGCTCACGTACGAGCTCAGCCCTCACCTGCCTCTTGATGTCACAGTATCTTTTCCTTAGATTTTCTAAATCGCGGTGTGGTCCCCCAGCTGCTGCAACCGCTGACTGTACCTCTGACCACGCCCGTGCCCGCATGGCAATGGTGAGTGTGGCACTCTGGCATCCAAAAAGGAGGTCGTAGCGCTCAAGTACGTTGGACAGCAGGAGCTCATTCTCCTGCTGGCTGAAACGTATGGCTCTGCGCCTTGTTTCATCAGGGACAGGGACCCTTGCCTGGCGTGGCCTGCCACCTCTATGCACACCTGCAGCCTGCTGAATCCCATATGGTCCAGCAACGGCCTCCTGTGGAGATGTGGCTGGTGCTGCTGGATGTGGGGGCTGGTCCTGGGGATGGTCCTGGTCCTGGGTCTGTGGATGATCCATAATGTCCATTATGTTTCTGCACGGGGGTTCGCCACACAGTGGCAAGCCTCTATATAGGCTGTCATGGGGTGTGGCTCGTGGGGCATGGGGTACACGGCCACGTGTGCCGTGAGCCGCGTTCTGTCGCGCCTCGCTACGCGCCTCGCTACGCATTCCGCTGTGCGCCTCGCTACGCGTTCCGCTGCGCGCCGGAAGTGACATCATATATGTGAGTGTCGGCAGTACCGGCCGTATCACCGATCCCCCCTACACATCCCTTCTGGGGCAGTTTGTTTTCTATGGTGCTGGTGCACATGTACCCTCCTTTGTTAGGGCTCTGTTTATCTGCGCCATAGTGTAAGTATGGGCTGATGCAGCACTACGTGATACGTACGCGACCGCACTCTGACGTTGCACGTGTTGTAAGGCGCGTCGCAACGCGACTTCCGTCGCCTGCACATGGGCACATGCATTTTACGTCACCCCTGCATTGGTGTCTGGGTGTGGGATAAAGTGTGATACGCAGTTTATATACACCCTACGGCATCGCTCGGACTCACCTACAGCAGTGTGATACGTGGATGAATCCCCTCGGCTGCATTATGTGACCGCGCGGAGCAGCGCGCGCTGCACTTTCCTACCGGTACAGTGTTTGATTACTGGAATCTGGAACATTCTGTCTCCCCAGGTGAGTGGCAATCATGTGGTGTCCATCCCCACCCACACCACTATTTCTAGCCCTGCTACCCTCCTAACTGTGTCTATCATGGCTCACACATCACATGCAGGTGGTGCAGTGTTTGCATTGGTTGGGCTGGCAGACCTGCTTGGCCAGGAGGAGGGGGATGTTGTTCCTGGGGCCGCTGCCCTGGGCATCGGTGCACTGCCACTGCAACTCAGGCCTGCAGCTGTGGGGCCTGCACAGGAGGGTGTTGTTGACCAACGGCGCCATAGGCGTGCTGAGGTACAACAATGCCTGCGGCGTCTCTACAGGCCCAGGGTCTTGCTCCAGGACCTGCGAGAGGGCCAGGTACTCTCCCTCTACCGGCTGGACACAGGAGCCATTAGGGAGCTCTATCAGGACCTCAGACCTGACCTTGAGCCCCTGAATGCCCGGTCACATGCTATACCGGGTATGACCAAGCTCCTGGCTGCCCTACATTTCTTTGCCTCTGGCTGTTTCCAATCCTCGGTGGCAGCAGTGGGTGGGATGAGTAGGCCCACCTTCTCCCGCTGTCTCCATCAGGTACTGCGTGCCATGGTCAGCCGGGTTGGGAATTACATAGCAATTCCCAATGGTAGGCAACAGTGGGTGGCCCTGGCACTGGCATTCCATAGGTTTGCTGGAATCCCACACGTGATGGGCGCTATAGATTGCACACATGTTGCCCTTGTCCCGCCACGCGACAGGGAGGTAGTGTACCGGAACCGGAAACACTTCCATTCCCTCAATGTGCAGGTTGTCTGTGATGCAGGTATGCGTATCCTGAATGTGGTTCCGCGGTTCCCAGGGTCGGCCCATGACTCCTATATCCTGCAGAACTCAGCAGTGTTTGACCAGTTTGAGACTGGTCAGTTTGGTGACTACGTCCTGCTGGGTGGGTATTCCGCGTATTTGACATGCGCCCACTGTAGGGGGGTGTATCTGCTGCATTGTCAGCATTCTCCACAGTTTGACTGACATTGCAGCGTTAGTTCTGGGAGTGCACTGTTGGGTGTGGCTCACAACCTCATGCCGTGTCACTGGTGTCCTGGTCTTAGACATATGTTTCGCCACAGCCATCTCTCTGTCTAGGATGTGTGTTGGTTTGCTCGCACATGTGTGTCCCAGAGGGCCAGTGTGGTGTCTGTTTCTCCGTGCCCATGCCCTCGTTTTTCAGATGAACTGTGTCCATGTGCGACAGGGCAGCATATGCTGTGTCCCCCCCCATGCCTGTGGGCTACACATGTATCCAGGCCATCGCCTCCGCACCCGCACCACGGGCATACAGCGCTGGCAGTTGTACCCATGTCTCCCAGTGGAGTCAGTCACTTGGCTAGCCCATCCTTTGCATGGATTTCGGTGAGGCAGCCTGGTGGGGGGAGGGGGGGCCTGGGCCCACCCTCATGGGGCTCATTCTGTGTGCGCGGACCAATCTTTCTGGCCCTGTTTTTTGCTGGACAGGAGATGTGCTGGTGACCATTTGACTATCACATGTGTCTGCTGCATGTCTGGGCACCATGTTCGGGGTCCCCGTCACCACCGCCGTTTGCTTCACCCCCAACACCCATGATATGTATCCCAGTGGCTGGTGCTGTGTATGCGGAGGATCGTACCAGCCACCCACTTGCACACCTGTGCCACCCTGCACCCCCGGTTGCTATTTGACAATGTCCAGCACCTTGCCTCACAGCTCACGCAGATGTTTTTGCTGAACCAGTTCTTGCACATGTCACGTGTCACGGTTACATGGGTGTGCACTGCCACTCTCAGCATGTCATGGTCGTTTCCCACTGGCCTCAACAGCCTCTGCTGTGCTACCACTGTGTGTACATCATTTGCCTCATATGTGTGTGCATGGCCTCTCGGCTGTCCAGTTCTGAATTGGTATGTCTGTCGTTCCATTATTGGCTCAGCACGCATGTGACTTTGCACCATTTCTCCCTGCAGGTGATGCAGGATATGGGTGTCGCACCTGGCTGCTCACCCCTGTGCGTCTCCCCCGGACAGGTGCAGAGCTACGGTACAATGAGGCCCATGCCTCTAGTCGCTCAGTGATTGAGCGCACCTTTGGCGTCCTCAAAAGTCGCTTCAGGTGTCTGGATAGGACTGGCGGGGCCTTACAGTACAAACCACTGACTGTGGCAAAGATCATCATAGCCTGTTGCATCCTCCACAACATTGCTCTCAGGCACAATGTTCCAGTCGACATTAATGAGGATCTCGGCCCGGATCCTATGTGCCCTCCTGCACCTGGCCATGGTGACACACGTGCAGGCATGGCAGCCAGGCAGCATCTAATCGAGAGGATCTTCACCTGTAAGTTATGGGTGTGCTGGGGACGTGTCTCTGGGTTTGCCATGTGTTAGGTGGTGTGAGGATTGTGCAACACTGCCATCTGATGCCTCCATATCTCTGTCCTGTTCTTGGCTCCACAGGATGAGCATCTGTGTTCCAGGCCCACCCGGACTGCCTTGTAATGCTGCTTGTGGCTGTGCTGCCTGGGGGGGGGGAGGGTGTTCATATATGCAGCCTTCATGTTGGCTTGGGTGAGTTGCAGGGTAGTGGGGATTGCATGTCATTCGTCACGTCTGGTCACATATATGTTGTTTTCTCTCCACTGCTCCTATGGTGCTGCACATTTATTTGGACCACTGCTCCTTCCCCCTTCGCTTCCATGGGTCACAGAGGTGGCCTTTACTTGTTCACATCTTGGGGTTCTGCATGTTCTATCTTGCACACATCTTGAGCGGCTGTGTGTGTACTCTTGCACAGGTCAGTGTATACTGGTTTGCTAGGTTGATCAGCCACTGGCAATGGGTCATTTGGCAGATATGTGCCACTCATGCATGTGATGTGCTGTGTGTCTCCATTTGACGTTCAGTTTTGGGGGGCAGGACATCTTGGCTTTCTGCATGTGTACTTTATCACACTGTGTATGTTCCTGATTGTTAGTGACCTTTCCACCTGGCCATTCCTCATGCGCCACCCTGCCTATGTGTGTTGTAGGGATGTATTTTGCGCCCTCTCCGATTATGTTCCCTCATCCATTTGTTACGTTCCACTGGTGGGCAACTGTACATTGTGCACAGGTGTCATATATGTTCCTCAGATGGGTCACAGTTCCGATGGTGATGCAATGTACATCAACATTGTGTTTCCGCAGGACACACTGCACCGTGGACATGTTGCTCTCACAGCTACCCATGCAGACGTCGTGCTGTCCGCCATCCATCGGTGTCTGGATCCGCTATTGTGTCTCTGTGTGCTTTTGGCTGACAATCACTGTTCCCTCTGAGCTGTGCGCATGTGTGCGCGCACACACCTCGCCAGGGGAGCGCACATACTTTGCAACAGAGCGCACAAACGTTGCAGCTCTGATTCCGCTAGGGAGCAACACAGACATCTTACACCTTTAAAGTCAGGGTTGTAATTACTAGACATTTCCTGCTTCATTTATTAGTCGTCTATTTTCAGTTAATTTGATTAAAATCAATGTGGTGTGGGGGGGCGGAGCCTGATGTCCAGCGGGTAGGACGCTTTGCGTTGAAGCTCCCGAGAGGCCTACTTAGAATCCTGACTTAATACCTATACAAATTTACTATTTCGCTCCGAGCTGACCGGGGCACCTCGGGGGGAATGGCGGCCCATAAACCAGCGCGCTTGGACTTCGGGTCTCCTTCTTCTTCTCACGGAAAACGCTCCAAAACAGAGGTGTCCTCCCCACAGAAGATGGTTCCATTTCGTGAAAACCCCGAGATGCACCTGGAGATTTTGGAAGAAATACGCGGCGTGAAGGAATTGGTGCAGTCCAATGGAGAAGCGCTTCGAGCCATGCGAGAAGACTTTGGAGTGCTCCAGGACCGACTTGAAAGTCTTTCATTACGGCAGGACAACATGGCGGGGGTCCTCGACTCGCACGAGGTGCGCTTGGGCAAACTGGACGAGGCTGAGCGCCAGATACAGAATCTTCAGAAGATAGCAATAATCGAGCCCGTCGCAACAATGTGAGGCTCCTCGGAATGCCGGAGGGGGTGGAAGCAGGAGATATAAGAGAATTCTTGCTCAAAACTCTTCCCTCCTTGCTGAAGATCACTTTTCACAGAGAACTGGAAATCGATCGAGCACACCGTGTTCCTGCCCACATGGCGCTCAACCGCACGACCCCCCGGCCTATCGTCTTTAGCTTGCTACGATATCAACAAGTGGAACAAATTTTACATGCTGCCCGAGCGAATCCTCATTTGGAATTTGAAGGTCGTAAGGTCTCCTTCTTTCCTGATTTGGCAAAGCCTACCGTTGACCGTCGGAAGAAACTCCTTGCTTTTCGCCCTCGACTTCAACAGCTACAGGCTCGCTTTGGCCTGTTGTATCCAGCGAAGCTCCGAGTGACTCTCCACAACCAAACCAGGACGTTCGAAGATCCTGATCTACTATCAACATTTTTAGACTCCAAAGAAGCAGAGCAGATGCGCTAATCCCAAATCTTGGACTCTTATTTGTCGGCTCTATCCGCCATTTTGAAGGGCCCGCTGCGGCGGTCATAGCCAAGCACAGAAATAGCCTGGACTTTCTTTCTTTCTCTATATGACTTTTGTTTTTTGGTCTCCTATCCCTTCATGATGTGTGCCTCGGTCGGATTCGGAGCACGCACAGTCCTACAGGTTATGTGTTTTTTCAATTTCGGCCTTCTCTGGGGTTTCTCCCCGCAGACACATGGTCGCCAGTAATTTTGGGGTTTTGCTTCTCCTCTACCGTACTGCGGTTTTCTTTGTTAATGTGGGGCGCTTCATTGTATTATATTAGTTTATTTTTCCTATGTCATGTGTACAGCCAGATACAGTCAGTTTGAGGGACATAGTGAAATTATGTGTGCTATCATGCTCAGAATTTTAACTTTTCTGAATGGCCTTATGTAAAATCTTATCATTCACCGTCAAAGGCATTAATGGTCCACTCAAAGGAAAGAAAATCCTTAGCTATCTTAGCCATGAGCATGTTGATTTAGTGTTTCTTCAGGAAACGCATTTAAACTCTGCTGAAACACTGAAACTCAATGCTAAGCCTCACATGGTAGCTGCCTATTCTCCCACCGTTTTCAAATGGTACGGGATAGCCACTCTGGTTAAGAAGTCTTAGCACGCTACTGTACCTGATATTAGCGCTGACAAGAAGGGTAGATGGGCCCGTGTACACCTTGAGGTTGGAGATAGTGAATTCACGTGTATTTGCATTATGCCCCGAATGTGGACAACCCTGCTTACTATGCAAGTATTGCGCAGTTGGCCTTGGCCTCTGCCAATGCTCCATTAATACTTGGTGGCGATTTTACTCAAGTGTTCCCTCAATCTTTTCTTCTCAAACAAGGTGCTCAGTGGTTGGAAGAGCCAGTACCGAGTAGACCTGTGTGGCTAGATATAGAAGCGGGCCTTTGCAAACCGATTCCTCTTACCTTTCTCCCTGGTATGACTCTCCCATCAGACTCCCACTATCCACCAATGCTTTTAGACACTTTAGGTGCCTTTAATACTCTTATGCAATCTTTAGATTCCCGACTCTGGTCAGTGCAACTTCAGCGTCGCCTTCGGTGCACTAGAGTACTCCCGCCATCGGCATTCTCTATATAAGGTTGATTGGAGACTTTCCGATCTCTCGGTAGTTCACCGGGTGTAGCATCCAATTTTACTAAACCTTCTGTACTGCTAAAACTAGAGATACCCCTATAGCGCAGAAAGTATGGGAGAGAGAATTGCATGTGACTTAGACCTCGGAGCAATAGAGCCTTATCTGGAGTAGAGGGACACGGGTTCCCGATCCGCCTCACTCATTCAGACCCTCTTCTTTCTAGCCCACCGGTGTTTTTACACTTCTCACAGATTAGACAAATGGAACACTACTCAGGGCAATGGTTGCTGGACACGTCCTGCGGCCATTGGTTCATTGCCTCATGTTATGCATGAACATCCCGCACTACAGTATTACTGGCGTCGGGTCTGGGGTCATATTTAGTCTGTCTCGCACTCTCAGGAGCCCCTTTCTTGGAGGATAGTGGGACTTCGCCCAGTTGCGGGGATCCCCTCTCTCCCAAAAATGGCTTATCTCCTCTCGAACTTTATGCTTAGCATTGCTATTTCCCTAATTAAGTAATACTGGAAAATTAGCTCCCATATGAGCCCCAATGAATGGTGGAATCATGCCTGTCTTTACAGTAAATATGAACAAATACCTCGTCTGTTCGCTTCCTCCGTTCAGACTCCTTCTCATTGGTCTCAATGGAAGATGCTCAATGACTATGTACATTTTGCTAAATGTTCTCATCTGACTGTCTAACTTTGTATATATCTCTGTCCCATGATCATGCTGTATTGTAGATACTCTTTTGATCGTTTGATGTATAATCACTGTTAATTGGAAGCGCTCACATGCTGATATAATCGGGTAGAGAAGAAGCATCGGGGTGGGGGGTAATGGGTTTACTTTTCCTTATTGTATACTTGTTTTGTCTCTTTTGGTGTGTTGTTTCTTTTGTTTGTTGCAAAATGAAAATAAAAGTTTAAAAAAAAAAAAAATCAATGTGGTGTACATACTATATTCTGACGTGTAGTCAACATTTTAATGTTATAACTCTGCCTGTCATTATGTTGCGCACAGACATGTCACCTTCCTTCCAAAGCTGCACAGAGCTGATATTTTACGCGCACACAGCCTACAGACGATTAGGGGGAACATTGCTGACAGTAACATTCACATCCAGGACACTGGTGTACCTTTCAGGTGGCCCTCACCTTCCATACTCTGTGACATACACCGCCTGCTTATATTGCTTTTTGCCTATTGCTCTCAGCCTGTCGTTAGTTGTTCTCTAGGTATGCCACCGCTGCTGCACATGCTCTTGTCCCCTGCGGTGTATGCGTGTCATGTGCATGTTCTTGATGATATTGGGATGGTGCCGTAGTCTTCACTGTCATCTACGTCTATGGTGCATGTGCAGTGTGCTCAGTGTTGTGGACACATCATGTGTTGCTATCTATGCATTCTGTGTGTGGCTGGTTTTATGTGTGTGTCTCCTTTCTGTCCTGCAGGTGTCATGGGTGTGTGTGTCCGTCCCTTACCTAATATCTGCTTCTTTTCACACAGGACACAGGCAACACTGTTGGTCTGGTTGGTGATTGGCATGCCCCTCTTTTAGTCCGGTGGCCCTTTCCACAGCAGATCCAGATGGGCCTCCATTGGGCTATCCAATTACACCCCTCATGTGTCACTTCCCTGATCACTTGGATGTTGTTTACAGTACATTATATCTCCTGCTGTGGGTGTGGGTGTGGGTGTGTGCCTCTTAATTTGTGTGTTCCATCCCACCTGTCGACTGTGTTGTGGGCTGTGGACCCCTCCTCCACATGTGTACTGCATTTTGCCTACGCTCTGTGGTTCTATCACCTGGCACGCAGCTGTGGTCTTTGCTGTTGGCATGATGTGGTCCTGTCTGCATCCATTTCTGTGTGCCTCAGTGTTTATTTTAGGTCATCTATGTTCTCCAGTGCTTTCCATCAGAGTGGTCATAGCTTTGCACTCTTTCTGTTCCTCTTTTCCTTGGCCTTTCCCGCGCTGATGCTTATTGTCGCTGTAACAGTGGTCTCCGGGCTTCTGCTACCTGTCTGGTCATATTAGCGTTGTCACATTTGCTGTCCATCCTTTGGTCCATGTATTTGCATCATGGTGTGGTGAGGTGTCATGTATGCTGCTGTGGACTCTTGCCCCGTACCCTACCCTGCTGCCATTGTCTACTTAGCATCTCCTTTTGCTTGTTTGTCCTGTGCCTGCTTGGCGTGTCCTGCTCACCTCTCGGGCGACCTCACCCTCCACTGGGGGGCACCTATTCCCCTCAGCTGCCACACACCTTCTTTCCGGTACACCAGGGTGCCTGGAACCTTTGCTGTGATGCTGTTGCTCCCAGCATGTTTGTCTGCGCTGCTGCCATACACGTGTGCTGCTGTCATGTGTGAGGGTCCGTGAACTCCCTGCTTGCCCTCCAACAGTCACCTGTTCATTGTCGTTACTGTGGGCTCTAGGTGGTGTTTGTGCTACATCTATCTCTGTTCCACACAGGTCCTGCTGGCCCTCCAGGCACACCTTGTGGCCTCTAGGACACACTGACCTTTGAAAACATACCATTTGTGATGCACCATGCCATATTGTTCAATGGGCCACAGGTCTGTCAGCACTCTCCTATACCACTTAGCCGCATATTTGGGTTCAGTTTGCACACCTGTCTTCACACTGTACTGGTACACCTTTTCTGCTTGTTCTTGGCCACACTGTTGGCCTACTGTCGTTTGGTGCTCTATGGCAGGGGCGCACATATTCTTATCTCCCTTCCGGCCCAGGCGCTGTGGGGGCGCCTACCCCCTCCTATGGTCATCTCTGGACTGCTGCTGGGCATCTGCAGTGCACCATGGGTACTGTTGCATACTCCCATATCCTTAGCAGCCCAGCAGGCACCTTGGGTGACGACATGGCGCCCCTCGGTCCACAGTCAGGGGATTTGGTTTCAGGTGTTACGGACATCTTCATTTTCTTGCGCACAGTCACCATAGTGTGTTTCTCCCTGCTTTTGCTAGTGACATTCCATGTTGCAAAGCGGTCTGTGATGTTATTGGGCCTTCTATATTTGGTAATGATCATGACCTTGGTCTTGATTGTGTTTGCCATATGCCCTTGTTTGCTGAGACCTTGCTTTGTTTCTTAGTCAGGCATCCCTTGCATGTACATGGTGCGTCTTCTGTGAGTTTGTTTCGGGGGCTTGGGTCATCTGGCAGTTCTGCTCCAGGGGCTGCCCACCTCATTATTGTGACTTTGTTATGTGCACTGGCAATATGGGCATGGGGTTGCTTCCATGCTTGTGGGTGGGGCCCTGGGTCATGGGTTTGAACACACAGTGGGTCATTGTGAGCACCTTGGGGGGCGTATTCCTATCTTGCTTTACATTGGTGCTAACAACAGCAACGCCCTCACACTGCAGACTCCACACAGTGACTCCTCATGGGCCCTGTCACATGCCCTATGGAGTGCTTTGTGAAGAGCCCTGTCGGGTGCTGTGGAAGACAGTGCACAGTAGCCTTAGTTCTCTGGTGTGGCTTTCATGGGGTTATCCTATGTGACACCTTCCAGGTACATCCCTGTGGGTGGGTGTTTGCCAGCACAACTTGTGGGACATACAAACCAGACCTCCTATGATATTACTGGTCTGGTGTGGGAGTCATGACGCACACCCATCCACAGATATGCCAGCCTTGCAGGGACACAACCACTTGGTACACGGCCCATAGTTGTGGCACACATAGCATGTCCTGGTGCTGTTTGATGCTGAATTCCAATGGCAAGGCAATTGTGGTGTCCCCTGCATTGTTTCTGGTACAGTCTGCCGTGGTCTTTCCTTTATTATATGGGTTGTGCATATCTTCACCTTTGTACATTTCAAGCACCCGGTTCTGGCTGCAGATTCACACTGTTTTCTACCTTTGGGTGCTGCACCTCTCGGGATTACACGGACACTCCCAGCAAGGGGTGGTGGGCATATTTTCCTCCCTCTCATGTTCTTTGTGTCCAACCAAACATTGGGGTTCTCATTGGTTTAGACAGGGGGCTGACTGGTTCAACATATGTGTGCCTACTGTTTGCGGAGGGTACTGTTGCAGGCAGCCTTGGTCTTTGGACACACAGGGGGGATTGAACTCACAGACCCTGCTCCACCAGGCAGCTTTTTACCCATTGTGCTTATGATCTGTCTGCCTTCACTGACACATTTTATAGCTTCTTCTGGGGCACCCTGTTGGGATACTCTCTGTTGCTACTATGTTCAGTGACACACACAGTCATTTCACCATACCATACCAGGGGGCTATGTGGGTACGTACCCCTTCTTGTGTTCATCTGTGGACTGCTGGTCTGCATGTGCAGTGTGCACCATGGGAATCCCTGCATTGTTACGGGTCCGGGACACTACAGCGGACAGTTGGGTGGTGTCCTGCCGCACTTCAGTGGACAGCCAGGGGGTGGTTACCGGCTATGGGGCTGCAGGCCAGTGGGTCACTCATTGCCTGTGGAGCCAGTAGTCATGGGTTGTGAGCCACAATGGACTCCTTTTATAGGGGTGTCTGCCGCATTATATGTTTTACATACGCAGGACTGCTACCAGCGACAGCCTCTCAAGCGTGATATTACCGTACTGAGCGTCATTGGGTGCACCATGTGTCACCTTACCTGGCTACCTTTAGGTTCCCTTATGGACTGCTCAATGGGGGACATCTTGTTGTGCCTCAGTGGACACTCTACTTTTTAGTGTGGCCTCTGTTGTGCGTTATGGGGTGCGTTCTGCAGCATCTTTGGATACACCACTGTGTGGGTGTGTTTGCTAGCAACCTTACAGCACATACAAAACAATGTACATGGCCCCTCACTCACTATATGATGTGTGGGTGTGTTTGCTTGCACCCCTCCGAGACATATAAAAATATATGCCCCCTCCCTCACTGTATCATGTTCGGGATGCTGCATCAGCCAGCCTTCTGCATCTGGCAGCCTGGGAACTCGAACCCATGCTGCCCGTATCAGTGGTCACTGCAGTAACCATTGTGCTACAGCTCTGTCTGGGTCAGGTATGTATGGTAACAACCATACAACACATACATAACATATACATGCCCCCACACTCACTATGTAATGTTTGGGTGTGTTTACTTGAGCCCCAAAAGGGGGGGAGCATAGACATGCCCCCTCACTCACTATATACTGTGTGTGTGTGTGTTTACTTGCACCCCAAATGGTAGGGGAGCATAGACATGCCCCCTCACTCACTATCTGATGTGTGGGTGTGTTTGCTTGCACCCCTCCGAGACGTATAAAAATATATGCCCCCTCCCTCACTGTATCATGTTCGGGATGCTGCATCAGCCAGCCTTCTGCATCTGGCAGCCTGGGGACTCGAACCCATGCTGCCCGTATCAGTGGTCACTGCAGGAACCATTGTGCTACAGCTCTGTCTGGGTCAGGTATGTATGGTAACAACCATACAACACATACATAACATATACATGCCCCCACACTCACTATGTAATGTTTGGGTGTGTTTACTTGAGCCCCGAAAGGGGGGGGAGCATAGACATGCCCCCTCACTCACTATATACTGTGTGTGTGTGTTTACTTGCACCCCAAATGGTAGGGGAGCATAGACATGCCCCCTCACTCACTATCTGATGTGTGGGTGTGTTTGCTTGCACCCCTCCGAGACGTATAAAAATATATGCCCCCTCCCTCACTATATCATGTTCAGGATACTGCATCAGCCAGCCTTCTGCATCTGGCAGCCTGGGGACTCAAACCCATGCTGCCCGTATCAGTGGTCACTGCATTAACCATTGTGCTACAGCTCTGTCTGGGTCAGGTATGTCTGCGTGGCTTCTTATGCTTCATGCGCAGTAACGCGCGGCGACTCCTCTAACGCGCCACGTAGCGCGCGTGAGCTCTGTTACGCGCGTTAGGTCTTCCGCTGTCCCGCCCATCTCCTTATTTGGGGGTTTGTGTTATTAACGCGGATACTTACGCGAACTGCACTAACGCGATTTAGTAAACATGCCCCATAATCTCAGTTCTTCTACGAGAAGATCCAAGACATCCACCATGTCAGTGTTCTGTGGAAATCCCGTATTGATCCTTACATATTCCTATCTTCATCTGTTCGCACGCGAACATCACGGATAACTAGTTGGATTGCCTTCCGGCATCCCTCAATCCATGAAAATAGATTCTCTATACATATCCCAAGTGGGATCACCCTCTTGTAGGATGCAGAATCTTTTTCTCTTCTATTCCCCATATACAATCATGGGGCTGCATGGTAGACATGTATCTCAATCTGTTGTCTTGTATGTAGCATCTCCTTATATGTCTACATACTTATATCATTACTCTGGTGGTGCTAAACCATGCCCCACAAATTTCCATATGTAGATTTATATATTATGTATATATATATTAATATATATATCTATTCAAGCCACATATATATATCTCCCCATATATATGTGTTACATGGGGGGCTTCTCAAGGGTTGGTTAATCGTCTTCACTATCACCCTTACTGTCTATACTACATGTTTTACCTCTTAGAGGTTTTAGACAGTCTATTGCCCTACGTCCCATGCCAAATTATGTTACAGGACGTGGTAAGCCCCAACAACCACTTGGTGCTAACATTTCCCATTTTTTCTTTATGTCCTTGAAGCATCCAGCTTCAATATTTTTTCCTATCTCTCGTCAGCTAGGAAAAACAGTGTACATCTTTATCTTTGAGTACACAGCTGTTTTACTTAGGAATAGGGTTTTTTTCCAGTTCCCCTCTTCCTGCCAGGACTGGACTAGTTCTCCAACTCCGTCAGTCTTCTTCCTTTAGTCCTCAATGTTAATAACTTTATGCCTAAAGGAGTTTTCAGCTTTTTTCCATAAAGCTTTCCATAGAAGACCTGATGTCTAATCCTACCCAGTTAACACCTGGATCGTCTACTACCTCAAGGTCTGGACCTTCATCCTCACTACTGGGAGGTCACCTTGAAGATTCAGCCACTGCTTCTCTAGTAGACTCCATCCTGCTTCCTACTTCCTACACTACAGTAGGTAAGCTGCCTATTTTAAGTGTACATTAAATGTGTTTAATGCTACTCATCATATATACCAAGGACTCCTGTACTCTGTACGACCCTCTAGTCCATGGCTATGCTGTTTCTTTCCTCACAGCTCCTTTATTGTCAACTCCTACCCTCCATCCCACATTGGATGCCGGGGATTCCTGGACACAAAATTCACCCCTGATCCAGGCACTTGCATTTTTATGGGATCTCCCCCTGGCATCTCCAGCTAGGGAGTCCCCATATGTGAAGACTCATTCCTGCTTGTTCCTGGAGATAGCACGGTTACTTACCTGTAACGGGTGATCTCTGGGAACAGCAGGAATTAGTCTTCACAACCCTCCCACCTCCCCTAGGAGTTGCATTCTCTTAATTTCTATCCTTTTCTCTCCTCGCCTTTGTCTCAGCTCTGAAACTCAACTGAAGAGAGGCTGTGGAGAAGGCGGGAAGTCACTGCGCAGGCGCGAGGGATGCTGCCAAAAGCTTTCTGATTGAAAGCTGGGCAGCATTCCCGTGCAGGCTCCGTCAGTACCGACGTACCCATATGTGAAGACTAATTCCTGCTGTTCCCAGAGATCACCCGTTACAGGTAAGTAACCGTGCTTTATCTTCGGCCGAAACTAAAAAGCTGGAAGATAAGCAGTTTCTCCTAATTGGCCATTTGCCCGCTATCCAAAAAAGAAATGGTGTTGCTATACTGGCACGGAGGTCTTTAGAGATCAAATTAGAATCCCTGCATAATGACTTAGAAGGGAGATGGGCGAAATCATCCATTTTAGTCAGTGAAACTAGGTTAACAATTTTAAATGTTTATGGCCCTAATAATGATGATTATAAGTTCTTTAAGGAAATTGCTGGAATCTTACAGATGGATATATTGATACCAGTTATAATGGGTGGTGATTATAATTTGGTTTTGGATCCTTTGTTGGACCGGAACCCGGGTAGGGTGGAGAAAACTTCCAGAGCAAGGGTAGCTCTCAAGGCCCTTATGGAGTCCACAGACCTGGTAGATGTCTAGAGATTTCTCCATCCTAAAGACAAAGACTACACCTTTTTCTGCCCGCCGCATAATTCCTCCTCTCGAATAGATTTTTTCCTAATGTCTAGATCATTGGTTTCAGCTTCTTGCGTAGCGGAAATTTTAAGCAGGCACATCTCTGACCATGCGGCCATTAAGCTAGCATTAGCATTACTGGCAGGGAACAAGCCCAGTCAGTCATGGTCCTTTAACAGATCATGGCTAGCCGACACTTCATTTCAGGCAGAAGTGAGAGCGGCTATAAAGGGCTATTTTAGTACAAACAAGTTAGGAGACATGGCAAGTTGGGTCTGGTGGGAGGCTTTTAAGGCCTTTCTATGAGCCACAATTACGAGCTTCACTATTAAGGAGAATAGAAGGAGGAAGGTCCATCTAAAGGTCCTAGATGAGCAAATTAGAGCCGGAGAACAGGGGTGGGTGGGGGGAGTTATGATGTACTGTAATTACTATAAGTGTTGGTTGGTTGGTTGTTCATTATGTTGGATTGTAAAATTCAAAATAAATACAATAAAAAAATGTGTATATATAAGTTTGACTATTATAATAATTCCATTATTTGTTACCACATAGTGTCAGAATCCTTTTGCTATATGATGTGATCGTTAGATATATTTCTTAAACAATGCCCAATACAGCTGAGGTAAATAACAATAAAGACGCTTATCATGTATTTTATGACACCATAGATTCACATCAGCTTACATAGTAACATAGTAGTTGACGGCAGATAAAGACCAGCATGGTCCATCCAGTCTGCCCAGCAAGATGGCAAGAGTAGGTGCACCTGTCGCTCCGCGCAGGCCACCCCTTCCCATATCCTTGTTCAGGGGTAAACCCACCACTCCATGTAGGACACCCCTATTTGTTGAGACGTTATATGGTTCAGAAGTTAGATGGTACTGTTTATTTTGTTTTTATCCTATTTCTGTAAAGGGATCCTCTGTGTTTGTCCCATGCCTTTTTGAATTCCGTCACCGTGTTCGTCCCTACCACTTCCATCGGGAGGGCATTCCAAGCATCCACCACCCTTTCAGTGAAAAAATATTTCCTGACATTGCCTTTCAATTTACCCCCTTGCAGTTTCATGTTATGCCCTCTAGTTTTACAGGTTCCCCGTCTTATTTTGAAAGGTTTAGAAGTGAGGCTAGAAAGTTAACCTTACCTCCAAAATTACAAATAAAGTGTCTCGTCTAACACTCCTTGTCACGGGTAACAGCATTTAGAGAAACTGAAACCAATCCACCATCTTTAAAGACTTAAGGATATGTTTAATAAAGGTGTTAAGGTAGCAGGCATTAATGGCAGCGATAAGAGATGTTACATGCGTAAAGGGCACTGGGCGGGTAAAACGGTGTTCCAGCATAAAGGGCACTATGAGCCATTTAACGTGCATTAACAGGACATCGGGCATTAAGGTGTCAAGCATGCACCTTAATGTCCAAAAATGGCTGTAACCTTAACACTGGATAAAGGGGCACCAAGGAAAGTCAATGCAAAGGTGAGGGATGGAAGGACAGGTGGGAGATGATGGACCTGCCAGATCCATGGCACCCTATGTGGAAGTTAGTAAATTGGATGAGCAGTTGGGAGGCAGCTGTACCAATACACATGGTTATGCCAATGTAAAACAGCACAATGCCAGTGTGTGTCATAGGATGGGGAAGACGTGTCCCCCCAGTGGCAGGATGTGTGCAGCAACAGGAGGACAGAGTAGGAGTGGTAACATTCAAATCAGGCACAGGAGAGGAGTGCATGAAGAGCCAAAATGTGGAAAAGAGTACCAGTGTAGGCCATTGTGTAGCAGCCTGCACAAGAAGACATGACTGCACACAGCTGACAGAAGCAGATGAATGGGCTGAAGGAAGGATGGCAGCAAGGAGAAGGTGGTATGGGCTGGCAGCACTAATATGCCATAGGTGCCTTCCCCAACATATTTGTACTGTGTTTGAAAATGTGCAACGTATTTGTACTGTGTTTGAAATGAGGCCTGATACCAGGGTCTCACACCTGTCCCAGCTACAGAGCCACCATACAACATCCCAGACAATTGTGCAGATAACAACTAGACAGGTGTCATCTAAACTGGGCAAATGGGGTGTGAATGGACATGAGGTGATATCTGCAGGTGGCTCTCTGAGGAGTAGGATGTGTGTGCATGTACTGCACAGATGTGATAGAGCCAAAGTTACACAGTCACAGTCATTATGGCATTCATGACTCATGTTGCACATACAGGTTACAGCTGTATGCATATAATTGCCAATTAGTATACTGCTGCATCAGTGCAGTCATGTTTTAATGTATGGTAAAAAACCAGGGACTTTAATAACCTGCAATCAGTTCAGACAATGGAGGGTTAAGTGACTTGCCCAAGGTCAGAAGGAGGTGTGGGAAATCCATGAAGGGGACTGCATACATTAAACTGCACAGAAAAACCTTCAAAAATGTAAAAAAAAAAATAAAAAAAGGAATGCTGGTGGGCCACAAACCCTGTTATCCTGAGACCCAAGCCTGTGCCATGACTACTACACCTCACTTCCAAGCAGTTGCCAGACATCTGCAGGGTGAACATGAGTAGTATAATGGGTACACTACTTGTCAAACTGATTGACAGGTGAGATAAGGATGGCAGGAGCCAATCAGCGTTCAATTCCGGTGTATGTCCCGCCTTAGGCCATGCCCCCTCCAATAGAAGTGAATGGTGAGTTAGCCCCGCCCACTCCCACCCCCAAAATGTTGACAGGTACCAATCAGCGCCCACTTCTGGTGTATGTCCCGCCTTAGGCCACGCCCCTCCCATAGAAGTGAATGGTGAGTTAGCCCCGCCCAGACCCGCCCACTGCCGCCCCCCAAAATGTTGACAGGTACCAATCAGCACCCATTTCCGGTGTATGTCCCACCTTAGGCCACGCTCCCTCCCATAGAAGTGAATGGTAAGTTGGCCCCGCCCAGTCCCGCCCCCAGGCGTGGCCACCACCCCCCACTTGACACACCCTGCCCCCGCCCCAAGGATAACATCATCCAATCAGCGTACACTTCTGGGGGGGTGTCACACCCACGCCACGCCCCACAATATGGCATTAGCCAATCAGCACCCACTTCCGGGTTTGTGCTACGCCCACAGCCTCCCACCCTCCTCCACGCCCCCTGTCTACATCACCGGAAATGGACTGTCCCTTTTTGCTGACATCACCGGAAACAGTGTGTCATCAGAAGAGGGACTGTCCCTTTTTGCTGACATCAGCGGAAACAGTATGGCTGACTCCGTAAATGACAGTATGGCTGACTCCGGAAATGTGTTTTTGCTTCTGCTTAATGCTGAAAAATAAAAATGCTTTTCTCTCTCTCTCTCTCCCACACAGACTCAGTTGTTTTTTTCTCACACAAAAACTGATTCTTAGCACAGAGAGACAGACAGGCTAGAATCTTTTTCTCTCCAAATGCAATTAGCACATCTTTGTTAGAGGGATCAGTGCAGCCTCTCACCCTCAACCACGCCCCTGTCTACATCATTGGAAATGGACTGTCCCTTTTTGCTGACATCAGCAGGGAGCAGTGTGACTGACTCCAGAAATGTGTTTCTTTACAAATGCAATTAGCACATCTTTGTTAGAGAAACCACTGCTGTCCATGTGATAGAATTTTACTTTTAAGACCTCACTGTTAGAGAGAAGTATTCTGACAGTCCTGTAGAGTTCAGACTGAAATACAGAGAGACCTGAGTTCAAATCCCCCTAATACAGCTATTGTTTATTGGGGGGGGGAGAGAGAGAGAGACCTGAGTTCAAACACAGACACAGCTATTTTTTAGTGGCTTTGAAAAAACCAATACTGAGAGACAAGTCTGAACATGCCTCTCTAGGGTGTGGTAACATCTGACTGGTTGAAAGAAGAGGTCTGTTCTGAGCATGCTCTAGGGGTGTGGTAACATCTGATTGGTTGAAAGAAGAGGTCTGTTCTGAGCATGCTCCAGGTGTAAGGCTGTTTGTGTCCTGTGCAAGGGGAACATTTTAACACAGAGATTAAAAATGGCTCTTTTTGGAACACCAAGCAGAATTTCCAGCAGGGCACACAACATTAATTACTTCCTTAAGGACCATGATGCAGAAGCAGAGGGGTATCCACTGATTGAAAATCCACTTGAAATACTGGAGAGTCCGGCAGAGCCTGAACAAGAAATAACAGAGAATGTATATTATCCAGATGCCCAAATATTTTTCGACTCTCAAGAACCCTGTGATTTTGGCACCGAACTTGACTTAACATCTGACAACACAATGGATCCGGAGGATATAGAATTATATTATGCCGCTGTAGATGCAGACACAAACTGTTTATTGGAAGACCTAGGATCAGCAGAGGTAAGAGAAGTTTTTTTTATTTAGAAAAGTGTTATAGAAGAAACGGCGGTTCACACTGACATTATTTTGGGGTGTTTTTGTAGGGAAGTGACGAATCTCCGCTCCTACAGGAGCACATACAGGCTGCCAATCTACGCTGTTTGTGCTTTCTCTGTACATATCAAAGAGAGGCATTTGGTGTCATAGCCAGTCAAAGGGACTACACAAAACCTGATGAAATAAACACATTTAAATATGTTATACAAACAATGGTGGCCTGTATTATCAAGAAATGCTGGCAGGGCGTTATGCATAGAGACTGTGCAGCTTGTGTAATACATGCTCCAGGCCAAAGACATCATGACTGTTTAAAGTGGGGACGCAATGAAATACAACAGAAAATCCATAAAACTTGTAACAGGTTGTGTCTAGGATCTATTTTAAATGTTGCCATGATTGCAGGTCATAAAATGAATGCAACTGTCCTAGTTTATGAAAATTTGAATTTTTTGTTTGAACTCATCAGAGATTTTAATACCAGTAGAAATCCAGGACAACTGCTCAATATTTTGCTTAAATCTGTGGCAGACGGCGAAATAGAAATAGTGGAAGGTTTAATCTGTGACAGAGATTATAGATCATTCTTTAAAATACACCATGTTCTGTAAAAATTGACTTTTTATGAAAATGTATGTATTTCCAGAATCTATTAGTTGAATACACAGATGAACAAAAATTATATGTATGCCTTTATATTTTTTTTAAAAAACTTGTAATGCTCAAATGAATCATTTCACAAGATGAAAACATATTATTTGAAATAAAATATTTTGAACCTACAGCTTTGTGTAGTGTGTTTTAGGAATGCTTAGTTAATTAAACCTACAATGGTTTGTCTGGAAAAAAAATGGGGCCTTTAGGTGTGTCCTAAACAATAGGCCATAAGATAAGAATGTGCAGAACTCTGTTGTATAACTAAAATCCACTTAAGACGTCTGGGGATGGGGGGGTATGTGTATTAGCCACATACACAATATATAGCATCTATTACAATGTACTGTCTGCGAAAAAAAAAGGCATTGTAAATTAGCCAGGTCATATGATAAGATTATGAGATCCAGAGATATTTCAGTTAATGAGTCTGGGTACTGTAAGCCCCATCAACGAATTTCATTTAGAAAGGTGCAGTACATTTCAACAGCCAGAAAAAACCACACAGTCTCTCTACAGTTTGCAACTTTTTCTTCAGACATGGTGAGTAGATATGAGTCTTACTTTTTTTAAAATATTGTTGGCTATGTAATGTTTCTGTCTCTTACGATTGTCTTTAAAAAAAAATAGGAGCAGAAGCCGCGGTGTGTAAATAAACTTTCTCTTACAAAAAGAAGAAGGCAGCAAAGAAAGTTAAAAGGTATATCCTGTGGTGTTTTAATTTTCCAACAGCTATGCTCTTTTTTTTTTATAATGTGCCTCAATCTCTTTTTTTTATTTTAGACCAAGAAGATGCTGCAAAACAAGATGTCCAGTCTAATCAACAGACGACACCTTACAGAAAGCCAAAAGACAAGCAGAATAGTGAGTATTCCAGTTTTATCCAGCACCTAGATTTTAAGGTCTCTGTAAAAGTATTAACCCCTACGTTTTCTTTTTCAGACCGAGAAAATGTTAGAAAATCAGCGGCTATGGGCGAGAAGTCTAACAGGAAAAGATCACACAGCGATAGTTTTTCTGACGGTGAATCTACACACGCCGGTACAGAAGAGCAAACAGCTCCATAACGAAAACCAAAAGATAAGCAGAATAGTGAGTATTCCGGTTTTATCCAGCACATAGATTTTAAGGTCGCTGTAAAAGAAAAAAAGTATTAGCCCCTACGTTTTCTTTTTTCAGATCGAGAAAATGTTAGAAAGCCAGAGGCTGTGGGTGAGAAGTCTAACAGGAAAAGATCACGCAGCGAAAGTTTTTCTGACGGTGAATCTACACACGCCGGTACAGAATACGGAGGGCGTGGTGAAAGCCGTGTCTTTGATCACGGTGTTTCAGAGGACAGAGCAAATAATCATGCATTAGGCCCCGCTGCAGAATCAGAACCAGTTAGCTATGTTCAGTTTGTGAAAAGGTGGGATCGTAAATTGGACAAGTTTAATGGTGTAATTTATTCAGAAGAATTTTGGTTTATTAATTTAGACAGGGTAACATCATTATCTGAGGCTCAATTTGCCATTCGGCAAGGTATTCAACATATTTTGGATGAGGTTAGCAGAAGGGTTTCACCCGGTGATTATGTACAGGTGCATCTACACTCATCTCTTTTTCACAATTCCTTGTATTCTGGAAAGTTAAACCCAGAAGCATTAGATGCTGATGATTTCTTAAATCAGATCGCTAAACTCCTTCAGAGTCACAGAGAAATCCAGGTTTGTGATATATTCCATGTTGTTGTACTTGTCATAAGAAATCGGGGTGGGGGAGCTCGTAGGGTCTTAAAGACTATACCATTTAGCCATATTATTCATAAGAAAAGGATGTATTTGATAGACTTGAACAACACTGATAATAGCCTGTGTTTTGCAGGTAGCCTTACAGCCCTTATGTCACAGGTAAAAATGACAGATGTCGAATTGTTAGAAGGTGCTAAAATACTACATAATGAATTGGGATGGCCGGTACATAGAAAAGTCATGCTCGATGATGTAGCAATATTTGAACAGCATTTAAAGATAAACATACGCGTTGTGCTTTACACAAATTCATGGGTTTGTTTAAAGACATCAGACAGACCTGTGTTCGCTAAGACTGTGTTCTTGTTGCTACACAATGACCATTTCTATGGTATAACCGATGTCAAAAAATTCTATGGGGAGCGCAACTTCTGTAGTTACTGTCAGAAACCGTACAGTCACGATCATAATTGCACATTATGGTGCTGTCTTTGTTTGACACTAACGTGTGCGAATAATGTTGGTGTACAACAGAGATGCCCTAATTGCAAACTCTTTTGTCGTTCTAAAGAGTGTTTAGATAGACACGTGGATCTGGCTCTGAAAAAAGAAGTGGCGTGTTTATCTAAGATACTGTGCCAGAAATGTGAGTCTTATGTGGACAAGAAACATAAGTGCAAGGGCCGTCATTGTAAACTATGTCGCGAGCCCCTAACCGGGGATGGCGTCCACTTATGTTTTATGACCCCTATTGGTAAAACTGAAACATCTGAAAAGTATATTTTTTATGATTGTGAATGTATGCAAGAAACAGGCTGGCATGTCCCTAATTACATATATGCGACAGACTTAAATGATGAAAGAAACTGGGAATTCAAGGGTCTCGAATGTATTTCTGCCTTTATACAGATTTTTTGTGACAAAAAATTTAAAGGTTACACCTTCATAGCCCATAATTCCAAAGGTTATGACGGATATTTTGTTCTTAAACAACTGCTTAAGGAAAAGATGGACACGGGGCTGTTGGTTCAAGGTGCTAAACTTTTACAAATTACCGTTGAACCTCTGACTATCCGTTTTATAGACTCTCTAAATTTCCTGCCTATGAAACTTAGCAAACTTCCACAAGCCATGGGTTTTACAGGCAGCAAGGGGTACTTTCCACACTTTTTTAATACGCTGGAAAATCAAAATTATGTGGGCCCCATGCCGGGTGTTGAACATTACGGTGTGAGTAACATGTTGCCTGAAGAAAAAGATGAATTTTTACAGTGGTACAAGGACAATCAGCATAAAATTTTTAATTTGCAAAAAGAGTTGGCTTATTACTGCCAGCAGGATGTATCTATTTTGCGACAGGCCTGTGTTCTCTACCAAGCTAAAATCATGAAAATGACAGAGAAAGAAGTGTTTGTAGAGCAGGGTGACATCTCAGAAATTCAAACAAGGTGTTTAGACCCTTTCCAATATATAACCCTTGCATCTGTATGTATGGTGTCGTGAAGTACAAGGTTCAGAGCCGATGGAAACAGAGGATTCACTGCAAAGTGAAACTAGAATTGACAGATCTGAAACAAGCATGGAGGGTTGGCATGGAAACCCCAAACAAAAGACGTCACAGTGTGCTAGGGAACGCCCATCCCCTGAGCTAGCTCCTGCTTCATCAGGGAAGAGGGAACAGCTGGTGGGAGGTGTGGCCAGGTCCAACGGAAAGAGAAACACAGATAAAAACTCTTTAGTTAAGGATAGAGAGAGCACAGGAGGGGGCACAGGAGGAGTGGAGAAAACTGAAGGAACGAGGAGAGCAGAGAAGGATAAATATCCCGAGGGCAGCCAAGGTTTGTGGCTGGGAGAAGAGAGGAGGGAAGGGAATCCCAATCTCACTCGGAGAAACTTCTCAGAGGAAGAGAGCTGTGAAAGACGTACAATTCCAGCTCACAGAGAGCAGTGCTTAACTACCAAAAGCACTGGGGATTTTTACCACTCTAAAAGCAAAGACGTTTATTCTGGGAACCAGAGAAGACAGCCATGCTGTGCTCATTACAGTCATCCTGAAGGTAAAGCTTATTTCCCTGATACCAAGCTTTTATCAGAAAGGAGAGAAAAGTTTTACCTACCAATTTGTAGCCAAGGGAGATTCCTGGGGGAAAGCAGTTTAAAAAGCAGACACAGAACTTCCCATAGCCAAGCAGAAGAGGGAAGTGTGTATCCTTTCAGTTACCGGGAGCTGTGTGCACAAGAATCCAAACACCCAGACTCCTCTAGCAGGTTGGGGGAAGGGAACCCTTTGATTGAAGCAGAGAGGTTTGCACGGCAGACAGAAGAACCCTCTCTAAGAGACATTGAAGGAGAAGGTGATCCTATGCAGTGGGATTCTTATCAACCCCCAGTGTCTGAAGTGTATATGGACTGCTCGTATATGATAGCAGACAATGTGCAATCCCTTTGTTAATATTGCTGAATTTTGCTAAAGAAGAAAACAGCCAAAAGGAGCATTTTGGAGAGAAACACTGTTTTATTCTTTTGTGCCTTAAAAGCTGAGAATAAGCATTTATCTGAGTTACATATTTTTGTTCACACCAGAAGCATGGTTTCTTTGTTAATATAACCTTCTGTTCATGGTCAACAATATCCAACCCCGGGAGGGGAAATAAATCCTTATTTAACCTGAACCACTCGTGTACAACTTGGAATCATTTCAGTGCTGTGGAACTACGTTACCCAGGAGGCCCTTCCAAAACCTCCATTAAGTAGTTTCAGCACAAGAAGCACAACTGCCCACTCGCCTTGCTCACGCTATATGCCTCTGGGAGGGTGAGTGGTGACAATGGCTATGTTCAGATTCATGTTTTTAGAACTCAAGACTGTGGCACTCATCCCACCAGATAACTATCACCGGCACACAAAGAGATATTCAACCCCCTCTATTCAATGGCTGATGTATGTGGAGGCCAAAGAAAATATACAGATCACACATGCTCTGAAAGGTGGCGAAAAAAAGGTGGGGGCTTATTTTCTTGATGGCTATGCCGTGATCGGTGGGGTAGAAACAGCTTTTGAATTTAATGGTTGTTTTCACCACGGCTGTCCGAGCTGTTATAATGATAAAGACCAGAATCCTATAGCAGCCACGACCTATGGTTTTCTTTGTTACAAAACACAGCTAAAAGCTGCATTCCTGGAAAGCCGTGGGTTCAAGGTCATAAGTCTATGGGAGCACGAGTGGAAGCAGATGGTAAAAGAAAATGACGGGGGCTGCGCAGATTTCCTGGCTGACTCCGCATTACCACAACCTCTGATTCCACGAGATGCCCTTTTCGGGGGTAGAACAAATGCCATTTGTCTGTACCACAAAACAAGGCCTGGGGAAAAAATACACTACTATGATTTTACCAGCCTATACCCTTTTGTCAATAAAACAAAGGAATATCCAATAGGCCATCCAAAAATCATTTATGACAAATTTGGTCCCCCTACAAAGTACTTTGGTTTTATAAAAGCAAAAGTATATCCCCCACGAAAGCTCTTTTTCCCGGTGTTACCCATACGGTTGGGCGGTAAGCTTATGTTTCCACTGTGTCACACGTGTGCTGACACACGGCAACAGGAAATGTGTGCCCACACGGATGAGGAGAGAGCTTTTGTGGGGACTTGGTGTACGGTGGAGATGAATTTAGCCATTGCAAAAGGGTATGTGGTTGATGAAATCTATGAAATCTGGCATTTCGAGCAAAAATCTGATCATCTCTTTTCCGAATACATCAAAATGCACCTCCGTCAAAAACAAGAGGCTTCTGGCTACCCTCGATGGTGCAATGATACTGAAAAACAAAATGTGTACATAGCTGATTTCTTTAGAAAAGAGGGGGTGTGTTTGCGTGCAGACCAGATTAATGTAAACCCTGCTAAGCATCAAATAGCAAAACATTTCTTAAATTCCCTGTGGGGTAAATTTGGTCAAAGAACAAACCTGCCTACCACAAGCATTGTGAGAGAACCTGATGATCTCTTTAAATATCTGTTTTCTCCTGAATTCGAGGTTTCATCATGCGATTTTATTGATGATGAAACAGCCTGTGTGTCTTGGAGGCACTCAAAAGACCAGTGTATATTGTCGGGTAGCACCAACGTTTTCATTGCCTGTTTTACAACGGCTTATGCATGCCTGGAGTTGTACAACCTTCTAGATAGTTTGCAAGAGCGCTGTCTGTACCATGATACAGATTCTGTGATATTTCTAAGTCGAGAGGGTGATTGGACCCCATCTTTGGGTGATTATTTAGGTGAGCTCACAAGCGAGATACCCTCAGATGAACATATCACAGAGTTTGTATCAGCGGGGCCTAAAACATACGGCTACAAGCTGTCAAGTGGGAAGACCTGTATGAAAGTAAAAGGGATTACGTTAAACGTAGAAAACTGCCAGAAAATCAATTTCACTAGTTTGAAAGATCTAGTTTTGGACTACAAGCCTGGGACAGCAGATTTATCCCAGAAAAAGATAGGAGTACAGCAACCTGGTATTATAAGAAACAAAAAGGGTTGGACAATAGAGACTGGTGTGATTAAAAAAACACAAAAGGTTGTGTATGACAAAAGGGTGAAGTTGGAGGATGGCTTTAGCACATTACCCTATGGATACTAGCGTGGTGGATGTGCGCTGGTCACATCCTTTTTCTTATATTTTAGCGGGGCCGTCCAATTCAGGCAAGAGCTTCTTTGTTAAAACGATGTTAGAACACGCTGGTCGTGTATTGACTGTCATGCCTAACAATATTGTGTGGTGTTACAGTTGCTGGCAACCTCTGTATAAAGAAATGTTAAATAAATATCCTTTTATTACATTTATGGACACTTTGCCTGATACTTTTAATGATGAACGGATGTTTCCAACCAATAAAGTAAACTTGGTTATTGTTGATGACCTAATGGATTCTGCCTGTAAAAGTGATGAAATAGAGAAAACCTTTACCAAGTATGTGCATCACAGAAACCTGAGCATCATTTATATTGTTCAAAATGTTTTCTGCCAAGGTAAAGCAAGCTGAACTATAACTTTAAATACCAAATACATGGTGCTCTTTAAGAATCCTAGAGATAAGTTACAGATTGCCATTCTAGCCAGGCAGATGTACCCTGGAAAATCAAAATTCTTTTTAGAAGTCTTCAAGGATGCAACCAGAAAGCCGTTTGGGTATCTCATCGTGGATTTAAATAACACAACGCCTGAGGCTTACAGACTGAGGACGGATATCTTCCCGCCAGATTGGACCACGGTATACTGTGAAAAACCACAAATCTCACATAAAAAGAAATGAATATGTAACTAACCCCTTCATAATGCTTGTGTGTCTCAGACAACATGTCTCGCCGTGTAAAGAGAAACCTGCCCCTTTTAAAACTTTTGGTTCAAGCCTCTCCGCAGCACAGAGGAGCCATCCTGAATACAGCTTCTAATGATTTGGTAGCAGCTATAGTTGAAATCGCTCTCAACACCCTAAAAGGTAACATTCCTCTTTCACAACAACAGATAAAGGTTTTAAAAGGGAAGCGTCATGCCATAAAGAGTCTGTGCAATAAAAGACTACCCATTAAAAAAAAGAAGCAATTGGTGAGACAGTCGGGTGGCTTTATCGGGCCCCTGTTAAGTTTTGCATTACCGTTGATAACGGGGCTTCTGACAAACCTCTAATGCAGCATGCTGAAAAAATGTACATAGTCCCTAGTCAACAACTCGAGCGCTTGAGAAACCCGCCAGATCGGGATGAAAATATTAGAACCACGACCATTCATAAGTTAGATGAAGAAATGAAAAACATCCTGCAAAGCGTCGGTATGTCTGAACACGAAAAGGCTAAATGTTACTCAGAAGTGTTACAGCGCTATCTCGTGCTTAACAGATAGAGGGATATGGAAAAAGAAAAAATAAACTTGTATCTACAGGCCCAAGATGAGACATCAACGGCAGCATCTCTAAAAAATATTATACCTCCAGACTCTGTAATACAAGAAGTGTTAAACAGCATCAATATGCGCTATAGGAAAAATGCTGAGTTGCTGCTTAATAAACTGTTAAACAACAAGGATGTGGCATCCTGGGAGGGAAATGGAACATTTGTATACCGGGGAAACCCTGTCAATGGCTCTAACCTACTCGACCTCGTTCGTGGGGCTACGCAGCCCCAAGCTCTTTCACAACGAAGAATACCCAGGGGCTGGGAGGAGTTCATGCAAACCCTGACCGAATTAAATATGCTCTCTACGGTAATGGGCAATGCAGCCAACAGAGATGTACTGGCACGCCTCAAAGAGAACCCATCTGTGAAGGCTACTAAAATGTACACGCGTCCGATAAAGAGCAAACAGCTACTCCCACACAAAAAACGTAAATTATCCCACAGATACCGGTGGTTGAGTGTGTAAAAATGTATTTTCAATAAAATGTTTAAAAACAAAAATAAAAGACTAGACAGTGGTTTCTTTTCAAAAAACCTCCTTAGAGGGGTTACTTTTTATTTAGAAGCATCAAAACATTCACGATAGGAAACACACACTTGCTGATTATGTAATGGATTCCTAAAAGAGCTACACAAAGTTTGTTTGTTGCATTTTACAAAATGTAACACCATATCATCATTTTGCATTAAATCTTCAGAATACATTTCTAAAATATTTTCAAAAGGCACCCCTTTACAGCACTGGTGCAAGAAAAATACACAGTGATATCCACAAGCCGTAGACATTGGGTGCTGTAATTGTCTGTTGTGGTATAAAACAGTTTTACAATGCCTGTTGAAAAAGCTCATAATGCTGGTAGGAAAGAATAAGCTATCAGGGGGTTGTCCATAAGAATCAAAAAATTCCCCTGTTCCATCTCCACATATATAGATGGCTAACCAGTGTTCTCCAGGTAAGTTATGAGGGTGTGTATTTACCACCAAACACACGGGCTTCCTTGATATTTGTACATCCGCTAACCAGTCGCTGGGTAGCACATCTAAAAAGAAATCTGCAACACAGGGGTCCTTCTTTAAAATACGGAAGATCTGCAGGGTGTTCATTTTCACGAATGATCAAAAATAACATTCCTTCTATGATTAATTTCTATCACATTGTCAAAAACCCCATAAACAATCATGTTAACTGTATGGGGTAAGGCACTGGCAAAACGTATTTCAGCCTGCAGGTTACCAGTTTTAATCAGCGAGTAATGGTCTGCACACTCCTGATCCGGTGAAAGGTCAAACGTCAACAGGGTATAACCTTTGTAAAACTCCTGACGGTCAATCAGCAACGCTGTATCTTTCAGATGTTTACCACTTGCTTGTATCAGTTGCATATATTCTCTTACACAACATCCGTTTTGAAAGTCAGGTTGAAGAGGTTTCCCGGGTACTTGTTCACCATCCACATATAGAGCGGCAAAATTAATATCATAATGTTTAAAATTGAAGGGGTTTTTAGCATAATTACCGCTGAAAGCATCATTATCCACAAATCCCAGCACAATGAGTTTTGGTAGCTGCCCCAAAAAGAGATTTTCCTGGTTAGTCACATGGGCTCCGGCTGGTATGCTAAACACCTTCAGACCCACATGGTCAATAGCATACTTGACATTAGCTTTCAGCAGAGCTTCCGCATGTCCCAGGCGCACTCCGGGGGAAACTTTAACTCTCTTTACAAAGAGAGCAGCGTTTAGGATAAGGATTTTATAACTTTCTTCGGCATCACCGCTCATTAAACAGAAAGAGTTTTTGTTGCGGGTCAATTTGATTTTGAGATCCACGCCATTAATCAATAGCTTTTCTTGAAAAAATAGATCGCTATGTAAATGCCCCAATAGCTCTATCTTGTTGCTAGAGACCGTAAATTGAGCCCTTTCAGTAAAGCCGACGTTGCGAGATCCTATCTCTCTCACCTCATGCTGCCCGGCTGTGTCTTTATAAAACAGTCTGCTTGTAAACTGTGATTTGAGGGATCCTTCACCATAATTGAGAAGCAGCTCTATGAGGGCTCTGTAGGGGTAGCAGTTGTTGCTCTGGCTAATGAGTTGGTCACCCAGGGTAACATCCAGCTGGCTAAACAGAGCTGCAATTGGGTAGTTCACCAGCGCTACTTTGGCTGCCGGGTCGATGTTCGAGCCATCTTCTGCCACAATTTTACAGGTCAGGTGTAAAAGTGTACTATTTAAATCAATGTAGTCTTCACCATGACCTGCGATATAGAAGTCCAAAGGGGCTGTTTCCGACAAAGCCGATAATGGCGGAATTTCCACATAAATACTTTTTTCGATACTTGTTTGGGTCGGTGCTAGTTGAAACAGGTCTAGTTCCGATTTAACACACTCTTCAGAGCCGTGGTGTACAAAAGCCATGGTGCTTTTTAGAATATATCTTGCTGCCTAGAGCTAGCGCTTCTCTTCTTAGACCGGCGGCTAAGCTTCTGAGACCTGTCACCCACGGGTTTCTTTCTTTTAAAAGTCTTGGGCGGTCCTTGCGGTAACTCCCGAGACTCGGTTCTCTTTCTTTTAACAGCTCTTCTAATCACAGCCAGTCCTGATCCTGCCTGTTCTGTAGCCTGGTTCATTTTATTTAGAACAGTCGTTGTGACATGACTCATGACATCCTTGGCTATGTTTTTTGCGGCGCCTTTCACGTGTGGTTTAATAATATCAAAACCCCTTCTCAAAAACGGCATAGCTTTTCCAAAGAGGCTGCGAAAAACACCGCCTACACTGGCCCCGTACATGACCGGCACTCCATGATATCCTGAAAGCCCATAGCCGGCTTGTGTTGTATAATAATGCCTGTATGCTTTGGGGTCTCCGTAGTCTTTAGCCACAACCATTTTAAAAAACAGTCACCCTCCGGGGTTGCAGATGAAGTTTAAGGATCACCTTCCCGTAACGAAATGAGACGTGCCTGTCCTGATCCGTCTTTATTTCAAATGTGATGGTATCAATATGCTGTTTGTTCACAGGGACATAGTGCGGCTTATAAGTTAACGTGATAAACTCATCCCTAACCCCCTTAGTTGGAACACAGCGCAGCAGTGGCACAAAATGGTCACCTACTAACTGGTGCTCTACAGTATCTGTGTACAGGTAGAGGGTATTAAAACCGGCCGTGATATCTGCTGGAAAATGGGAACGCTGTGTATTAACGTAAGCTTCTATTCCCAAAATGGTTGCCAAATCACCATACGCATAAATAGTAGACCTATCTTCCGATTTTATTCGGATTCTTCGCGCATGGGGTTCATAAATGATTAGTGGTACCGCCGATTTATAGATGTTGCTAATGTCCTGATTCATGGATTCCACTAAACTCTTCATGGTCACGTAATGTCCTTTCCTGACTATAAGGTGCTGTATATTTCCTGCTGCGGAAGCGACAACATACTTATGATCTTCCTTAATATTCTCCCAGGTGTTGGGGTATTGTATTTCCACGAGCCCCACTTCCCACTGTCCTTGTAAGTCCAAAGGCCTTGCTAGTTGTATGGTAAAATTAGAGCTGGTATTTTGGGAAAACACACCTGCTGAGGCATTGCTAGGCAGTGTGATATAAAAGCCATCATCATTCATTTTCAATTTTATTTTAATGCTGCTTCAAAAGAAAGAAAGAAATCAGATGTCTTGAATCTCTGATGCTTTAACCCAACTGTTAAATTTAACAGGCCATCCCCTCCATTTCACGAGGTAGAATCTGTTCCTGCCACATCCTTTTACCTTTAGAACCTTTTTGATTCGGTATATTCTGTCCTGTTGCGGTGTGACTTTTAGCAATTCTTCAGGATAAAAAGAACCTTGTATGGCTTCACTGTCATAATCCTGTATCTTGTATGTTGCTTTCTGGCCCCTGTTTAAAATGTCCGTTATTATAAATACCTCGTCAGTCCACGTTTGCTCTTAACCTTTTTCAAATTTTCCTTTAGTTTTTTAAAGTCTTACATGATCTCCTTTCATTAAGGGATTCTTGGTATGCTTATGCTTGATGCTATCACCGTAGACTCTTTTCCAGATCTGCAGAGAATTTGTGTGTGTCACATCTACAGGCCTCGTCTTTATTGTTCTGTGAAAACTATGTTTATAACTGTGCACAAAAGCCCGCAATATGTCTTGGTACCTAAAGGTGTTGTGTGTAGTAAAATAACGCCACATTTTGGATTTCAAAGTCCTGTTAAACCTTTCTACCACCGCTGCTTTAACATCGTTATTGGTTACAAAATGATGAACTCCTCTTTGTTTTAATAAATTCTTCAGGGACCTATTTAAAAATTCTTTATCCTTGTCTGTCTGTATTTTTTCAGGTATACGACCTAGATTAAATATTTTTTCAAAGGCTTTAGCAACTTCATGACCGGTTTTCGATTTTAAACTTGCAGCCCATGCATATTTTGACAGGATGTCTTCCATTGTTAATATGTATTTGTAGCCATTGTTATAATGGGACAAGGCTGCCATATCAACTAAATCAGCCTGCCATTGCACATCCACATCTGACACGATCGTCTTGTTTCTTTTAAAACGGACCCTAGCAGGTCTTTGTAAAGTATAAGCATCTTGTCCGGTAGCCCATCTAACTACATCGTTTCTGTTGACTGTTTTATCCTGCTTTTTAGCAGCTTGAAGTAGAGGACTTTTCCCCCCATAGCTCCCTGTTGCTTTGGGGTTATAGTAAATGCTCTTCAATAAGGTTTCCTTCATGATTGCCGTGCTTTGACTGTTCTTTTTATTTTGCCAACATCTTCAGAATGGTTTTAGTAATTAATGTTGTGTGCCCTGCTGGAAATTCTGCTTGGTGTTCCAAAAAGAGCCATTTTTTAATCTCTGTGTTAAAATGTTCCCCTTGCACAGGACACAAACAGCCTTACACCTGGAGCATGCTCAGAACACCTGGAGCATGCTCAGAACAGACCTCTTCTTTCAACCAATCAGATGTTACCACACCCCTAGAGCATGCTCAGAACAGACCTCTTCTTTCAACCAGTCAGATGTTACCACACCCTAGAGAGTCATGTTCAGACTTGTCTCTCAGTATTGGTTTTTTCAAAGCCACTAAAAAATAGCTGTGTCTGTGTTTGAACTCAGGTCTTTCTCTCTCTCCCCCCCCCCCCAAAGAAAAAATAGCTGTATTAGGGGGATTTGAACTCAGGTCTCTCTGTATTTCAGTCTGAACTCTACAGGACTGTCAGAATACTTCTCTCTAACAGTGAGGTCTTAAAAGTAAAATTCTATCACATGGACAGCAGTGGTTTCTCTAACAAAGATGTGCTAATTGCATTTGGAGAGAAAAAGATTCTAGCCTGCCTGTCTCTCTGTGCTAAGAATCAGTTTTTGTGTGAGAAAAAAACAACTGAGTCTGTGTGGGAGAGAGAGAGAGAGAAAAGCATTTTTGTTTTTCAGCATTAAGCAGAAGCAAAAACACATTTCCGGAGTCAGCCATACTGTCATTTCCGGAGTCAGCCATACTGTTTCCGCTGATGTCAGCAAAAAGGGACAGTCCCTCTTCCGATGACACACTGTTTCCGGTGATGTCAGCAAAAAGGGACAGTCCATTTCCGGTGATGTAGGCAGGGGGCATGGAGGAGGGTGGGAGGCTGTGGGCATAGCACAAACCCGGAAGTGGGTGCTGATTGGCTAATGCCATATTGTGGGGCGTAGGCTGGGTGTGACACACCCCCGGAAGTGTACGCTGATTGGATTATGTCATCCTTGGGGCAGGGGTGTGTCAAGTGGGGGGTGGTGGCCACGCCTGGGGGTGGGACTGGGCGGGGCCAATTTACCATTCACTTCTATGGGAGGGTGCGTGGCCTAAGGCAGGACATACACCGGAAGTGGGCGCTGATTGGTACCTGTCAACATTTTGGGGGTGGGAGTGTGCGGGGCTGGGCGGGGCTAACTCACCATTCACTTCTATGTGAGGGGGCATGGCCTAAGGCGGGACATACACCGGAAGTGGGCGCTGATTGGTACCTGTCAACATTTTGGGGGCGGGAGTGGGCGGGGCTAACTCACCATTCACTTCTATTGGAGGGGCGTGGCCTAAGGCGGGACATACATTGGAAGTGAACGCTGATTGGCTCCTGCCATCCTTATCTCACCTGTCAATGAGTTTGACAAGTAGTGTACCCATTATACTACTAACATGTATGACCCCCCTGCACAGCCAACAAAGCCATGCTCTCAAAAGGGCATGATGGCCCAAATTGTGGGCAGAACACATATCATACTGTAAGACTGTGTGTCTGCCAGTCACAGCAGAGCCCTGACTGTTTCAGGCATGAAAATGATCTGAGTAGCATATAGTCATAAAAAGAACAAGTAGGAACTAAACCCCTGTCCCCTGAGGCATGCCACTAATCGGTAGGCTACACCTCCCTGCACAGCATCACTTCGATACAAAGAGACTGCAGGTCACTGCCTAAAATTTCTGCTGTGTGTGCTGGTATAGGTTAGCCCCTCTAGTAGCCATGATGCAGTGCACATGCAAAACAGCAGTCTGCAGCTGATCACCAAATGGATAATGCACTGATCCATCACCTCAGCTCAGTAAGATGCACTGACAGTGTGTGATACAAGCACAGAGAAGCAATAAGTAAGCAGTTTCTGCAGTCACCCTGAGGGTGAGGATGGACACCCAGCCCCTGGTCCCCAGAGCTTGCAGTGCTAGAGATGGTCTCTCCTGACTGTGCTGCAGATCCACATCACTATTTGTGTGTGGCAGCTATTGTCTGTAGTGTGTTATGCTAGTCACCTTGTTCACTGCGGGAATGCAGCATACTGTAGGTGGTTGTTATATCTGGGCCCTGTGTTCTGCTCCTGTTGGACTGGGACCCACCTAGAACAGCGCATGTCAGTGCTCAGTGTTACAGCAGCAGGTGGCATGTATGGCAACTGCAGTGGGGGCTGATTACGCCTGCTGCCACCATCCTGCTGGTCCTGCCATGATCACAGTGAGCTCCTGTCCCAACCATCTGAAACTACCAATCCACTACAGCAAGTGCAGTTAGACTGCACCTGCTGCCTACCACAGGGCTGTCTCAGTCATGTACATACCAAATGGGGACAGTCTGCTGGTCAGCACATACTTCATGTGCACAGGGCAAGTATGTATACCCTTGTTTGGGACAAACTGCATGGACAACCAGCATGTAGCACAGTGATTGGCCTCCCAGGACAGGGATTGCACTCACAACACTGGAGTAGCACACTATACAAGTACTATGTGGACACATAGCTGTGCCATGGTCAAAGCACAGTCTGAGAGTGTCCTCACATTGTGAACTGCTATGGCCACCCAGGCCATGCATGTGACAGCCATTGACCCTACCTCCAGTGTAGACACATCTTCGGCAAACCGCTCTGTTTATGGCCATATCCACAATCCTCTGCTCCTCATCATGCACATTTGCAGACTGACACTGGGATCAGCCTAGGCCAGGGGTCGGCAACCCGCGGCTCCGGAGCCGCATGCGGCTCTTTCTCACCTTTGCCGCGGCTCCGGAGCACACTGCCCGCCCGGTGACAGGCAATAGTGTTGTAAAGATGTATTTAAACATGGCGTTATGGGCTCCCTCCATGTCAGCTCCCTCCCTTCTTCTGCAGCCGCGGCTCCCTGCCTCTTAGGGAACCGCGGCTGTGCTTTTAAAATCATCTCGGAGCCCTTCCTGTCTTGACGGGCTCCGTGCAGCATTGTCCCGCCTCTAAAGGAAGTTTTGGAGGCGGGACAATGCTGCACGGAGCCCGTCAAGACCGGAAGGGCTCCGAGATGATGTGAAAAGCACAGCCGCGGTTCCCTCAGAGGCAGGGAGCCGCGGCTGCAGAAGATGGGAGGGAGCTGACATGGAGGGAGGGGGGCTGACATGGAGGGAGGGAGCAGAAATGGATGGATGGTGGGAGGTGGCCTGACATGGAGGGAGGGAGCTGATATGGATGGAGGGAGGGGGGCTGACATGGAGGGAGGGAGCTGATATGGATGGAGGGAGGGGGGCTGACATGGAGGGGGCTGACATGGAGGGATTGGGGAGGCGGGCTGACATGGAGGGAGGGAGCTGATATGGATGGAGGGAGGGAGGGGGCTGACATGGAGGGATGGAGCACTGGTAATGGGGTTGAGGGGACTAGCACTGGAAATGAGCTGATTAGGGGAGGCTAGGACTGGTAATGAGCTGATGGGGGTAGGACTGGTATTGGGCTGATTAGGGGAGGCTAGCACTGGTAATGGGGTTGAGGGGGGATTAGCACTGGAAGCGAGCTGATTGGGGGGCTTTGACTGGGAATGGGCTGATTGTGGGGAGGGGAGGATAGAGCTGCTGGCCCTGGAAGATAACTGGGGGCTAAGGCTACAAATGGGCTGATATGAGGGGATGGGAGAATGGAACTGGATCTGAGAGGGGCTGCCATGGTATTTGTACTAGAAGGGACTGGTCAGTGGGGAAGAAGGGGGACTGGAAGGAAATGGACACCAGTGGCAATCATGGGAATGCAAGTTGACATTGGAAGGTACTGGGAGTGAGGACTGGAAAGGGGCTGATACTGGGGAGGGTTACTGGGACTGGAAATAGGCTGATGGAAAGAAGTGAAGAAAACGAAAGAAGAGATAAGAAATGGCAGATGGACCATAGACCACAGAAAGAGAGCTAAGAGAAGACAGGAAAGCAGAAGCCTCAGATCGGGACCAGCATGATCAGAGAATAAATTGGTCAGACAACAAAGGTAGAAAAAATAATTTTATTTCATATTAGTGATTTGACTACAAAATCATCATAATTTTGAAATCAAATATTGTTACTTGTTGTTGTGATATTTTCTGGCGTATTTTTTTTTGTGTGCGAAGGAAGAGGGGTAGTCTTATACGGCGAGTATAGGCCAAACACCTATATTTTAACAGGAAAAGTAGGGGGTCTTATATAGCATTAAGGTAAGAAACAATATATGCAGTGTTAGATTTGTTTTAAATGTCGCAATGGTTTTGCGGCTCCCAGTTTTTTTTTTCCCTTTGGAAATGGGTCCAAGTGGCTCTTTATGTCTTAAAGGTTGCAGACCCCTGGCCTAGGCAATGCAAGGCACAGTGCAGTGCCAAAGGCCACAGAACTCTGGAGAGACATACACACACATGCACTCACATCGCCACGCTTTGCAAAAGTGGGGATGGCTGGCATTCCTTCCTGCTATTTTGGTCTCCTTATCAGCTCGAGCATTGTTAACGTGTGCTCATTGTGCAGGTGCTAGTAGTGCCCTCTGACATTAACACCTGCTCAGTGTGCTGGTGCTATCAGGCTGACTTTCCATGCAGCTGTGTCTGTATGGCTAATGGGTGTCTGTACCCTTGCTGGCCAGTTCATTTGGGGTTGCACATGCTGGTGCTATACCTGTACTGCAGGCTAAGGTTTATCCACAGGGACATGCAGTACATGATCCACAGCAGGATATGGTTAAAATGCACTGAGATATATTCATGGAACAGGCTGGACATTGAACTGACTGATGCTGACATCATGCTTCCATTTAAACCATTCCAGTGTAGCTTTAGCAGTATGTTTAGGGTCATTGTCCTGCTGGAAAGTGAACCTTCATCCCAGTCTCAAAACTCAGGCAGACCATGACAGGGTTTCTTGAGAATTGCCCTGTATTTAGTGCCATCCATCGTTCCTTCAATCCTGACCAGTTTTCTCATCCCTGCCAATGAAAAACTTCCTCACAGCATGATGCTGCCACCACCATGTTTCACTGTGGGAATGGTGTTCTCAGGATGTTAGGTTTTTGCCATACATGACGTGTCCCATGATGGCCAAAAAGTTCAATTCTCATCGCATCTCACCAGAGTACCTTCTTCCATGTATTTGGGGGGTCCGCCACATGCTGTTGTGCAAACTCCAAACATGCTTTCTTTTTTCTTACTTTAAGCAGTGTTTTTTTTCTGGCCATTCTTTCATAAAGTCCCTCTCTGTGAAGTGTATGGCTTAACGGGGGTCCTATGGACAGATACTCCCATCTCCGCTGTGGATCTTTGCAGCTCCTTTAGTGCTATCCTTGGTGTCTTTGTAGAATCTCTGATTAATGCCCTCCTTGCCCGGTCTGTGAGTTTTGGTGGGCGGCCTTCTCTTGTCAGGTTTGTAGTAGTGCAATATTCTTTCTATTTTGTTATAATGGACCTAATGGTGCTCTGTGAGATATGCAGAATTTAGGATATTGTTTTATAGTGCAACCCTTATCTATATTTCTCCAGAACTTTGTCTCTGACCTGTTTGGAGCGCTCCTTAGTCTTCATGTTGCTTGTTTATTGGTGTTGCTGAGTCAGGGGCCTTGCAGAACAAGTATATTTATACAGGCATCATGTGACAATTCATGTGACACTGATTGCACAAAGCTGGACCCTAATCACCTAATTATGTGACTTCTGAGGCTAACAGTTTGGACCAGATCTTATTTACGGTATCTTAGCAAAAGGGATAAATACATATCCACTCATACCTTTTCAGCTTTTACCTGTTTTTTTATAAACACAAGGTGTCGTATTATCATGTCACTTCACCAATTTGGACTATATTGTTGGGTCCATTACCTAACTTCCTAATGAAATTCCATTTTCATTCCAGGTTGTATGTAATGTGACAAAACAGGACAAAAACCAAGGGGATAAATGCTTTAGCAAGGCACTGTAGGACCCCTTATGTAGTGTCAGTCTGTCTTCCAACAAACCTGACCAGTTTGCCTATCCATGCTGACAAGAAACATCCCCACAACATGCAGTTGACATGTTGACATCCCCACAACATGCTGTCAGAATGTTGTTTGTAGGATGATGGGACATGTGGGGTTATTGCTGAACATGGATGATATTCATGATGGAGCTGGAGGTCAATTGTACCCCCTCTGTTTCACATCTGAACAGAGACCCCTCACCCATGTGTGTGGGGTCCACCACATGTTGTAATGTACACCTCAAAAGTGTGTCCCTCCCAGTTTTAAGGTTCCCTCAGCAATGGCTGAGATATATATGTGAGCCTCCATAGAGCCCCAGTCTGTGGAGTCAATGGGCCAAAGTGCTCTTACAAACCGATATCCCCATCTCTACTGTGGATCCATGCAGCCTATTGTTTCTTAATGTTGGTGTCATTGTAGCAACATGTATCATTGACCTCCCTGACTGGTCTGTGGATCCTGGTGCATGGCCCCTTTTGTCCACTTTTGTGTGGTGCCCCATTATTTCCATTGTGTTAGCATGGAATGAATGTTAGAGCATGGGATCATAGGAGGTTGGCAGATGGTTTCCCAACTCAATCCTGAATTCATATGTCTGCACAACCTTGTCTGTGACCTGTGTGGAAAGCACAGTGACCAGCATGTTGCCTACATAGAGCTGGAGCAGATACAGGGGCCTATCATAAAAGGTATCCACATATAGGTAAAATGTGACTGAGCAAGTGACACAGACTACATTTAGGGGGAGCCTAATCCCAGAAATATGTGCCTTTGGTGGACAATTGTATGGACCTGATTATACATAGGGGTGTAGTAGTTAAAGGGATGACTACCCCTGGCCTTGCAACCTTTCCATACTTCAATTTGCCAATGTGACTTACAAGGTATCTATAGCATGGTAACAAAGCAACATAGCATAAGAAGGCAGATAAAGACCAGTATGGTCCATCTAGTCCACCCAGCAAGGCGGCAAAAGTAGGTGCACCTGCCGCTAAGTGCAGGTCAGTCCTCCACATGCCTTTGTTTAGGGGTGTACCCACCACTCCATGCAGGTCACCCCTACTTACTGAGATATAAGAGATAGTTATGTTTATTTTGATTTTATTCTTTTGCTATAAAGGGATCCACTGTGTCTGTCCCATGCCATTTTGAATTCCGTCACTGTATTTGCCCCCACCACTTCCATTGGGAGGGCATTCCAAGCAAATACCACCCTTTCAGTGAAAAATTATTTCCTGACATTGCCTGTAAGTTTAACCCCATGAAACTACAAGTTATGCCCTCTAGTTTTACAGCTTCCCTGCCTTTGGAAGAGATTTGTTTGTTCATCAATACTCTTTAGGTTTTTATAAGTCTGAATCATATCTCCACTGTCCCTCCTCTCCTCCATAGTGTACATATTTAGGTCTTCAAGTCTCTTCTCATAGGTCTTCTGACACAGGCTCAAAATCATTTTGGTCACCTTCCTCCGAAAGTTTTCCAGCCTTTTTATGTCATTTGCGATATATGGCCTCCAAAACTGAACACAATATTCCAAGTGAGGCCTCACCAGCGACTTGTACAGTGGCATTAGTACCTCTTTGTTTCTGCTGGTAAAGCGTAGTTACTCACCTGTAACAGGTGATCTCTGGGAACAACAGGAATTTATTCTTCACATATGGGTATCGTCGGTACCGACGGAGCCCGCGCAGGCAATAGGAATGCTTTTGGGAGCACCCCACAGCGCATGTGTGCTGCCTTCCCGCCTCTGTACCTCTCTCACTTCAGTTGAGTTTATAGCTGAGACCAAAGGAGAGAAGTAGAGAAAAAGATAGATAGAGACAACTCCTAGGGGAGGTGGGTGGGTTGTGAAGACTAAATTCCTGCTGTTCCCGGAGATCACCTGTTACAGGTGAGTAACTATGCTATCTCCAGGAACAAGCAGGAATGTAGTCTTCACATATGGGGACTCCCCAGCTGAGAGATTCCAAGGGGTGACCCCAGAAAGCTGCGAACCCAGGTGAGATGGGTCATGCTTCCTCCCATGGACTTCTGGCATCCAAACCGTGGATGGTGGGTAGGAGTTGTACTAAGTAAGGAAAAGATGCTGGACAACAGCCTGGCCAAATGAGGCATCCCGACGGGAGTCCTTGTCTAAGCAGTAGTGAGCTGTGTACCGAAGCCCAAGTAGCTGCTTTGCAGATGTCATCCATAGACACAGAATGAAAGTTAGCCGTTGAGGCTGTCATTGTTCTCACATTGTGAACTGTGACATGGCCCTCGAGAAAAAGTCCTTTACTCTGATATGTATAGGATATGCAATCTGCAATCCAATTTGACAGAGTTCTCTTGGAAACTGGAAGTCCCAAATGACTAGAGTCAAAAGCCACAAAAAGCTGAGAAGATTTTCAATGTGGCTTAGCTCTTTGGAGATAAAAGGCTAAGGCTGTTTTACAATCCAATGTGTGAAGATTTTTTTCCGCGCTAGAGGCATGAGGCCTAGGGAAGACTATAGGAAGATAAACCAACTGGTTTAAATGGAAAGGCAGAACCACCTTTGGCATAAAGTGAGGATGAGTCCTGAGCACTACTTTATCATGGTGGAACCTTGTATAAGGAGGGTCAGCTACTAGCGCCTATAGTTCACTAATGCATCTTGCAGAAGTGATGGCAATTAGGAAAATAACTTTCCATGAAAGAAACTTTAGGTCTGAAGTGGCTAAAGGTTCAAAGGGTGGTTTCATAAGCTGACCAAGAACAAGATTCAGATCCCATGCCACCGGTGGTGGTTTAATGGGAGGTTTTGTTAAGAGTAGGCCTCTCATGAATCTTGATACAAGTGGATGAGAGGAAATAGGTTCTCCATCGAAAGGTTTATAAAAAGCAGCAATAGCACTAAGATGGGCGCTCACTGAATTGGTCTTTAGACCAGAAGTTGATAATTGGAGGAGATACTCTAGTAGCGAATCTACAGGTACCAAAAGGGGGTTAAGTCCTTTTGTGAACACCAGACAGAGAACCTTTTCCACTTAAAAGCATAGGAACATCTTGTGGAAGGTTTTCTGGAAGCCAGAAGGATATCCTTTACTTGTTGAGAAAGGTTAATATCCTGGAATTCTAGGCTTTCAGTAACCAGGCCCTGAGATGTAGGAACTGGGGATTGGGGTGCAGTAAGCATCTGTCCTCCTGAGATAGACGATCTGGAGCATTTCCCAACTCCAGAGGAGTGGTTTGAGAGAGACACAGAAGAAGAGGATACCACGTTTGTCATGGCCAACATGGAGCTATGAGTATCATACGACCTCTGTCTCTCTGAAGTTTGAATAAAGTTTTGGGAATGAGTGGAATGGGTGGGAAGCCATAGAGGAAGTCCTGACCCCAGTGGAGTAGGAAAGCATCTCTTGCCTGACAGTTGTGAGCCGGGATTCTGGAACAGAATCGGGGAAGCTTGGCATTCTGTGGACTTGAAAAGAGGTCTATATCTGGTGTTCCCCAGATTTGAAATACTCGAGCAAGCTGGTATGAGTGGATGGACCACTCATGTGGCAGCAGTATTCGGCTGAGTCTGTCTGCCCATACGTTTTGAATGTATACCGCAAACAGGTGAATTTGCAACTCTCTGGCGAGGGCCCATAGTCGCAAAGCTTCGTTGCGTAGTGACAGAGAGCCTGTTCCGCCTTGCTTGTTCACATAGAACATAGCTACCTGATTGTCGGTTTGGACCAGAACTGTTTTGTTGCTGAGATGGGTCTGAAAGACTTGAATAGCTTTGAAAATGGCTCTCAACTCTAGGAGGTTTATGTGAAGGGGAACCTCCTGTGAGGTCCAAAACCTCTGAGTGGAGAGATCGTGCAAGTGGGCTCCCCAACCCATTTGGACGCATCTGTTGTTAGGGTGGCTTGATATAGAGGCTGCTGGAAAGGAAAGCCTATGAGGAGGTTTTCTAGAGATTTCCACCATTGCAGTGACGAAATCAAATGTGTGGTGTTTCTGATCTTGTGCATTAACTGACCCAAGGCCTGTGACCATTGAGAGGATAGGGTCCACTGGACTGCTCGCATGTGGAGGCAAGCATAGGGAACCACATGGGCCGTGGATGCCATGTGTCCCAGAAGTTGAAGCATCTCTCGAGCAGTAAGGAACACCTTCATAGATGCTTGAGATGCCAGTTGTATTATTTGTAGACAGCGTGGCTGTGGCAGGAAAGCTCTTGACTGCCGTGTGTCTAGACGAGCTCCTATGAATTTGAGAGATTGAGAGGGGGGTGAGATGAGATTTTGGGAGGTTTATGACCAGTCCCAAGTATTGAAGAATTCTCATTGCACGAGAAATAGCAAAGCTGGCCTCTGGAGCTGTCAATGCTCGAATGAGCCAATTGTCTAAGTAAGGGAAGACAAATATTCTCAGAGTCCTCATAAATGCTGCTACCACTGCCATGCATTTTGTGAAGATTCTTGGAGCAGAGGCCAGTCCGAAAGGAAGAACTCTGTACTGAAAGTGTCTTCCTTGGACTACTAATCAAAGGAACTTCCTGTGATCTGAGTGGATGAGGATATGCGTGTACGTATCTCTTAGATCTAGAGAACATAGCCAGTCCTGACTTTGAAGGTATGGTAGAAGTGTCCCGAGGGAGATCATTTTGAACTTTTCTCGGAACAAGTATTTGTTTAATTCTCTAAGGTCTAGTATACTGTAGGCCTGTGTCCCCCTGTCTTCTTTGGAATAAGAAAATAGGGGGAATAAAACCCCGTCCCCTGTTGGGGTATGGGTACTTCTTTGATTGCTCCTTGAGCGAGAAGTGATGTGATTTCCTGCCACAGCAAGTTGGAGGCAGGGGCATGAGAATTGAACTGTTTTATTATTGTAGATGGGGGCAAGTTGATAAAATGAAGCTTGTACCCCAGTTGTACAATGGACAGAGTCCAGTTTTCTGATGTTATTTGTTGCCGTGTTTTGGCAAAATAGCATAGTCTTCCTGGAATGGTCAAGGGTTCTGGCCCTTTCAGGGGCAGAATGACTAAGTTCTCTAGATAGAAGTCAAGGACCCTGAGGGGGCTGGTCTGTTGGGCCGGTTGAGTTCTTTGAGCTTGTGGCTTTCTTTGCTGTCTGTTCTGTTGCTGCCCCTTCTGGGGAACATGAAACGGACAGTGACTTTGATGGGTTAAGATGGGTATGGCTTCTTTTTATTACTGAAAAAGGTTTTTTTGAATGTTTTCTTCTTTGCTGGGTTGGCAGTAGACTTTGATAGTCTGTTCAAGGTAGTATTTTCAGATTCAAGCTGATTAGCATTGTCTTGCCAGTCCTTGCCAAAGAGATTTTCTCCTGTACAAGGAATGTCTCACAGCTTTTCTTGCACCCACTGTTCTAAGTCTGATGCTTGAAGCCAAGCAATACAACGTGCTCCTATGGATATAGCAGAGGTTCTGCTAATACATTCAAAGCAATCAAAGGTAGCACGGTTCATGAATTTAGAGACATTCTGGGCGTGCTTGACCAGAATAAGGTAGTCTACTCTTTTTCCCTCAGAGACACAAGGGCTAATGAGCTCTAAGTCTTTTGTGACTTCTTCCAGGAACATTCCCATAATATAAAGAATGTAGGAACTGATCCTGGCTGATAGCATGGAGGATTGAAAGCATTGACACCCAAAGACATCAACCTTTTCAGGATCAAAAACTCGCTTCAAATCCCTGGACAAAGATGACTTCCTCAGCAGCACTCTTCCAGCACTCCGTCAACCAGCGCAGAACCTTGATGAAATGATCCATAGATGGAACTCCACCCTTATCTCTTACTCACAGCTACCTTCATCTAAAAAATCACCAGCATCCAACAAACAGCCACGAAACAGAAAACCAGCCCCTTGGTTCTCTACTGAATTACGTGCATCGCTTCAGCTTCTAAGAAGGCAAGAAAGAAAATGGCGCAAATCTCGATCCACATTTGACAAATCAACTTATGAGAACACCCTAAAGCAACACCGTGAGAAAATTTACAAAAAAATGAGAGAGCACCACACAGATACCTTCCTTTGATCTTTAGATAAACCATGTGACCTCTTTAGCATTGCTAAAGCTTTAACAAAGACACCTTCTTCCAATCAAACAGTTTCTATCCAACCCCAGTCCTTCGCCGAGTACCTACAATCTAAAATCATAAAAGCAAATTTTACACAAAGCTCTACACCGTGCTTCTTCCCCCAGATACATCAACCATTGACAAAATTCACCTCTCTGACAGAGAAGTACATTGCCGACCTTATTGCCATCATCAACACCACTACGGCACCGAATGATCCTTGTCCTGCCCATTGGATCAGATTGATGCATGTAGAACTCAGTTCAACTCTAGTCTACATCATGGAACTCTCCTTCACAACAGGAACATTCCCAGAAACCCTGAAACAAACTTTCATACGCCCTCTCCTGAAAAGCAACAAACTTGACCCAGCAAAGACAGACTCATACCGCCCAATTTCAAGTATACCCTATCTAGCCAAACTTATAGAGAAGGTGGTTCAAATGCAACTACATCAACACATTGACATATCAGCCCCTCTTGATCCTTGTCAGCATGGATTCTGTGAGTCCCATGGTGTAGAGACTCTACTCACTATACTCATCAATACATTGTCCAGAGGCACTGACAAAATTGAGAATGGGTTCATACTCATATTTCTTGATATAGCAGCTGCATTTGATTCTGTTAACCATGTACAACTCCTCTCCCACCTCCAGGAAAAGGGAATTCATGGCCTTGCTTGGGAATGGTGCAAATCCTATCTCATGAACTGCTGGCAACAAGTACGGATAGGCTCCTCAACATCGGAACCATTCCATCAGCAACAAGGAGTACCCCAAGGATCATCCCTTTCGGCTCTACTCTTTAACATTTATATGCAACCCATTTGTGATATCATCCGTTCTTTTAACATCTCCAGTCTGATCTATGCGGATGATGTACTGATTTTCGCTCCAATTAAAATCAAGCATCCAAACCTTGTTCCACTTATTGAATGCTTCAATGCAATTACTGTTTGGCTCCTGTCCCAAAATCTTCGCATAAACTTTAAAAAAACTGAAGTCCTTTTCATAACCAGGAACAAAAACTTCTCTCCTCCTGCTTCATTGAAAGTTTGTGACGCCGAGCTCCCATGCAAGTCTGTAATACGATATCTAGGGATTGCAATAGACCAGCAGCTCAACTTCAAAGAGCATATAAAGAATACCACTAAATCCATTTACAACAAAATACGGACACTACGACATCTAAGACCTCTACTAGCCCAGACGACTTCAGAACAATATTTCAGACACTCGTAATGCCACACTTTGATTATGCCAACATCATACTACATGGACTCCCCAAGAGCACTCTCAATCCTCTTCAGATGGCGATGAACACAGCAGCCCGCATTCTCTGCGGCATCTCCAGAAAAGACCACATAACTCCCATACTTATGGATCTACACTGGCTACCATTACAATGCAGAATCACCTACAAGGCGTTAATCCTATCATTTAAAGCAATTAACTGGATATCTTCCACATCCCTCTCTTCACTCCTGACCAGTACCCCTACTAACAGGCTAAGAAGGTCAACAACTAGCAATATGCTATCTATACCACCTGAATCCACTAAATGTACCCAAACAACTAGAAACAGAGCATTTACATTATATGCTCCTAAGTGCTGGAACAATCTCCCTCCTCATATAAGATCAATTGCTGACCTCTCACAATTCAGAAAAGCTATTAAACAACACTTGTTCTGCCTTTATTTTACCCACCCTAACCTAATACATTCACATCCAACACCTCATCTCACCCACACAGCATCTGACATACCAACAACATAACCCCTAGTGATTTACAAAAGAAACTCACCATTAGGCACATTCACAATCAGCATGACTACATTATGACTCTATACATAATATAACTTAAATAATTTATAAGCTCCTTTGTTTGAACTGTATATAGTTACCCTGTTACTTCCAAGTTATAATCCCTGTTACAATGTAAGCAAAAGATCTTGTTCTAATGCAAAATGTTGTTACTATGTAAACTGCACTGATACTAAATAGCGCGGTATATAAGAATTTGTAATAAATAAATAAAGTGTCCTGGATTCCCGGCCTGGACGATTAGAAGAATGTGTTTTAGCACTCTTGATTCTTCGCATGGCTGATTCCACTACCATTGAATGGTGTGGTAACTGAGTTTTTTGAAAACCAGGACAACTTGGCACTCGGTACATAGTGTCAAGGCGTTGGGAATGTGAAAATATAGTCAAAGGAGTTTCCCACATTCTCAACGTCATATCAACTAAAATCTTGTGAATGGGAAGCATTGCTGCCTCCTTGGGAGCCATAGGGTATTGTAGAATTCTTAATTCTTCTGCCCTAGTTTCCTTTTCTGGAATCACAGTGATTGCAAGACCCTTTGTTGAATCACGTATGAAGTCCTGGAAGGACATATCTCCTGGAGGAGACATCCTGCATTGAGGAGAAGGAGTTGAATTCTCTAGTAGGTTCGCTCTGGTACCAGTAGAATCATCAGAGTCATCGGAATTGGAAGACTCAAAGGTACTTTGTACCGGGCGCTCCCGTAACGCATGGTATTGGTACCGCTAGAAGTCTGTACCGAAATGTCTCAGTTCCTGATCCCTGATACCCGAGATAGACTCAAGGCTCGGCATGGGGGGAAGCAGTCCTATTTAAGCAGGTACTGTTGGTACCGGTACCGATGTTGGTACCGATACCTGTTGAACCGTCTGTAGCGGTCTTAGCGGTACCGAAGTTGCTAAGAGGGACGCTAGACTGCGTTCAATAGCGAGGATTCTCTTATCCATCGCTCCTGCCGATGCCTGGGTGTCGGTACCGTCTACAACCCCAGAACATGGCACCAGTAGTTCTGCAGAGGTGGAAGCCTCTGTAACATCCTGGAACCCCGTTAATGCTTTGGAGCCCAAAGACTCCCACTGGGGCTACTTTGCCGGTGAACTTTCCTTGAGGCAACGCCAGTGGCATCTCGATACTTTGAAGGAGATTTACCATTCGAGGACCGGCCAGTCTTAGAAGACTTAAGTTTAGTTACCTGAGATCCATGGGAGAAAGATGAAGCCCTGGAGGACGTCGATGCAAGTGACATTGTATCCGTGGCAAAAAGGGTACCGAGTTTTGCAGCTCTATTCTGCAGGCCCCTTTTGGTCATCCTTGTGCAGGAGAGACACTCCATTGGACAATGTTCAGGACCTAAACATTTTAGACACCAATCATGGGTGTCAGTGATGGAAATGGTACCGCCACACTTTGAGCATTTTTTTGAAACCACTAGCTGGTTTCTCCATGCCTGAAGAAAAGTGGGCCTAGTGCCCAAAATGGCGCCTAGCACCAGAAACAGGGGAAAGATCCCTGAAGAAAAAAAAAAAAGAAGTTTTTTTTGTTTTTTTTTTTAAAGAAAGAAGAAGAAGAACCGGCGGTACAGGTAGGCGTCAAATGAAGGCAGATGCGACCACAAAAAAACAAAGAATAAAAGGAGATTTTCTGCGGTGACAGGGTACACGTCCTGTTGGCTCCGCAGAAAACGAAGAACTGAAGTGAGAGAGGTACAGAGGTGGGAAGGCAGCACGCATGTGCTGTGGGGTGCTCCCAAAAGCGTTCCTATTGGATGCTGGGGAGCATTCCCGCAGGGGCTCTGTCGGTACCGACGATATTCATATGTGAAGACTACATTCCTGCTTATTCCTAGAGATTACCTCACAGTATGCAACCCAGCATCCTTATGGATTTTGCTACTGCCTTGTCATACTGTTTTGCCGCCTTGAAATCCTCAGAAACAATCACCCCGAGGTCCTTCCCCTGGTCCGTGCACACCAACCTCTTGCCCCCTATCATATACAATTCCCTTGGATTTCTGCTTCCCTAGTGCATGACATCACACTTCTTCACATTAAATCTTAACTGCCAAGCATTAGACCATTCTTCCAGCTTTTGTAGATCTTTCTTCATGTTATCCACTCCCTCAGGGGAGTCCACTCTGTTGCACACTTATGTGTCATCTGCAAGAAGACAGACTTTTCCATTCAGTCCTTCAGCAATATAACTCACAAATACATTGAACAGTACTGGTCCCAGGACCAAACCCAGGGGCATACCGCTAATTACCTTCCTTTAATCTGAGTGAGTTCCATCTACCGTCACCTTCTGTCATCTGTCAGTCAACCAATTTCTGATCCAATTCACCATCTTGGGACCCATCCCCAGCTGTTGAGCTTATTGATAAGCTTCCTATGAGGAACAGTATCAAAGACTTTGCTGAAATCTGGTCAATATTACTAGGGCCATGTGTTTGGCAATGTAATAATTTACCATCATCCCTGGGCAACCATTCACACAGTAAAATGGTGAAGGCAGCAGCATACTGTGCTGATGGTATCATTGTCAGGGACAGGAAAGATGGGCAGGTGTACTGGAATGATGGTTGTAATCAAAGATATTGCATTAATCATGGATGACCTGTGACAGTCTGCTTGAGACTGGAGAGCAAGACAATGACCCAACATATACTGCCAAAGCCTCCCTAACCTGACACAGGTGAATGGCATGGCCTGGTGTTGGCAAAGAGCACTACTTGGTCCAATTGATATCTGTGCCATCACTGCATTAGTGCTGTTTACCAACACATACCAGAAATGGATTGATTTGGGGCAGGGTGACCTGTGGAATGGGGTCACATCCCAGTGCCCAGATGTGCATGCCTGACAGTGCCAGTCCTCAGGATAGTTGCAGCTGAAATTGCAGCAAACAGTGCCTCCATATTGTATTGACATTGGTGGATGCACACATTGCCACAGTCCTGCTGTCATGTATTCACAGGTCTACTTATTTCCTGTGTCTCAATGACGGATGTCTTCTTCCTCAACACATCTTAGTATGTGGTATACAGCACATGTTGTCAACCCCCCACAGCCCATGTTGATTCCAGGTTGTACTGTGACATGACATGACTAACACATAGGGGTTGAATACCTTAGCAATGCATTGTATATGCATGTTGCCTATGAGCATGACACTGTTGTATCATCTGCTGGTCCAGGGTCACATGCAGCATGTTAACAGGGCAGTTCACACTGGTGCATGCAGTGATACAATGGTATGGCATAGTTGTCCAGGACACAGGTGTGTGGTGATAGGGATGCAGAGGATGGGGCAGAGGGGCATAGTGTATGACTGCTTGGTGCCATCTTGCTTTGGTGTTGGAAGGGAATTCTTGGAGGGACAGTGCAGACCAGCAGTGGCACTGGCTAAGTTGTAGGTATGTGACTGTCTGGGGGGGGGGGGGGGGTTGCAGCACAACATCAGTCAGGTTGGTACAGGGACATCTGCAGCTGATAGAGTGCTGCAGATAGTACGTAATATGTGTGGTTATGTTGGGCACTGTTGAGACCTTGGCCATGTGATTATGTCGTGCCCAGATGCCTGGCATTGGCCATGTGCAGATGGGGGGCTGTTGGTGGTGCTGACTGGCAGTGGCACAGGTTCCTGGTGTTTCTAGGAGGGCATGGGCACAGCAGTGGCATGACCAAATAGTATATGTTAGGGCACCTGTCTGCTGTGTCAATGGGGTCAGCAGCCATGTCAGGGCTTTCAAGTGGTGTTACTGTGCAGATGCATCCTTACTCTCCTACTTATACTCAGACTTAACAATTAACCTCTCACTATCTGGTCCAGACATACAGTGGCATGCACAAACCACACACACATCTGTTGGGCAACCACATCCATGCAATCTGTTACAACAGACAGATGTAGATACTGATGTTCCCAGCTGTGGCATCCACGTGTAACCAAGTCTGATGTGTTATCCTACAACATGGCCTTTGACAGCTGACTATGGGGCCCACCATGTCACAATGTTATATTGTGACCTATTGTATCACAGCTACTCTGGCAGCACAGTTCATTTTCCCACATACCACATGCCAAGCCCAGGCCTAACATATGGCACATCTCCATCAACATCACCTCAAAACATATATGGCCATCGTATCTGTGCCAGAGACAGGCCACTCTACATGGTATACATTGTGTAAAGGGCCAACATGCTGTGGAATACACCCATCCCAACAGTGTGATCATGGTATGAACAAGACACCCACAGCACCAGTGGCATTGCACAGGGGCAGCATGCCACCACCCTTACAGGACCCTGTGCCCAAATACAGTTAGTCATGACCCCCCCCCCCCCCCCAGTTGCCAGAGGTGTCTCCACAATGCACCTCAACAGATATATTGCACCACATTCCGGGGATGCTGTTGGATCATAGGGACAAACTGGTGCCATAAATCACCATATCAACAGACTCCACCAACAAAAGTGGCATGTCACAGAACCTATGCCACCATCACAGAGACACTGGTGACTGCTTAGCAACCTATGGTATGTTTGGTGCACACTCTGCTTGGCTACTACCATCCTTCATGGAATCACAGACTGTACTGTGCACATCTCACAAAAGGCACAGACTACTGCTTCATGCACCATCATGTTGCCAGCCAGGACAGGACACATAACAGCCATCCTATAGCATGTATGCCTGATACCAGTCACAAAGTGTCTCAGCTACAGGACACCAGGGGCCACCTATGACACACTCATGTACACGCAATGTATCACACTATTGTGTATCAGATACTGATACAACGAGGGCTTGAAGATGATCCTGTGTGCCCTCCTGTATGTGATTGTGGGTACACACATGTGGGCAATGCAATCTGGCAACATCTAATCGAGCAGCTCTTCTAATGTAAGTAATGTGTATGTGAGGAAATGCATATGTGTACAAATGTGCATACTATCCTGTGTGTTTCAGGTCTATAACCTAACATATGTGTGTCTGCTGTGTTCTAACTGTACAGAATCTGTTTTGCAGTCTATCACTCCTGCTGTTGTGGTGAGGTACCTAAATGGCCCAAGAGGATCTACATGCAGCCGACTGTGGTACAGCTCCATACACACGACAACATGGCAGTGATTTGGGACTGGTGCGGCATACATAGAGGCATCATAGGTATGCATTTTACATCACATACCTGTATATATTCCACAAACATAAATCTCTGATGTTTTGATGCTGTTGTTTCAATTGCCCTGCATGAATTGAGGGTACAGGACAACATTTGACATGGGTGATGTTCCCTCGTATTCCTAAATAAATTGCTCTAACCTATCTTGCTCTAAACCTATCTTGCATGCATACATATACCCCATGTCTATGATTTACCATTTATATAGCCGTCTTGATTTCAGCAGGTGGTAATTGAACACCATAGTGTTGCTGATATTTCCAACTATGATGTTGAGTGTATACGTGTGATAGGAGTGGGAGTGCTGCACATTGCATTTATTTTTTTCTTATCATTTTTCAAACAGCCAACATGAATGTGGCCTTGGATAGGCTCATGGCATTGCTCCTAGTAGCCTCATCTAAAAACACTATGAACTAAAAACACTATGATTAAACCCTAAAGTACCACTACTTGTATTTGTATATAGTTTATTGTACATAGTTTAAAAGCAAGTTTTATGCTGTTATGTATTAGCTTATGCTGTTAACCAATATATTGTTTATTGTTACAAAATGTTCGATGTAAAACCAAGCTCATGCTTGGTGGATTTTGTTTTATTGTAAACCGCAACTGAACTCTGGAAGATGCGGGATATAAATGATTGTTAAATAAATAATAATAATCTTTGAACCATTTAGGGGACATGGTACCAGCTGCACATATTTTATATATTGCAGTGTGTGTGCAGTGTGATTAGCATTGTATAAATACACTGTGCAGACATATGTTTACTATTTGTTCCTGGTGTGAGGCGTGATTGGCCCTTTACATATCACAGCAGTAATAATGTGGAGTGGAGGAGTGGCCTAGTGGTTGGGGCAAGGTACTTCAGGCCGGAAGGTCGGGGGTTCAAATCCCACTAGAGGACAGCAACCTTGGGCCGGAAGGACTGGGGTTTCTAGTCCCACAGGTGCTCCTTGTGGTCTTGGGCAAGCCACTTAACCCTCCATAGCTCATGTTCCCTGTAAAATAGTTATCTCCAAGTTATAATACCCTGTTCAATGTAATTTCAGTTTGTTCAATGTAAACCGCACTGATGCAGAATAGCACGGTATATAAAAGAATGTAAATAAATAATAATGCTAACTTTGATGCCTCCCTGTGATTGTGTCATGCATTGTGTTCCTTCTGGAAAATGTTATATGTTTTGTCTGATGGCATGATTCATCATTCACATTTGCCACATGACAGAATAGTTTTGACAACAGGCAATAATGTTTTAACATGCACACAGACTAATCTCACAATTTGTTTGGTACTTAGAGTTCATTGAGAAGTTATTATCCTTCTGCATTGATAGACATGATGAGGATCTATGACACACCTGTAACACATGGCCATGGACATGTCTATGTGCCTGAGCAGATGTGAACATAATCTGTACTGATCAGTTTGAATGTTCTACACCATCAATAGTAGCTGTGTTATGGCAATGTGATGGTTTAATGTTAAACCGTTTCCTACTTGACATGTAAAACTCGCAGGCACTGGGATGGTACCGCATGATGTGTGATGACAGGCATACCTATCTTTCTATTATCTTTTTCACAGAGCATGAACCACCTACAGCAGAAGGGCCAACAGTGCATCTGTGGGCATCACTACCCATAGGTTGGATGAGAAAGAAACAACAGGAGATGATTCCTGAGAAGGTGAGGCATACAGTCATGGAGCTTATGTAGAGGAGCATATGCCAATGCTGTACAGTACATTGATATCCAAGTGGCGGATTGGTGAATCCAGAGGGGTGCACACTGGCCTGGCGATATAGTATACTGCTTGGGTGGAGTGACTCCTTGGCACATCCTAGTTGTCATAGTCCCTTACTATGGATTCTCCCATCATCATCGGCAAACCTTACGCCTCAATGTAAACACCCGTGTCTGCAGAAAATGACTTGGAGATAGCTGAGATGCTCCACATACCCATTACAACCAGGGAGACAGATTAATGGCAGCAAACAGTCCAGCAGCACCAGCACTGACAACTGCAGTCTGCCACTCCTGACTGTCATTTACATTTTGCTTGTTTTACCATGTCACTGCCATGGCTTTATAAGTGACAACAGATGTTTAGGCAGGAAACAGCATAAAATTGGGTGAGTAGCAGCCGAAGCACATTGTATATGGGATGTGTTATTTCCTTGTCGTCCTTGTGCTGGCCAATTTGGCCATGACAAGCTGTTGCACATTCCCACAAGGTGCATCAAAACAACATGTATCATCTCTGTTTGGCCATATCCAGGAGTGATACCCTGCATACAGGGTATCACTGTGTCATTTGGGTATTTACAGTGTGCCTATGTGTGTGCATAAATATGTTGTTTCATGTTTGGCCAGTTCACAGATCATGTTGATCTGTTTTTTTCCTAATAAAGATTTGTAACATAGTAACATAGTAAATGATGGCAGATAAAAACCAGTGTGGTCCATCTAGTCTGTCCAGCAATATGGCAGGAGTAGGTGCACCCCCTTCCCATGTTTTTTAGGGAGTAGGTGCACCCCTACCCATGTCTTTGCTTAGTGGTGCACCCACCAGGAGCAGGTGCACCTCTCCCCATGTCTTCACCCCTCCCCATATCTTTGTTTCTTTGTTTAGGGGTGAACACCCCACTCCTCCCCCCATCGCTCCATGTAGGACACCCCTATTTGTTGAGAAATTAGATGGTTCAATTTATTTTGAAGTAGGACACCCCTATTTGTTGAGAAATTAGATGGCTCAGTTTATTTTGATTTAATCTTGTTGCTGTAAAGTGATACACTGTGTCTGTCCCAGGCCACTTTGAATTCCATCACTGTAATTGCCCCCACCACCTCCATTGGGAGGGCATTCCAAGCATCCACTACCCTTTCAGTAAAAAAGTATTTCCTGACATTGCCTTTCAATTTGCCACCTTGCAGCTTTATGTCATGCCCTCTAGTTTTACAGCTTCCCCGTCTCTGGAAGAGGTTTGTTTGTTCATTATTTCTCTTTAAGTATTTAAAGGTCTGACTCATATCTCCCCTATCCCTACTCTCCTCCAAAGTGTACATATTTAGGTCTTCAAGTCTCTCCTCATAAGGCTTCTGACGCAGGCTACAAATCATTTTGGTTGCCTTCCTCTGAACAGCTTCCATTCTTTTTACATCCTTTGCAAGATATGGTCTCCAAAACTGAACACAGTATTCCAAGTGAGGCCTCACCAGAGACTTATACAGTGGCACTAGTACCCCTTCCTTTCTAATGGTAATTCCTGTTTGAATGCAGCCCAATATCCTCCTGGCTTTTGCCACCGCCTTGTCGCACTGTTTTGCCACCTTGAGATCTACAGAAATAATCACACCGAGGTCTTTCTCCTGCTCTGTGCACAACAACCTCTTGCCCCCTATCGCGTACATTTCCTTTGGATTTCTGCTACCCAAGTGCATGACACTGCACTTCTTCGTATTAAATCTCAATTGCCAAGCATCAGACCATTCCTCCAGCTTTTGCAGATCCCTCCTCATGTTAAGCACTCCCTCAGGGGAGTCCACTCTGTTGCAAATTTCTGTGTCATCTGCAAAAAGAAGTCCTTCAGCAATATCACTCACAAATACATTGAACAGTGCCAGGCCCAGGACCGAACCCTGAGGTACCCTGCTAATCACCTTCCTTTCATCCGAGTGAGCTCCATTTACCATCACCTTCTGTTGTCTGTCAGTCAACCAATTTCTAATGCAGTTTATCATCTTGGTACCCATCCCCAAACTACTGAGTTTATTGATAAGCCTCCTATGAGGGACATTATCAAAGGCTTTGCTGAAATCCAGGTAGATGACATCCATCGTGTGTCCTTGATTCAGTTCTCTGGTCACCCAGTCAAAGAACTCAATCAGATTTGTCTGGTAAGATCTTCCCTTGCTAAAACCATGTTGCCTCGGATCCTGTAACCCTCTGGTTTTGAGAAAGTTCACTATTCGCTCTTTCAGGAGTGCCTCCATTGCTTTTCCCGCCACCGAGGTAAGGCTCACGGGCCTGTAGTTTGACACTTCTTCCCTGTCACCACTTTTGTGTAGAGGTACGACGTCAGCCATTCTCCAGTCCTGAGGAACCTCTGTTTCCAAGGATCTGTTGAAAACATCCTTTAACGGCCCTGCAAGAACTTCTCTGAGCTCTTTCAGTATCCTGGGATGTATCGCATCGGGTCCCATGGCCTTGTCCCCTTTCCGTTTTGCCTAACAGCTCATCCTCTCCGAATGGTGTGGTATCTACCTCATTCCCATTTTTATATTTTGGAGTCACAGGTGGTCCTTCTCCAGGATTTTCTTTAGTAAAAACAGAGCAGAAGTATTTGTTTAGTAATTTCGCTTTATCAATGTCATTTTCCATGAGTCCATTCCCAGCACTTCTGAGTCCTGCAATTCCACCTCTGATCTTCTTCCTTTCCCGAATATACCTGAAGAAAGTTTTGTTGCCGCCCTTAACATCTTTAGCCATCTTTTCCTCTGCCTTTGATTTTGCTATCCTTATTTATCTTTTTGTCTCCTTGAGTTTGATCCTGTAATCATTTCTGTGTTCTTCTGTTTGCAAGCTTTTGAAAATTGCAAAGGCTGTGGTTTTTGCCCTTATTTGAGCAGCCACTTCTTTTGAAAACCAAATAGGTTTCCTTCTCCTCTTGTTTTTATTTACTTTTCTTACATATTTATCTGTTGCCCCTTTTATTGCCCCTTTTAGTTTAGCCCATTGCAATTCAACTTCCCTTATCCCCTTCCACCCTGTCATCTCCTCCTTTAGGTACTTGGCCATTTTGTCGACGTCAGTGTTTTTGAAGTTTAGGACTTTGAGCTTGCTATGATTGGACTGCACCTTGGCTTTTATCTCAAACCACACCGTGTGATGGTCACTGTTGCTCACAGGGGCACTCACCCAGACATTTGACATGCTATCACTGTTGGTGAGCACCAAATCCAGCGTTGAGCTTTCCCTGGTTGGTTCCATCACCATTTGTCTAAGTAACGCATCTTGGATAGCGTCCACAACCTTTTTGCTACTTTCCAAATTTGCGAGTAATCCAATCCACATCGGGTAATTTAAAGTCACCCAATATGATCGCTTCCCCCTTTGTTGCTATCTTGGCAATATCTATAATCAATTTGTTATCTCTAACTTCAATTTGAGTTGGAGGTCTGTAGATTACAGCAGTATGGATGACAGCGCCATCTCCTCTTTCCAACACGATCCAGAGCGCTTCTTCTTTTCCCCATGCACCCTGCATTTTAGTAGCTTTAATATTGCTTTTGACATACAAGGCTACTCCTCCCCCTTTTCCATTTTCTCTGTCTCTTCTGAATAGATTATAGCCAGGTATGGCTATATCCCAATCATGTGATTCATTAAACCATGTTTCTGTAATGGCCACAATATCCAAGTCCTTTTCCACTATTAGGGCTTCGAGGTCTGGATGTTTGTTGGCTAAGCTACGAGCATTTGTGCTCATTGCTTTCCAGCATTTAACTGGCTTGTGTATATTTTGCATTGATTTTATTCTACCCAGTTCTTCCCAGTTGCTTTTGATGTGTTGTTTAAAAGTGTGGTTGTTTCAGTTAATCTGCTTTTGCAGGGGTGACATCCAGAACTTGACCTTCCCTGTCCGTCGCCCCCTTCTTCTAGTTTAAATGTATGCTTCATCCTGTGTCTCCCATGAAAATGTGCCACACACATGGCAAGGCCCATTTCATGATGTGCTTATCTGTATTTTCACACATTGATTAGATTGTGTATTTCATATATATTCTCGTACCTTGTACATCTCAGGGATGTAGGGGCATACTGTAACACCCCAAAGCTGTTTTACTTAGCTGAGTCTGCACCTGTGAAAGACATGTTTTTTACTGTGCCAACACATGTGCTTCTCATAATTACCTCCATCTCAACATTGTAGATCGTGACCCGGATTTCAGAAGACATTTATACAGGGCAACTGCCCTAGTTACCTGTGTAAATGGCTTCTTGGTGATTTTGACAAGGCACCTACTCAGGTGCTGGCTCTCTGATATGCTACAGTATGTACCTCCCTAACACACCCATATGCTATGTGATTGGCATCAGGGTATGTTAGGGGCATTCTGTGGCAGGGCATGTGCAGATAAACATGGTTGGCGAGTGGCTACATTTTTCTATGCAACACACATAGCCATCTGTGCATGACAGCTTGGCACTGATTTTCCTGAGCTATCTTTCAGGCATAGGGTCTGGGCGGTTAGCCAGTTAATTTTGCCCTATCTGGCTAGCTCCTGCTCCCTCTCTTTTTGTGTGTAGATGCTGATTTTCAATGGGCGAGCCACATATGACCACAGCATTCGCATCAAGGTTAGACAGATGGCAGTTATGCAATGCACTGACACATCACTTTGCACCACCCAGATAAAAATCTGGGAACCATATATTTTAGCACATAACATCCATATATGTGCACACATTCACTAGAACTATGTTGAAACATCAGCCATGTCCCATATGTGATATGGGAATTACTGGGATGATGCAGGACACACCATTGTATGCCCTCCAACTCACTCCCTGCACTGACATCCCAAGATCGCCGATGTCATCAATGGCCAGTGTGGAGATATATAACAGACATATCTGTGAGCAGCAAGGTTTGCCAAATATGGCATGCATGGTTGAGACCTCTGTGAGACAGCACATGCATATAAAGGTGCACATTTTTAATGTTCAATTGTGTGAGCAATGTGTTTGTTCAAAGTCACAGCCTTCGGGGAGGTACACCATTTGTCTTTCAGATGGTCATTTCTCAAAGGTAGCTATGAGGCTCATACACTGTATCTGCACACATCATACACCAACAGAGCCCTAATTACTGATATCTGATCTATGGTTCACTCAGACATACCTTGCTAAAAAGTAAATATTGCCAGCTAAGTAACACAGTGTCTGAGGCATAGATGACATGTGTGTGGTATGCTCATATTTAGCTGGACCTCCTATTTGTTGCACATGATTCATAGCCCATGTAACACATGTGGGATTGTCAGCAGCACCCCTGGTTCACATGGCTACCGCATATATACATACATTAGCTTTACACATACAATAGACTGTTGAGTAATATGCCAGATATCATGGAGGGGCAAGGGAGGCATCATCTACATGATTGCTACCAATATCATTGCACACATTTGTTGTTCATGCAGCCCTCACATTGTGTTTGAATCACACATAGTGACTCAGTGCATGCTACCCATCCAGACCCTGCACAGCCGCTCTTCATCGGGGCATATTGCATTAGAAGCAATAGTGATACAACAGGTGTACGTTGTGTTCACATGCACAGATTGAGGCCTTACAGACTCAACATGCATTCCATGGCACAATTTTCATGAGGTCCACAGCAGGGCCTCATAATGTCAAAGGATATTGCATGAGGTTGTGCCTCCATGTCTGTGTATCTTCATTATGGGACTCAAATTCCAGTCCAGCAAACAACATTGTTATTGCCATGCTGCCAGAGCCACAATATGCCAGCCAATAGCCAAGATTCAGTTGCATGTCAGCTCCTGCATCCCTTCCTGTCTTATTTTCAAGTTGTCCAAAATATTATGCCACAGCTAGGATGATTTGGGGAAACCTTTTGGTAAAATAACATCCCCATCTGAGAGGCTTATTAAGGACATAGATAGCCTATGACACATTCAGCACTGGGCATCCAGGTTGATGAGCGACAGACAGCCCCCACTTGCACCTCCTTGTACACACACCATCCCAAACACATCTGGGGCTCTCCATACACCTCCACTTTTGTTGCAGGATATGCACGTGCTGGATTGTCATGGTTAAAATAACAGGCAGGAATGTGATATAGGGCATGACATAGATAATGAGTGTTGATGGCTCACAATAAACCACATACTGTCTACACACAAGTTCATGACCATCAGGACTGCAGACCATAGGACTGCAATGAGGAGCATAGAGTAGAATTCATACAATCCAGCTCCTACACGAGATCTATTCTGGGGATGAGCTTTGGACATAGCACTGAATGTACATGGGACCTGTTGGAAACATACCTTGTGTCCTTCCCATATCTGTACTATACTCCAGCCCATCAACTGCTGACATGGAGAGGTGCCTACATGTTCACACATTGCAGGCAGGCACATGCTGTTGCATTGTTTACTGATTTTCCACAGTTAAACATTGAAAGAGCTTAGTATCGGGGTTCCTGCACTGTTCTTATACACAGCACTGCCCAGTGGAAATTGCACTTGTTGGTATGCAGCATGCAACTGACTCAACCATATGCAGTGCAAAACAACATGCTACATCTGTATGTACTTGCCAACAGAGGTAATTTCCAGTGATCTCTTTCATAACATGCAGAGGGCAGAACATGCATTTCAGGCCATTTCAGTTTTGTGTGAAGTTTGGGAGATTGCACAGGGTTGTTTGTGTGAGGGTAGCAGATGTCTGACACATGCATTTAACATGAGTCATGTCTAATACCCAAACCATGACCTCAGATACTTAAGAGCATAAGAACAAAAGATATGCCATACTGGGGAAGACCAAGGTCCATCAAGACCAGTATCCTGTTTCCAACAGTGGCCAATCTAGGTCATAAGTACCTAGCAGTTTCCCCAAAAGACACACGTTCCACAATGCTTGTATTGGGTCAAACAGTGATATTCTAAGTCCCTTTTAATAATATTTTATGGACCTTTCCTCTAGCAACTTGTACAAAACTTTTTTAAACCCAGCTACACTAACAAGTTTTAAAACATCCTCCAGTAACAAATCCCAGAGTTTGATAACAAGTTGAGTGAAAAAAATATTTTCTCTTATTAGTCTTAAATAGGTTACCCTGTAGCTTCATTGCATGTCCCCTAGTCTTTATATATTCTCATGACGTAAACAATCGATCTACGTTTACCCGTTCAACTCCATTCATTAATTTATAGACCTCTATCATATCTCCCCTCAACTGTCTCTTTTCCAGGTTGAAGAGCCCTAACCTTTTTAGCCTTTCTTCATAGGGGTATCCTTCCATCCACTTTACCATTTTGGTGGCTCTTCTCTGTACCTTTTCTAATAACGCTATATCCTTTTTAAGATACGGCAACCAGAATTATACACAATACTCAAGGTGCGGTTGCACCATGGAACGATACAGAGGCTTTATAATATCCTTTGTTTTATTTTCCATTCCTTTCCTTATGATCCCTAGCATTCTATTGGCTCTCTTGGCTGCCGCTGCACACTGGGCCGAGGGTTTTAACATGTTAACCACGATGACACCTAAATCTTTTTCCTGGGTGGTGGTTCCTAATGTGTAGCCTCGCATCGTGTAACCGTAGTTTGGATTTTTCTTTCCTAGGTGCATAACTTTGCACTTGTTCACATTAAATTTCATCTGCCATTTGGATACCCAGTCTTCCAATTTATCAAGATCCTCTTGCAATTTTCCTCAATCCTCATAGGTTTTAACAATTTAAATAGTTAAATATTCACTTTTCCAGGTCATTTATGAATATGTCAAAAAGTAGCGGACCCAGCACAGATCCCTGGGGTACTCCACTATTCACCTTTTTCCATTGGAAAAATTGGCCATTTAGCCCTACCCTCTGCTTTCTATCTTTTAACCAGTTCCTGATCTACAATAGTACACTGCCTCCTATCCCATGACTTTTTAGTTTTGCCAAAAGTCTCTGATGAGGGACCTTGTCAAAGGCTTTCTGAAAGTCCAGATGCACTATATCTACTGACTCACCTTTGTCTACCTGTTTACTCCCACCTTTAAAAAAACATAACAGATTAGTAAGACAAGATCTTCCTTGTCTAAAGCCATATTGGCTATCTCCCATTAAGCCATGACTATCTACATGTTCAGTAATTTTGTTCTTTATGATGGTTACTACCATTTTTCCCAGTACTGATGTCAGGCTCACTATTCTGTAGTTTCCCGGATCACCCCTGGAACCCTTTTTAAAATTGGCATTACATTGGCGATCCTCCAGTCTTCAGGTATTACAGATGATTTTAATGATAGTTCACAGATTACTAATAGCAGATCTGCAGTCTCATATTTCAGTTCTTTCAACATCCTTGGATGTATACCATCCGGTCCAGGTGATTTGCTACTCTTTAGTTTATCAAATAGTTGTAATACATCTTTCCTGTGAATCGATATTTCTTTCAATCCTTCCGCAATATCACCTTTAAATGCCACTTCAGTCATGGGTAACATCCCTACATCTTCCTCAGGAAAGACTGAAGCAAAGAATTCATTCAGTCTCTCCACTATAGCCTTGTCCCTTCTTATTGCCCCTTTTACTCCTCTATCATCTAATGGTCCAACTGACTCTCTCGCAGGTTTTTTGCTATGAATTTACTTGAAAAAGTCCTTATTACACATTTTTGTTTCCACAGCAATTTTCTTCTCAAATTCTCTACCTCCCTTATCAATGCCTTGCATTTAACTTGCCAGTGCTTGTTCTGATTCCCATTTTCATCATTTGGCTCTTTTTTCCATTTCCTGAAAGATGCTTTTTTGGCAACAACAGCCTCTCTGACCTCACCTTTAAACCATGCTGGCAGTTTTTGGGACTTCCTTCTACTTTTCTTAAAGTGTGGAATACAGCTGGTCTGGGCTTCCAAGATAGTATTTTTAAACAACACCCAAGCTTGATGTAAGTCTTTGACCTTTGCAACTGCTCCTTTTAGTTTCTTCTTAACTATTTTCCTCATTTTATTATAGTCTCCCTTTTGAAAGTTAAAAGGTAGTACTGTGGATTTCCTTACCATTCCTCCTCCATTAATTAAATCAAATGTGACCATGCTATGATCACTATTGCCAAGTGGCCCCAACACCCTTATATCTTGCACCAGATATGGTGTTCCACTAAGGACTAAGTCCAAAATGGCTTCCCCTCTGGTTGGTTCATGAACCAGCTGCTCCAAGAAGCAGTCATTTATTTCATCTAGAAACTTTATCTCCCTAGCATGTCCTGCCTTGACACTGAACCAGTCAATACCAGGGTAATTGAAATCACCCATTATTATTACTGGTCTGTAACTTTTGTTAGTTTCCCTGATTTCTTTGAGTATTTCGTCATCCATTTGTTCATTCTGGCCAGGCAGTCGATAACACAACCCCACTGCCATCGCCTTCCTCTTTTTACATGGAATTTCAATCCATAGAGATTCTACAGCAAATTTTGTTTTCTGCAAAACTTTAATCTTTTGTGACTCAATGCCCTCTCTAACATAGAGCGCCTCCACCAATTTGATCAGCTCTGTCATTACGATATAGTTTGTACCCAGGTATCACAGTGTCCCACTGGTTGTCCTCCTTCCATCATGCTCTGAGATACCAATCATATCTAACCTCTTATTTAGTGCTATATATTCTAACTCTCCCAGCTTGTTTTTTAGACTTCTAGGATTTGCATACAAGCATTTTAGAGAGTGTATTTTATTCATATTAATCTAGTTATCGGTAAGCAGGGGTAATTTGGAATCTTTAAGCTCTGTCTTCTCTGTACTCAAGGACATTTGGGCTACCTTTGTCTTTATTGCAACCTCTCTGCTGTTGTGCCCTAACTTCATTATTTTGTTAGTAACCTTCAAGGATACATTGTTCCAAACCATGCACTCTTGGGCGACTGTCAGCTTTCCCCTATTATCTAGTTTAAAAGCCGCTTTATCTCCTTTTTAAAGGTTAATGCCAGCAGCCTGGTTCCATCCCAGTTAAGGTAAAGCCCATCACTTCGGAAGAGACTCTCCTTTCCCCAGAATGTTCCCTAATTCCTAACAAATCCAAATCCCTCATCCTTGCACCATTGTCTCATCCACGCATTGAGACTCCGGAGCTCTGCCTGCCTTTTGGGTCTTGCACGTGGAACAGGAAGCATTTTGGAGAATGCTACCCTGGAAGTTCTGGATTTCAACTTCCTACCTAAAATCCTAAATTTAGCCTCCAGAACTTCCCTACCACATTTTCCTATGTCATTGGTACTGACATGTACCAGGACAGCAGACTCTTCCCCAGCACTATCTAAGACCATGTCTAGGTGGCGCATGAGGTCCGCTACCTTCACACCAGGCAGGCATGTTACCAGGCGATCCTCATGTCCACCAGCCACCCAGCTATCTACATGCCTAATGATCGAATCACCAACTGTCCTAACCCTTCCCTCATGTGCACATGACCCTGGAGTAACTTTCTCATTGTGATAGGTTTTTACATCACCTGGAGGACAGGTCCTAGCTATAGGATCACTTCCTGCCACACCATGGTGATGCTCTCCTGTCAGGTGACCTCTTCCTCCATGGCAACAGGAATGCTGCCAGACAGAGGTCAGACTTCAGGAGTATATCACTGTAGATCTCATCTATGTACCTCTCTGTCTTCCTTATGTCTTCCAAGTCTGCTACTCTTGCCTCCAGAGATCGGACTTGTTCCCTGAGAGCAAAGAGCTCCTTGCACCTTGTGCACACATAAGACCCCTCACCAACTGGGAGAAAATTATACATGTGACACTCAATGCAAAAGACTGGAAAGCCCCCCATCTTGCTGCTGGACTGCTGTCTGCATCTTAGTTTTAAGATTGTGTTTAGATGTTTAAGTTCTTTACTTACTAAGGGTTGCTGGGGATACTTATACTCATAAAACTATACCTAATACGTTTAATGTACTTTGTTCACCTGAAGTTTAATTAATCTCAGGTCCTTAATGTATGCTGATGAGAATAAACAGCTGCACCTGAGAGTGAATATGGCATCTCCTTTCCTTTAAGAGGTTTAAGCACCTATAAAGCTACGATTATCCCAAGGGTGGGTGGGTGTCGGGGAGAGAAGGGGGTGGAAAGAAGACTTATTAAAAGCTGGCTGCTACACAGTACCTTGTCCTGTGCTCCTAAGGTAATCTGTGAGCAACCTCCAGAGGGAGGCCCACAGCCCTTGCTTAGATAGAGGGAGTCTTGGTTCTAAATTTAACCAGAAAACTCTCTTCTGTGTTTTAAATTTAAAATGAAAATTCTTTGCTGCTACTAGGCCCTGACTGATTTAACAAATAACTTGGTTCACAGTTTAATCAGCTGTAATCCAAAGAATTCCTTTTTTCCCCAAGATTTACAAAAATTCCCAGAAATTAATACTTACAATTGCCGATCTCTCTCCAGAATTAGCAGTCACCTTTTGTAGTCCTTCAAGACTGAGAAGCACAGAACTCTGGTTGCACTATTTATTTCTGTGCTTCTGAGGTAAGCTGTGATCAATTTCCTGAGTGATTAACTCAGTCCTTGCTTGATAAGGGTCTTTCAAACTGGCCCTCTGATCTGTCACCTGGCTTTAACACCTATTTAAAAAAATTCACAGGTCTCTTGCCCCCTATGTTGAAGGCCTCTTAGTAAAGGTCTCTAGAAATAATTTATTGCTCAAGGAATACTGACCCTGTTTTGCCTTTTATACTAAGTTATATTCTGATTGAATTTAAATTAAATTAAAGCTCTTTGCTTCTACTAGGCCCTGACAAAATATGAAATTTAAAGTAGAAGCTCTCTGCTGGGTTCTAAATTTAACCAGAAAGCTCTCTTCTGCATTTTATATTTAAACTGAAAGCTCTTTGCTGCTACTAGGCCCTGACTGATTTAACAAATACTCTGGGTTCACAGATTAATCAGCTTTAATCCAAATTCCGTTTTTCCCCAAGATTTAGAAAAATTCACAGAAGTAAATACTTACAATTGCAGATCTCTCTCCAGAAGTAGCAGTCCCCTTTTGTAGTCCTCAAAAAGACTCCAAAAGTTGACCATGAAAGGACATGAACCCTTAATCTTCTAATCCAAAATCAAATGCCTTATCCATTAGGCAACTTTAAACCATGATAGATACACACACATAACACAGATCAATCACAGTCCGGTGAGACTGAGCAGCACTAGCGGCTTCCATGCAAAATAGGAGCCGCGGCCCCATTTTATTCAAAGGGGTCATGGCTCCGATTATGCACATAAGCCACTAGCACTGCTTAGTAAACAGACCCCTAAGTTGCAAACTGAATGATGGTCACATCTAAAATGTGTTTTTGTATTAGGTTTCACTCTTGGTTCTGGTAATGCTGAAGGGACCAATTTATCCCTTAAATTAACATTTTTCTAATATACTATTGTAACATTTTTAGATGCAAAAGCAGGAATGGTTTGTAGCATATGACTTTCGTCCTTTGGAACTTTAGCGATCTTCCATGATAAATTAGAGAAATTAATTGAGCAAACTAATTTTATTTTTGTTATTTTCTTATCTTGGAGAACAGATCTGCAATCTGTAGATTTAGCTCTACTGTATGTTTGTTTAATACATGTTTCAGGATAGTCTCTCTCAAATATTGTGTGCATTTCATGAACTTTCATGTCAAAAATTAAGGCATCTGAACAGACCCTTCTTAGCCTTAAAAACTGGCTAGCGGGTAAATTTCTCTTCAAATATCTGTTGTAGAAACTTTCATAGTGTAATAATTTGTTAGGGTCTGTGGGTTTTCTATACAGTCTTGGCAATAGACTCCCTAGCCTGAAAGATTGGCATGCTTTTCATCACCATGAGGCACCAGCATCCAGTACAGCCAGCGAGACACTGCTGCATATAGACTCAACTGAGTGCTCAATGCAGTAGTGCCATGCTGCCCTGGCCAGGACACTGGACCTCATGGTGATGAACCTTGAGGGTCTGCGAGGGGAGGTACATGACCTGAGAGAAAGCAGGTGCGTCATCTCTCCCAAGCACAATCCTCCCCTCCAGGCCCTCCAGCTGCAGGGCAGGAAGGGCAGTAAGTCAGGCAGAGCCACCGGGCCATGGGCATTAGCACTCTTTGTGGCCTTGGGCAAGTCACTGTATCACCCATTGCCTCAGATGGATCCAAGTTATCTATGTCCCTGTTGAATGTACATTACCAAAGTGATGTGACCATGTAAACTGGTTTGACTTCAACGATAAAGCACTGTAAAAAACCTGAGTAAATTTAGAACCTAACATAATGTGTCATATGCCTTTAAAGCACTGTAAATATTGTAATAAATATATTTTTTTATGAGAAAGTTGCTGCTTTCCACCACTGTCATCTTTCATGTCGCTGAGGAACAATGCACCAATCACTGCACTGGGCAAGGACTGCCCCTTAACAGGCACCTGATGCCTCTGAGACAAGTGTACTATTGTGTGCCATGGTCACAGGGAGCACTGTACAACCAAAACCATCCACTCAGTGGATGCAGGGCTGGGTTGATAACTGCTAAATATTGTTGTCTGTGGGTAACACTCTGAGGAGGCACCTACCAAATGCTAGCCCCAGTGCATGTGACCTCTGTGAGTGGGGGGAACCAGGGGCAAGGGCAGGGGTCATGGGTGGGCTAAGTCACGGTGACTGGAGGAGATGGTTTGTGTGGCCTGCAAGTGGGTTTGCAGACCATTGTGTTTGTTTGAAGGAAGGGGATGGTTCATGATGATTGTGGGAGATGTTGGGATGTGAGGGGGAAGCCAGGCTTCTTTAGGTTTGGGGTTAGCAACGGTTGTGGCAGCTGCACATGAGTTTGATTGTGGGGTGTGGGGTATGAGAGGTGTGGGTAAGTGGGTATCCAAGGTTGGGTCTGCATGGGAAGGGGCAAAACCTCATGGAGGAGTGATGTAGTGGTTAGATCAATAGCCTACTACACAAATTAACAGGGTTTGATTCACATTCATAGCATGCTAAAATTAACAGGGCCTGCTGTGTCACCAGGGGTCATCACTGACTCAACAGCACTTTTAATGAAGACAAAATATAATATAACAAAAAAAAACATTAATCTAAAAATGAGAAATGCTTTGCCCTCAAATTATATAGTACCCATTTATCAGTTCTGGGACATTTTTTATTTCAGGTATGGGCATGGTTACCTATCAACAAATATATGTTCACTGTACTGCTTCCTGCCAGTACAGTTGTTTGTGACCTTACAAAAATGTCACTCAATGCAAAGCACAAACAGTCAGGCAAAATGGGTGTGTACAAGGTTTGCTGGGCCACCACTCCCCTCCTGAATGCCTGGCCAAGGGCCACTTGTGGGACTACGTCATCTTCATCATTGCCATTCTCCAGGGGTACGATGGGGCCAGCTGGCAGGGGCTGCCTGTACCTTAGCGCATAATTATGCAGCATACAGCAAACAGAAAAGATCTCACAGACCTTCACTGGGTGGTAGATCATCTCAGCCCCAGATCGATCCAGCTCTTAATTTGGCCAAAGTTCCGCTCAATGATGCCCACATGGTGTTCCTGTGTGCCCAATTGTGTCTGTGCTCTGCTGGTGAGTTGTGATGGACAATGGGTATCATCAGTCAGTTCCTCAGCGGGTATCCTCAGTCACTTGCATAGCCATGGGGGACAACACATAGGTGTCAGAGATGTGTGCCAGGGCCAATACAGAAGCAATGTGAAAAACATGTGGAAGACACAGCATCATGATGCGAGTGAGTGAGGATAGCTATAGCACCTTGTAAGATGGTGGTACTTTGACCTTTGATGAGCCACATCCCAGAGAAAGATACACGTGCACTTAGACAGAACATGAACCTTGCCATCCCTCCCACCAGCAAGGGACCCTGCCATTGAGAAACATAGTCTGATTTGTTGTTATGGGTCCTCCACCCCCTTTGGGAAGCTGGTGCATCCTGTGCTCTACCTTTCCCTTTTCACCATAGGGTTACTGTTTGGGGATCGGGGTATCTCATTGCTGCGGGAAGATACAGTCAAGGGCAGCTTTCATGGTTTTTTGCTGGCAAATAGTCACTCGGCCCTTTATAGGCAACAGATCACAGATGACCCTTTGGGGATTTCATTGCTATTTATCCTGTTTCTTCCATCTGCACATCATGAGTCACTATGGCTTTCTGTCTGTATTATGCTCTCACTCCATGGCTATAGCATCTTTTTACCACATATCTGGGTACTGACATACATTAAAGAGCTAAAAACATACCTTTTTTATCCAACACTTCTACAATCCACAGCACACCCCTGACCAGACCTCACAGGAGCATGCTGATCATCAAGCCCAAACTGACCCTACCTAGTCTCCACAGACACAAGCTCAATATCCTCGGTCTTCCGCATAGCCAATCCTTGATCCATTCCATGTCAGTCACATAAGGGCAACTTGAAACATAAGTCTAATATACAACCCTGTAAATAGTTGATATTTTTGCTGTTTCTTGCTCACTGTAAATAGTTATTATGTTACTGTTTATTGTGAATAGTTATTATTTTTCAAAATGTTCAATGTCAATAATATTATCTTTCTGTTCTCTGTAAACCACCCCTGATCTCTGGAAGGGGTGGTATAGAAAAATTTGCAAATAAATAAAATAAATAAATCTCACAGCATCTTCCTAGTGCCTACACCTAGTCCACACAATGTCTGCTCTCTGTCTTGGTTCTTCGGGTCTGTACACATTTATTTATTTATTTATTTATTTTATTTAACACTTCATATATACCGCTCTATTTATTATCAGTGCGGTTTACATTGAACATTGAACACTTGGACATGCATTTTGTCCTACATTTATATAAAACAGGGATAAAAACATGCCTGCCTGCTTTCCCACAGTCTGCTTTGTGAATATGCTTCTCTGTTCAGGCTTGCATAGGCATGGAGGGGGGGGGGGGTGGATCTCTTTGTCATCTTAACTAGTAGCCAGTCTCCAGAGATTTCACCTCTCTCAAAGTGAGCGTGTATCTCAGACTGGCTGACTATGTATGAATCATGGCAGGATCCTGGGTATCTGGACATGACAACTGTGATTTCCCCCTGGGTATTACACATGATTTGCATGTTCATTGCATGATAGGCCTTTCAGTTACGGTATGTGGCCTCACTCTGTCATGGGAGCGTGAGGACCACATGCATATAGTCGATAATTTCCAGCACTGAAGGGAACCTACCCACCTTGTGGAACTGCAGCATCATGTGATGCCTCTGCTGAGGTGTGCGCAGGATGGCAATATAGTGCGCAGCATACCTCAAGAAAGCACTGAGAAACTGAATGATTCACTGCCACCTGGCTCAGATCTCTTGTAGGTGCCACCACTGACTGGAACGTACCTGTTACCAAGAAGGCGAGTGCTGTGGTGACATTCACATGCACAGGTAGGGCCTTTCTCCTGTGTGTGATGGAGACTCCAGCCCCTGGCACAGCTCATGTATGGCTGCCCAATCAAAATGAAATCTGGCAACCTAGAGTTCATCTGTCAGGTCCAGGTACTGGCTTCTCAGCCTGGGTAATATAGTAACATAGTAACATAGTAAATGACGGCAGATAAAGACCAGCATGGTCCATCCACTCTGTCCAGCAATACAAGAGTAGGTGCACCTGTCGCTCTGTGCAGGCCACCCCTCCCCATGTCTTTGTTTAGGGGTGGACCCACCACTCCATGTAGGACACCCCCATTTGTTGAGAAGTTAGATGGTTCAGTTTATTTTCTTTTTATCATGTTGCTGTAAAGGGATCCACTGTGCTTGTCCCATGCTGTTTTGAATTCTGTCATGTATTTGTCCCCACCACTTCCATCGGGAGAGCATTCCAAGTATCCACCATACTTTCAGTGAAAAAATATTTCCTGACATTGCCTTTCAATTTACCACCTTGCAGCTTCTTGTTATGCCCTCTAGTTTTGCAGCTTCCCTGTATTTGGAAGAGGTTTGTTTGTTCATCGTTCCTCTTTAAGTATTAAAAGGTCTGAATCATATCTCCCCTATCCCTCCTCTCCTCCAAAGTGTACATATTTAGATCTTCAAGTCTCTTCTCATAAGGTTTCTTACGCAGGCTCCAAATCATTTTGGTCACCTTCCTCTAAACAGTTTCCAGTCTTTTTGCATCTTTTGCAAGATATGGTCTCCAAAACTGAACACAGTATTCCAAGTGAGACCTCACCAGCGACCTGTACCTCTTCCTTTCTGTTGGTAATCCCTCTTTGTATGCAGCCCAAAATCCTCCTGGCTTTTGCCACCATCTTGTCGCACTGTTTTGCCACCTTGAGATCATCAGAGATAATCACACCAAGGTCTTTCTCCTGAACCATGCACACCAATCTTTCACCCACTATTGCGTACATTTCCCTTGGATTTCTGCTACCCAAGTGCATGACACTGCACTTTTTTGCATTAAATTGTAATTGCCAAGCATTAGACCATTCTCCCAGCTTTTGTAGATCTTTCCTCATGTTATCCACTCCCTCGGGGGAGTCCATTCTGTTGCAAATTTTTGTGTCATCTGCAAAAAGACAGATCCTTCCATTCAGTCCTTCAGCAATATCACTCACAAATACATTGAACAGTGCCGAGCCCAGAACTGAACCCTGGGGCGCCCCGCTAATCACCTTCCTTTCATCCGAATGAGCTCCATGTAACATCACCTTCTGTTGTCTGTCAGTCAACCAATTTCTAATCTAGTTTACCATCTTGGGACCCATCCCCAAGCTACTGAGTTTATTGGAAAGCCTCCTATGAGGAACAGTATCAAAGGCTTTGCTGAAATCCAGGTAGATGACATCCATCGCATGCCCCTGATCTAGTTCCTTGGTCACCCAGTCAAAGAACTCAATCAGATTTGTTTGGCAAGACCGTCCTTCAGTAAAACCATGTTGTCTCACATCTTGCAACCTGTTGGTTTTGAGAAAGTTCACTATTCGCTCTTTCAGGAGTGCCTGCATTACTTTTCCAGCCACCGAGGTAAGGCTCACGGGTCTGTAGTTTGACACTTCTTCCCTGTCACTACTTTTGTTTAGAGGTGCGACATCAACCATTCTCCAGTCCTGAGGAACCTCTCCTGTTTCCAAGGATCTGTTGAATGCATCCTTTAAGAGCCCTGCAAGAACCTCTCTGAGCTCGTTCAGTATCCTGGGATGTATCCCATCCGGTCCCATGGCTTTGCCCACTTTCAGTTTAGCAAGTTGTTCCAACACTTTGTCTTCTGTGAATGGTGTGGTATCTACTTCATTCCCATTTTTATATTTGGGAGTCACAGCTGGTCCATCTCCAGGATTTTCTTTAGTAAAAACAGAGCAGAAGTATTTGTTTAGCAATTTCGCTTTTTCTGTCACTTTCCACAAGACCTTTCCCAGCACTTCTAAGTCCTGCAATTCCAATTCTGATCTTCTTCCTTTCCCAAATATACCTGAAGAAAGTTTTGTCGCCACCCTTAACATCTTTAGCCATCTTTACCTCTGCCTTTGATTTTGCTATCCTTATTTCTCTTTTTGACTCTTTGAGTTTGATCTTGTATTCATTTCTGTGTTCCTCTGTTTGCAAGCTTTTGAATTTTGCGAAAGCTGTTTTTTTTGCCTTTATTTGAGCAGCCACTTCTTTGGAAAACCAAATAGGTTTCCTTCTCCTCTTGTTTTCATTTACTTTTTTTACTTATTTATCTGTTACCCCTTTTATTGCCACCTTTAGTTTAGCCCATTGCAATTCCACTTCCTTTATCTCCTTCCACCCTGTCACCTCCTCCTTTAGGTACTCGGCCATTTTATTGAAGTCAGTGTTTTTGAAGTTTAAGACTTTGAGCTTGCTATGTTTGGCCTGTACCTTGGCTTTTATCTCAAACCACACCGTGTGATGATCACTGTTGCTCACAGGGGCACTCATGCAGACATTCAACACGCTATCACCGTTGGTGAGCACTAAATCCAGCGTTGAGCTTTCTCTGATTGGTTCCATGACCATTTTTCGAAGTGATGCATCTTGGAGAGCATCTGCAATTTTTTTGCTTCTTTCCAGATTTGCAGAAGGAGTAATCCAATCCACATCAGGTAGATTAAAGTCACCCAAAATGATCGCTTCCCCCTTTGTGGCTATCTTGGCAATATCTATAATCAATTCGTTATCTATATCTTCAATTTGAGTCAGAGGTCTGTAGACTACAGCAGTATGGATGACAGTGCCATCTCCTCTTTCCAATGCAATCCAGAGCGCTTCTTCTTTTCCCCATGTCCCCTGCATTTCAGTAGCTTTAATATTGCTTTTGACATACAAGGCTACTCCTCCTCCTTTTACATTTTCTCTGTCTCTTCTGAATAGATTATAGTCAGCTATGGCTGTATCCCAATCATGTGATTCATTAAACCATGTTTCTTTAATGGCCACAGTGTCCAAATCCATTTCCACCATTAGGGCTTCCAGGTACAGAACTTTTTTGGCTAAGCTTTGTGCTCATTGCTGGTTGACTCCTTGCTGCCCTCCTCCTTTCCCTGTCAGCCCCATGCAGCAGGGCCATCACAAACCAGGAGTATATGTCCTCCATGATTTCCACTGGACCACAGCTGTTACTCCTGTGGAAACTTCCAAATACACACACACTCACACTTGCAGGGTGATGTGGAATACTGCTCTACTTCCACGTAATTCGCAGAAGTGGGTGTCTCTGCCACTTCACCCCATACATGTCTCAACTTTGCATGCACGCATGGCACACGTCTCTGCTGCAACACACACATGGCATATTTGTTTTTTGGAATGTGCTCCCTAGGCACAGTGGTGTACATTGTAACATAAAAATAGATATGTATTTTAAACAGCAACCTAAATAACCTGGCTCATACATTAACATTCCTCTAATGCAATGAAGGATTAAGTGACTTGGCCAAGGAGAAATTAAACCCTCCTCTCTTTGTCAACATGACAGTATTATAAGCCTTAGGCTACGCCTCCATTCTATGATGTCTGTGTAGTTTGTGCAGTTCTGGTTGCCAAAATAATATGGTGGAATTAGAAAAGGTACAGAGAAGAGCACATAAATTGGTAATGGGAATGGAACAATACCCCTATGAAGAAAGGTTCAGCAACCTTGAAAACAGATGGCTTAATGGTGATATGATAGAGGTCTATAGAACAATGAATTCTGGAGAAAGGATTAATGTACATCACTGTTTTTAAGTTTATATCCCCTTCAAGTCCATGCTGATTCTTGGCAAACCAGCAGCCCCTGTGTTTTCTTTGAAAGGTATGACCAGATGTAGTTTGCCAGGCCTTTTCTTCTGAGGCAATGGAAGATAAGGTTACTCAGACAAGCTCACAAAGTGTGTAAGCAGGAATCAAACCATGTTCACTAGGTTTATCATACCAGTGCTCTAGCCACTACACTCCTCCTCCTCTCTATATTGGTTGTAGAAAACAGCTATACCCATGACCTGGAGGAGGAGGGATAGCTAAATGATCTCTTACATGCTTGAGCAAGTGACCCTCTGCCCATATACACACTGGCTTTGTGTGTTCAGCCACAGAGTTTCCATATGGATTCAGCAGTCCCTGTGTAGAGCTGTGGTCATTGACAGGGTGAATGCAGGCATATGTAGGGGTCTTCCTATGTCTGTTGTCATCTCTGCATTCTCTGTGCCATACTTGTCGGACAAGATGTGTCTGGCGGGTGTTGGAGGGGAACGTGTTGTCCAGTCTGTCTCAATGGCTGTGTATGCTGGTAGTGCAACTGACATTCCTGTCTTACACATGGGATATCTCCACTCATTTGGAGAACCCATGGGACAGGCACACACATATCACATGCCATGGCAGAAGTGGTACAATGGCCTGGTTCCTCATACCTGATGTGTGCTTGTGGTGTAGTCATGACATGACCTCACATCTTGCAGCCCCTCCTGGCTGATGTGGCAACACATGTGCCTCAGATGGATGGTGATGACTGTGTCCTCATATTTGGATGGGGCTCCGGTTCACACAGAGCCCTGTGCCCTCTGAACACACATCAAGAACCATTGTCCTGCCTATACTTACCTCCCATCTGACCACTGTACCCTCCTACCTGCTGGTATCCCTCAGAGACACCTCTCTCCTGTTCCATCTCTTCAGAATGCTGCTGCATGGCTGACTCTGCACCATCCCTGATGCACTCATATGACCCCTCTCCTGTCGTCACTTCACTGACCCCCCATCCATTTCCATATCTATAGCACACATGTGATGTGTGCTTAACTATAGATGTGTCCCTTCTACTTCCCCTCATTACCTTTCATCTCTTCTCATGCCCTACACCACTTCCCATGGACCCCACTCCTCCTCTGGCTACTTCTTCTCTGTGCCCTGTTCTTCTACTACTATCTCCAGATTCTGATCCTTTCACCTTGCTACTCCTTATGCCTTGCACAAGTATCCTCTATCCATATATCACATCTCAGCTTTCTACCTCTTCAAATACATGCAGATGGCATACTTCCTTGGGCTGCTGTTAGATCCCTTTCTCTTGTTTACCTGGTGTCTCCTCTCCCTATTGTACTCTTATTTCTATTCTATAGTACATAAGAACATAAGATATGCCATACTGGGTCAGACCAAGGTCCATCAAGTCCAGTATCCTGTTTCCAACAGTGGCCAATCTAGGTCATATGTACCTAACAGTTTCCCCAAAAGACACAGGTTCTGCAATGCTTGTACTAGGTCAAGCATTGATACCCTGGGTCCCTTCTTAATAATGGTTTATGGACCTTTCCTCCAGGAACTTGTCCAAACCTTTTTTAAACCCAGCTACACTAACAGCCTTTGCTACATCCTCCGGTAACAAATTCCAGAGTTTGATTACACGTTGAGTGAAAAAATATTTTCCTTTATTAGTCTTAAATAGTTTACCCTGTAGCTTCATTGCATGTCCCCTAGTCTTCCTATGTTCTGATAATGTAAACAGTTGATCTACGTTTACCCGCTCCACTCCGTTCATTAATTTATAGACTTCTATCATATCTCCCCTCAGCCGTCTCTTTTCCAGGTTAAAGAGCCCTAACATTTTTAGCCTTTCTTCATAGGAGTATCCTTCCATCCCCTTTACCATTTTGGTGGCTCTTCTCTGAACCTTTTCTAATAACGCTATATCCTTTTTAAGATACGGCGACCAGAATTGCACACAATATTCAAGGTGCGGTCTCACCATGGAATGGTATAGAGGCATTATAATATCCTTTGTTTTATTTTCCATTCCTTTCCTTATGATACCTAGCATTCTATTTGCTCTCTTGGCTGCTGCTGCACACTGGGCCGAGGGTTTTAACATGTTATCTACAATGACGCCTAAATCTTTTTCCTGTGTGGTGGTTCCTAATGTGGAACCTTGCATCGTGTAACTGTCTGTCATCACATGTTTTACACTCTTTGGGCAGATATTGTCTTCCTATGTATTCATACAGCACTGCATATGCCTTGTAGCACCTTATGAATGATGTATAGTGATAGTAGTGATGTTTTCAACTTGCTGGTGATGGCAATTTGGCTCTAATATGTCCTGTTCTCTAATTGCATAGTGTTCCTTCCACAGCAACATTTCTCCCTCCATACACATTCCCTCAATATGAGCAGGTGGTGGTGTCCTGATCCAAGGGCCGAATGATCCTCATGGTTCCCTATACCAGTGGCATAGCCAATGGCCAGAGTTGGTGACCTGTAGGCTGATCCATCCATCTCACCTATTGTGACACAGCCACTGGTTCAGTGCTGCAGGTGGCATCACTGATGTTGCACAGGTGCAGCTGTGCACACCTTGCTGTTTCTGCCTCCCTCCACCGTGGGATGTGGGCACGTGTCATGCTATGTCTGGCCTCAGTGGGATATGATCAGTATGTGCTCTGCTGACTCTGGCACTGAAATGTTCTCCATAAGACAGAACTTGGTAAATGCCGCGATGGGGCATATAGGGCAGGACATGGCTTTTGTCTGCTGCAGGTGGGGGCCACTGCCCCCTCTGCCAACACCCCCATACCATGGTGACATGACAGCATGCTGTCAGTGAGGGTGGGGCACAGTCCCAGCATGTCCACCATGGGGCACAGGTAGGCACCTAGGGCACTAGGTCTGGATGTGGGGGTGCATAGTGTGACAACGCACCGCCTAGCCTGTGGCGTAAGCAGGCCAAGGGGATGTGAGCCACACAGTGGGGTGAGTTTAAAAGAGTCCTTGTTAGTGCTGAAGCCTTCCTACTGTAGTTGTGGAGTGAGTGACGACAGCCAAGGTTGGGTTTCCAAAGTAAGTAATGCTTTATTCATGCATAAGGTATTTGCACAAAGTATAGCAAAGGACACCATACAGGACTTACTCCCCCGCCACAGAAGTATAATGGTAACCTTCTGTACCAAATAAAAGTTCAAGTGTTTATATAGCTTCTCCTGATACTTCTCAGGGACACATAAAATATTTACAAACTTTCATCATTCTTCCAGCTTCATTACTACAACAGGGCTTCAATCTTCTAGTACTGCTTTCTCAGTATCTACTGGTAATAAAGAATCTTTCTCCTGTTGTACTTCTTTCTAGTGTCAAACAGCTTCCCATAGAAATGGCAATCTCCACAACTCTGGCTTATTAATGACTGCCTTCTTGTGTAGGAGCAGTTTCTCTATATTGCCTTCTATTCACAGCTGTACCACATGAAGCTTTGATTCATTCCATTCACTAGAACGCTGCTGTTTCTCATGCAAGTTCTAGAACATTGGCTTAAGGCTTCTCAGCACTCAATCATCAATTAGGAATACTTATAGTTCTTCACTCTATCATGCAAATTCCACACTCCATTTCTGACTCACTGGAACTATATAATGGAACCCCCAATTCCATTGCTTCCTCTTGGTTCTCAAAGGGTTCCCTTAGCTCTCTGCACGATTGCTGCCAATTAGCCTCTTGCTGGCAAGCAGGTGTGTGCTCCTCTGAACTAGAGCTTAGGTCACGCTGTCTATACCATGGAAATGTTTGCAGCTTTCTAACAGGGACTTTTCTATAGCCCCTCTTCCTTCTATTAACTTCAGGTTTATATTCAGGGTCTGGTTTACCCCTGCCTCTTTTAGCAAGCAGTCTATTGTCAGTTCCTATAGACTGACTTCTCTCAAAGCTATTTACTTTACAAGGCTTAGAAGAGTTTGCTCTGACCTGGTTTTTGCAGCGTCTGCCTCTGGGGAACTCCCCTGACTCCAAGTCAGTATTCCAGGCTTCTGAATCCAGCTCTGGGTCACCTCCAGGGTTTTCTCTCTCATGGAGCTGAGGTCTGCCTGTGTCTCTCCCTGGACCACTTGCAGGAACTCTCCCTTCCCTGGTTCTCTCCTTAGTTCTTCTGGGCTCAGCCTTTCTGCTTGCACTGCTCTGTAACCAGTTCCTCTTCTCCAGGCCTTGCTCCTCGAGGGCTTGCTGCTCCAGTGCTTGCTCCTCGAGCCCCTTCTCCCTACTAACTGCTGCTTCCTGGTTATGAGTGCAGAGTGGCCCAATCCGGTCTGACTCCTCCCACCTCCCTGATTGGCTATGTCTCTGGGTTAGCCTAGAGCTAGGGTGTGGTTCTTTCCCTGCTCTTCTCTGCAGAGAATGTTTGTGAGCAGGAAACTTAACCCCTTCCTGTCCTGCCTCTCCAAGCATCTGAGGTGACAGAAAGTGATTTAAACCCATTTTCTCCTGTTTCTGGGGCTCTGCCTTGTCACAATAGGTACACATGGATGGCCACACTGCCTCCCCTAAGCAACTGCTGCTGTCAGAACCCATGCCTGCCTGCCACCAGTACATCTCGGGGAAGCAAACATCTGCAGAAGTGGTATTTCCCCAGGTGGCTGCTTTTTGCGGACCCCGGTAGAGCTACAGCTGCTGGTACTACTGGCCTCTTCCTTTGGAGCTGGCATCAGTGGCAGCAGGAGGGAGTGCCAGCTGGGGTCTCTGCCTAGGGTTCCAGGGACCCTTGGGTCACCCCATGTTTCACACCACCTTTCATCATCAGCGGCAGCATATCTGTGTGCTGCCACTGTCACTGTGGGATCATGATAGACATCACAGATGTGCTACCCAGTCAACAGTCTGGTCTGCCTTGTATACCAGCAACCACCACCACATGACCCATGTGCCAACTCCTTAACCCCATTTGCACCATCAACATAGTGCCCTTGCATACTTGGGCACTATGTTGTTGCTGCTAATGGAGCACTACTATCACTTTCTTGGGCTCCTCTGTCTGTGCATCACAATGCAGACCTTTAAATAGTCTCTCTTCCCTCAAAATGCCCCCTTTCTGAGAGGTTTTCATTAGCATTAGGGTACCCAGTATTAAAAGACTCTAACTCACGATTGCGCAACAGGTGTTAAGGAAGCATCCGTGGTCATCGTCCACACTCTGCCCTGTTAACGCCCACTCTCCACCTCCTGTTCCCTTAACGCTGCAGGAGCCTTTAATGCTCATTAGTGTAGAAGTATCAAAGCCTTAAGGGCGCAAGGGTGCCGATAACAGGCATTAATGGCACCCTTGCTCCCTTAACGCTTTATATTAAGCATACCTCTAAGAGTTCTAAATTGATAGGTCGGTTGTGGAGTTGCTTAGCTATAACTAGAATATACCATATTCTGAGGCTGACCTGTTTCCATTCGAAACCCAGGGAGAATCAAACAAAAAGTGGACATTTAGAGGGTAATTTTATAACCAGGAGCTTTATTTAAGCACTCAAAATGCATCTGTTTTAAGCCTATTTTATAAAGAAAAGACACCTTTAAATGGCTTAAAGTGTGACTGAAGCCCATAACTACACCTAGGACTGATGTAAGTTCCTGCACCTAGATTTTGCAAGGATCCACATAAGTTATAGTTACTTATAACTTATCTGCATAGATTTGTGCTCCATCCAGGCTCTACCTCTCTGCATGCCCCCAACTTGTACTTACAAACAGTGTACTTGTACACATGTACTTGTACTTACAAACAGTGACTAGTTAAAGTACACATGTAAATGGCCATTTATTCGTTTAAGTCCTTGAAATATGTGATTTATGTGTGTAAATGGTGACAATCTTTACATGACTCATAAAATTACCCTCTTAGTTCTAAATAAATGAAAAATGAATGGGAAAGAATATGAGTGTGATTCTTGACTTCTCTGACAAAATGTTCATGAAGATAATATTAGTAGGCACAGAAGCATTAACTTGTGGACTAGTGGTTAGAACAATGTTCTGAGAATAAGGAGTGCTAGGATTCAAATCCAGCTTCTGCTACTTAGAAAAGCCATATTATCTCAGGCATCTACTTAGATTGTAAACTTTTTGGGGTAGGGACATATTGGGGGTAATTTTATAAGGAGCAGAGTAAAGATATGCACCATTTGCACAGGTAAATTATATATATTTAAGAACATCTCTGCAGGTCACTGGCAGAAATACATATCCCTGTTCCCCTCCTCATCCAGTCTCTCATTCTCTCCACCCCCCACACTGTCATCAACCAGTCTCCCTCTTTTATCCTGTTTTTCCCCATCAATTTCCCTTCCCTGTTCCATATCTCCTTCATCTGTTAAATCAGCCATCCCCAACCCCAGTTTCCCCACTCCCATCCCAGCAAGCCCTCACTATCTACAGTAGCTAGTCAGTCATCTACCCCAGCACATACCTACCCTCAGCTAGCCAGTCAGCCTTCATCAGTCTTTACCCTCACCTTATCAAACCATAAGGTCATCTCCCTAGCCCCTATACCCCAGCTAGCCAATAAGCCCCTACCCCCAGCCAAGCTAACCTAGTCAGCCTCCCCAGTCCCTAGCCCTGCAAGCCAGTCAGTCAACACCACCCAAGCTTCTAATCTGCCCAACATGCCCTCAATGTCTAGGAAGCCAGTCATCCAAACCAAGCACTGACCCCCTCAACTATCCAGACAGGACACCTCAAGCCCCTACCCCTGCCCCAATAAGCCAGTCAACTACCACCATATCCAGGGTCCACACCGTCTAGGAATCCAGTCAATCCTCCCTTCCCTCCAAAGCAAACAGTCAACCTCCACATGCCCCTTTTCAACAGCGATTCCTCAGAGAAACCAATTCTCATCTTGTGTTCGGCCACCACTCTCTGCAAAATTGTTGCAGTCTGAGCATGAACTGCTTCCTTCCTGTGTGAATAGGAACCATGCCATTCTTGTTTGGTCCCAAGAATTCTTGTTTGGTCTCAAGAGACTTGAGAACCAGAGGCTAGTGTGAGCATTGCTGTACAGTGTGGCTCGGATTCACAAAGAGCTGCACTGTGCAAAAAGGAAGCAATTTGTACTCATACTGCAGCGTTTGAGGCCCCAAAAAAAAGCAAAGCAAAAGGGAGGAACACAAATCTCAGGTGCCAGACATAAATTTCAAGTGATCATGGTGATGTGACCACTAGGAGTTGTGCAGCCCTGGCTTAAGATAAGCATATTCTATGTGCCTACAATTAAGCACCTGGTTATAAAATTACCCTCATTGGACATACATTCTTTTCATCATCAACAGCACTGTGTTCATTCAACAGATCTACAGTATAAAAATGATAATTTAATTACAATGAATTATAAGAAATTTGATGGAGACAAGACAATTCTGGTCACCATATATTAAAAAGCACAAATGGAAAAGGTACAGAAAGGAGCAACTAAAATGATAAAGAGTATGAAAGAATATCCCTATGAGGAAAGGCTTAAAAGGTTAAGACTTTTCAACTTGGAAAAGAGATGGCTGAGGGGGATATGATAAAGGTCTATAGAATAATGAATAAAGTAGAACAGGTAACTATAGATTGATTGTTTACTCCTTCAAAAAGTAGAAAGACTAGGGGACATGCATTGAAGCTACAATGTAGCACATTTAAGACTAATAGGAGAAATATTTTTTTCACTCAACACTTAATCAAACTCTGGAATTCATTACCAGAGAATGTAGTAAAAGCTCTTAGTCTAGCTGGATTTAAAAGTGGTTTAGACAAGTTCATGAAAGAAAAGTCCATAAGTTATTATTAAAGAAGACTGGAGAAATCCACTACTTGCTCCTGGGACAAGCAGTATTGAATCTGTCTGTCTTTTGGGAACATGACAGGGTACTTGTGACCTGGATTTTATTTATTTATTTATTTAATGGTATTTCTATCCCACCTTTTCCTTTAATCAAGGCGGTTACACAGCAAACAATCAATTGAATTGTAATTGGGTTCAAGGTGTGCATATAATGTACGGTGAATTGAGCGTGTGTGGGTGTGTTGATTAGTGTGCGCTATTTACATCATGAGCTTTATACAGGTACATGTGCGCTATTTACATCATGAGCTTTATACAGTGAATGTGCAAAGAGCGTGCGGGTAAGTTGTTAGTCCATGGTTGGAGGTCTCAATATGTGTTCGGGCTGTAGTGCTCCAGGAATAGCAGAGTCTTTAGTTGTTTCCTGAAGTCCTTAGTGTCTTACGTGGCACGCAGTTCGTCCGGGAGTGCATTCTACATTCCAGGTGCTGCCATTGACAGCGCTCTTCGTGTGGTGGACTTGCATGCCTTTGTGTAGTCTTTTGGCGTGTTGATTGTATCTGCTGTGGCTCTTCTTCTGGATCTTGTACTGGCGTCAGGTTGTATGAGGGGAATGAGGCTGAGGGCTGAGTTCCTGTGTTTGATCCTGAATATGTTTAGGATTGTCTTGTATCTGATACATGAGCTCATTGGGAGCCAATGTAGTTCTTTTAGTATGGGGGTGATGTGGTCTTGTTTGGATGCACCTGCTATTATTCATGCTGCCATGTTTTGGGCCATTTGTAGTGGTCTGAGCGATTGTTTTGTCATACCTGTATAGATCGGGTTGCAGAAATCAAGTATGGGAGTTATTAGAGCTTGGCAGACTGTGAGGAAGTGTTCGTGTGTGAGGAGTGGTTTGAGGCGTCTGACTATTCTCATTTTGAAGTATGCGTTTTTGGTGGTTGTGCTGATGTGTGATTGAAAGTTTAGTCCTCTATCAAGTGTTACTCTGAGATATCTCACCTCATTTTTTAGCGGTATGGTTGCGTTGTTGACCTTGATGGAGAGTGGCGGGCTGAAGCTGTTGTTTCGTGTGATGAGAAGTGCTTCTGTCTTGTTGTAATTTATGGTCAGGTTGTTGTCATGTAGCCAGGTGGACATGTTGTTGAGGCAGTCTGTTATTCTGGTGTAGTCTGGGTTGTCAAGGTTGACTGGGGTTTATATCATGATGTCATTTGCGTATATGGTGTAGTGTATCTTGTGCTCTTTCATGATGTTGCAGATCAGCTGTATGTAGAGGTTGAATAGTAGTGCGGATAGGGCAGAGCCTTGTGGTACTCCTTGCTTGATCTTTGCAGGTTGAGATGTGTTGGGACCAAGCTTGACCTGGAACTGTCGGTCAGTTAGGTAAGAGTTGAACCATCTTAGGGTGGTGCCATTTATTCCGATGTTCTGTAGTCTGGTTAGTAGGATTTTGTGGTCCACTGTGTCGAAGGCCACTGATATGTCTAGGAAGATCATTAGTGTTCCTTTTTTGTGGTTGTCTATGGTTTGGAATATGTCGTTGAGTAGGTATTGCAGTAGTGTTTCGACTCCGTGGTTTGGACGGAAGCCGTGTTGGTGTAGGTCCAGCGGGGCATGAGTGTCGATATGGTCTTGGAGTTGGTGTTGTACCACTTTTTCTATGATTTATGCCATTAGCGGTATGCTGGAGATTGGCCTGTACGCTGCTAGGTTGCTCTTGTCTAATGTGGATTTCTTTGGGATTGGTCATATGGTAGCTAGCTTCAGTTGGTCTGGCATGATACCTTGTGTCAGGGAGTTGCGTACTATGTTGTGTATGTTGTGTATGGTGTTTATGTAGCTGTCCTTTGATGCCTTTATCCATGTTACCGGGCATGGGTCTGTTGGCACGGTGCTTGTGTTGAGCGCGGTGATGATGTCTGATAGCTGTTTTGTGGATGGGGTGTGGAATTTCTCCCAAGTTGTGGTGGTTCTGGTAGGGTTGGCCATTCTATTTGTAGGCTGCTGTGGCCTGGGTTCTAGTTTCTCTTGAAGGTGATCTGTGAAGGCTTGTGGGTCAATCTTCACGTCTTTTTCGGGATTGGGTTCATTTGTTAGGTTTTTTACTATCTCGAATAGTTCTCTTGGTTTGTTGTAGGCTTTTAGTATGATGTTTGTGTGGTGCTCCTTTTTTGTCTCGTTAATGAGTTCGTTGTATTTCTTTTGTTTTATCATGTATAATGCCTGTGTGGAGGGAGATTTGGAGCGCCTCCAGTGGTGCTCTAGCTTTCTTAGTTGTCTCTTTGCGTTGCGTATGTTTTTTGAGTACCATGGGGTGTGCTGCCTTCTGAGGTTGGGTGTTTTCCTTGTTTTGTGTTCATTGGCTTTTGCTGCATTGTAGATGACAGTGTTCCATTTTTGTATTTGTTCGTCCAGGACTGCAGTTTAAAGGTCCAGGTGGGGTAGTGTGTCCTGAAGGAATTGGTCCTTGTCGAAGCTTTTGAATCTTCTTTGTACTGGAGGTGTGTCTATTGTCTTGTTGTCTCTCTCTCCTTGAGAGGTGACTTTTATTTTAATTCTGTAGTGGTCCGACCATGGGACTGGGGTAACTGTGGGTGTTTATATGCCTCCTCTGTTGAAGAGGTAGTTGGGGGCAAATATGAGGTCTGGAGATGAACCGTGTTTGTGTGTTGGAGTGTTGATCAGTTGGGTGTATTGTAGGGAGTCCATGGCTTGTAGGAAGGTCTCTTTGTCCTTGTTGGTTGCCGAGCTGAGGTTGAAGTCTCCCAGAAGTAGTAGGGGCTTGTGACTTGTGTTGACTGCGCAGACAGTCTCTAGGGTGGAGGCTAGCTCTTCCGTTAAGGCGTGTGGAGCTCTGTAAATGAGACATATGGCTATCTGTTTGTTTTCTACCATGATTGTGTTGCATAGGTCTGAGTTAGGGGAGTTTTGGGTTTTGAGCTTTAGGGTGTTTTTTGCTATGATCAGTACTCCGCCCCCTTTCCTTTGTGTGCGTGGGCTGTTGAATGCTGTGTATGTGGGGGGGGGGGGGGAACTAATTGATTGATGAGTATGTTGTCATTGGGTGTGAGCGATGTTTCAGTGATGCATAAGATGTCGGGTTGTTGCTTGTCTATGTGGTCTTTGATTGTGTTTATTTTGCTCCTTATGGATCTGGTATTGATTAGCTCTATGGAGGTGGTGCTGGGGGTGTTTGTTACCTTGGGGTTGTGTGTTGGGTTTGTGTGTGAGTTGTGCTGGTGGTTTGGGTGCTTGTTGTGTTTGATTTTCTTGGGTGCTCTCCAGGTTGTGTGTTGTGGCGGGGTGTATGTTGGCATGGGTGTTGGTATCCATAGGGTCTTTGAGGGTGGGTAGTTCATGGCTGTGTGGTGGGGGATAAGGTGGGTTAGAAGGAGGTATACCGGCAGGTATATGGTTGTGGCAATGCTGGGTTTGTGTGGGCTTACTTGGCTGACGCTCTGGTGTTTCTTCGCCAATCGGGCCCTCTCTTGGCGTTTCTGCTGGCGAGCTCCTGCTTGTTCTTTTCGATTGTGTTGTGATGTGTCCACTCCTGTGGCCGCGCCTAAGGGCCATGCCGAAGGGCCCTCAGGCGAGGCCCTCAGACACAGGCGCACCCTGCCGGAGCGCTGCTTTATGCTCCTCTCCTGTCTGCTGGGCTGTTGCTCCCACTGCCCCAATTGGGCAGGAGCTTCCAAGCGGGAGGATTTCCCGCTTGGGCACTCTACCCCGATCGGGGGAGCTGCGGAGGACAGCGGGGGGTGTTGTGGCTGCGGTGGCTCTTCTTTGTGCCGGAGCGCTGCTTTATGCTCCTCTCCTGGCTGCTTGGCTGTTGCTCCCACTGCCCCGATTGGGCAGGAGCTTCCAAGTGGGAGGATTTCCCGCTTGGGCGCTCTACCCCGATCGGGGGAGCTGCAGAGGACAACAGGGGGGTGTTGTGGCTGCAGCGGCCACTATGGATTGGCCGCTGTTGGAAACAGGATATTGGGCTTGATGGGCTCCAAATAACACACTTATCTGACTGATGGAACTTCCATCAAGGTTGGAACCCCCGCAGTTGTCCACACAGTTTTTGGTAATGTCAGTGGTGTGGCATAGAATGGAAAAAAAGTGTCCCCCGACAGAGCCAGAATCACCATGATGTGTGCATTGAAAGAATGACAGAGCAGATCAGTCACAGGAGAGGCAAGAGTGATACATTGAAATCATGAAAAAGTTCCTGTGTGGGGCATACATCTCCTGGTCCCTAGAGCTTACACGGCAATAGATGGATTCTCCAGAATCTGGAACAGATCTGTATCACTGCTAGTATACTGCAGCTATTGTCTGCAGTATATATTGCTAATCACTTCATTGTCTGAGCATTGCAGAATGACAGGACAGCTTGTCTGTATTAGACCTTGTGTCCTTCTTCTGTTGACCATCTCATGTCAGTCATCAAGGTCGCAGGAGCTGTTTCTAAGGAACCCAAATGCTGTGATTGTTGTCTAGGCAAGGTGGGGGGTGCTGACACCAAACTGATGGATCTGCCAAGCCTGCAGTTATCAGTTCAAGACCGCTACAAGCATCACATTTTGGGAATTCTAATCAACTACAATAATCATAGTCAGGCTACATATATCAATCACTCACATACCAACTTTACCCAGTTGGCTAGTCACGACACAAGGCATGTGCACAAAGCAGCCATGTATATCCTGCCTTGGTACAAAAAGCATAGATACTCAACAGCAGGTGTAGTTATTCAATAACCAAGAAAAGAAACAACACCCACTTCACTGCACTTCAACAAGATAAAAGCACAATGTGGATACATAGCCATGACATAGTCACAGCTCGGTCAGAGTGAGAGTGGCCTCTTAGCATGAAATGATGTGTGGCTATGGCCATGGCAGACTAGCACTAAGATGGCTAAGCCATTGACCCTACCTATGACTCATAAACATCCTATGCAAACCGCTCTGTTGCTTGCAATACCCACAGTCCTCTGCTTATTATGTACCCGACCCTACCTATGACTCATAAACATCCTATGCAAACCGCTCTGTTGCTTGCAATACCCACAGTCCTCTGCTTATTATGTACCCTTTCAGTCTGAACCTGGGAACAGCCTATGTAATACATGGTCCAGATACAGGCTGTGAGTGCCTGCTGGCCCACAGTGGCCTAAATCCTTCACGTACCCTAATACAGTGCCCCCCCCCCCCACTCAGCTTTTGGTAGTGAGGACTGAACATATTGCCATGCTTGTACTCCCATAAAAGGTCATGTCCCTAGCCATGGACAGTGCAAAACTGGGCAGTGCAGTACATGCACTCTTCCATGCTGCAGAAGCAGTGTGCCCCCCTTCCAAGAGCATGTGGATTCATGGCAGAGTGGACATGGGGTTGGATGTTGGAACAGTTGCTGGCGACACATTCCCCACCATATTCTGCCTCTTTGTACTCTAACACCATCCTTGTGACTATCACACTTGGTGCCCATGGAGAGCCAGTGTAGCAGTCATACAGGGCTTCTTATGTAGAACATGCATACACTGAGTAGGCCCACATAGGTTCTGGCCATGTGAACATTGGCTTTGGCCACCAAAGCCACCTATGAAGGGCACATGTTCAACATGTATGGTACTGTTCACTGCACCCCTACCCCCACCACAATATTCACCTCCAGGCACTGCCTTCCCATATGGTGGCTGACAATGCAGAGACCGACATTACATTCTGTACTACATTTCAGCAGCTGGAAGTGTGCAGGCACCATTTAGAAGTCTGTGCTGTATTGTCCCAATCAGGCACACAGGTGTATTTGGAATCTCATTTGGGATAATAGGTAATGTACTGATTTAGCCACTCACCATAAGGCAGTGTTGAGGTGTTTGTTCCTGTGTGTGACTTTGCCTGCTACCTACCTCCCTTTATGTGCATGTACTGCATGGATCAAAGTGAGCCCTTACTTTCGACTATGCCAATGCAGTGTAGGAAAAGAGCAACAGACATGCAGGTAAGTGTCACCAACTCAGTGGATTGGACATTCACAGAAGCCAGACTTCCCCCTAAGCCTAGACTGAAAGACTACAAAAGGGGACTGCTACTTCTGGAGAGAGATCTGCAATTGTACTTACTTCTGGGACTTTTTCTAAATCTTGGAGAAAAAGCGATTCTTTAGATTAAAGCTGATTAATCTGTGAACTCAGTGTATATCTTAAATCAGTCAGGGCTTAATAGCAGCAAAGAGCTTTCAGTTTAAATTTAAAACACAGCAGAGAACTTTCTGGTTAAATTTAGACTCCAAGATTCCCTCTATCCAAGCAAGGACTGTGGGACCCCTCCTGGAAATTGGTGACAGATCACCTTAGAAGCACAAGACAGGGTACAGCTTTTAATAAGTCTTCTTTCCCTCCCTCCCTCCCTGACACCTGCCCACCCTTGGGATAATCGTAGCTTTATAGGTGCTTACACCTCTTAAAGGAAAGGAGGTGCCATATTCACTCTCAGGTGCAGCTGTTTATCCTCATCAGTCATACATCAAGGACCTGAGATTAATTAAGCTTCAAGTGAACAAGGTACATAAAGTGTAATAGGTTTAGTTTTATTAGTATAAGTATCCAAAGCAACCCTTAGTAAGTAAAGGACTTAAATATCTAAACACAACCTTAAAACTAAGATGCAGACACAGTCCAGCAGCAAGATGGGGGATTTCCAGTCTTTTGCATTGGATGTCACATGTATGATTTTCGCCCAGTTGGTGAGGGGTCTTACGTGTGCACTAGGTGCAAGTAGCTCTTTGTTCTTAGGGAACAAGTCCAATCTCTGGAGGCTATAGTAGCAGACTTGGTGGACATAAGAAATACAGAGAGGTACATAGATGAGACCTACAAGGATATAGTTCTGAAATCCCACCTCCAGTCTGGCAGCATCCCTGTTGCCATGAAGGAGAGAGGTCACATGACAGGACAGCATCACCCTGGTGTGGCAGGAAGTGATCCTGTAGCTAGGACCTGTCCTCCAAGTGATGTAAAACCCACTCACACAGAGGAAGTTTCTCCATGGCCATGTGCCCGTGAGGGAAGGGTTAGGACAGCTATTATAGTTGGTGATTCAATTATAAGGCATGTAGATAGCTGGGTGGCTGGTGGACGTGAGGATCTCCTGGTAACATGCCTGCCTGGTACGAAGGTAGCAGACCTCACATGCCATCTAGACAAGGTCTTAGATAGTGCTTGAGAGGAGTCTGCTGTCTTGGTACATTTAGGTACCAATGACATAGGAAAATGTGGTAGGGAGGATCTGGAGGCTAAATTTAGGCTTTTAGGTAGGAAGTTGAAATCCAGAACTTCCCGTTCCATGCACAGGACCCAAAAGGCAGGCAGAGCTGCGGAGTCTCAATGTATTGATGAGACAATGGTGCAAGGATGAGGGTTTTGGATTTGTTAGCGCAGAAAGTGAGCACTCCAAAATTGATGTTGTCATCCACCTGGGTACAAATGACCTGGCTTGACCAGTTCCTCTGCAGTTCAAAGGGACTTCCAGACTCTGGGAGAGAAACTCAAGCCCATTGTTAACACTGTAGCATTCTCAGGAGTTCTACCTGTTTATGGTAAGGGGGCAGAAAGGCTGCATCGCATAAATAGCTTTAGTACATGGCTCCAGACCAGGTGCGAACGAAAAGGATTCAGAGTTATTGGTGACTGGGGAAACAGATGGACCAACAAGAGACTATACTGTGCTGATGGACATCATCTCTCTGTCACAGGGAAAAGAATCCTAAGTGAAAGATTCAGGCAGTATGTGGATATGCATTTAAACTAGAAAAAGGGGGTGACGAATGGAGAAGGACTAGTTCAGGACGTCACTCCCGGCAAATGCAGAACAACATCAGAAACAGCCACACTTTTTAAATCACACATCAACGACAAGTGGGAAGAAGTGGGCAGAACAAAATCAATGAAAAATACATGCAAGCCAGTTAAATGCTGGAAAGCAATGAGTGCTAATGCTCGAAGCTTAGCCAACAAACTTCCAGACCTGGAAGCCCTAATGGTGGGAATGGACTTGGACATTGTGGCCATTACAGAAACATGGTATAATGAATCAAGTGAATGGGATATAGCCATAGCTGGCTATAATCTATTCAGAAGAGACAGAGAAAGTGGAAAAGGAGGGGGAGTAGCCTTGTATGTCAAAAGCAATATTAAAGCTACTGCAATGCAGGGGGCATGGGGAAAAGAAGAAGTGCTCTGGATTGTGTTGGAAAGAGGAGATGACACTATCATCCATACTGCTGTAGTCTACAGACCTCCAACTCAAATTGAAGAAATAGATAATGAATTGATTATATATATTGCCAAGATAGCCACAAAGGGGGAAGTGATCATATTGGGTGACTTTAATCTACCCAATGTGGATTGAAGTACTCCTTCTGCGAATCTGGCAAGAAGCAAAACAATTGTGGATGCTTTCCAAGATGCGTCACTTAAACAAATGGTGATGGAACCAACCAGGGAAAGCGCATTGCTGGATTTAGTGCTCACCAATGGTAAGAGTGTGTCAAATGTCTGGGTGGGTTGCCCCTGTGAGCAGCAGCAATTATCACATGGTGTGGTCTGAGATAAAAGCCAAGGTGCAGTCCAATCATAGCAAGCTCAGAGTCCTAAACTTCAAAAACACTGACTTCAGTAGAATGGTCAAGTACCTGAAGAAGGGGTTGGCAAGGTGGGAGGGGATAAGGCAATTGGAATTGCAATGTGCTAAACTAAAGGCAATAAAAGGGGCAACATATAAATATGTAAGGAAAGTAAATAAAAACAAGAGGAGAAGGAAACCTATTTGGTTCTCCAAAGAGGTGACTGCTCAAATAATGGCAAAAAACACAGCTTTCACAAAATTCAAAAGCTTGCAAACAAAGGAACACAGTAAGGAATACAGGAGCAAACTAAAAGAGACAAAAAGAAAAATAAGGAAAGCAAAATGAAAGGCAGAGGAAAAGATGGCTAAAGATGTGAAGTGTGGCGACAAACATTTCTTCAGGTATATTCGGGAGAGGAGGAAAATCAGAGATGGAATTGCAGGACTCAGAAGTGCTGGGAACAGATTTCTGGAAAGTGACATTGAAAAAGCAAAATTGCTAAACAAATACTTCTGCTCTGTTTTTACAAAAGAAAATCCTGGAGAAGGACCATCTGTGACTCCCAAATATAAAAATGGGAATGAAGTAGATACCACACCATTCACTGAAGATGATGTGTTAGAACAACTTGCAAAACTGAAAGTGAACAAGGTCATGGGACCAGATGGGATACATCACAGGATACTGAAAGAGCTCAGAGAGGTTCTTGCAGGGCCGTTAAAGGATGTTTTCAACAGATCTTTGGAAACAGGTGTAGTTCCTCAGGACTGGAGAAGGGCAGAAGTGGTACCTCTTCACAAAAGTGGTGACAGGGAAGAAGTGATAAACTACAGGCCCATAAGCCTTACCTCGGTTGCGGGAAACGTAATGGAGGTGCTTCTGAAAGAGCGAATAGTAGACTTTCTCAAAACCAACAGGTTGCATGATCTGAGACAACATGGTTTTACCAAAGGACGATCTTGCCAAACAAATCTGATTGAGTTCTTTAACTGGGTGACCAGAGAACTAGATCAGGTGCATGCGATGGATGTCATCTACCTGGATTTTGATAACGTAAACAATTGATCTACGTTTACCCATTCCACTCTGTTCATTGATTTATAGACATCTATCATATCCCCTCAGCCGTCTCTTTTCCAGGTTAAAGAGCCCTAACATTTTTAGCCTTTCTTCATAGGAGTATCCTTCCATCCCCTTTACCATTTTGGTGGCTCTTCTCTGAACCTTTTCTAATAACGCTATATCCTTTTTAAGATACGGCGACCAGAATTGCACACAATATTCAAGGTGCGGTCTCACCATGGAACGATATAAAGGCATTATAATATCTTTTGTTTTATTTTCCATTCCTTTCCTTATGATACCTAGCATTCTATTTGCTCTCTTGGCCGTCGCTGCGCACTGGGCCGAGGGTTTTAACATATTATTCACAATGACGCCTAAATCTTTTTCCTGGGTGGTGGTTCCTAATGTGGAACCTTGCATCTTGTAACCATAGTTTGGGTTGTTCTTCCCTAGGTGCATAACTTTGCACTTCTCCACATTAAATTTAATCTGCTATTTTGATGCCCAGTCTTCCAATTTATCAAGATTCTCTTGCAATTTTCCACAATCCTCTTGGGTTTTAACAACTTTAAATAGTTTTGTGCCATCTGCAAATTTGATAACCTCCCTTGTTATTCCCTTTTCCAGGTCATTTATGAATATATCAAAAAGCAGTGGACCCAGCACAGATCCCTGGGGTACACCACTATTCACCTTTCTCCATTGGGAAAATTGGCCATTTAGCCCTACCCTCTGCTTTCTATCTTTTAACCAGTTCCTGATCCAATGTCAGGCAATGTCAGGAAAAATATTTTCACAGAAAGGGTAGTAGATGCTTGGAGTGCCCTCCCGATGGAAGTGGTGGGGGCAAATACAGTGACAGAATTCAAAATGGCATGGGACAGACACAGTAGATCCCTTTACAGCAACAGGATAAAATCAAAATAAACGTAACTAACTAATTTCTCAACATACAGGGATGTCCTACACGGAGCGGTGGGTTCACCCCTAGGAGCAAAGACATGGAGAGGGTTCACCCCTAAAACAAAGACATTGGGAGCGGTGGCTTGCACGGCGTGGCAGGTGCATCTATTCTTTCCATCTTACTGGACAGACGAGATGGACCATACTGGTCTTTATCTGCCGTCATTTACTATGTTACTATGTTACGAACTCGGGAACATTCTGGTGATAGGAAGGGCTCTTCGAAAGGGATGGGCTTCACTTTAACCAGGATGGAACCAGGATGTTGGCATTAACCTTTAAAAAGCAGATAGAGCAGTTTTTAAACTATATAATAGGGGAGAGCCAACAGTTGCGCAAAAGTGCATGGTTTGGAATAATGTAACCTTGAAGGATACTACCAAAAGAATGAAGTTAGGACATATCAGCAGAGAGGTTCCAATAAAGGCAAAAGTAGACCAAATGCCCTTGAGTATGGAGCAGGCAAAGCTTAAAGATTCCAAATTACTCCTGCCTACCGAAAGCCAGATTAATATGAATAAAATACAGTCTCTAAAATGTTTCCATGCAAATGTTAGAAGTCTAAAAAATAAGATGGGAGAGTTAGAAAATATAGTACTAAATGAGAGGTTAGATGTGATTGGTATCTCAGAGACATGGTGGAAGGACAACCAGTGCGACACTGTGACACCTGAGTACAAACTATATCATAATGATAGAGCTGATCAAATTGATGCAGGGGTTGCATTCTATGTTAGAGGAGGCATTGAGTCAGAAAGGATTAAAGTTTTCCAGGAAACACAATTAGCTGTAGAATCTCTATGGATTGAAATTCCATGTAAATAGGGGAAAGCGATGGCAGTGGGGGTGTATTATCGACCGTCTGCCAGAATGAACAAATGGATGATTAAACGCTCAAAGAAATCAGCAAAGCTAATAAAATTTAAAGAACTGTAATAATAATCGGTGATTTCAATTACCCCCGTATTGACTGGATCAGTGTCACGGCAGGACATGCTAGGGAGCTAATGTTTCTAGATGAAATAAGTGACTGCTTCTTGAGAAGCTGGTTCATTTTGGACCTAGTCCTTAATAGGATACAAGATCTGGTGTGAGGTAAGGATGTTGGGGCCACGTGGCAATAATCATCATAGCATGATCGCGTTTGATTTAATTAATGGAGGAGGGATGGTAAGGAAATCCACAGTACTACCTTTTAACTTTTGAAAGGGAGACTATGATAAAATGAGGAAAATAGTTAAGAAAAAATTTAAAGGAGAAGTTGCAAAAGTTAAAGACTTACATCAAGCTTGGGTGTTGTTTAAAAATACTATCTTGGAAGCCCAGACCAGCTGTATTCCAAGCTTGAAGAAAAGTGGAAGGAAGTCCAAAAAACTGCCAGCATGGTTTAGAGGTGAGGTTAGGAGGCTGTTGTTGCTAAAAATGCATCTTATGTGCAAGGCATTGATAAGGCAAGCAAAGAGAGAATTCGAGAAGAAGCTTTCTGTGGAAGCAAAAATGCATAATAAATACTTTTTCAAGTACATTCATAGCAAAAAACCTGTGAGAAAGTCAGTTGGACCATTAGATGACAGAGGGGTAAAAGGGGCACTAAGGGGCATGTTTACTAAAGTCCGCAAATCTGCGCGGCGCAAAATAGCGCACGGTAACGCGGCATTGAAACGCGCAGAAACACGTTTAAACGCCCCGCACACGTGCGTGTCACCCCCGCACAGGTACGCGGTTCAGTAACGGGCCCCGTACAAGTGCGGGCCCGCAAATGTCCGATAGAGGCGTGGAACGGCTAAAGGAGGGCGGAGGAAGGCTCCGGAGGGGCGGAGGGACGGGGTCAATGGGTGGAGAGTGGGAGGGGAGAGTCTCCCCGCACGGTATCGGGCCCGAATCTACATGTAAAAAATAGCGCGAGTGAAACACTCGCGGTAGAGGGCATATAAAGGGAAGAGAAACCATTTCCGTCAGCAATGTACAGCAAAACCGGGGAAACATGCAAAACGTCAGCAGTGTGATACATGTGCACAGCACAAAACTGCAATGAAAAAGAGGAAATGACCACAACAAAAGCATTAAAATAGTAAATCAGCTGGGGAACAGGTATAGTAATGCGCAAAAGTTAAAAACACACCCAGCAGAGCTCCTAAAAAATAAAATAACAGTTGTTTGGAAAGGGGCACGGAGCGGAGACACCTCCAAAAACGTCTCCGTGTATTGGACCCCTCCTGGGAGTGTTACTTATGGTTGACCATCAATAGCACTGTTGCCCAGCATGGGAATATGCTATCCCCCTCTGTTCGGACGTCATACCCGTGTTATATTTGCACGTTTGTCACCAGACAGGGTGAAGGAGCTCACAGTAATAATGTGCAGAGCAGGTCTTGGAACCCCACCCTGCCAGGTCTACTATCTCCAGGGACTGCACTGTCTCTGTGGCCACAGTGTGGTGCAGTGGACAGAGCCGGTACCTCTAGGACCAGAGGGTCACACGTTCAAATCCCAGCTAAGGCACATGCCAGCACAATCCCAATATTTAACCCACCACTAAACACAGATAGCAGAGACACCCCTTTATTGCACAGAACAAAAGCATGTTGCAAACACCCATATTTTACCCTACACCACACACACACCAGCACAATGTGCATCACCAACAGCCGCGTCCCCCAAATGCAGTCCTGTAGTGCCACAACTGTAGGGGCCAAGGACACGTAGGTAGAGGTTAAGTAGGTAGAGGTTATGTACGACAGATGTGCCTGTACATGCCTTCACCCCACGTGCCAAGGGCCAAGTGTGTCCCTGGTCATGATCACGTAATGGGTGGCCCACGTTCCACAAAAACCTTGCTAAAGAACAACAGCTAGACCGCTATACCATGTGAGCCAAATACAGTCCTGGGGTTACACTACGCAATCAGGTCATATCCCTTTGCAAGGATAAGGACATGCCAGCATGTTGGCGGAAGGGTTCAGATGGTGGAGGGGGCAGTGGCTGCTAGCCACAGAGGACAGTGGCCAGGCCATGTGCAGGCTGGCACCGTCCACTGCAACAGACAGGCCCTGTCGGATGTACAGTCATGGACCACCCAGGGATTACAGCCAATCAGTGGCTACACGGTGGTGCAGTGCACACAGACAGTGTGTGCAAGAACAGAGGGTCACAGGTTCTGAGCCCAGCTGCAGCTACCGCCAACCCTGTCCACATATTCACCCCACAGCTACACCGTGGTAGTAAGGACAAACCTTTATTGCTGAGAACATAGGCATGGTCAATACGCCTATCTTTTACCACACCAAACACAGACACCATAAACAGGCACATTATCTCCAGCAGAGTCTCCCAAATGCAGTCCTGGAGGGCCAAACACCATTCAGGTTCCATGCTTCCCCTAAGACAGATGCCTGTGCTGCAGATGTCTGCACCACCCCCATGCTATGCAACTGTAGCCCATGCATATTCATAGGGGACAGCATGAAGGCCCGAACAGTGTCTGGAACACCAGGACTGGAGTAGGGACACTCTGCCGTAAAGCAAGAGGCAAAGGTCCAGACGCACCCACACCCACAGGCCACATTGGAAAAGCCCCCTGGGGGGGCATCTCCCAGATCTAGCTCCTGCGTACCCTAGCAATGCCACCCTATACCTGGGTACACGGTACACAGACCACAAACGTTTGATGTGGGTACTGGCAGGTAGACAGTCCTACACTCAGCACTGTTTGCTCCTTGTGCTGCAGCAGAACAAGCTGTCGGCTGTCTGTGGTGCGTGCCCCAGGTCTGGCCCCTGACAGTATTTACCACCCTGGGGAGTGACATGCAGCAGTACTGTGTACCATATCCATGCCTGTACCCTTCCCAGGACTGGTGTGGTGGGCACGTCGAATGACTCCCCCAATAGTAGCACAATGCTGGCATAGGTGAGGGGGGGGGTGTCTGTCTATACAGTGTGTGTTGGCTACAAACACCCTCCACAGGCCACACTGCCAGCACTGTTGCCAGTATTGGCCTGACAATGTGCATAATGAGCAGCAAGGTACCATGGGTATAGCTCAGACAGGGTGTGCTGGCCAGGATGCATCTGCACAGGGCATGGGGCACTGGCTGGGACATTGTAATGCCCAGCCACCACCTACACAGACAGGCTGACCTCTGTATCTGCTGCTGGTGGATCACTCTCACCCTGAGCGTGCAGTGATGACAGCATGGCTAGGCACCCCCATAGTGCTGTATAGCATTTCTCTCCTGTGATATATATGGGTGTCCTGTTGGGGCCTCTTCATGGACTGATCTCCCTGTGTGTGCTGCCACCCCAGTTTGGGGTGCATGCAATCCTATCAGGACTATCCAGCAGACTCTGCACAGCTGGTATGTGTCCTGATGGAGCTCCTTGCAGGGTGCAGCAGCTGATGGCCTGCTGCAGGAGAATATCAGATAGTGCTGGGGTGCACCCCTGAATATCCAGGCCTACTGTCTGTCTGATAGTGTGTTTTGGATGTGTGTGGAGCTGCTTGGACTGCCCTGTAGGGTGTCTGTCCCCCAGCAGGACAGGGGTTGATGGCCCACTCTACTGCCATTAGTGCAAGGGGGGGGGAAAGGATGGGGATGTGTTGATGGGAGAACCTGTTTGTCATGGGGGGGGGTAGGTATGTTGCCCACCTATGGGGGGGGGGAGAACCACCAACTAAGACAGAAGGGGTATCCATGATGAGTTTGCAACACCTTCTTATCACACAGGTTAATACTGATGTTGAGCTCTGGCATGGCCGTTGATGTGGACCTGGTCCTGGGCACCACCACCCACCCTCAGGGTGAGCACATTACCTGCACAATGTGACGGTGTGTAGCTACCCCTCGCCGGCAGTCCTCACGCTCAGGCCCCCCACCAGGCCGAGGCTCTGTGTGGGTGGACACGGACAGTTCCCCCTACCATGCCGTGTAGCTTTTGGGGTGCAGTCCCCATCTTGTGTGCATCTGTGGGCAGCTGATTTGCATGTGCATTGCATCATGGGTACGGGTGGCCTACCCCGTCCTGTCTACAGCAGCAGACTGTCTGTGGGGTGACGTGCAGGCTCTCTGCAGCCACACAGGCGCTTACTCAGAGCTATAGTGCCGTAGCCCAATGGTTCCGTCACTGCCTTTATAGCAGGAGGTCATGGGTTCAAGTCCACAGAGGGGTTCTGTGATAGGGTTGTCCAGAGCATTGTACATTTTACTGGACATATGTTTATGGCATCAAACACACCCTTGCCATACTGTACCCATAAGGGTGCCTCTGAGGGTGCATTATAGGGCGCCCTATAGGCCACCTTATGGTTGCCATCCATATTGCGTGCACTATACATTATCCTGTGGCGCAGCATACATGGTGCCCTATAGGGGACTTGCTAGGGTGCCTTTGCGGACTGTGCACTGTAACATGTGCCTTACGGGCCTCCATATATTAACACGCTGTTAGAGCGGGTATACTGGTAGTGGGTAATAAAAATAAACTATAAGGCCTCCTACAGCACACCTCACCATAATACTTACTGCCCCAGCCAACCTTGCTCACTGGGCACTGTGAGGGGTTGAACCCCTGACCTCTGCACCATTGGTCAGTATCCCAACCATTGTGCTAAGGCTCTGTTACTGTTTGCTGTGCACATCAGTGCGCCACCTATGCCGCCCACTATCGGACTGCCCCCTCATACATCAGCGCGCCGCCCTCTGCCCCCCAAACCTAACAGTGCGCCGCCCCCTGCCGCCCCCAATGAACGGTGCGCCGACTCATGCCGTTAAAAATAAACCGTGCGCCGCTCTCTGCCGCCCAAAATTACTATACCTCCCACAACACTTTTTCCCACTACATTTGATGCCGCAGCTGGCCTCTTCCATTGAGCACAATGGGGTGTTGAACCCATGGCCCCTGCACCATGGGTCAGTGTCATCACCATTGTACTACGGCTCTGCTGTATGTTTATGCAGCAGCGGCCCACGTAGCCTTCCCACGCGCCAATGTGGGCCCCGCACATTACTGCGACACGCACAGGTTTGCTCTGGTGTCTGTCCATGTCCGCCCTGAAACGGCCACTCCGTATATGGCACCAGTACACTAACGGGTACCCACACAGCAACCTACTTTAATTAACATCACCCTTAATATTGGCAGTCATTGCAATGTGAAAGCTATAGCACATCACATCATACAGAAGCCAAAGAACCATTGTGTATGTGTTGATAGGTTCAAGACCCAAATGTGTATACACATCAACATTCGCAAATGGTGTTCAGTTCCATAAGATAAATGACACACAACAGTGTATATGTAATGTGTGTCGCGCAGGTTCTAGCGATAAACTTTTCTGTGCGCATTTGCGTGACGCAGTTGCACGTGATATATTGCAAACATGCGCCAGCTGCGTAGGCCACATGCACGTACTGCGTTCGGTGCGCACATGGACGCCATACGTTCCTGAACTGCGCCATATGCGTGGCGCAGGTGCACGTAAATTTGCGCGTCAGGTGCCCTACGCATGGGCGTGATGCACGCTGCGTCCAATCAGGTGATAATATCTGAAAATGGCGCCCAGAGTAAGGAAGCCCTCCTTCAACCTCCGAGAGCTCAGGCACCTGTCCCGGCTGATCGCACCACGCCAGCACAAGCTCTTCCCAGGGGCCACCGGGCACAGGGACAGCTCCAGGGTCCTAAGGGCGTGGCAACGTCTGCAAAGACGCTTCCATAGTGAAGCAGACTACCCACGTGAGGTAAGTGTATGGCGCCTGTACCTCAAAATGAGATCTGTAGCCTGTGCTAATTGCAAATATCCATGCTGTTGTCATGAGTTACTGTGAGTCAGTAATGTGCACAAGATGAGAAGACATAGCGAAATGTATCTGTGTCATTTGTGAGTGTGGTGACCTGCACCCAGGTGGTGATGGACATGGTCATAGAGGTGTCCATGCTACCCTTGTGGCATGTCAGCTGCTGCCATGGCTGTGCCACAACATACTGTAATTATGCTAGACCCTAGATCAGCAGATGTAAATAGAAACAACAACATATGGATATGGTGGGATCAGTACCTGTAACAAAGCACCCTGGGACAAGCACAAGGATAAGTGAAACGTAGCATTGATGGTATGTCACACACCCAGATGAGATGGGCAGTGTTGGCCATGTTGTTCAATACACACGCCTATCTGCATGGGTCCACAGCGCCCATCACAGTGGGCTAGCAATCACCCTGGAGAAATGCGTGTGTGTGCCCATCCAATTTCAGGCATCCCCCCTATCACAAGGAGGACAGAGAGCCCATCACAGTGTGTTTGCTGTCAGCCCTGTGATATTGGTCTGTGTGCTGTCAGAGCCCCAAACACTTCCCCTAACTGCAGAGGTCCATAGAGCTCATCCCAGTAGGCTCTAAGAAACCCATGGAATATGCTTGTCTGTGCATGGGCAGGTTAACACATACACCCTATCCCCTGGATTCCATGTGGACAATCGCAAGGGCTCATCTGGCACCATGGAGATATGCTTGTGTGTGCTCTAACAGTTGTGCTGTATGCTCCCTATCCCCTGGAGGCCAGGTATGCCACTACAGTGGCTCATCTGGCACCATGGAGATATGGTTGTGTGTGCACTAACAGTTGTGCTGTATGCTCCCTATCCCCTGGAGGCCAGGTATGCCACTACAGTGGCTCATCTGGCACCATGGAGATATGGTTGTGTGTGCACTAACAGTTTTGCTCTATGCTCCCTATGCCCTGGAGGCCAGGTATGCCACTACAGTGGCTCATCTGGCACCATGGAGATATGCTTGTGTGTGCTCTAACAGTTTTGCTGTATGCTCCCTATCCCCTGGAGGCCAGGTATGCCACTACAGTGGCTCATCTGGCACCATGGAGATATGGTTGTGTGTGCACTAACAGTTTTGCTCTATGCTCCCTATGCCCTGGAGGCCAGGTATGCCACTACAGTGGCTCATCTGGCACCATGGAGATATGGTTGTGTGTGCTCTAACAGTTTTGCTGTATGCTCCCTATCCCCTGGAGGCCAGGTATGCCACTACAGTGGCTCATCTGGCACCATGGAGATATGGTTGTGTGTGCACTAACAGTTTTGCTCTATGCTCCCTATGCCCTGGAGGCCAGGTATGCCACTACAGTGGCTCATCTGGCACCATGGAGATATGCTTGTGTGTGCTCTAACAGTTTTGCTCTATGCTCCCTATCCCCTGGAGGCCAGGAAGACCATCCCAGTGTCTAATCTGGCACCATGGGGATATGCTTGTGTGTGCCTAACAGGTTATATGCATTCTCCCTATCCCCAGGATTCCTGTGAGCTGCGCAATGCGTCGTGTTAGTCACCCTTTTGCTAATGTGTGTGCAGCTGATGAATTGTGGTAGGACAACCAGCCCACAGGGGGACAGATCAGCAATAGCTATGGTGGGTATGTCAGTAAGATTATGTGTATGTTCATGGCAGGTAGGTTGGACCTATACCATAGTTTGTGAAGTGAATATCTCATCACACATGTCTGTGATGTCTCCAGATGATATGCTAGCTGCAGAGGTTAATGTGTGTAACAGCACCCCATCCCCCTTAGCCATTATATGTGTTATCAGAAACCTGTAGCAGAGACATGTCCCCATACCACCATGCAGAATGTGGTCCAAAACCTTAACACCTAAGATAAATCCAACAACATCAGACACATGGACATCACTGATGGTGTTTCAGTGACACATGCAACTGATGTTGCTGGATAACACATACATAAACCCACACATGAGCACTGGTGCAAAGAGCCGTTATGTTGGTTTGGCCCCTGTCGATATTGCTTCCACAAAACACCTTCTGTCAGCCCAGCTGAACCAGTGAATATGAACATAACAACATAACCTAGGCCATACAGGAACAATACCCACCCCTACCCCTACATTACGCTGACATCAACTGTGTGCAACGTAGGTTGCACATAGCCAGCAGCTTGCCCATATGACACACCTCCCACAATGCAGCCAGTGGTGCAAGCATTGATATTGTTGGCCCTGTCAAAGGTGAATGTTCATGTTAGTGTCCCCTGTCACAGTCAATAGGGCCACCCACACAATGACTCCTCTCACCACACTCCGCCAATGATTGGTTGCATATCAGTTTGCCAGTGGGGTTGAGTACCAGGATGTCTAAAGAGAATCTCAACATAGATGTGTGTAACACAGCACATGCAGTGTAACTGTGACTAGCATGGACAACATCATTGGCACCAAACTGTGCAATGTTGCTACAAGGTCATGCAAGGGTGCGATAGGGTATGTACAGGATGTGCTGAGGGAGCCATGTACACTGGCCACAGGTGTCACTGCACACATGTGCACAGACAAAGCAACTAATGCAGGTGGTACTGTGACCCCCGAATGTTCTGTGAACAACAGGAGGTAGGCCTTCCATGTGTATCTATATTGATGAAACCCCAGGATGCATGAGCACACACCCCAGTGTCCATTTTCAATGACATCATAAGCAAACTAATGTGTATGTGTGTTGTGATGTTGGCCGTGCAATATGGCTCTTCCTAGGTCATGGATTTGCCAAACATCAAGCAGGTCACTGTGTCTGTCATTGCATGACACTAGTTATTGTAGTGAAACACGTGTGGCAGTGTATGTTTAGTTTGTGTGTCATCTGACCTATATGTCACAATGTACACAAATGGAGGTTCCATAACCCCCCACACACACGTGAGCCATGAGATAACAGGAGTATGTCACTTTGTAGGGTTCCCCCCGTTTGCCAATAGGCCGTAATGAAATATGAATACATAAGACGCCTTGCTGGCCACCCCCCACGAACCATGTAAGCTTCCCTGAAGGCCCTTCCAGGCATGGCCGGTTGGGCTGACTGCCCTGGGCCACACCCAAATGATGTCACCCACTTTTATCTGACACTCACACAGGATGCTATAGAAAGAGGTGGGGAATAAGAAGGCAGCCACAGTCCATCAGCACACCTGTGAAAACAAACTAGCATGTACATATACTTTGCAGCCAGGTGATAGACCATGTTATGTGTGTATCTGGTGACAGCATAGCCAAACCCCTGTCAGAGTTTACCTGGCGTAACAGCAGCATGAGGACATAACAGCCCCCCCAATCCCCGGGGGGGGGGGCCCAATCCATGTCCGTGTCACTCTCACACGTTTTTCTCAATGTTGATCCCTGTGTAAGCTGTATACCTCACCTGAGAGAGACATGTTGGACAGGGGAGGGGAAGTGCATTCACACTGTGGGATGCTGACACACACCGTCACAAGGGATGAGGGTCAGCTGTGACACACAGGCTCCCTTGTCACCAGCGGAGAACCCATGGCATGACATATGCGTGTTGCCCATGGAACTGCCTGCTGACAGGTGACAAACTATGCAGTACATGACACACACACACACAGCACTGTCGCTGAAGCAGCAAGACCCTGTGCACAGTGATGTGTGTGTGTGTGTGTGTGTGGGCAAACCAGCAGAAGGTGACCAGTCACTAATGCCCTCACCTTTCCTTTGCATATCCACAGATCGAGGATCTCCGGAAGAAGGGCAGGGAGCTGCGCCTCCACCATGCTGCATACCTTCAGCGCCTCCAGGGTGAGAACTCACAAAGGGTGATGATGTATAATAATGAGAATGTCACGTATTTGTAACTTATGTCCCATTATCAGAGATGCCTTTGTGTTACCTGCCTATGTAGATGTGCTATATTTCTGACAGAGAAACGTGCTGATGGCTGTCATGTTCCACAGATGGTGATGGCACCGAGGATGAGGCCACCACCTCTGCACACCTCTTCAGAAGGACACCAACACCACATGATGCAGAGGTGGTGGTCCTGGACACCACAGAGGGGGAGGAGGAGGAGGAGGAGGAGGAGGTGGACGAGGATGATGAGGTGGAGGTGGTGGAGGCGCACACACCTGCAGCACCTGAAGAAAGGGACACAGGAGGGCCAAGAAGGACATTCTGAAGGGGTGTCTGTGGGGGAGGCAGGGTTGAGGGTTGCTGCCGGGGATGTGGAGGGGGGGGATGTTCGGGAGGGATCAGGGGTGGAGGATTTCCCAGAAGGGGTTTGGGAAAGTGATGTTGAAGACAGGGCATCACAGGGCACTGTGGCCTCCCCCCAGCCACTGCAGTTGCCTCCACCATCCAGGGCCACAGACAGGCCCTATGCAGATGCCACCACACAGACAGCATTGACAATGTGTGTGTGTGGTGGCATATGCGTGGACCACCTGTCTGTGGCCTTGGATGGGATGGAGCAACGCATACATGAGATGTGTCACTCTCAGCAGTGGCTGGCGGGAGTGATTGAGAGGGTGGTTGCCGAGGTGGTACGTCTGCCATGTCGGCAAGCACCCCCTCAATGGCGTCACTGGCGTCAGTGATTGTGCTAGTGACGTCACCACATGTGCCCTGTGCTGCCCTGTCTTCCATCAGTGGGCATGCTGGGGGAGGGTGGGTGTCACCTGTGTGTCTGTTTTATGTGTGTGTGTGTTTTATATTTGCGTGTGGGCGTTTGCGGGGAGGGGAGGATGTTTGGGGAGGGGGGAGGGTGATGGTATTTTCCCCCTTCCCACGTCTGTAAAGTTTATCCCAGTTCTGTTTTCCATCATAAAATATAGTTTTGTAAAAACCTGTATTGCTCACGTGTTTGACCTAGGCAAAGTGTGCGGATGTCAGCATGTGATATGTGTGGGTGCACATATGTTTCTGTGGTGCAAACATGTGTGTGAAACCAACAGCACCCCCCAAATAAGGTGTAGATGTTCATAATTAGGGGTCTACAGTAACCATTGCAACGTAGCAGCTGTCTCACTGATGTACATGGCACAGGAATGGTCCTATGTGGAACAAAGGTCTTCACATATCTGAGTCCCAAACATAGGCAGACCACCCATATCTGCCTCTCTCACAGACGTACCTATGGTGTGTTGGGAGGCAGGAGATTATTGATGTGGTCAAGGGAAAAAGCCACATATATGCCACCAATGAGTGTTCTATGATGGGTTTCACACGGCGATGAGTATGTGACGTAAACACGCCATTGGGAACATAGTCCCCCTGTGACCACATGGATGTCTGTGCACACTGTGCCGCTGCATCCCCAAGGATGTTGGGAAACAAGGTGCACGTGACACATCACATGTCTGTGCAGCATGACAATCGTAGCTGACTCTGTTGAGGTATTTGCAGCAGGGAACCTGTGTGTGGGTCATCTACTGTACCCATCACTAGATGACCTGGGCGCAGCTCATTTAGGGTTTTCACAAAACACCCCCCGCCTCCCTGATACACATGGGACAACATGGACACTCATTGGACACACACACTGTATGTATAGTAATACAGCTGTTTATTGTCACAGAGTAAGTCTCATAATTAGCTTTCCATATACACATGGATATTCTAATGTGTGTGCGTTACAAATTAAAGTGTTACCTGACACCCACACAACATATGATCTGCATATGTAAGCTATTGACATGACACACATAACAAACACCTCAAAAACATGTTGTACTGGATACATAATTGCTCTAACTGAGCATTGTAAGATCAACAAAAACTAGGATTATACCATGTTATTGCATTTATCATGTTTCATTGTTGGCGACGTGGTCGGCCACGCCTGACACGTCGGGCACCCTCCCCCCTCCCCCGGCCACGACCCTCTTCTCGAACCCGTGCTGGTGGTGGTGCAGGAGCAAGTCGGCGCATGACATCCAGCATGCCCTCAAGGGCCTCACATATCCGGGTGACGGGCATGTTTTGGACCGCCTCATGTAATTGATGGATCTCACCACACACCTGCCTTGTGTTTTGCTCCACTGCAAGGCGTATCCACTCCAGAACACGTCGACTGCCTGTGCATGGGATACAGCGTGTTATATTCCATACATCTCCACTACTCCAACGCCATACACAAACATTTAATGTACATGCCCCACGATTGGTGATGTGATAGGGCAGACTCAATCACAGAGATGGAGAGGGCCAATATACATAATGTCCACAGTAGTATATGGCAGGCAGACAAACCCACAGGGCACATCACACGACGTAGATGTGGTATGCCCTCACAACGATTTACAGGCTGTGGTGAAACACCCATATACTACAGCTGTGGCAACAGGATTGGCCAATGACAGCTCTCACATAACCATCGTGTAGGGGAGCTTGCGCATGCACGAGCCACAACTACATCAGCTGGACACCAACGGAGATGAACACAGGAAGGTCGAGATATGACATCACAATTGATGACACATGTGGAGGGAAAAATACATTCTCTGACAGGGACATGTGTATGTTAATGAAGCAATGGGATGTCTGGTAGGCACAGGGATGACAAACCTTACCTGTACATGTGCACCTCTGCTGCACATATGTGACTCCTGAGTGATACATGTGCACCCTCACTGTAACACAGAGGAGGGTCCTTGGTCCAGATAATGTAGGCCATGTAACAAATGTGTAGTTATATAGTTATTTATGTATTTTACATGTTTTCTATACCGCCGTTTCCTTTAATCACAGCGGTTACCAAGACACAAGAGGGGAGAACAGAGACAGGGGGGCATACACTGACTAAACGTAACAGTGAAGGTAAAATTGGGTGACACAACATCAAGGAACTGTTACAGTAAAACACGTTACATGCAGGCTATAATAATAGAGACTGTTAGATGTCTGTGCCATAGTACTCAGTGAAGAGTACAAATGTCAGTGTTTTTCTGAACCTCCTTTAAATCATCCAGGGATCGCACATCGGGAGGGAGAGAGTTCCATATAAGTGGGGCCGATAAGCAAATTGCCCTTTGTGTAGTACATTTACACGCTTTTCTGTTTGGACACAGCAGGGGAAGCACCAGGGGGGGACATCAGAGCTCTACAAAGACATGGCTATGTTTCCCGCTACCCGCAAATGCAGACATTGAGGAATGGTCATATAGCTTAACATATGCTCATTAACACAGCAGACTATGGCTAAGTTGTCATCCTGCTGTGTACAAGACATTTGGGTATCTGCAGAGCGGCAGGATGTAGCTTTCCCAATGTCTGTATCAATTTATGTTGTCATAGAGTGCTGGGCCGTCAGACACATTCCTCATATGTCTGCATCCATGTGTATCAACCTGAACATACACTATTCTATTGGGGGTAGAATGCTATCATTTCAGGTACCCTACAACCTTTGGGTATCACACATCTAAGGTAATCAACCAGAACATGTAACGTGTTGGAGGTAATGTTTGAACAGCCACCACACACACACCAACTGTGGACTACTGGTGTGTGTGGTGTGGTGTTGACAGTCTATTGTCACCCACCTTCAGCATCACGGTGTGATGATGCACCATAGGCCCTCATCTCTGCCATCATCAACTCCGGGAGAGGTGTAGGTGTTGGTTCTGCTGGCATGGGTGGTTGGGGGTCTCTATTGCTGCTTCACGCAATGGTGTCATGGCGCGCACGTGTGGCTCCAGGGACTCATCGCCAGCACTTGTGCTGCCCCCAGAGACAGCAGCTCTTGCCTCCATCAGACTCATAGGGGCTGCAATGTAGACCTCCCCCTCCTCCTCTTCCACCACCGCCTCATCCTGCTCCTGCTCTCCTCCTCTGCCCCCCTCCTCCTCCTCTTCCTCCGCACCCATTTGACTGTAGTCACCTGCATTGGGAGGAATCAGAGAGAGCACACATATGTTTCAGCAAACCACATATGTATACATGTGTGATACATAACACACAGACAGGATGTTTTGCATCCGTTCATGTGTGCTGCATACCAGACACCGGACACACTCCCATACGTGTGTGTCACCACCATGTGTCTGGGTAAGGACACATGTGTGTGCTGTGCCCATGCAAAGGTGGCAGATCGCCACTTCTCCTATTCATGGTCACAATGCACATGATTGCCCATAGCATCCCAATCCTCTGTTATGTAACATATTACCGCAAATTCTTGTTACTGCCACCACCCAAACACCTGCTTTATGCAAATCACTGACATGTGTGTGGTGGTTTGTGAGTATGGTTCATATTTGTATGTGAAATGATTGTCTCAGTGCTACATGTGACTCTCAGTGACCAATAGTGCAGCGTATGGCAAATAGGCATCACATTTGTCCCACTGTGGTGCAAATGCAGCACTGTATTGCTGTCATGTCATACAAACATGCCTTTGAAATGACCAACACAGTCATGCATTGTATGGAAATCACAGTTGTTTTGTTGTCTGGTGACTCATGTGTGTGTGTGCTTCATTATGCCATATTCTCGTGGGATGGGTTGAGGAGGTAGGTTTGGATGTGAACCCCAGACATGTCAACAGAAATGGTGAGGTAAGGATATTGCACACACATATCACAACAGGATGGCAACATGATGTGGGGTTTGTGGACACATATGGGAGTGTATTTGCATAGGACCGCCCTGTACGGAATATGGAGATTGTACATGAGAAAGAAATGATTAGTTAGTGTACATACCTGCATGTGGATGTGCGCTATCCCAGGGCCTCTGGCAGTCCACGAAGGTAGATGTCTCCCAGCCGTGCTGCAAGTCTTGTTCCAGGGGCCGAGAGTGTGGGTGTGAGGGGGGGTCCGCCACCTGTGCCCATAGCATGTTGTCTTACAGCAACCATGTGCTGACGGACACCTCTCTTGATGTCAGAAAACCTCTTTTTTAAGCTGTCTACATCACGTGTGGGGCCCCTGCCCCACACAGTGCAGTACGCAGATCCTCCCACACTGCCATTCTGTTTGCAACAGATGTGCGTGTGCTCATTCTGCCAAAATAATACATCGTAGTTGTCAAGGACATGGGAGAGTAATATATGGTTTTTTTCACTGTCACCTGAACTTTACAGCAGTCCCTCCTCCTTTGTGTTGCTGGCACAGGGACCCTTTTTCTTTTGGCCATTTGGCTGTAATGTGACGGCTGTCGCTCAGCAGATGGCCCTGGCCTGTTCGTGGCTAGGCTGTGCAGTCTGTGCCCTGTGTGACTCATCACCAACTGGCTGCCCCACATCCTTCCGCCTCCTCACACTGGGCCCTCTCTGTCCACTGTCCCTCTCCATCTACACCTTGAACACAGGCACCTCTCAACAACAACCCCCGTTCACCAACACCCAGCAGGACACAGCACACACAACAGATAACACTAACACTACAATAGAGGACACAATACAGTACACTGTAACACAGGTGCTGTGTCAAGTAAATGAGCACATGTACACAGATACTACAGTGATTTTTTATGTTATCCTCTCCCTCTATCCTGTGCCGTACCCCTACCTCCGCCTCTCTCTCTCAGACTCTGCTTCAATCTCTATATCCGCCTTCCTCTGACGTCTTGCCACCACAGCCTCACTCCCTATTGCACACTGTACCTTTATGTCTCACACCTTCCTCTGGAACTACCTCTAACCTATCCTCTGGCTCTGGCTCACTCTTTACCTCTGTGTCTGTTTGTGAAACTCCTCTAACATCCCTCACCGTGTGCCACGTGTTGAGGCCTATTTATACGGTATTTGCACGTTTGATTTCTGCACATGCGCATTTGTTGCAGGCGTGTATTTGGGTGGGACAACGCTCGTGCGTCGCGCTCTGTGCGCCGTGAGTGTGAAGTCATAACGCATGGGCGTTTGCAGGCGTCAAACACACACACATGCGCCCGAGGGAAATAGTGCTACGTATGTGTATGGTCACGCATACGCATTACGTGGAGTCCCCGCTATGGGCGTCTGGGTGCTTTTTCCGCATGCGCAAGGCGATGCGCATCTGCGTGTCACCACGCACATGCCGACACCCATGCGTAGAGTCGCGCATGCGCGTGACTCTAGACCTGCGTCTGTGTGCTGATGGGCATGCGCGTGGGACGTCACGGCAAGGAAAAGGAAATATAGGTGAGGGAGAAACAGCTTGTCGACGTTGAGGGTTGTAGGCGGAGAAGAGTAGAAGTGTGTTTGGTGAGAGGACAGTAAGGGAGTCCGAACAGGTGTATGTGTAGATTGTTTGGCTGGTGTTTGTATTGAGGATTGTATTGTCTTGTTGTGTGTATGGTCTGGTGTGTCTTGTAGTTTGTACAGTGCTTAGATAGTTTATTGTGTGTGACATAGTTATTTGTTTCTTAGTTTGGTGGGAGGAGTTTATGGCGCATGTCTATGCTGCTGCATGTGTCCTGTGCAGTGGGCAGATGCTTGGGTTGCCGAACACGGGAGATGGTGTCGATGGGGCTGGGGCACAGGGCATGGGTATAGTCCCGCAGCAACTCAGACCTGCAGCTGTGGTGGCGGTCCAAGCCTGTGTTGTTCGTGCACGGCGCAGGAGGTGTGCCGAGGTGCAGGCTCGGCAGCCACGCCTCTACAGGCCCCGTCCCCAGCTCTAATGACATGCGAGAGGACCAGGTCATCTCCCTTTACCGACTGAGCACAAGGGCTATTAGGGGTCTCTATGAGGATCTTAGACCTGACCTCGAGCCCCTGACTGATCGGTCCAATGCCATACCTGGTTTAGTTCAAGCTCCTTGCTGCACTTACATTTCTTTGCCTCCGGCTGTTTTCAGACATCTGTGGCCGCAGTGGGTGGCATGAGCCGGCCCCACCTTCTCACGATGTCTCCACCAGGTACTGCGTGCCATGGTCAGCCGGATGGGGGATTACATAGCCCATACCCCACACTAGGCAACAATGGTGGACCCTGAACCAGGCCTTTGAGGCATTAGCCGGGATACCAACACCGTGATGGGAGCTATTGATTGCACACATGTTGCCCTGGTCCCGCCTAGAGACAGGGAGGTAGCGTACCGCAAACCGCAAACACTACCATTCCCTGAATGTTCAGGTTGTATGTGATGCAAATCAGCATATTCTGAATGTGGTCCCTAGGTTTGCAGGGTCCACCCATGACTCCTATATCCTGCATCACTCGGCAATATTCACACAATTTGAGGAGGGACGTTTGTGGCGAATGTATCCTTGCTGGGTGAGTATGTCAGGGTCTTTTATTTCTGTTATGTCATTATACATGTTTCTATTTGTGATCACAGTAGAGGTTTTATATAGTTTGACACATGCACTTTGCATATGATTGATGTTAGTCACAGGACTGGTGTTGGGTATACATTATTACATGTTTTTGTACGTCTGGTACGACTAAGAAACATTAACCCTACATCATGATTATCCTCACAGTCTATGACCGTTATATGCACATGTTGTACATGTGCTGCCACCTCAGTGCAGACATCTATGTTGTTGATGATGACCTCATAGTGCATGTTGGTAGCATATGCAAACATGGGGTGGTTGGTGGGGTGGTTGTGTCCACAACATACACCTGTGAGGATGTTTAATTGAAGGATAATGTTTCTCCGTCATTAACATGTCTGGTTCTGGATAACCCTAATAGTAACAACATGTCATGTGCGTGTCAGTTTGACACACGCACTCTGTGATGGAGTTGTCACCCAGGGCTCAATATCTGACAGGAGTAGGTGTATATTAATATCTGATAGATGATGGGGAGGTTTCCAGCAGGGACAACACGTGTGCATCTATGTGGCCAGACATATTGCCGATGTCACAGCAGACCTTGCAACAATATGTAGTGCTTACAGTAGCCTCTGACACTGTAGTTGAGGGTACGTTTGTGCCCATCTTGTCTGGCCATTCTCATTTCACATCACATTGTGTAAAATGTACAGTTACAGCAAGGGGACTACGTGGGTGCATACACAGCGGTAATGGGAAACCAGCTACAGCGGACGGTTATGTGCCTATGCATATGTTTGGGGGCAAACTAATGACGGGCCACAGTGTGCATGTTGGACACCGCACCTTCAGAGGGATGGTGTACAGGATGGGGACTGGGAAGACTATGGCTATGACAGGCATTGGCGCGCAAACAATACACAGTTTATTTTGCCTGACAAAATAAACATCATATGTTGCCATTCATAAACAGGATGTCTACAGGTGATATGCTTTTCATTCTTACCTACCACCATGGCATACATGGTGTGTATGTGTGCCACACGCAAATGGCTGTGTGTTTTTACCTTGGTTTATTGATGAGACATACCCTGTGATTATGGGAGCATTGGATTGCTATTGTGGTGTCACCATTGTGGGTTTGCCAGATGTGGGACAGTAACTGCATCACCATATGCATGTAGCACACACACACACCACACATTATTTAAGGGTGACTATGGTCGTTTGTGATATTTGATATGTGTTTACGGGCTGGATAAGCCATGTTTAGCTGTATGTCATCATATGTATATCTGATAGAGCTGCATAGTTTGCAGCTGTATATTGTTGTCACACTGGTCTTGTTGGTTTCTTTCTCATGTCGACACAGCTGTCAGGACTGTGTCACATGGACCCCTACATTTACATGCAACATTTCTTTCTGCAGGTGATGCAGGATATGGTTGTCGCCCCTGGCTGCTGACTACTGTTCGTCAGCCACGGACACGTGCAGAGCAGAGGTAACAATGAGGCCACATGCCTCCAGCCGCTCTGTCCATTAGAGCGCAACCTTTGGCGTTTTGAAGAGTCGCTTCAGGTGTTCTGGATAGGACAGGCGGGGCCTTACAATATGAGCCACGCACTGTTGCCGAGATAATCATAGCCTGTTGCATCCTGCACAACATGGCTCTCAGGCACGATATCCCTGCAGAAATTAATGAGGATCTTGAGGAGGATCCATTGTGCCCCCCTGTATGTGCCAGTGGTGACACACGGGAGGGCTCAGCGTTCAGGCGGAGGTTGATTGCAGAGCTGTTCACATGTACGTATTAAGTCGCTTACGACACACATGTGCTATACAATGTGTGTAATGTTTAGTGTGTTATGTGTTTAATGTTAACATGGAATCTGGATGACACACTGCAGTACCAGTTGACTCTGAATGCCAACATCACATATGTCCATGGGTGTGCCACAAATAATGTGGGATTTGCACAACAGCAGGTGGTGGCAGATGATGTGGGGGTTTGTTGGTATCTGTGTGGTTTGTTTGGAGGGTGCAATTCACAGGTAGTGTATGCTTCTGATCTAAACAGCTGTTGACAGACCAGAACGTGTTATCTTACATGATATGTGTGCCACACAGTGTCAGCCCTATGTTGATATGTTCATGTTGGACGGTCACTCCCTGTTTGTTGACTGTTGTCCATTGTGGAGCGCTACGATTAGGACACATTTGTGATGTTTATGTTGGTATTAGGCTCCTGTGACATACCTATGTTTGTGTGCTCTTCATGTGTGTAGCAACATGTCCACATAAAGCACAATAAACATAGTTGATGCTAGTATGGGGAGATGATAGTAACAGTTTGGGTGGTATGTGGATGTCAAACATGACGTTTGTCAAAATGTATTGTTGAGCAGGTAGCCATGACATGGATGTGGTTAGGGATGGGGACCTTCTGCATTGTGCAGCCAGGGGGTTGTGATAAAACACTTTTAACTTGGTGAGTCTACCAACACTTCAGTGATGGGTCTCTACACACATGGTGAGATGTATCAGCCAGATACAGCAAAGGGGTTTTACAATAGCCAGTTGGATCACAGCATGGGGTGTTGCTTGTGTTTTAGCAGGTATTTTATGGTTTGGATGGCATTTCTTGCTGATGCTGTTGCAACATCATCCATCATGCGTTAGCTACATGCTGTGTTGTGTGTAGGTCACGTGAACACAGACCATATGAGCAAATATCTTGCAGACACAAGCAAGGCATGATTATGTTGACTTACATACACAGACATAGGTGCCAGCTATTTATCAGAGGTGCACATGTAGGGTATGCATGTTTCAACGGTTCAGACTAACACACATTGGGATGGCATGCAGCCCTCAGGGGTTTGTCACATGCAGACATGGGGTGGTCCATTTTAACACATGCAACACATTATGCATGTTATTTGTGCACATCATCAGAACATAACTGTTAATATTACAGACGGTATGAGATGTACAAACCAGGATATGTTTTATGATACGGGAATACATGAGGTGGGGAGCGCAGATATCCAATGCTTTTCCCTATTGTAAGTGGATTAACATACAACTTTGGCACAACATTAAACAGGTAGAGGAGTCTTTTGTCACAATATGGTGATAAAAGGTTTATAGTGCACTCTGCGACTGAGACAACAGAATGGTGTGCGCATACCCCTGAATTGCTCTGTGTGTACACGGACAGCGAGGTAAGGGAGGGGTCGGACACACTACACACACCTCAGGATCTCGTTAGACATCTCCGTGATGCCTCTGACATGTATGTGATCTGTACATTGTGATAGGGAGCAGTCATTAATTGAGGGCTCTTGTGGGGTGTGATAGCTGGGGACATGACGGTGCAGTGTGTGATTCATGGCTATAACATGACATTTGTTTGCTTATCTTGTGTCCTCCATGTGCAGAGGACATACGTGGTTTGGATGGTGTTGGTCTGGTGCTTTGCCATGTGTCTCTACATCAGCAATTAATCATTTTGTTTTGGTAGGTGGTTGTACATAGACATTGGTGTGAACCGAACTAATTGAAATCATATGTTCCTATTGATCTGTCATATTGCACAGATGATTTGTTTTCCAATATTCTACGTTTAGCATCAGTAAACCATCTCTTGCTGGTGTCACTCATATTCCCTTGTGTCTTGGTTAAGCATGTCCTCTACCACACTTTCACTGTGACATGTGAAACAGACCTGCATGTGTGTGTAGGTTGTTGTATGGTGATGTTTGGGCTGCACGTTTTCTGTCCCCAAACAATGTACTCTCAGACAACCCCCCCCCCAAAACCATGATTACATCATCTTGCATGGTCACTGGGCCGTTTATCTACAGATCTACACCTGTGCACATGCAGGGGATTTTTTACAGATGTCTTTTAGTCTTTTCCCTACTGTGGGTGTGTGTATTTGTCGTTTGCCTGTGTGATGTTGCATTGCTCCGACATCATACATTATCATGTGCTGTTAGGGGTGTGTGCCTCTGGGTGTCTGTTGTGACTATGCTACCTCTTACATTGTGGTGTAAACGTTGTCAACATTATGGACATGTGTTGTGAGCATTGAGAAAACATGTTTCTTTTGTAGTCATTAAGCACTGGTCTGTTTTCATTTGTGTTTACAGATATGCACAGAATCTGGACCGTCATCAACGTTGGCTTGCCATGGTGAATCTCGAGCTTTTGCTGACATTGTCTACCTTCAGGTGTTCCTGATATTGTTGTGTAGTGGCTCAAGCGATTGATGAGCTACACCTGATTCACACACACGGTATGTGTTATGGTTTCTTTTGGGGTTCATTACATCTGTCTTTCACTGTTGATGATATAATGTTGTTCTGATGGGCATGTAACATTTTCTCTAGACTCACATGAACAGCTGCATATGGTGTGTAGCTGCAACACACCTGTGTGACAGGCGCATGGACATTAACCCATCCATGTGACAACCATGTCTGTGTTGAGGCATAATGATGTTGGCCACATGGTTATGTTTCATATTGCTATCATGTCCTGTTTGACTTTGCATTCCTTTCTTCAGCATTTGCACAGCTGTTGACGTTATGACATTTGTGTTCTTTTCAAAGGTGTCTGACGATTACATACCTCTCCTCTCCTGACACAGGACAGTGGACATACCGGGCACATCTCTTACACTGCAACTGTTTGTCAACAACACCCCACTGTTTGAGGACAGACCCACCATGCAACTCTTTGCTATGACATTTTGCCATTGGATGTTTTTACCTCTGAGAGTGCAACACATGACTGGGATAGACATTAGTGATTTTTGACTACTGCTTTCACCCTGACAGAGGTGTCGATAGCACTGCTGATGCAATTGATTGGCAGTACGTGCTCCTCATTGTGGGGGACACACATGGGACTTCGAAGGACTATGGTATATTGATCACAGACCACTGACTATGCATGTCTTGAGCCTCAAAGACACTTTTTAAACATGAGTGTTTGGATTTAGATACAATTTCGACGTTTTACGATGATCCCCCCTTGTGCAGCAGCAACTGACATGGACATTGTAGGTGTTACATTTTGTCACAGTTGGGTGTCTCATGTTTTGTACCATGGCTGTGACATGGCACCGATGATATTCTAATGTTTTTCTTACAACACAAGCATACAGCCCATGTATTTGTCATGTGGCCAACGATGGAGTGCTCCTATTGTCTACGTCAACCTATTTGCCACCTGGACATGATCCCCATTTAAACTCCACACTGTTTTCAAACACAAGACCATCTTGGGATGATGTTTTCAGTGACCCATGGGTGTTTACATGCATGTGTGGCATCACTGTATCATGTTGCCATGTGGCTGGTGCTTGTGCATCTCACTGACTATGTTCTGTGACACCACATGTGGACCTATGGCTTCTGTGTGGATTTAGGTGATATGTTTGTCCATTATTTCCTTATTTATATGCTGCTTCGTGTTTTTGAGTACTGTGCATACATGACAGTCTGCATGTCTGTACACACCTTGCATTTCCCGTCTTCACGGTCATGACTATGGCTTGTGTTAGCGACAACTCACATTGCCACATTATGTTTGCAGTGTGGCAGTGGGGGGTCAATACTACTTGTTTACTGGGAAATTCCATGTATACTGGTATATGTGACGATGCACTGTTTCCCCACACCAACACTGCATGTTGACCTCCTTGATGGTGTAATATGTGCATATTTCTGTGGTTGTTTGAGTTGGTATTATGTCTGTGGTCATGTGCATGTGGTATTTGTTAGCAGATGCTTATTGTGATTTACATGATTGTTTGTGTCCATAGTGGTGTAGCTTGTACTCCCATATCGGGCATTGGGATGTGAGTCTAATCATTACTTTTCGGTCATGTTTTTGAACATTAAAGTCCTTTGCACCAAATATCTTTTGGAGTTAGTCTGACCCCTGTGTGGCCAGTTGGGTATTTTCTGAGGGACAGATGAGGTGTATTGGGTCTTCAGCATGCATCATCTCAACTGTACATGCACTCATATGTGGGTGACACATTTGCGACATGCAGCAGCAAGGGGGCGCTTGGGGTCGGGTGTCAGGTGCAGAGTATGCACCTGATGCACATTATATCTGGTGTGGATAATTTGTTGTCAACCAAGTTACCTTTCTGTAGGAGGTGGCTTTGTGACATGCTAAAGGTTTTGAGCACTTTCCGAGGTGATGCGGCCAGCCCTGATATTATGAAGGCACTGTCTACACTAGTTGTGATGTGCAAACCAAATAAAGTTCTGTATTTACCCAATAAGTGTTTCGTGTGGTGTTTGCATTTCAGGTCTGTCATCATGCTCAATGTGTGACTTTGTATTCAGTCATGACTCCTTGTGAGCCCATGGATCCATCATTTTCCTTTCAATGTCACCAGGTGTAGATGATGTTTTTGTTGTTGCTAGGTGATGGTGGGTTACATGGACCTGCCATGGGCCACATGGGGTGCTTCTGTGACTTGTTCCACTGTTTGTTTGGTGTGCAAGCCATGTTTCACTTCACTATGTGAGTCCTCCGGTATTTGCACATACATCCCCTTTATGTGTTTGTTTGCTGGACATGTACATGGGTCACCTATGCTCACATCCTTGTACAGTGCCAGCTGTGTTAGTGACAGCCACATGGCACATCACTGTCTATGTACGCTTGACATCCACACACGCCCTTTGGGCTCTTTGTGTTAGAGTGTGCTCATTGATTGCTTTTTGTTATTGGCTATGTTCATGTGTTTGACGTGTGCTGTATGCATGTTTTTTCCGCACATGTTGTGTTTTTAACATCTCTAATGGCCTCACTCGGCCATGAGGTACTCAAACAGGTTCCTCAGCTCTACACACACCCTTTACTGTCGTTCACTGTAGAAAAAGGGTGCATCCTGTGTGTTGACTAGCAATTACATTTGTTGTGTAATAAAGAACTCACACTTTAGGTTCTTTAAATCCTGTTGCATGTGGACCTTTCTTTTTGATGAGATTAAGTTGTTTTGTTTGATATACCTTATTGCATGTGAATGTGTCTCCTGTACTTCTCCTGATTATTCACATGATCCAGGGAACATCCTCTGATGGAGGTGTGTTTAATAATATCCCAGTTTAGCAAGCTGTATACAGTGCAGGCCAGTTCATTGTGTTTGTGCAGGTGTTGTTGTGTTGGCAAGATACAGAGTGCAAATTCTTTCTGTACATGGTGTATCTGCATGTGCATTTACTACAGATTAGTTGTTTTTGTGTTTGTTTGTCATGGCAGCCAGCAGGCGTTTGTGTGTACTGGAATGCGGTTATTTTGGGTTATGTAGACTTTGTTGTGCGATCACATGGGCGGTTTGTGTGTTGGTAACCATTTTAGGCGTCTACATTTGGTAGTACTGGTCGTTGGTGTGGTTCCTGTCTGCAGTGTTGTATGTTATTGCTTGTCCTGCCTCTGTGCTTTTCATTAGTGTGATAGTCATATGTGTGTAAAGCAGTGGCATGCCCACATTGTACCATTAACGGAGTTGTGCGACATCCTTCCATCCATCCGTTCTCTGCCCAGGATATGTGCCATCTACCCCTGATGTGCATGCTGCTAAACCACGTCATCGACTAACACACATTCGTGCATTGCATGCATCTCAACCTGCTTGCCTCTCCTGTGTGTGCTCTGCCTAGCACTTGTACTCCACCGTCATCCTGATATTTCACATATTCTTCCATTTCAGACTCCCCTACTACACACATCTGCACATCCTCTGTCTCACACTGTCAGTGTAGCAGGGTACATTACCATCAATCTGTGCATGGATATAGCTGCCCCATGATATGTTTTTCACATTTTATGGGTGTCACATGGCCTGCAGCTGCTTTCGGCAGCCCCATCAACTTATAGGTAGGTCATTCATTTAATTTGATATTGTCTGTCTTCTCTGCTCTGTGCAGGGTTTGTGGTTATGTGTGTGTTTTAGCACAAATCCTCTGTTTGCATTCACTTGGGGGGGGGATGTTACTGTTATTGGCTCAGCTTTCTGCTTTTACCTAGACGTCCTTATGGCATCTTCTGGCACACCTTTGATTGACACAGCTTAGGATGTACCTACGATAGTGGCCTGGGAAGGTGGACAGCCTTTCAACATGGCATATGGACATAGATTACAGTTCACCTTTGCTGGACCGGGTATGTTTGTGATGTTACATCTGCGGTCCACCATAAAAGGTGCAATAATATATGGCACAAGGGTTGTAATTGTCATCACTATGCCAGGAGTGGTCTGCTGTTACACTTGATCACAGAGTGGGAACATACCTCACCCACCCTTATTCATAAACTAGGAGCAGACCATGACCCCTGCAACATCATTGCTGTATTCAACCGTTTTCTACATACATGACATAGGCGTGTGTGTTTTTTGATCAGACGTTGGCTGTGATGGAGCTGTGTTACTCTGTGGTTTTACATGTCGTGTGGTTTTGGGGGTGTTTTATGGATGATATTGTCTTTGATTCTGTGTTGATATGGGTCTCTTGGGTCTGTCTGCAGCCCCTCCTTGGTGTGTAACTAATGACTGAACCAGGTCGGCCATTGCTGATGCTCGGAGCAAAGGGCTGCAGACAGGCCCAGGCTGAGGATTGCAATATGAGATTAACTCTGACACCCTGTGGATATCAGACACCAGGGGCTGTCTGCAGTCCCTCACTGATAAAACACATATGCACGGACTCAGTCAGCACAACTCCATATGTTATCCAAACGTTACAATGCACAGTCCTCACAGCAGAAACAGTGCATAGTGACCTTTCCCCGCCTCATAGGGCCACCTATGTGGCGCCCCCTCGGCCACTATTTCACCAACATTGTTGGGTGGCGTGGTGGGACACTGCATTTGGAGATGTGTCCTGTGGGGTGACTTCAAGGGCACGTTATGTTACAGTGCTCTGAGAGTACATTTGCTGGAAACCACTTATTCCACAGATATGCGATAACAACCCTAATGGGGCTATCTTACCCCTTACAGGTGCTGTCTCTGCCAGACATGTTCATTTGCCATTGTGTGGGATTGCACCCTGATCCCTGCACCATTGTACACTGATTGTGTTTGGGTGCTTGCAAATCAGCACAACACCATTTACATATCCCAAATTATTATTCCTCATAAAACATTGCCACACACCCTTCTGACCAGCACCACAGCCCCCTATGCCTCAGCCAGCTGTCTTTTGTTTGCACTGCGGGTGTTCTCAGCATTGATCCTTACACCATTGGTCAGTGTTCTGACCATCATGCTGTTGCTCGGTTCGTCTGCTTTCCCTTCTTTGCGCGACTTATGCCGTGCCCAAGTGTCATCAGAGGCCTCCATAATACCATATAGTTGCGCCGACGTTTACGAACAGCAGCCGACTACGCCACCTCTGGCGGACACCATAATTTTCTGTGCACTCCAATAGAAAACAAACACCGAACAACTGATGCCTTCAGGTGTACACGGGGGTGGGGTGGGGGATTGAACCCCCTGAGACTCCCAGCCACACATTGGTCAAGTGTTTTGAACCCATGTGCATGTGGCTCCGTTCCTGTGCTATGTGCCTATTCGGCGCACCGCTTTGTGCCTATCAGC